>JAWNLV010000003.1:2695000-3895000 GCA_035042125.1 Drosophila longiperda
TTTGGCTGTCGATTCTATCCGTCATTCATAAAGTAAATTGAGCGATTTCATAAAATAATTTCCTTTTCCTGTCCGTTGCTGGCTCTGCAAATGTGTGTGCCTTTTCCGTTATTTACATTTGATTTGTGTTGCAATGCAATGAAAAAATAAAAAAAAAATCCACGATTCAGTGTTGTCGCAATGCCACTAGTGCGATGCAATTAAGGCAAAGAGGACTCGTCAACCAGACAGCCGGACAAGCTCTGTGCGTGTCCGAACTCAGCGGACGAAGCGGATGTCCGGTGCTGTGTCCCTTGTAGGAAATAACAGTCACATGGATATCAAATATATTCGAGTTTCCGCATAAGTGTAGCGTTATGATAAATTTAATATCATATCTCAAAACTAAAAACATTTATTTAAAATCTGCTGGAGTGAGAGTTGATTTCATCGTATTTAACGATGCGCATATATCTTGGCTTTATTTTTTTTTTTTTTTGTGGGTTTTATGCCAGTTGTGCCACGCATGTCACAGGATATATCTCTTTAGCCCACAGGATGTGGCGCATCAGCATAAAAGATTTTGGCAATCAGCCACAACACTTTTATGCTGAATGCAAGATATCGATTTCTCACTGGATTCTACATCAGATTGAGTCACTGACAATAACATCGACTAGAACCATAAATCCATCTGGTGTGCGTTAGTCCTGGAAATTTATTGAGCTTACTAACAAGCGTACAAATATTTGAGTAACCGTTAGAACTGATAAATCTCTCCTGTAGTAGTATTTTGTATGCCTTAATTAAGTTGAGCGGAATAAATATTCAATTAACAAATTCTTAATTGTATTAATTCAAGCCTGCTGACGGAATTAATCTTTAAAGCATTTGGTTACATATTGATATATATTAATTTTAATGCCATTAACTGGCACTTATATGAAAATGATGTCTGACAGTTGATTGCCATATAAAAATATTAGTAGCTCAGACCACATATTATTGCCACACATAAAACAGATAAATAAAAATTCGTTCAATAATCTACAATCCAATTGGTACCATTTGTTACCCAACACAAATATTGTGAAATAATCCTTGAAGAAGACTTTCAAATTGTACAAAATGTTGAGTCAACGATGATTTGCAAATATGTCGTTTGTATATATGTAAATGAAAACTGGCAAATCATTACAAAGCTATACTTGAAAATTGTATTTTTAGTCAGTAGGCATTTGCTTTGCTGGGCTTTGCTGGGGGCCCACGACATGGGGGCTTCTGGACTAAATCATGAAATAATTCGAGTGGCTTTCATACAGAGTCATATAAATGTATTTATAAATACTTATTGCCTTTGCGTATTGTGCTACATACATGTCTGCTGTATTCAGAGATTTAGCAAGTATTTGGTATAATTTGTGAGCTGGCGCAGCTGTTGCCATCTCTCAGTATCCCTGTGGCCTGTTGTTGCACAAATTTGTATAAATATGCTGAAGCTTGTGCGTTTATTTGCTGATTTGCCAGCCTTGGAGCGTGCCAAATGTTGTTTTACTGCCCCCCCCCCCCCCCCACACTTACACACACACACACACAGGCTTATGTTTGCCGGCATTTCGTCGAAAATAATTTGCCTGAACATTTCTCAATCCACATGTGTACCTAGTACCATGGTATATGTTGGCCCTGAGGCACCTCAGCTGGCACTCCAAAATGCTGTTTGTCTTCAACACACAGCACAGAATTTTTTATTTATTTTTTCACACTCTGTGCTTACACAGCAGCAATGGCCACAGTTCCAGAAGCGTCTTCCTTGCTCCTATTTCCATCTTGAAGTGGCAAAGTCGTTTATTATTTTCACGCACAGACACACAAACGGAATGACAAACATATATCGTATATAGAAAATGTATCTCTCTCTGTATTCAGTTCCATTTTGTATTGTTCTGCTTTGCTCTGTAACGCATCACTAAACTTGAGCACAATCGCCCAGACAAAACAAGTGCGTGACACGCTGTTTTCTTGACAGTTGTTTGTGTTTTGGCCATCTTATTTGGAACTCGCTGAACACGCATTGATGTCAGCTGCAAACAGAGCCCTGGAATAGCAGCTAACTGTAGCTGCCAGCGATTCTTCGAATCGTTTCATCTTATTAAGCAGCCAACTCTACGTCTAATTTTATTTACTTAGTTCTCAATTCGCTCTCAACTATTTTAAGGGATTTAATTTACAGCGAATGCTTTGAATACTCCTATTTCAAGTATCCCCCTCAAAGAGGGGGGGACGCTGCCAGCTTCTTGATGACTTTATCAACGTCAACGCATCTTGTGTTAAGGGCAAAATATTGCAGGTTTGGCATGACGAAAGCTGCAGCTGCCAGTCACAAGGGATTGCCTACTCTGTCTGAGTAAGTCAAAGAAAAAACTAAGCTATTTTTCCTATTGAAAGAATATACTCGTATATATACTCAGACATTGAAACATTAAAAAACGCCTTGAACTGGATATAAATTTCGTTCGATAAATGTGTTTCCAAATTAAAACGCATATTTTGAAGAGCTGATTCTTTTTGACAATCGGTTTTGTATTATGGGTATTGTGATATTTATCACTGTTCTGTTCTACAGTTATATAATGACAGATATTCACAGCTACTCAAGGTACTCACCTAGGTTCCCAGTTCAGTTGCTATTGGTATTCGCTGTTTTTTTATGTTTCTTTTTTAAATATCTGTCTGAGTGATTTTTTCTGAGTGTAAAAATATATATAAATACGAGTGCAAGGCTGGCGAGCCAGTAGCTCTGAAACTGAGTTAGATGTTAACCAACTGGCTAAGTACTTTCACCTTTTTCAGGCGGCATTCAGGTTCTGCACTCTGTGAAGCACAAATGCTAGAACTCAATGTGTTCTGCGACCACTCAGCCGGCTTTACAGTGCAGCTGACACTTTCAAAGGCATTGTACAAAGCCACACAAGATATCAGGCCTAAGCGCTGCCAGGCACACAAAATGCGCTCGGAGCAGCACACGTCAACCAACTGGTTGTCATATAATGTCAACCCACCCAACTGGTTCCATTAGCCGAAATGGGGTTTTAGTTTTTTTTTTGCATGCTGTCGAGTCGTTTGGTTTGTGCGACAGCCTGCAGCATTTTACATAAATTTATCGCGTCACAATTTCAATTGCAAATTTCCATTACGCTGACAGCAAATTGATAATCATACTTACCGAGCAAATCGTTGACACCAGCGAATGTCATCACCAGAGAAGCCACAAAGAGATCCGCAATCGCTAATGAGGCCAAAAACAGATTGCCAATGCGGCGCAGACTTCGCTCCGTGTAGATGGCCAAACAGACGAGTATGTTGCCGGCAACCGAAAGGAATATTAGCACCGATAAAAAGATGCCTGCGGCGTGTGGAGCACCATTGTGAACAGAGAGCATAAAATTAGTGTGTGTATGTGATGTGTTACATAAATGTGAACATTCATAAACATAGTATACTTATGGTGGTCGAGCCAATGACAATTACGTGAGTGTGTGTGTGTGTGTGTGTACGTGTGTGTATTTCAAGTAACATGCGTTTGTGTGCAGTGCAATATTTGAACAGTTGACAAGTTGTGCTTTCGTGCTGATATTGACGATGCTGCTGCTGCTGGTGAGTGTTTTCAGCTAAATAGACATTCAACGACATTTACTTTACCAACAACTACAATTGACACAAGTGAGAGCTGTTCCGGTTCCTCACCAACTATTGTATCCATTTCGGAGGCATTTGTCCAGCTCGTCTCATTGAAGTACGATGTCAGCTGCAATGAATTAACATGTATAAAAGTTGAGTGACTTTAAGTGCAAACAAACGAATAAAGTTAGCTAACATAATAGGATCTTGCCACCATTTTAACCTTTTTAGAAAAATAAAACGCTTCTAATTATACACCATTTATGTTTCTAAACGACAAACATAAAGCAACTCGGAATTTTACGGATTGCCAGGGGGCGTAGGTTAACGACAAGTTTTAATTAACATCAAAGACTTTAGAGTTGTCTTTTCACTAAGCTAATGAAATATATGAAGTGTCTGCTTATTACAAAAAAACAAAACATTTTACACTAATAAAATGGCAAGCATTAGTTTTTGCTGGCTTCCAATGTTCAATTACATTGTGTCTACCTCAGCTCATAGCTTCTCTACCATTCTGGCGTGTCTGGTTGTCTGTGGTTCACATATCTGGCTGTGGTCGGCTGTGCTCACAGCGAAACTATTAATCATTTGGCGTCTGCGGTTGCCTAGAAGCCAGACACCAACACACACACAAGGCCCAGAAAGCAAACATTCTTCATAATTAAAATCGACAAAGTTGCTTCAATCTTCTATTGGTCTAAAAACAGAAAATTGCTAAGCCATAATATAATTAATTTGTAATATTAAGCTGGGATCGTAACAGTTTTATTCTCAGCAAAGCTTCAGCTGTAATAGGCTGAGTTATGTGTTTGTTAATACACTTTTGTCTTGTGGTCTTGTTGCCAGTCAGAAAATGTATGGATGTATTAGTGCATCTGTGTATGTTGTTCCTTCGTTCGTATAACTGGATAACTGACAAAATTTGCGCATGAATTTAATACAATTGCAAACCACAACACAGCTTTTTTCCTATATAAAAAAAAGTAGACATCGAGCTGTGCGAATGAATATATTTTAATTGACAGTCCTACTATAAAAACATAGTCTGCATTGCCAGACCAATAACAATGTGCTCAAAAAAATGAAATTCAATTAAGCGATGGAAATATTTCAGCGCCTACAAGCAAAAAAAAAAGTCTGTGAGCAACCCTACATTTCTGCTTTGACCACACGACGCCATTAATATGCAAGCCAAGCAGCCATTGTGAATAATGATTTCGCTTTGTATGCGCCAGCTGAAGGTGCAAAAACTTTAATGAATCCGGCAACATTTGCGGTACGTCAACACTAGTTTGGCAACCTTTAATATTGAAAATGTTTGACTTTAGTGCTGATAGTTTATATCATCACATCTATACATAAGAGAACAGTCAAATAACATAGACAGACATAGGCTTAGACTGTTATTCAGTAAATTTTCAAATTATATGAGCAAAATATTTCTCTCAGCTATATAAATTTAAAAAATGTATTTAGAGAGAATATAAATGTTATTTATTATTGTTTATTTATTTACTTTTACTAAGAAAACCCCAAAAGGTATGCAACGAAAATTTCTATGCAATTCGAAATATCTTAGAGCTAGCAATTCTTAACATTTTAAAATGATTATCTCTGTGTGGCATGAGTGCTTGGAAAGGAAATATCTGTAAAAGTGTTGCCAATTCCCACTGCGTTAATTTTATGTGCCGCACACGCACGAAGTATGTAAAGAATTTATTCACCGCAAAGTACGATATTTATATACAATATACACATATACGAAACATAAACAACAAGTATGCAAATGAAAATGCTAAAAAGCAGACCCAAAACCGCTGACACATGCAATTAATTAATTTAAGCATAAAATTGCGGCAGCTACAAGAATATGTATTTCGTTTGCTACATGGAGCTGTGCGGTGGTAAGGGATCTGGGAGTCTGTCTAAACCTGCACAACTCACTTTTCATTTTATTAAATTAACTTTGCTGCCTGTTATTCAGTTTTTGTAAATGCATTTTTTAAGCGGCTTAAAAGTTGCTAATTATCTGAAATGCGTCCATTTCAGTGCAAAAGCAGGCTTATCCCCATATCGTCCAACATTTGTGGAGAGCAGACACAGACCAAAAGTTAAAATATCTGATAAGTGTTATGGATATTCCAATTTACCCATAAAATACAGGTATTTCTCATTACATGGATTGCCATGAAAGTGGCAGAGCAAATTGTTATTATAAATAATTAATAATTAAATTTGAGTTAAATTTTTGACTTGATCTTTGTGATGCTTTGCCAATGAAGTTAATTTGAATACTTGATGGGGTTAATTTCAATTCTAATATTAACTTAAGCTTCTTGAGTCAATATTTGCCAGCGTTCGCTTTCACAGTCTTCGAGGTCCTTGCATAATTTAATAACTACACTTTATCAAGTAATTAACCAGCTCACAATGCTCAAAGGCATTTTCTGAACTGAATTCGTGTCGCCGATTTGCATACCAACAACACAAATTATTCATTATGGCCAGCTTCATTGATTGCCAGGCAATAAACCCAGTGACCAACTAAGTCAGCACCAAACAATATGAACATGTTTACGAGTAAACGACCAATGATAATGGATATTTAAGCATTACGCATAATTTGCCATGATTTTGCAACAATCAAAACTTAATTGGAGCTCAGTGCTCCAGTTGTATGGCCTTTTTCTTGATCTCTTGATTAACCCAGGTACAGGAGATAATAAAATAAACATTAAAAGCTTTTGTGTGTCATTGGGCTTCAGGAAACATGTTCATTAAAGGAACAGATTTAAAATGTCATTAAAAATGATGTCTTTTTTATATACTGTGACACGACAACGCACAGAAACTGGTATATGGAAATTGGTCAGCCAAATCACATAAGAAGCTATTATTATCTATAAATTTGTCTTACACTTAAAAACATATTTATATCTCATAAGTGCAAGTTGGAGCCACATTATATCGAATAGCAGATTATTAAATATCAATTTGAAACTATTCAATTTCAACTCTGTTTCACAATGAAACCTAAACCGATTCAGAGTTGAAACAAAATCTGTGAGTGATTTTATAAAAGTGTGTGTAATGCCATTAAATAAATAGGACACAACATATGAGTAACTGTGATAGCATCTGTTGCACTTAATTGGCCGTAAAAATGGTCAACAAATGTCAAATGAGAGCTAAAGAGGGTAGCCCAAAGAGTTAAAAGAAAATAAAATGACTTTAAATTATTTTTGTGTACTTTATTCTTAGTGGGGAAGCTCTGATTGCTTTAGTAAGTTCCCTTTTAGGTATTTAATTGTGTTTATATATATATATAAATTATATATCGCTACTGCAAATCTTCAAAATACCAACAATTAAAGAGAAACATAATAAAGTTTTAAGTTTGTAGTAAACTAACGCGAATCTTTAAGATCGCTGCACTGAAATTCATGTTATGACATCTCTTGCGAAAAACATTGTGTCAAATGAATTTTTTATCAAGCTCCATTTACAAAAATGAAAGAAGAAAATGTTATACATTTTGAGTGCAATCTAATGTTAGTTAGCCTACGGTGACCAATGTGAATTTTCATACATTTTAAAACGTACTTTAAGTATTATTATGTACCCAGATTGTTATTAAACTGCTCCGGATAAGGCAGACAATACCAGAGACACAAAGACAGTATCACAAACAACTGGCTTCAGGATGTTTCCTTACGAAAGTGTGAGTGGCTGTGTGTATGTGTGTGTGTGTGTGTGTATAGGCGTGTAGGTCCTCTTTATAAAGTTAAGCGTTGATTAAACGGCAGAACACCCACACTTACACACCATCCCCTACAGAACAAGGCGACATGGGCTCCCACACGCACAAATTGCCAGCCGCCGGCGGCCAACTAAGCAACGCAACAAAGTCGACTACAATAATATTGTGGAAAAAAAAAAACGAAAGTCGGAAAACCTGTTCAACAAAACAACTACAATAACAGCAACATCAATTGCATAAAACTGTTGCCAAAGGCAACACTCCTCCTTTGCTTGTCAGCCTGTTGCCAATTGTCTGTCTGTCTGTCTGTCTACCTGTCCATTTGTGCGTTCAACTGTAGGTGAGTGTATAAGTGTAAGTATAAGCGCCTGCCGGAAGTAGTGTGATTTACAAGGAAAACAATGGCAGAACATGCGCATAATAAGCAACATCAACACCAAAGGCAACAGGATTTTTAATATCGCTTCATACGCCATTTTAATGGCTGAATGAAGCCTGCTTACTTTACTCGCTTCACATTGTCATTTGAGCAGTTTTGCAAGTAGAGCTTTAAGTATTTACTGGCTAAGGAATAAACCTAAAGAAACAGGACACCAGTTGACTTAATAGTAGAAATTATAAGTGACTTTAAAAGTGAAAAATAATACCCATATATATATATATATATATACATATATACAAATGATTTATATACTTTGCCAGCTAATATCCGGCGTACATGGCAAATTGTCCGTGTTACAAGTGCGAAATGCCCAGCAGCGTGAGATTCAAATATTGTGAATCTGTTGCGGTTACAGAACTGACACCATTGTTGCTCCTCTACATCCAGCTTTGTGCCCGCACCGGAAATAACACGCCGCTTGTACTTGGCACTTCCATAAAACAACCACACACACACACACACACATACACAGCTACGCTTATTTAGATATACAATCAGGTTAACAAACATTCGAGTCGAGAACATTCAAGATTCTTAAAATGTTATTTGTTTTTGAAATTGTAAACATTTCTGAAATTATTAAATGATCCATTTAAGTTAATATTTGATTAGTAGCGAGTATGTGAATTAATATATGTATTTATATATATAAATATATATATTATAAATTTTTGTTCATTCCAAGTGTTAACTCGTAATTTTCCCTTTTTATTATTTTGCTTGCATACCTTTCCCTTGAAGTATTTTATAATTTCTGAAAGCAGGTTAAAGTAATTTTTAAAAAAATAAAATTAAAATTTTCTTCGCTTCG
This sequence comes from Drosophila longiperda, assembly GCA_035042125.1. NCBI lineage: Eukaryota > Metazoa > Arthropoda > Insecta > Diptera > Drosophilidae > Drosophila > Drosophila longiperda. The sequence goes on from JAWNLV010000003.1 coordinate 2,703,677, forward strand.
TTTACAGAGAAATGTCAGGCATCTGCATAGCATTTTTGACTCCACCAATCAATATTCAATATCTGAAGAGTGTTGACTTTTATTCGATTTCCTTTCCTCTTTGCTTTCATTTTTATGCATAGCTCAGCTCGGTATTAAATTGGCTGCTTTGCTTCGACAGTTTAATTCGCTTTGGCATAACTTCAATTTCATTGACACTTTTTACATAAGCAATTTATTGAGTTGATAGACTTTACTGAGCTCAAATGAAATCATCTAATAGAACTTTGAATTTATTGTCAAAGTTTTATTTTTGAAATCTTAAAGCTTAATGCGCAACTTTTACTGCATTAGACTAATGCAGCTTTTATGTAAAATACTTTCAACGATTTAGTACATGCACAAGTATGGCAATATATATGCTGTCTAAAAATGTATACATCACGTTTTTAATATATATTCATTCTTAAAGCCACAGAAACTGACAGTTAGCTATATTGAGTGGCTTTCGTAAACTGTGGAATGGTTGGCTTGCACTTTACGATCAGACAAGCCACAACAATGATTAGCATAAATTTAAATTCGCATAATAAACAAGAAAATTTCGTAGGCGTTTCCTGCTCAGCTCTTAGCTCTATTTATAATATATATATAATACACTCCAACACACACACCCTACACACACGCCCGACACGTATTTAGCAAGTCAGGAAATTGGGCAGAAGGAAGTGTCTGTAAGTATAAATATATGCTTAACATTCGCTTGGCATGGTCTGCTCCGACTTGGCTTACCCATACACTGTTACCATAATAACAGTGCTAACATGCTGATTTATGCGCTTTGCAAATATTTGCTGAGGCTGACCAAACTTCAAAATTAGCTTTAAAAAAGCTCCTGCCACAACTTAAAGTCGTCTGGCAAAGGGTACACATTCATTAAGAAATAAAATTGGTTCGTAAAAAAAGGAATTTTAGATACCCTTTTTTAAAGATGATTTATGCACACAAACCTATAAAGTCTGTTTTTTATCTTAAAAAGTCATGTTCAAATTAAATTTATACATATTATAATTCTAAAGTAACAATTATAACATACATATTATTAAAATAATTATTAAATTGTGCTGATAAAAATATAAATTATAATTTTTACGGTAAATAAAATATATCCTTATATAATTTTTAATTATGAAATTTAAATGTTTTTATCTTTTACGGCTTATATTTAATACGTGTTCAGACAATTCTCCAAGCATAATTTATGCATGTTAGATTAACCATAAATTTTTAATATACTTATTGTCGTTTTTGTTTCTAACTCCAAGCCATCTTCAACTTGTTTATGACTTTTAAATACGCTTTTGTACTTGCTCAACAGTTTGTAAGCGGAGCACATGTGTCACAAGAGCGCCCAGAGTGTCAGCCACGCCCACTCATTTGGAGCACATTTTTAAATTGTAATAACAATTGTCAAAGTGTGCTTCTTGCCATTGTTGGAACTGTCAATGCCTGTGTGCCAGTTGACAATTGCATAAAGCTGAACTGTTTCATCCTGCAGGCGAACCTTGTCTGCCGTCGAGTTTTCTCTGTTTGCATTTGTCTACGATTGCCAAGTTTGTCTGACACTGTGCCTGTGCCTGTGCGTGTGTGTGTGTGTGTGTGCGTGTGTGTGTGTGTGTCTGTGCGTTTTGTTTGTGTTCATTGTTGGCATTTGGCATAATTAAACGAAGCTAAAAGTCATGTCAACATGTCTCTATCTACCAAACAGGCAATGTGCTGTAGCTGCTTGTAATTACGCAAATAGGTGCTGCAGCACTATAAAACTCGAGTGTGCCCCCCAAAAAAATTCAGATTGACACATGTGACATGTGCTCGTAAAATTTCACAAATATTCAGAATTGAAGCAAACCATTTATGGAATTTTCTAAAGGCTTACTAGCCTGTGCTTAAATGCAAATGAGCCTAAAATGGATAGACACGAAGGCCAAGAAAAAAACATAATGTTTAGGTAAGAAAAATAACACATAAACGAAGTATGGGTCTGTAAATTTTGTGAGATGAATGACTGTTGGCTTTTTCAATTATTAAAGCATTAATTAGATTTGTGCCGGCAGAAACTTGAGAACACAAAACGAACATTTAACTCCTTTGGGATAAGATTCACACGTGCGGTGTACGCTTGGGTCTGATTTGATCTTGGACTATCCCAATCTGCCAGGTCGAAAGTGGCAAGCGGCAAGTTTTAAGTGGCGTCACACCAAAAGCAATCTAAGTTGCTTTTTGCTTGTCAGCACACTTTCTAGGTAAATAATTAAAAGGTCTTTTAGCTCTGCTTGATAATCCATAAAAGTTATTAAAATTTCACATGCCTCAATGGTCGCTGAGCTGCTGAGCTTAGCAGCTCTCAGAGCTGACCCAGTTTTTGGCTCATCTACCAAGAAGACAAGCGGAGAGTATGTTTTAAATTGACGTTCATCCTCGGATATCCATGATAATTCCGAAATGTAAGCAGTGTGTGTGTGTGTGGGTGTTGAACAATCCAAGGACAACAACAGAGGATATGCTAATTTGGCAGTGCCCTTTCTGGGTTGTGGCAACCTCTTCTGTTGTGCACTTGTGTGCTGACAATTGGCATGTGTAAGCATCACCTGATCTTAAATTGAGCAATCGATACGCCCAGGTATCTGCGGGCACAATAATTAGCAGGCTCCGGCAGAAGCAGTTATCGTTGTCGGTCCTGAGAGATTGGGACGCAATGACAAAGGAGTTGACTAAAGCTGATTGCAAATTTCAGTCTGTCAATTTCGATTCCAGACTTCTGGCTGCCATTCCTGAGACTGCTGTTTCCGCTTCATCACACATTAACTTGGAGTGAAATGCAATCGATTTTATGCCATATACACTATATAATACCCATCTATACACTTCTGATGGGTATTATAATTTTGTGTTACAGTTTGAAAAAAATGTCTTCGCACCCATAAAGTATATATTTTTGCTTGATAAGGCAACACTAACTAAACACTTTAGCTTTGTCTGTTTTTTTGTAAAAGTTATATTTATAAAACTTTTGGTTTTTTTTTTTTTTTTGTATCAGATCAGTAATTTTTATTCAATACAATCGGTCAAGTGTTTAGTTTTGATGGAAAAATATTTATGATTAACAAGATATACAAATCTGAAATCATCCATAAAAATATATTTTTCATATTTCCGATAAAAATTATTCAGATTCAAAAAGCTTTCAATTGAACGACTATAAAAATTGAAATAGTTATTAAATGAAAAACTGATTATGTTTAAGAAGTTGTCCTAGCCAAATACATTAGTTAGAAATGATATTAGATATATAAAGACTACTAAAACATAAAGCTCTCATGGAAAAATCGATTGATTGATTATAAAATTCAAATGACGCCAGTTTGAATCCGGTATAGAAGAGTATATAATCTTCGGCATGGCTAACATAACTGTTCTTACTTGGTTTTTTTTTCTAAAACTGATGTCGATATCTTGGTCTGTTGTGAATTTTAAAAACGTGCAGCAAACTTGTCAAGCATATATATAAGTGCAGTCGGTTGGTGCACCAGAACCATATATACACAGACTCGCATACAGATAGATTTATGCACAACTGCACTTCTCTCGTTGCACTAAAGTAGAGCTAGTTTGATTCTGTCACTCTTCATGTTCGCCCATTATTGGTGCAATCCTCGTATGGTGAAATTCATCTAAACCCACATGCAAATACACACCGTGGTAATTGGCACTGTGCTGCGTTATATAAGTGTTAGAATCGTTAGCAGTTGAGGTGTCCAATAAGTATAACATAGGTAAATATAAACTTATTTTCGTATTACAAGAATAACTATCAGTTTTCAAGCCAACAACCATATTCGCAGCATACTCTTGGGCCAAGTGGTGTTAGTAACTTACAGAGATACTCCTCCATTCACGCTCCCTCTCCCTCCATAATATAATCGCTCATTGTTATATCGCAATTACATGCTCAACTTGCACGGCTTGCAGGGCTCACTGGCTGCAGTTATCGATCCCCCAGTTTGAATAGAGCAATGGCTGGAAATCCAGAAGCGAACACAACCAACTCGACAGTAAAAAAAAGGCAATAAAAGAAGGCAAAAAAAGGAAAGGGGTTCACGTTTTTTATGGTCAATAAAACGAAAGCCTTTTGGGTTTATTGAATACTTTGGACTGTGCATTGAAAAATCTTTAGCTGCCATCTGACTGACCCTCGTCAAAAAGGGCGGTCTTCTATCAGTGAAAACTGAAATGCACACAACATAAAAATCAGAAATTACCTGCCATACTCATTTGCTTCTTTGCCTCACACACACACACACACATATATATATATATATATATATATATATAAGAAAGGGACAAACAGAGAAAGACATAATGCTCTGCACAATTATATGGCAACACCTAGACAAAAATATTGCGGCGTCTGTGGTTCAGCATAATGGAGAAGTCGAGGTGTGAAAAGACCAGAGTTGCTTTCCCCTAAGCGGCTAAATAGCAGGCACTCATGCATCCACATTCACACACACTCGCACACACACTCGTACTTACACTCACACACACACTCACACACACCTACATGCAGTGAACAAATTGCATCTGGCCCTCAAGCTCTCCGTTTGCATTCCATTTTGCGGTTTATATTTGCGACCCAATTTATGGTCAGGATAAAATGGGGCATTTTGCTTTTAAGCATGACACTCATTTGTTTTGCGGTTGTTCCTGTAATAATGGCAGTCAACTGCCAGCAGCACGCATAAATTTCTGATGGTTTTATTTAATTCCGGATAATTAAATTCAATTATCTGATTTTTTTTTGTTGTCAAGTACATTTTTTCTGGCTTGAATTTATTTGTAAATCATATACAACTAAATGCATTAAGTATTTTTTATATCGTAATTTCAACAAATAAATTAATCTGTCTTAAAAGAGAATAGTAAATATTACATTTATTTAAATATATTTAATTTGATAATTCTGCTCGGCTGGGGATAATGGGCAAAAGATAATAATTAACACACGATATACACACAGACTGATTAAATGATTTATAATGACAGACCGTCAAGGAATGTGACAGCTGAAGAAATCTGCCTTGATTTAGAAAGACATTGTCACTCCACCAATTCTAGTAAAAGAACATAAATTGCTTATTTAACAATCATAAGCATGATGCGCAGCACATTCTGATTAATCGGGGGAATAATCAATATCTCTTGTCACTCCCACTAGGAATGATGTAATCATTGTCGATTTCAACAAATTATTGGCGGAAATGTTGGCACATTTCAATTGGTTCGATTGCTATGTGTATGTGTGTGTGTGTTTGTGTGTGTGTTTGTGTGCGCTTTGTGGTGTGAGTGTGTTTGTATTGTGTATGGGGAACAATGGCCAGTGGGCTATTGGCATAGCAGAGGCAAATGCGGAGCAATCAGTGGAATGCTATGCCAAAATAACAATACTTAATGCTATTAATATTTTATTATTATTATACTTGGGTGTGCAAAGACGCGGTACAATGGAAATGTCAGGTTTTTATGCTGCTGCCTTCCGGGCAATAGAAAATATAGAATTAATTCAAAACACAAACACGCAAACACAAAAACTTGCAACAAAAGCCAACCATCATGTGTGGGTGTGTGTGTGTGTGTGCGGGTGTGTGGCTGTGTGTATCTCTGTGCCATGACAAAATGTCGGTCGTGTGGATTAATAATTCAATTGGATTGCACAATGCGTTGCATTGCGTATTATGCTTATTATGCAAAGTGCATGCCAGCGATCGAATTTGATGGAAAACTCATCTACTGAGCGATATGCATTCTTTGGAATGATTATCGTATGTGCAAGAGCCAATGGCCAATGTCCGTGTGCCAGTGATATTGAAAATCACATTAAAATTTGCACAAATTTTGCTCGTACTCGTCCAATTTTGTCAGAAAGATTAACATTAGATAACAAAGTTAGCAAAATGGAAAATGGAAAAATTAGTTATAAACTATGCAAACAAATTTTGTTAGAACGGTTTGTTTAGTGCTTCAATGTGTGCTGCATTTCCCGTTTTTCACATTAGAGGTGCTTATAAATTGGTTGAAAATCTATTTATGCGAAAACAAATAAGCGACACTGCTGCCCCATGCCTGTTGTGTCAGCTGTGTGTGCGAGTGTGTAGTGTGTGTGCAGCAAAGAAAGTTGCAGAGTATTCTAAGCGTAGCACGTCAAATTACGTGCTACTCATTATTTACATAAGATTGCAAGTTAAACGTGCGAACAGCTCAGCAACAGTTCAAACTTTATTCTTGCAACGGATATGGCTGCTATATATATATATACAAATATATATATAGCACATGCTGAATTTATCAGTCGTGTGTGTTGCGTGTAATTTTCCATACGCAACACGTACATTTTTCGTTTGCCAAATAAAGGATAAAGTTTGGTGTACCTGATTACATACTGACATAAGCCAGAACTCTGTGCACCCTTTTCAAAAGTGGATTTTGCATCGATATATATATACATACGTACATGGATGTAAACCTGTACATGTATACAAGTTGTACATCTGACACTAGAAAAGTTTCACATGTGCGTGCTCCGCTAATGAGTCCCGTATTCATTTTCATTTAGCACCTGGCTTCTGAGAAATTAAATAAGATACACACACACTTTCGTAGAACAAAGTGAAAAGTTTCCACCTAAGCGCCATAATTCATAATTATTTCGATTAATTATAGTGTGGATAACTATTGTAAATGAGAATTTTGTACATATGTGCAGCATAATAATTGACTGGTAATGATTTCAAATATGAGCGAAGACCTGTAAAATCAAGGTATTAAAGAGAAATTGAACAATATATAAAACAGTGAAAACCACTTAAAAGTTATTCTCCATTTGCTGAATTTTACCCGATAGAAATTATGATAATTATTTATACATTTTACTGGATCGAAAATGACTTAATATGAGAATATATGCGATTTACATTTTTTTATTATTAATGGATGTAGATATACATTCTTAAAATAATTTTTTCCTTTGAAAAGTATTCTTTTATATATTGTTAAATTGAAATTTCGTTTTTATCACAGAATCCATAATATTTTTTATTGCTGTGCAGCGGGGGCTCTTAGCCCAATAATGAATGATGTGCTTGGATAATATGGTTTCCAGCTCTTTGGCTTGACAATACGTTAGGCATGCGGGTTTTTAGGGCTAGTACAAATATTTATTGCGCATACGCACCATAAACCGCATGTGCAATCAACCTACAATGTTTCGTGAAATGCGCGCATGTAATAAAAATGAAGTTCGTAAAACTTGATGGCTTTTTGGTTTTTACCATTGTCATGCAGTCGATCAAATAGTAATTTACAAGGTTATCTAAAGCAAAGCCACATCATACCTGAATCATTTTTGTGCTAAAGCATAATTTTACGAGCTCACCTTGGACATAGGGCTTACAAGCCAAATGCCGAGGGCAAGTACACAATGCACAATCGATGCCCAATGAGAGGACATCAATTCACATTGACAAACCCAGCAACCCATCAGCTCTTGCCCCTTTAACTCACCGTGGTGCCATCATATCCATTTGTCAGCAGTTGAATGTCGATTTCAAATTCCAGATCCACCTGGCTGGTTGTCAGCTGCAACGGCAGGTGATCCGCTGCCAATAGCAGCACACTGTGGTTACGACGACTGCCATTTGTACTACTGATGCTGTTGCTGCTGCTGATTGTGTGGCTAATGATTTTGCTGTTATTGTTGCTGTTGTTGTTGTTGTTATTGTAGCTGCTGGCAGGAGTGGATGTTGCTGCCGCTGCTGCTGCGGCAGCAAGGGCGGCAATGGCCGTTGCGGCGCTCAATGCATTTGCCATATTGCCTTTAGGATAAGAGGCTAAGTGAATTGGGGGAAAAGGGGATTTGGGAGACAATAACCTAATTGTTGCTTTCGTAATCGCTGCCTGTGATAACGTTCGCTCGAATTTCAAATTTCAAAATGATAAACAACAGCAACAAATTGCCAGGCAATCGCCGCTTGGCATTTTGGCTTCGATAGTGAAGTTTAGTTGCACGATCTGTTTATTGTTTAAATGCACGTTCCTCTGTCGATAAGCGATATGTGATGGGGCTGCTGCTGTGGGCGATTAGTAGATTCACAAGCTGCATACTGCTATTCATTTTCCATTTCCACACAATGTGAGCAAAATAAATTAAACACTGTTTTAGGAGTATGTCATGCAATGCCTAGCCTTCGTCATGCCACATTTTCCAAACGGAAATTGCATTTTTCAACAGTTTTTTCTGTTAAACGTGAGCAACGTTGTCATCAGAGTCATTTACTTTTGCCCGGCCAAATAACAAATGGTCAACAAAACGTGACCATTGGCCGAGTGGCAATCGTGTGTGTTGTGTGTGTGCCAAAGGCCAGTTCAGTGGACAACTGCAGGCGCCATGACGATAAATGATTGCCTTTCGTGCTGCAATCAGATCAATTAACAAATTGTTGCCAATTGCTGACTATTAACCGTTTTGGGATGACAAAAACCGTTAACACGATTTAAGCGTCTTGAATTGGTTACTTGTATTTCTGTTAATTTGATTTTCTATGTATCGCGCTCAAGATATAAGGGTTTAACCAATTGATCGACAATTTAGAATATCACACACAGAGGGCACACAAACACACACACACACACACGCACACGCACGACAAACACTCACGCACACACACGAGCTGAGTGAAATTTGATGATTTCGACTATTTTCGGAGCAGCTGCCGCGCCGAACTGTGCAACTTGAAGGCTGAACGTTGACTGTCCCCGTTGACAGTGGGGCACGCACGAGCGAGTGAGCAACAAAGGCGGAGAGACGAAAGTGACACGGCGGGGCGCAACGCAGCTAAATGCCGTGCGTTCATTTGCCAGTGCCGCACGGTATGCAACAAATCTTATAGCGATTTTATACACGACGAAGGCAACGACGAGATTCAACAGGATATGCCAAAACCATTCATAGCACAGGCGAACAAACTGCGCAGCGCAGCTTAAAAAAAGAGAGGAACAGAGAGCAAGAGAGAGAGAGAGAGAGAGAGACACAGAGTTAGATTATGTGATAGAGGAGACACACACACAACGGGAAAAAGCACCTGTTGTACCCCGTTTGTAACATTGGCGCATTTTTGTTTTCTACCTCCCGCCCGCCCCCCGCCAATCCACACACCACACAACTTTACACTGATTACCGTTAATGTTGATGCCGCCGATGGAGTCCGACGTTGTCCGTTGACAACGTGAAGTGTGCACGTAATGAATGCAAATTGCAAACACTGACAAATTGCACTTGCACAGCAATTTTTCAATTACATCTAAGCAAAGCTTGCATTTATTTTGGCACACAATTTGAAAGATCTCTTTCTCTTTCTCTATTTGACTTATCACAAGCAATAATAATCTCTTTATAGGCACAGAACGACGCCACTCAGACCCAAATTCTCTCGCGCAGCCAACTGATGTGCCTGGCCAGATCTGTGTAAATAACAGGTTGCGTTAAATCACAGTGATCGGTGTAAATCTGACCGGCGGAGACAATACCGCGCAGCAACCATATATTGTTCTGTTGAATCATTAGACCGCCACCAGAGTCGCCAGAGCATGGACCCGCTGCCTGTTTGTTGCTCGCACAGAGCGTATTTGAGGTAACAAGCCGGGCGCCTTGTTCTGATCGAAGATTGCGTCGGCACTCAGACTCGAGCACAATATCCGTGTCCGTCATTTTGGCCACACGTGTGTTTGCATTGCCCTTCTCATCGGCACCCCAGCCAGCTACAAACAACTTGTAGCCAGACGGTAGGTCCAGCAGAAAATTCTCGCTCCACAGACAAATTGGCTTGACGAATTCTCCAAAGCTGAATGCAATTAATCAATTTAATACAATTTCCCAGCCACGATGAAAAACTGTCAAAGCTCACCTCACTCGCGTCTCGAGTTTGAGCAACGCAATGTCTGCATCCGTATAGGTACGGAAAGAGTATTCATCTGGAATGGCCACCTCCGCTACTGGAAGCAGTAATCCATCCGACACCAGATCCAGTGAGATGCGACCCAGCGAAACAGCTGCACGACTGGCAGGCAAATTTCGAGTGTTGGATCTAAAACAGTGCGCCGCCGAGAGCACCGTTAAGGCCGAAATGAGTGTGCCGCCACAGAAGAAATTTGTACCGTCCACGTTTCGCTCGAACAATGCCACAATCCATGGCAGCTGTCCACGTCTTAGCTCAGTGCCAAGATGGATGAGTGGCGAGGTTACGGGCCCTTCGCGCCCACACACTCCACTGAGCTGAAGGAGACCCGAACCGATATTTCTGGGCGCTGCTGGTGCCGGCGTCGTCTGTGTTATGGGACGTCGACTGGTTTCAGATGTTGAGGCATTTAATGCCGGAACACGAGCAATCGGCTCCTGAGGAAGTTGTATAGTTGGCGGAGGGAGCTGTTGAGGGATCCGTCGTTGATTATGCTGTGGGATCCGCTGAGGATTCTGCTGTGGAATCCGCTGAGGATTCTGCTGTGGAATCCACTGAGGATTCTGCTGTGGAATCCACTGAGGATTCTGCTGAGAGACCTGCTGTGGAAATAACGGCGTGTAAGTTGAGCGCAGCGAGTGTGTCATAGAGAACAATACGCTAGTGGGAGGATCTGCAAAAGAAATGAATTGTTTAGTTGCTGGCATAGGTGCAGGTGCAGATCAATCGATGGTTTCTTACATGGCGATGCTGTGCATAAGGCCACATCGTTAAGCATCAATTTCGTCAGCTTGGGCAACACTCCAGGTGTGGGAAAGTCAACGCGATACTGAATAGGGTTGCCAGAGCGCAGATTGAACTTTGTTGTTTCTTCGTCATCCCACAGTGTAAGGTCGCGAACGTAGCTCTAAAAGAATGGGTCAAATTGACAATTTTAAATTGACTAACTTTGTAATTCTGCTTTAATTGTCTTCAAACTAATTTAGTTAATGAACTTTTTACGATTTGACAAAATCATTGGAAATATCATTGCTACATATATATAAATGAATCAACTTGGTAAAACTAACACAATTGTGGTTTATAGTAAGAATATGCAATTGACAACAATAAATCTACTATTTCTACGCAGCGTAAACAAGTGATATAAAACCGGTCACACAACTTCCGGGAATAGTTCTGTGTATCTACAAGTTTTCGTATTATTTGCACATTATTATACAAATTGTAAAATTGATATCAACATTGCTTTGCAATGAAAAAACTGTATGTTGAATCTGAGGCAGCTTTGATTATTGTTCTTAAAATGCAAATTAAAACTCTTCAATTTGCTTATTATTTAGTTATTATTATTATTACGACCAATTGGAATACAACAAGTCTTATCACTATTCGAGGTCAATGATTGATTATAATACAAAATATTGCATGTTATTATTACGGGAAATTCTCAAATGAAAGATAGTGTTTTTTTTTTCTTCTATCAAATCAAGATTCTTAAAACTTACCGAAGGGATCAAGCCGCGCTGTGAGAACTCGATTTCAAGCCTATTTTCTTCATATTTGGGATCATGCCGTACTGAAACACGGCCAATATATTCCTGATTGTATCCGAGGTATTGAAAGTATTCCGGGCAAGCAACCGGCGGCACTTGAGCTGAACTGGACCAAGCTAACAGCAACAGTGTCAGACAGATGGCTGACAGTATTAGTAGCTGTTCCATCTTTTTTCAACACGATGCTAAACGGAGAAACACTGCCAAGAGCACTCACAATCCAAACCGCATTCGAAGAGCGCCAAGCGATGACTATTGTGTATGGGATTAAATTTCAAAAATAAACTGTTCAGCGATAAAGCGATCGATGAGAATTTGTAATGTGACACAAAACCAGATTTTTCTCTTAATCAAACAATCGCTCTTTCTGTTTCAGACGGCGGCTTCTCTCGCTTTGTTTGCATCGACATCTTTGTTGCAAAGTCGGAAATTACTGTAAATTAAATTTTTATCTTTTGAGAGAGTCTGTCATAACTCTTATTCCAAATTTGTTCATCTTAATGATTCAGCGTTAAAAGAAATAATTTGCATATAAATTTCCCACTTATGTCGTATGGCATGACGCAAAGCTCATTTGTTAAACGATTGTGAATTTTGATTTGATTTATTTTTACATAATTCACAGGATACATTGTTGGTAACTAATTAATATTTTAGTTGAATTTGGTTATGGCTTTGGCTATTCCCACATATTCTGACGCACCCAAACAATATGCTTGGCAACATCGGTGTAGAGGGTTGCCTTGGAGAGATCACAGGTATTGTCCTTTTGCCGACCCAGCGAGATAATACCCCGCAGCAGCCACACATTGTTTTCCCGAAGCAGCAGTCCACCTCCTCCATCGCTGCCACAAGGACCGGCATTCTCACGTTTCGCACAGATCGTTTTGGACTGCACCAAGCTTCTGGGCAGCTCCCGCAGACAATCCGCCTCAGTCATAATATTTATGTCGATGATTTTGGAAACTTTTGTGTTGGTGTTCCCATTCTCATCGGCACCCCAGCCAGCGACATAGGTTTTATAGCCAGATGGCAGCTGTAGTGGATACTCGTCGCTCCACAGGCAAATGGGAATGATGAAATCATTGAAACTGAAAATGGGAGGTGGTCGAACAAACTAAAATCAAATCAACAAAAGCGGTCATATTCTACTTACAGGACCAGCCTGGCCAGTCTGATGAGCACAATATCTGCCTGTGCGCTTGGATAAACGTAATCCTCGTGGAACAGCAACTGCGATACATCGCGCAACTCGCCGGCCATCACGATATCGATGGTGTTGCGGCCAAGGGAGACAACCGTTCGACTTGCGGGAAGATCACGTCCAGGAAAGCGGAAACAGTGTGCAGCGGACAGAACTGTCAAAGACGAGAGCAGCGTGCCGCCGCAGAAGAAGGGCAGGCGATTGTCTAATGTTCGCTCGTAGATTCCGACTAGCCAGGGCAGCTGACCTCTCTGCAGCTGTTCACCCTTGAAGATTAACGGCGTCGTAAGAGCCTTTTCACGTCCACAAATGCTACTCAGCGACTGCTCGATCTGTGCTGGCTTTGGCGCAACTCGACTGTCGAGATCAGCTTGGGGCTGTATCACTGGACGCGGTCTGGGCGTTGTCAACTCTTGGTATTCTGTGCGTCCAATATTGTAATCAGGCTGCTCTTCTATCGGCGGAATAGACCACGTTAAATTAACACCAGTCGGTATACGATTTGGTCTAAAAATGCTCAGCGGTTGCGGCGAGGTCAACTTATTCGTAAGTGCGATTGCTGTCCGTGGTGGTGGATCTGCAAGAAGCTAATTAATTATCTGAACATACAGTAAGCCCATGTGGATAACTTACACTGAGCTGAACTGCACAGCACCACATTGTTAAGTGTGATTTGTGTCACTTTGGGTGGACTGCTGGGCAATGGAAAGTCAACGCGGTAGTTAGTGGGTTCACCATCCCCTGAATATACATTGATCTGATCCTCGCTGTCTAGCAGCGACAACACACCCTTATAGCTCTAAATGGAAGGAAATAATATTACACATATGATGATATATAGTTGTATATATAGTATAAAACAGCACAACTAAATAAAAACCTCAGCTTATGTTACTTTAATCAACGGATATTTTCAGTAAAGGGCATAACCAATTCGAATTTCATTTTTCATTTATATATTGAAAATTATAAATACAATAAATCAGTCGAAAAATACAATAAAAATTTTCTTAAACTGAGTGAAATTGTGTATATATAATATATTTTTCTTAAATTTATTAAAAAACAATAAAACAAATCAAAACAAATCAAAACAAAGCCATTCATAAATACTAAGAGAACAACTATGGTTTGAAAATTATTCCCTTTATTACTATTACTATTTATAATTTTTAAACCTGTCTCTTTACTGCAGTTGGCTATTCTCTGAGGGTTTCAAAAAGATAGCACTAGTTCTCTTATTGACACAATAAATTTTGCATCTGATTTGTTGATTCACATGGCAAAAGCAAATTTGCTTTTATAATAAGTTTCCAATTAAAAAAGAGTATAGGTAGAATCTAAAATATATGCTCGAAATTACTTCACTAATTAAATTAGTTTTTAAAAATATTTGTGCGACTCGAATTTCTTAATTATCATTACCAGGAAGGGCCTTTCCCATATTTTTCAGTTGTTTTACCCTGTGTGAGGAACATTTTCATATGTATGCACTTGTAAATAAAAAAAAATCTAATTGCGCTGGGAAAAACACATACACAGAATAAAAACAGTCGTTCGGTCAATGTGCGATAAGCGAAAAAAAAATGAGCAGAGATTGGAAAACCAGAAAAGAAACTGCAGCTCGGAAAAAGATAAAGATAGATTTGCACCGATTTACGCATTAGCATAATATTGATCTAGACATAAATACTTATATATAGTATATATATGGTATAAGTACCTACCCATGTGTAAGCTCCGCGCTGCGAGAACTCAGCAACGAGCTCATTTTCATATTGCGGACTAAGGCGTACTGAAATGTGGCCAATAAACTGTTGATTGAATGACAGATACTGAAAGTACTGCGAACAATCATTGTTCGGTAACTGTGCTGAAGACGGTGATATAAGCCAGAGCAGTGACAGCAACAAGCCGAGTAGCGGCATCCTCATCTTGTCCATAATAATCGTGAACTACACTCGCGGAACTCTATGAAACCGGGTATCTAACAAGAGCCCAACAGAACCTCACTCGCTGAACATCGACAAGCGAATGAATGAAAAGAATCAATAAGCGATAATCTCAATTGAAGTGAAGCCAGCTACAGTCAGTATAATATTTGTTACACTCTGAGTTCTCAGTCGAAACCGGAAAGCTCAACAAGCACGCAGAAGGCTATAAATATCAGCATTTTTTTTGTTAGGTTCCTTAACTTATTGACGACGCTGGCAATCATAATTAATGCAGTTACTGCAATTTTTAAATAATAAAATAATAATGAATAATAATAATTTAAAACAAAACTTTAAAATTTTCTCATTGCGTTGTAACTCCACAAAACTAAACTTTACAAATACAACCGATCGTCATTGCTTAAATACCATTCGTCCCATAACCTTATAAAAAATAATGGAAATTTCTACTTTATAGAATAGGTTGAAACTTTTCGATATTAAATGATGACTCATAATTGTAAAATGATATTATGCGTTTTACTTTATAATTTCAAATCAATGATTTTTGGAAAATAAGAAGAGCATGAAAAAATTTTTATTCAGATCTCAATTTGATTAATATTTTAATATTTTTAATATTGATTATTAACTTATTAGGACAAATCAATATTCTGGTTTATCCATGTCATATGTTTTGAAACATCAGCGTAGAGCACATACTGATGGGTGTTGTTGCAGAACCCAGTGATGGTACGTTGTCCAAGGGAAACAATGCCCCTTAGTAGCCAGCGGTTGTTGCGTTTAATCATCAGACCGCTACCGGAATCGCCTAAACAGGGACCGGAACCATCCAGATTGCCAGCACAAAAACTGCGCCTGAGGACCTTCGGCACTCTCATCCTAGTAGCGCACTCTATTTCCGTAACTATCCTTGCTGTGACATGATTCGGATATGGTGTCACAGGGTTGCCGTTGTGATCCGCTCCCCAGCCGGCAACTGTACCGATGTTGTCCGCAACTTCGCCTTCTGCTGCCTCCCACAGGCATATTGGACTAATGACGTCAGTATAACTGCAGAATAAGATTAAATGCGAAGAAATAGATTTTAAAAAAATAATAATAACTTAGCAGAAGATCTTAACACACATGACGGGCCGGTCCAGTTTGAGCAGCGAAATATCCGCATCGGGCTGTTGCGATAGACGCGTAGAATATTCTGGATGATTCAGGATGCGTACCACTTGGTGCAGCTCGGCTCCATCCTCAGCATAATCTTCCAGATCGTAACGTCCTAAGCTCACTACCACGCTAGCCTCTTTTATCATGTAAACGCAGTGGGCAGCAGTGATCACTACCCTGTTTGAGACGAGCGAACCACCGCATCTGAATTTAATGCCAAAGGACTCCTTGTGATAGAGGGCTGTTAGCCAGGGATACATGCCACGACGATACACCTGGCCATGTTGTATTAAAGGAACAAAAAAGCTCTCCTGACCACACTCATACTCCGATGGAGAATTTTGTGACGGCGTCAAAATTCGATTCATCCGATTGAAATTTTCTGAAGGGTTTCTTGTCGACGGAGAACTTTGCCAACGTGTCGGCGTTGAAGTGACAATTTTTGGTTCCAGTGTCGAGAAAGGTAAAGAAGGCGCCTCAGTGATGGGTGGTTCAGGGCGGGATCCGGTTAGACTGAGTGACTTTGATGCCTTGGTATCATCGGAAACAGTTGCTGCAAATCCAGAAGAAGAACTACTACCGGTAATCACTCCAGAGATGCCCTCGATATTTAGCTCGTAGAAACGATTAAAGAAATTATAGGGCTGATTATCTGTAAACGCAAATACAATATAATTGGTGAACTAGATTACCGTTAAGCATTACTCACAATCACTGGAACTACATAGCGTGACGTTGTTGAATGCGAGTTTTGTAAGCTTAGGCAGCATACCGGTATCATCGGGCAGGAGGCCCACATGAAATTGAGAAGCGCCCAGATTATTGCGCACTGTCATCTGATCGGGATATGGCAACAGGGCGCCAACTGATTCTCTCTTAATGAATTATATCGAATGAATGGGGATCAGTTTCAGAATCATCGATTACATACTATTTGATAGCCAAGTTGTGTGAATCGCAAGTCGATGCGATTGCGGCCATATTGTAAATGAAGTTTAGTCTCGCCCAGATAGTCACCAGTATCATCCTGCATATATTTAAAATATGGACACGAGTTCTCCGGCAATCGTTGAGCAATAGAAACTGTCAGCACCATGGCCATCAGATGAAACGCTTGCAATAACATAGCTGCAGTTTTAATTTAATTACCCAAAATAATAAAAATATCAATTTTAAATGAAAGCTCACTTGCCTAATTGTTAAGTGTATACACGACGAACGTCATTAGGCGAATAAAAGTGCAGTCGACCTGAGCTGCTCAATAGCGCCGAGTGAGTCGTGGCTGAAGCAAGTATGCTAAACAAACTGGAAAAAAAAACCGCATCGTGCTGGAATTGATTGAGTGTATAAAACACGTCAAAAGCTCGGACATCGAATCTTGGGAGATAAGTAAGAACTGTATAAAGAAATCGGAATGCAACAACCATTCCATTCACACATAGTCGCTTATATTAATATTATATAAAGCAGGCAGCTTTTTGTTTATTTACTTGGCTCTATTGTAATAGCTTATCTCACAATATTACGATCTATCCAGTCGAGGTGTTTAGCAACGTCACAATAGATGACGTAGCGCGACAAATCACAACTATTGCCGGCTCGTTGAGACAAAGAGACAATCCCTCGTACAAACCAGCGGCCGTTGCGTAGTACCATCAAACCGCCGCCGGAGTCACCAAAGCAAGGGCCATGTCCCTGGCTGTTGCCTGCGCACAGGGTGCGAGGCGTAAGGAAGTCCTTGGCGGTGAGCATTTCCCGCAGACACTGATCAGTTGTCACTGGCTTCACATTTACCGTTGTGGGAAAGCGGGTTGGCTTGGCATTGCCGTCGGTGCCCCAACCAGCGACAGAGGTTTGCTCGCTGTCACCGATGTTCAACGTGGTGCTCCTTGTCCATAGGCAAATGGGACGCACATAGGTGGAGTATTGCACCACCTCGGTAAGCACCAATAGAGCCAAATCCGAATCAGGCACCAGATTGCCGACAAAATCAGGATGCGTGCGCACCATCTCCACTGCCATTAGGCTGGCATCTTTTTCGGGGTGCATTGTTATGTCATGTCGTCCGACATAAACCCTCAATTGAGCCGGTGTGAAACCGTAGACACAATGCGCCGCTGTTATGACAGTACGCGTAGAGACCAAAGTTGTCACGCACTTATAGGACAGCTCGATCTTATTAACGTCCAGATTGCTGTCGTGATAGAGTGCGGCCAGCCAGGGGAAACGTCCTCTAGGCAACGTCTCACCGCCAATCTGTAGACCAACAAAACCCTCCACGCCGCACTCATATACTACTGGACTCGGCTGCGTAGGCACATTGATAATATTGACAGCATTGCCAACATTGCCAGCATTGCCAACACTGCCAGCATTGCCAGTATTGCCAACATTGACAACTGGTTTCCTGGACGTCAACCCATCCAAGAATGGATTGCCACCAGGCCTTATTGAAGGATGTGCAGCAGGCCTTTTTGTAGGATATGCTGTAGGCCTTTTTGTAGGCTGCGCAGCTGGTCTTATGGTAAGATATGCAGGTCCGCTAGCTCGTGTCGGATAACTAGATGCTGCTGCCGACGATGTAACATACATGGTTAGCTCTCGAGTATATGTCGTATAGGGTGCATCATCTATAATTACAAAATCCCTAAAAACGTGAGATTTGATAATAATAGTAATTTTTGCTTGTGTTTAACTTGGTCTAAATATTTATGAGTTACAATCCAGTGTTTTATACACATATCTTTATTTTAATAGCGATCACGTTCGACCGACATCGATGTTGGAGCTAAACAAACATTTAATAAAAACAGACTTATGTCCAGAATGATCACATTATAGGACATAATTATCCAATTGTCAAGATGCAAAACCATTAAAAGGAAGCATGACTAAAAGAAGATCTCTTGTACATATCTAAGACATTGAAAGCAATCCGAGTTGAAATAAACTTGATCTGAGTATGGAAAGTGATATCCTACAATTAAAATAAGAAGTCTTTGCAACGTTTCGGACCAAAAAGCGAAAACTGTTAGATCAACTCGACAGTTGATGCTGCCGGTTTTTTACTTGCTATTTCCCCTTATGAATATTACATTGGATGCAGAGTGAATTAAATTGTGATAGCAGTGATTATAGTCTCTGTGGCCATTTAACAACTATTACGGAATGCTAACATGATTTGTAGAAATCACAGTAATTTGTCTGAAAACTTGGGCTAATTGGTAGAAATTTGAATGTAACATTTTTAACTCAATTGATTACTCACATCCGGTAGCTGTGCAGAGCACCTCATCATTGAGCTTGATTTCCACTACCTTGGGCAGCTCGTCCCAGTGGCCGGAAAATTTCACAGAGACTTCAGCGCGCCCGCCATTGTGCATATTTTGTAGAGCAGTCGCCTTATCCGGATGCGGATCCAAACCACCAACTGTGCCCGGCTATCGGGGTAAAAAATAATTAGGAAAATAGAGTCATATAACTGATCCTCTATCTACATACTAACCACATTGGCACTATGGACCATGAAACGCAGCACCCAATGAACGTTTCTGAGGCCATCAACAGGGGGCGTGGCATGCCCATACCAACTATCGCCCCACCGTTTGTAGCTAAAGATGTTGTTGCAATTGTTGGGTGGCAGACGCTGTGGCAAGACAATTTGTAGACAAAGACTGAGCAGCGTCAGTTTAAGCATCACCGTCAGCAATGTGATCGCCATTGAACTCCGTCTCAGAACCGTAGCTGATATGAGCTGAGCGAGAACTGAGCAAGCTCATTGCCAATCAGCTTGGTATTATCAAATGCACATTTTAGTACGACGCTCTCTCTCTCTCTCTCTCTCTCTCTCTCTCTCGCATTCTCTCTTGTCCTCTCCGCTCCCTCTCTCTATCAATGCGGTGAAATCCCCAAACGTAGATGCAACCGATGGTATTCAGTTCAACTTGGGGACAGGTTTGCGGGCTTTGCCCAGCCCCCTCTGCCAGCGAAAATATGCGGTTCCCGCAAGCTGGTTAAAATTCCTAGTTCATAGGTCAGTATTGAAAATATATAAAAATGCAAATATGTTGTTAAGCACGTGCTGAAAAATGTACGGAATTGCAAAATTCCGGTTTGAAACGTGGTTTAATATTATTATTCAGTTTACGCAGGCGATTTGTTTATATTTTGATGTGTGCTTAAATTATGAAGCTCTTCTCATTTTCTCTTCTGTGTTGTCTTTAAACTGGTTTCGACAATGTGTATCTCTTACTTTCTATCTCGCTCTTTCTCTCTCTCTCTCTCTCTCTCTCTCTCTCTTTATTCGCATCTATTTATTTGTAATTCGCTCTGTAAAGAATCTGCGTACTTTTTCTAAGCGAAACAAGTTTGACAGCACATGTAAACAATGAATATATATATAGCTATATATATATATAAACTATATATATATATATATATATATATATATATATATAAATATAAATATATAAATCTGTGGGATCGACAAGTCACAGATTTGTGTAGAATTCAGCTACTAAGGTTAGAATATTCAGTTCGAGGCAAGACTTTAATCAGTAAACATCGAATAACACAATTCGAAGCATAACAAAATATTATTATATTTTTAATTCTGTTCAAATCTAATCTATTTATTTCCTTATAAGAACTTGGTCCTACAAAAATGCATACTTTATATCCGCGTTTTAGCAACGATTCTCGCTTATTAAATGAATATAAGCAAAACTTGTATTTTGTTTTAATATTGTAACGCAATGTTTGTATGCAGCGAGTCATGGAATTACCAGTTAAGCCGGCAGAATTCCTCTGGGAAAGAAGATTGTTGAGTGGGAAATGCTGGGGCAAGACAAAGGCTGAGGCTGAGTAGCATCAACAACTGATATGCGAAAAAAAAAAACACCATTTCAGAGCTGTAGCTGATATGAACTGAGCAAAACTGAGCAATCGGCATATTTAGTTGAACGTCATTTAGTTCTCAGTGCACTCTGAAATTCCCAAACGAACGGAGCATCTCAATATTCTCAGATTAGGTGAAAAGTTAAAGTCCGCACCTCATGATAAGACAACTTTTAATATGTTAACGCAATTTTTGCATGCAAATATAATAATATTGTGAATAGCATTATGCGAAGTTATGTCTGTATGTACTTGTTTAAGTAACTACACGTTGGCAAAACTTTTAACAACAATAAACGCAGCCAATCTTTGTTGTTTGGCCGGAGGAATGGTTCCTCCTCTCTTAGGGGAGGTTGGCATTGTTGTTATGGCTTGGCAGGGTTTCCTTTTTTCACAGCAACTTTTATAATCAGCTCAAGTTTGTTAAGCTTTTGTGGTAATTTGTTGGGATTTCGCGTAAATTTCATTCGTTTTGAAAAATAAATGAAATGAAATATGCTCTTTGTTGGCCCGCAACTTGCTTCCAAGTTACGGGGCTAATGGCCCACAAGGCTGGCACTATTGGCATTCATGACAGCTCCAGTCAATTCCCGCCTGCTCCAACGCCCTATTGAGACATCTATATCCGACCAATTTGACTGCTCCCCAAGGTGAATTGCTTCCTCAACAAACAGTCCAACATCCAAACCAGCAGCAGCAGGAAATGCATGCGCGTTGTAAATTGTGCCCTCTCTGCAAGTGCTTTGATTGCCATTGAGGCGTTATGGCATACGTTAATTGGCGCATTAGGCACCCACTATAGGAGCACTCACTCACTCAAGTTCAAACCGTTCAGCAGTCGCTGGTCTTGGGCAATTGATGGCCTATTGACGACCCATCAAAAAGCATAAACCTCATATTTAGGTGTAATATCTTTAAGTTAATTAATACGATGCTTCTCAACGGCTTCACATTAAATTATCGATATTTCATTTAAACCGTGTTCCAATCTAAAATACGTATTACAAAGTTATGCAGAACAGAGTTCAAGAAATGCTAAGGATACAAAAACTAAATATTCACAGAACAACAATGCAACAACAATGTTAACCAGTATAACTTGTATGCTAGTTGTTGTCTTACTTATGTTCTTTATAATCGAGTAAATAATGTAATGATAAGCCAATGCATCAGATATTCACATTAGTTTAATTCATAAGAAAAAAAATAGAGATAACGAAGAAATCAAACCAAGATGGGCTTCATTGACAAGATCATTCTTAATTTTTGGATCATTCAATATGATATTAAGAACACTTTTATTTTTATCATTTATTAATGCATAAACATATACATATACAACAACATTTTTCAAAGAAAACGAAAAGAAGGAAAGAGAAAAATATAATTTTTAACAAAATAATCATAATAGTTGTGTTAGATCACATCGGGAAAATATGTTTAATTCACTTAAAAATTTTGTAGATTGTGGAATTAATTCTTGTAAACCGCATTTCATTGAATAGGTTTTTACGAAAATGTTCATATTAAGACTTATTTGTTGCACTTAAATTTTCTGAGTATTTAACACTTTGAAAATTATTAAGCTTTCGAATTACATTAGGTTCTGCACAAAATTGTGAAGGTATCGCAGGTGCAAAGACCGCGATAACGTGAGAAAATAAATACAAATGGCTCTGCGCAGCTGGTAAGCAGCTCCAGTCTCTTGGCCTCCTTGAGGCCTGTAAGAAGAGAGATCTGCAGCTCCTGGTGCCAACTGTTCTGTATGTCCTCCTCCACCATCAGCGTATTGAACACATTGAGCAACTGCAAATGACGCTCGAGACGTGGACAGCGAACAATGGCCAACATTTGAGCATAGGGGCGGAACTTGATCCAGCGCTTAAGGTCATTTACACAGACATCGGTGCTTGCATCAATCAGCATCAACTTGCAGTTGTATTGATTGATGCCCTCCAATATCTTGCGCTCCATGGGGCATTGGAAACGTTGAAGAAGCTCAGCCGTTAGAGTAAAGTCATGGTCGTGAGACTGCCTTGACATGGTCCACGGATATTTGCGATTAGCAAAGTCATAAGCCAATTTCTGGCGGTGTTCACGTTTTTGCCGAAGATGCTCGATTTGCTTGTCCACAGAACAAATGGCCAGTGAGCCAGCTGGATTAAAATCGCCAAGTGCCGCAGCACTCTGGAGCAGAGCAGCTTCATTGGCCACCTTTTCGGCGTGCTGTTCGGATTCATCTAGCTTTTTGGCGGCGCCGCAGCAGCGCAGGTCATGCGGCTGTTGATAGTCCGGAAAGCCCACCCCAGCCAGCAGTGTATGCCAATGCAGCATATCAAATGTCTTGCTCGGCACAAAATAATCAGTGGATTCGCTTTGCAGGCGGCACTGATTATCATCCAATAACAACGGCCACAGTGTCTCGAAGAAGGAACTATCCAAAGATTTACTATCCCCGTGCCCCTGTTTGCTATCTGCGTCTGAGTTCATTTTGTATGTGGGTTTTGTGTACTTGAAATTTCAACGATGACAACTTGATGCTTTTCGTTATTATTTTCAATGTGTCAAACATTTCCAGCATAGCCTAACCTTCATAGTTGGCATGACATACTTCATATATATATATATATATCTTTATATATATATATATATATATATATATATATATTTATATGCATTTGCTTCGTTTCCGTTCAATGAGGCGTATGCGCAACAATTTTATTTTATTATCAGCGTATAAATCAGCTGCTGACTCGCATTCTTTGGACATTCGATTGTATTTTTCCCAAATTTATGCATAGCAATAACATCATCCACAGCAAAAACAACAACTTGAACGATTTGCGTAAATTTTATGCGTTTTTGGAAGTAGGTAGCCGTCGATCGCCGTCATTTTATGAGCTTGTCTGAGCTGTCCTTGATTTTATGAAGCAATGTAAGCGCTGCAATATGGCCACGATTTTCATTATGTGATTGAGGCGGCATGATGGGCGTGTTTGCTCTAACAACAGCCACGAATGTTTTTTGTGTTTTGTTTTTCTGGGCTCATTAGCTTTTATGCATCGGATTTTATTACCCCACAAAAAGAGCGATGTTTGGCACATGTCGCTTGATGCGGCAAGCCGTATCAAACAAACGATTTAAATCACAAAATCCAACAATAAAAGGTAAAAAGATTCCTTCACGTATAGGGGCATTTGCATATATCCTGGATTTCTAGAAAAATACCCTATGTCTTTTTTCAATTGTAACTATCCTCAAGTTGAAGTATAAATTACTCGAATACATTTTCGTATTTTTTTCAGATCTTGTTTTGTCATCTGTCATTAATTGCATAAAAAAATAAATAAATCGCTTTTCCAGTAACTAATATTTATAATTGTCAATAGCTTAATATAACTCTTTCAACACTTGTACTTATCGAACAATACATTTTTCTTATAACTTGTGGATTTTCCAGAATCACATTATTTATTAAAGTTGTTAAGATTTTGTTACCCTCGAACAAGTAGGTATTCGTAAAGCTGTTTAAACGCCTCATCAAATCATGTAAACCGCAGATACTCTATGCCTCGAAGCATGAACCCAAGCCTGGCGGCGTTAATTGTACTTTTTTTGGTTAAACACATTTATATCCTTGGCAAGGATATAGCAACATGTGTTGTGTATGCGCCACATGTGCACAATAAATTTTCATAAATCAATTGTGCGTGCTACTTTTAACACGTCTGTCTGACTTTCTGACACACCCACTGACTGATCCACCTGCTGCCCAGTAAATCGAATTCAAAATCAACCCAAATCCTCTTCTGTTCAATTTGATTTTGTTGATTTTTATTTTTTAGTCTTTAATTTATGTGCACACAATTATTTCAAGTTCGCCGCATCAGCCAAGTGGGAAATATAAAATTTAGCGACGAATGCTTATTTTACGCTTTGGTTTATCGACAACTTATTGCAAATGTGATTTTTCCTAGCCACATTCTGGTATTCGTTCTTTATTATTTGCTACCGACACGGTGCGAAAATTTGATTTGTGACCTGAAGCAGAAGATGGCACTTTAATTTAATTCTGGTTGGATTCGTTTTAACTTATACATGTGCAATGGAAGATTTATGGGATTCCGTTTACCAACAACGGCTGAGAGCAGCGAGGAGAAAATATATTGTGGCAATAGCAAGGTGTATAATCTAAAATTTAATGAAAGTCCTTAACAGGAAGATAAACATGCTTCTGAAACACCCACCACTTGTTAAGGCCATGTACTGGCCAAGCTTTAAGTCAGAAGCCAAGATGCTTTAATTTAGCTGAATAGCAGAGCCAAAGTGCTTGGACCAACATTTCTTAGCGCTATTAAAATGCGAAGAGAAATCGGCGACATTCGCCTGCTGGCGAAATGCCAGCAAAAATTTATAAAAATTTTGTTGTATATTTATTGTGCTTTATTCGGCCACTCAAAATAAAAACACTAAAAAAAATGCCGAGCATAAACGAAAAAAATATAAAAAGAATTGATAGAAAAATGTAAAATAAACTTGACGGCAGGACGAGTAGAATATATTGTAAAGACAAGTAAGATCCATATTGACATAAAAGCCAATCATTTTCAAATAGCTTTAAGCAAAGACGTTTGCCACTCAACGACCAGCAAGAAAAAACATCAAAAGTTCGTTGCTGGAATAGTAAAAAGAAAAACGAGAACGCGTCAAATTTGAGACCAATATGAAAGTTGTTAACTGGCAGTGAGTGTTTCAAAAAAAACTTTATTCTTTTATGCATTTTACTACCAAAAACCACTGAGACAGAGACACCACTAATGCCACAGCAAGCATTTCGGATGCAAGTGCCACAGCATTATGCACTTTGACCCAACAAGGGTTCATCAACGATGTTCGGCATGTGCGGTGGCCAACTTTCATAGCATATCAAATCAGACGACAATTTTAGCAAACTTTATTGCACAGCTCCATTGTCAATGCACAAAATATTTTAAACTAATGCTACTACTGAAAAACTAATAGAGATTTGAGATTTGAATCATCGATAGACCGATGTGCAACCGATGCCAAATGAGCAACTGCGACACTTATCCAAATATATATTTATTCATATACGATCAAATAAAATATAAGACATTTGTCTGTACAAATATATTTGAAATAAAGAAACTTGGGCTTGGGATTTAAAGCAGCTTTTTCCAAAATTAAATTTTTATGTTTATCTTTATATTTTTAAGCATTTTTATTATTTATTCTGTGTACAATATGCTTTGAACCTCTTTGAAGCTATTATGTCGTTGAGCTTTAAAAAAAATAATAAATAGCAACTCAAGCATTCTTCCACTGGTATGAAAATATCCGAAATGACCTCGTAAATGGATTTCCTGCTCGTGCAATATTCAAAGGTAAATATTTGATGTTTGTTTGCTGGCGCATAAAAAAATATCTATGCTTTTGCAGCATGCATTTAACTAAGGTGGCAGCCGCATATGTAAACGTTTTATTAAAATTGTAAAATATCTGCACCGCATTGCCTTTAAGAAGATGTGGTAACGTTCTTTCAATAAATGTGTTCACTAACCCATTACTAAATTCAAGGCCCTACGCAAAGTTAATGTGGCGAAATTGGTCAAGTGAATGTGCTCCTTAACCCACTACAAAACTGTATACCCAGCCTAGTTTTACAAATTTTGGATTAAACGACGTACGACATTTTCAATTTGAGTATTCAGCTTATGCTTCGTGCAATGCATGCCGTTGGCGGCAGCTTGCAACGAATTTCGCCTCAGTGAACTCTGTAGAACTTGGCTGCAACATTTGAACGCATGCTTTGGCACGGGAAACCAATTTGAGCATTTTATATGCTTGATTGAAGGGCAGCCGCAACGCTTGACTGATTCACTGACTGACTTTTTTCTGTCCGTTTTTGGTAGATCCAAAGTGCGTTGCAGGCACTTTGCTAGCACTGAAGAATTTCATAGATTTTGCGCCCTGCACCTGACAATCACTTATCGTAAATTCCACACATTTGCAGCATTTATTGGTCCAAATAATTCATGCTGCTGGTAAATCGCTTTTCACGTTGCACAGATAATCACCAACAACCCATGGGAACCCCAGGCTGCAATATTCTCTTGCACTTGCAACTGCGTTTGACTTTTAAGTCGTTTGGCTCTTAAGCACAATTTACTCACTCTTCCAAGGAGTCATTGCAGCAGGCATCTTCACTCAATGAGTCTAATTATCGTCTGTTTGTGTTTGGCTTTGACTCTGGCTTTGGCCGGCATCCTCTGGAGGTTACGGCTAACAGCTTTACAAATACTTTCAGATCCTATCGAAGCCCACAGCAATGTGAGTTGATGGTTTTTCTCGATACTTAAAGGCTTTTTTTTTAGCAAACTTTTTGCTGACTAGCAATTTAATATTTACAGTTAACTATTCTGATTCACAGCAGAATTTGAGATAACTTTTTTTTTTACTTATTTTTAACAGTAATTATTTTTTGCTTGCTTGCTTAAATGAGTTTTTCAAAACACGTTATTTTCATCTCTTTCGTAAAATTGTCAATTTAAGCTAAAAATTTGTGCACGAACATTTTTTTAAAAAGTAAACTCGATTTGATAGATTTAATGAAAAATTTAAATACTAAAATATTTTTTTTTTGAGTATGAACAGCGTTATTAAACGAATCTTAATAAACATAAGTTCATATAAGATAACAGTAAATGCTCCTTAGATATGTTTTGAGGAAATGGGTAGATATACCAATTTTTAACTGTCTTTTTTTATATTTATTTTGCTTTCCCTTGCAGAGCTTGTTGCCAATTTGCATGAGCGGCACTTAATGCTGCAGTATTTTTACTACCACTCCATTTATGTTTATTTGTTTGGCTGTGTGTGTATATGTGTGTATGTGTGTATGGGTGTGGAGTGCGTGTTTGTCACCGTTCGGAAATCAATATTTAAATAGCGTATGCTCGCTTAGTCCTTGTTGCGTTCACTTCAGTCTGAGAGCGTTTAAAAATAAAATTCAAACTCATTCAACTCGTTCAACGACTCAATAAATGTTGCAAATGTGCTCGTTGTCACTGTGGTTGCTTATTGCCGTTGTTTTTGTAGTTGCTTTTGTTCTTATTTACCCTTTTTTTTATTTATATAGTGCGAGAGCGAGAACGAGAACGAGAACGAGAACCAGAGCCGTAGCGAAAGTTCCAACATTTCAGCATTCTGCGCTCCATTCGAGTGTATAACAAATTTAGTTTCAGTTGAAAAGCAACAGCAACATTTCAAACGCTATTTATCTTGATTTCTCCGATTCTGGCCATGGCTAGCTCTGATGTTTGTTATTTGCTAACCGAAATGATATATACATTGCTGGCCACAGTTATCATTAATCATGCTTTGTTTCACTCACACACACACACACACACAAGCGAACACATACACTTGAGGACCAACACATCCAAAGAAAAATTTTTGGCCAACAGTGCGCATACTTTAGCAATTACCCTTAACTTGTCTTGCCTAACCCAAATTATCGATTAGTTAAAACTTTTGGATGAACTTTATGCATAATTTAGAAGGATTTTGAACTTTACGCACTTTTCCCACTGTCTATTAAAGTCGGGTAAGCCGGCAGCAATAATTTCTGTTAATTACGCGAAATTTCATTTGTTCAAGTGCTTCTGCAAAATTGGCAACAACTTTTCAAATATCGGCGGCAGCAAAGTTTTACCAAGAGGAGGCATTGCCCTTTAATCACAAAAATTTTATGGTTGTAGGTACGCAAAAACATCACTGTTAATAGCTATTTAGCGTCCTCCAAACTGCACTTGACGTTAGAATTTCCATCACAAAAATGTCAAGTGGCAGCAGCCGCAGCAAAAGCCCGTCGGTCCATAATCACAATCCATTTACATCAGTCAAATTGAGCTCCACCCAACGGCAATTGACACAAATCGGCCTTGATTGTGCAACCTAATCAATAGAGTCACATGCCGCTATATAATCTTGAATATTCTAAAATTCCCTTTCATAAATAATTAAGTGACTTAATTAAGCGCTTATCACTAGTTGGCGAAGTTCCATGCTTGAGCTCACAAAACAAACATAGCTATCAACGAATACAACAAAATTTCAAATAAATATTCAAACTAAAAATAAAAAAAAATATTATGTTATCAGTTGATTAAATTCTCGCTGTAACTACAAAAAACAACAAGTATAATTATAAAGTATTGTCTATCATTGGCAAGTAGCAACATTTAAATCCGTTTCGCAAAAAAAAAATAAATAAATAACGAATGGAAAACATAATATTAAATTGTTATTGTTGGCACTTTGTAACACACACATAAACTAACAAGCAAATTTGAATTTTACAAATAATGTTTTTAAATTCCATTGAAGTATTTGGTAAATATTGTATAAATGCAGTTTGAATACCACAATACAATAAACCAAGAATAACAATAATTTTTATTTTTTATTTGCACTCGATTTAATGGAAGAGTTAACCAAAAATAACAAATATAACAAGCCCTAAAGCTGCCCAAATGCTGCCATAGCAGAATAAATATAAAAATGTAATGTAAAATTGAGATATAAAGCAACACAGTTTTTAAAATTCGGGAATGGTTGTAGGTAAGAGAAACATTCTTCAACAAATTTTAACAATAAATTGAAATCGCCCAAACAAAAAGGTTCGAGATCTAAAAACTGGTAGCTTAAAATTTAGTTTATTTTAGTTGTGTTATCTGCTTCAAGTTGAGCCGATAACTTTATGCACAGAATTCCATTTGATTGATGAGATTTATGTTCGCTACACCCGGTCAGATTTGTATTTCATTTTTTATTTTGGTTTTTATGTAGTTGTTTGTGCCCCGAAAAATACTTGTAGCTACAAATTTCAGTCTGTTGCTTTTGTGTTTTATTCGCCGTCACCCGAAACAAAAGCAAAAACAAACAAAAACATTTAAAGCAGCTCAACGCCAACTGCTGAGGGGAAATTCCATTTATTCCACATTCCTTTCACGTGAAAGTCGACAGTCTGCTGAGCCATATGAGAGGAAATCAAGTGGATTTATTGTCACAAGACGAATTTAAGCTTTGTCTTTATGTCATTGTCATTTTTAATTGGCTGGCTCCATTGTGCGCTTTGAAATGAAACCTCTTCTGGACCAGGTTGAGTGGTATTAATTACTCGCATCTTCGTCCTCGGTCTCCCACTTTTTTTTACTCTCAAAGGAAATGAGGGTATGCAAGACAGAGTGATGCCATTTCAGCCATTCACTCCGTGTCAAAGTCTACATTGTGAATATTTTACACTCATATGCACTCCATTGTCATCTACGTCTGTGTCTCTATCAAGCTGCCTAGTCGAGTTTCAATGTTTAAGGACTAAGCGCATAAATCTCATATGATTTAGATATAAGCTCACCACCTATTTTTGTCCTCTACTGTATATCCATTTGCTAAAGATTACTTTTGAGCTCCTTGCAATGCTAGGATACGTTGCGTGTAGCCTTTAACAGGCGATAACAATTGAAAAGGTGTTCTTTTTAATAATTTGAATAATTTTTCAATCTTAGCTAAAAACAAAGCAAAGAATATTCAGTAGAATCAATGTCCATTACTTTCCTTCCCATAGCTTCTGCTAGTTGGCTACATTTTAACCCTGATATTGTGCTGATACAGTTATTAAGTTAAACATTGGCAACATTTAACTTAATAACTCTAAAATGCAGATTAAAATCTCGTGCAGATTTAAGCATACTCGAAAACACACACATTCAAAAGCAAAACTTACAACAGACAGAATATTTAATTTAAAATTAGTTTTGCTTCGCTTATCTGTCTACTGTCATCCTGCCAGTCTTGAACTTTCCAGCTATTGCTTGGAAACTTCAAATTACCATTTTGCATTTTAATAAAATATTTTGCTTTTGCTACCTCTGACTTTTGGCTTCACAGCTCATATTTATTGCATTGTGATGCACGCGAAATAGGAAAAAAAAAAAACAAGCACACAAAAAGGGCAGCTTGCAAATGTGCTGCAAATTAATTCCCATTTCCTTTTCATCAAAAGTTTAACAAATTTCCTTGTTTATATTTAAGTATATGCCAGAAACTCTGATGACTGATAAAAATAACTAAATGGACAAATTCCTAACAGTTTTTATCGCATAGATGCCTGAGAAAACAATGGATAACAAAGACTACCCCTATTTGTATAGTATTACAAAGTCTAAAATGTGCATTAATAGCGCAAATAAGTATTAAAGCTCTGACATGACCAATATTACTTATTTGATCGCACATTCAACTAGCTCTAACACTAAGTCGCATTTAAAGCTTTGTTAGGCAACAGCAACTCCAACACTAGGAAAAACACAGACACAAACATCCTCGAGCATGAGGTTAATAAAAATCTTACGACATTTTGACCTAAAAAAATATCAAATAAAATGGCTACCAGTCTGTTGCTTCCGCAGTGTTGTTGCTGTTGCTGTTGTTTCTGCTGCGTGCCTTGTGGACTCTCCAGCTGTGCCGGCAGACGACAGCCCACCGCCTGAAAGTATGCTTTAAATAGTGCCATAGTAAAATATTTACTTTGGCAACGGCTGCAGCGAGAAATGAGACAAAAGTTGGGCATTGGCAAGGCAACAGCAAAATAGGGGTTGCCACAGAATACTAAAAAGTGTAAGCCGGGCAAGCAAAAAAATTCATTAAAAGGGATAATGACTCACATAGTTTGTGACGATCCTTGCTAGCGGTGCATCTGGTGTGTGTGTGTGTGTCTGTTTGTGCTTTTGTGCGTGTCAGAAGAATAAGGATTTTGGTAACATTTTTAATGAAATTTAATTACAAATTATGCGAGGCAGCAAAGCAGTTAGACTGTGAACAATTTGGCTTAAAAAATGACTTAAAAATAACATTATGGCATACTTCAAATAGTTAGAGTTGCCTTTTATTGCTTTGGTTACAGCTTAAACAAACATTGTCCACAGAAATCTACGCTAATTAACGAGCTATTCCAATTAAAGACTAAATATGCTTTGTTAAATTAATATATTTTATTCGTCAATGCGTAAATTACAAAATCCTTGCCACTAGCTGTTGACCTAATTCAGACTATACATTTATTGCACTCTAACCACAAAGAATAAATTGTTTGAATTGTATATTATAAAAAATATATATTTGCACTAGAATAATCGACACCTAGTTTTTATTCATTTATTTATGCACTGCATAAATAATACTTCATTTTATTATTAAAGTGATATTTAAATAAATATATTAAATATACTTTTTTTATAGGAAAACTGTAAAATTTAATCTGTTGAAATTACCTTAACAATTTTTGCTTGCAGCTGTAGAAAATATTAAAAGAAATAAAACTCAGTTCATAACCGAGTGGCACACCAATGCCATGAATTGCCATTTGCAGCACTTGGAGCTGTTGAACTTGCCGCATCATTCACTTGAAAATGCAGTCAGAGTATGCCCAGCAACATGCTGACTAAGTAGACCACCAGGAGCACCCTGGATGAGCAGAAGCAATACCACAACAAGAATGTTGCTTAAAGCGCTGGCAGAAGTGTGAAAATTAAAGCTGCAGAAATTTTAATCAGAGCACAATTTACTTTTAAGTATGAAAGTATTCAACGGACAACTTAAATCGAAGCAATCAACTCTGCAGAACTCAAGGATTGCCTCTTCGAAATATGACTGCAGCTGCTTCTGGTCTTTCGGGAGCTGCTCTATCAGATTGTAGAGTGCATATCATTCAAGTGCTATTTTGGGCATTTTTAATCGGATGCTGCATACAAAAGACGAGGGCTACCAATGCCAGTTGTCTGTCTGCACACTTCTTCGCCTAATGAAATCCATTTGTGCTCTGTTGCCTCACTCCAGCCCATGTTGCATCTGTCTGTTTAAGATTGATGAAATGCGCTCCAGGCAGTCCCAATGCATAATAGAGCCAAACTAATTTGATTATGGCAGTCCGCATATGCCGAGTAACACAAGCAATCCAATTTAATTATGCATCGTACAATCAGGCAGTAGGCACAAGTGCAACAACACAGATACTCACCTGCAGTGGCATTTAATCAAAGTGCACCAACAATAATGCGCTCCTTCACGTACGTTCTCCAGATCTAGCCGCACTCAAACTCCATCATTAAAGGTATTACCCTAGGCGACGACCTTCAATGTTTGGCATCCTGTGGCCACCGCTGAACGCTTGCTGGCTGGCCCTCACCTGGCCTCACCTGGCCACCTGTTTTTCTGACTTCGCGTTCATAATTAAATTTATTATGCAAGGGCAACAAGACAAGCAAGTTGTTCCTCTTATTGCTATTTTTCTTGCAACAAGCCAACCACTTTAAGCTTTATTCCCACAGAATCCGTTTTTTTTTTTTTACCAGCAGATTGCAATTTATTAACAAACTGACGCGTTTACATAACACGGTGTCTTTAAATAATGGTGAGAAAATCTTTACTTAAAATAAATGTTTAAATCGTAGTTTCTTTTTTGTGAATAAAAAGCGAGTTTTAAGCAGTACTTCAACTTTGGACTATTAAAATTCCAATTTGAATGTATGCATTACTTTTGCTTTGCTTATGAAAAAGTTTTGTTAGTTCAGGGAAATAATTTTGAATATTTTTTTATGTTAATAATTATGTATTTCTACTCAAAAGTTATGAAATTGACTGTAACTGTAAGTACTAATTGGCCAAGGACCTCTGAGAGAGCTTTGTCGAATCGTTTGCATGCTGAGTTATGCATTTGTTACAGTTTTCTTGCCACTGGTAGCACAAACGAGCAACTCTTCTGGGCATCCACAAATGCAGTTTGCAGCAAAATGACGTTTAAAAACAAGGCACACGCCAAAATCACGTTCACTGCATATCGTCCTACCTCGCATCTGTCTAGTTCACTAATTAGGCCCACTTCACGTGTGTTTACGCAAATGTGCGGCAAGCTGTTGCTGCCACTTTGATGCAAACAAATTTGAAAGGTGCTTTTAAATTGCTGGCAAACCATCCTCGCATGGGCATACGACTCGCATGATCAACACACAATCATCTGCAACGCCAGCTTATACACCCCTCCTTCCCCTCTATAACACAACCTACAACAAAAATTGATTGTGTTTCCTTGTGTTGGCGGGGCATCGGTGCTTTCGGTGCTAATTGGCAAACGATGCTCATGGTCAGCAGTGGTTCTTGCCACAACGAACACGATACTGAATAGCAGCATCATCTTAGAGTTGCGTGCAACTGGACTTCATTCATACTCAATAAATTATATAACCTCTGATGATTGATTGTTATTCTACTTGTGAGCTCGAACATGTTGAGCAGTTCTCCTTAATTAATTATCTCGTTTTAATTCTAGTTGTCTGCCTTACTTTAAGCTTGACTGGCTTGCTTGGAGACTAATTAAACTGTTTTTCTTAAGCTAAAATTGTTGAATACTCTTGAAGGCATCGCAGATGTTTCTGCCACTTGGCCTACTGCTCATAAATAACGCCTTGTTCACGTAAAACGTATCTCAATTATGTGTAATAAATAACAAAATATGCCCACTGATATGCGGCCGGAAAACGAGTGCGATACAGATTCTGTTGTATCGGCAAACGCAATTCCGCTGGCTCCACATAATTAAGTGGATTTTAATGAGCGCTGGGCCAAATTGTGTCCCTCAGGCGAATGAAAGTTACCTAGCTGAATGGGCCCAGTTGTGTGCTGCTTGGACTTTGATTTGTGGCCACTTGGGCTAGCTATTTAGATTAAGCATACGCAGCGTGCCCCTAAACACAATTCATAAATGTCACAACACGCAGCCAAATGAATAAATTCAGTGGAGAGTAAAGAATTCAGTAACTGTTTATTGCAGCTACGTGTTGTAGGGGAAGGGGGTGGGGGAGGGGGAACAACAATTCAGGACATTCTCTTTGCTGTCTTCTGCTCCTTTTTGGTTGTGCTGCGCTTGGTTGACGGCGACAAGGATGATTCTTGCTTATTCTCTTGTGTAGATTTATCGTGATGCTCCACAATGCGCTGGAATAGCAATGCACTGCTCTGTTTGTCCAGCTGGCGATTGTGTTGCTTGCCGGTGGCAAAGCTATGGTTCAAATGTTGCCAACTACGCTCGGAGCTGGACACGTTGAGTTTATCGAGCAGTCGGCTGGTTAGCTGTGGCATCATTGGCTGCAACACAATGCCGCAAAGTCGCAAAGCATCCATTGTCATTGCGATTATTGTCTGCAGGCGTTGCGCATTGGGCGTTTTGCCATTCTCCTTCAACTCCCACGGCTTGGCGCACTCAAAGAAATTGTTAGCCGCATGCAGCGTTGCAATAACCGTGTCGGCCACCAAGTGGAAGTGATTGCACTCATAGTGCTGCTCACAGCGCCCTGTAAATGCAAATGCAGATGCTAGTAAAAAAAATGGAAATGTATATTGAGGGCATTGCTTTCCAGCTTTCTGGCTGGCCGCACTCGCAAGTGCACTTGTCGCGTAGTTATTGGCCGGAAGTGTGCGCTTGCCAGTGACATCCAGGCAACAAAGTCCACTCAGCACGGACTCCTTCGCAGCGGCGACTGCTTAAATATTTAAAAATGACAGGCAGCTGAGATGACTCACCCGCCAGTTGCAGCACTGCGTCCTGCAGTCGCTTAGCGGCATCCAAGTCTTGCAACAGCTGCGGCAAGTGCTCGACATGCGGAGCCGGATAAACTTGTTGTGGATTCAGCGTTTTGGCACAGGCCCGCGACAACAAATTGCCCAAAGTGTCTGCCAGCTCTGAGTTAAGTATGCGCAGCGCCTTAACGTTACTGAAATCTGAAATGGTTAACAAATTTTAGCCAGTCTGTAAAACTTTACAACTTTACTCTTCGCTATATATGGGTCCAACAGGGCGTATGAGTGATGTTAATTTATTGTGGGTTAGCTGAGCTCCTTTGGAAACCATTTAGCTATTAACTGTTACAACAATAAGGCCTCCGGCAAATTTAGTTGCCCATTAAAGGGATTAAGCCAACACAAATGACAAAAGAAGAAAAAAAAAACTCTCGCAAAAACCACTGCGACAACGGAAATAAACAGAGAAACAAATCCAAATTACTAAAGGAAACTAAGGGATAGGGTGACTACTATGCAAACAGGCTTACAACTCGGCGCGCATACAATAATAAAAATAAATCGCATTTAAAAAAAAACTGAAACAAATAGTTTAAGCCTTTTAGAGTACGAAGGGATTTGTGAATATATGCTTGCAATAGCATATTGTAGAAAATAAAACTCTGTGTGAAGATAAGCAGATAGAAAAGTGGTTGCATTTTTTTTGTATCTAGATAACTTCTAAAGAGAAAGAAAATTTGACAGACGTTAGAAGATCTTTTCTTCTACTGATTCAGTTGTATTTCTTGTCACAAAAATATTATTAGTATTTTTATACTATTAATATAATATATAATACTGATATAATTACTATCCTCGGCTTTTATAAATTGCTCAATTACTATATAGAAATATTCGTGCGTGTTATCCGAATGCAATTAATGATCTCGGCTGGAGGGAAAATGCACTTTTAAAAGCACTTTAAGCAAGCAAAAAATAAATAAGCGGGCAGCAATTAGCAATGTGGGTGCAATATTTACCTTTAATAAATGAACAATACAAACATGGCTAACAGCACATGCACATGGAGATTTAGAAGGCCATTAGTAACGGACCATTGCTAATTGGCATTGGCCATAATTATTGACGTCATTATGCGCATTAATGCAACCAAAACGCTTCATTTATCTGGGTGCTGGGCAAGCAAAAGTTACCACAAGTAATAACTGGTTGCAGTACCAATTTGGGTCAGCACACAAAATTTCGATTTGGCATGCAACGTTAATTAAAATATCTGATATGAAATTTGATTCCCATACAGCTGGCCAGTCCACAACAATGATCGATAATCAAGGATGGGCGTTGGACAATTTTTGGCTATTGTTTGGGGCAACAATTGCGTTGCTGTCATTGTTGCTAGTTGCCTGCCCGGTGGGATTTTTGTCAGCTTTGTTGTTATAGGTGTTTAATTAAAAACTTGTCGCATTGAGCGCTGCGTTGTTGCACAAATTGCAACTGACATCCAAACGTTTTCACACCCATTCTGATATTTAATGGCCAAAATGTTAGGTTTATAGTTTGGCGGTTGGTTTTCGAATTATAAACAATTTTGGTGCCAATTTGTTTTGGCCATTGAAAAACATAATCATTATTGATTGAATAACAAAATTTAATTAGATGAATTCATGCACCGCACGAATGTCAACAAAAGATAATTTTACTTGTTATTCAAATATGCATACAAATTCAGAGTACTGGAGATTTGTACTTCTATGAAAAGAACCTGAGCACTGCACCGGAAGGTGAGCAGCTGTCGTGTGCTCCACATAGAAATGCATATGCATGCACATCGTATTTGCATTCGTATATAAAACTGTGTGTGTGTGTGTGTGTGTGTGTGTGGGTGTGGGTGTGTGTGTGTGCTTGCTTGTGACTTTTAGCGTAACCTGAGGTTTGGCAACGACACAAGTTTTGGCCATGCAGCTGCAGCAACTAAATGTGCTGCCAGCTTCTGTGCGCTCCACATCATTAATGCAATTGTATTGACGATGAAGCTCGTCGGACTCAACTATGTGCAGCACAGTTCCACAGCTCCACAGCTCCACAGCTTTGTTCCCAAGTCAAGTTAGCAACTACAACTGAATTTCAATGCCGGCACACACACAACTATATAAATATGTACATATATTTGTATGCAAAAAGCATCTAGTTTCGAAATAAACTAAAATGTTGCTTGAATGTGAGAATGAGAAAGGCTTTAGAAATATATTGCTTGGGGATAATTATTAAAAAACAAACAGAAATTTCAAAATTATGCGCTTTTCTCTCTCTCTACCTTTTTCTCAATTTTTATATCTTAAGATATTCTCATTCCACAATGATTATTATAAATTTATGCAACTTGCTTCATCAAGTTTTGAGCTGAGTTCCACGCTGAGCTGCATTTAATTTTTGATGGAATTTATTTGTTCTTCTCCTTTCGGGTAAAATCAATCGCAATTGATTTGCACTCTGGCAACGGTTTGAGCACTTTAATGTCGATGTGCGTTAGATTTTAATGCAATCGTGAATAACTACAGAATCACAGCCCAACACGTGTCCTAATCGCAAACGCAATTGCAATCGTAACCACCTCCTGCCGGAGTCCGTCCTTGGAGACGACTCCTTTGAACTGCTGACGTGTGCTGCGACAAATTGCAGAAATGTTTTCGATTCTAGCCGTGCAAAAAGAATAAATTTCAACAAAATTTCCCACATGTTGCAGATATGCATGTGAGTGCCACAGCAAATGGTGACTAGACCGTAGACAAATGTTGCCACATAAACAAGAATTATATTATTAACGTTTCTCATTCGCGTATTTGCCCACTTTTGCATCTTACATTTCTTTGCATTTCATTAAATGACATGTCACACTTGTCGGTTGTTTTTGTTTCTTGCACACAAAACATCCGGCACAATTTGCAAATTAAATTGCAAGCCAAGTTGCAGCGAAACGGGTGTCGCAGTGGCAGTGACAAACTGACAACCTGACAACTAAAGCAATTTTACACCGCCCATCGAAGGCAAAGTCACCAAAAGACATTTAGAGCCACGCTGACTTTCAGCCTTGTGGCATCTGCGTAGGTTGCACAGCGAGGGGATGTGGGTTATTTCTCTAATTTTTGACTTTATGGCATCGTAACTCTTGAAGGCGCATTATGCCTTAAATGTATTTTGAAAAGCGGTATGTCCGCCTGGGAGATACTCTGATGATACAAGATGATAAAATTTCTTTACCAGCCTGTTTAGCTCTCAAGCAGACCATAAGAATATAATAATATTTACGTAAGAAGTATTCGTTAAAGTACTTCAAGTTACAATTCAATATGCCCTTTTTTTAATTCTTTAATGAGTACGTGGTATGAATAGACAGCGATTAGCAATAGACAAATAATCTTAAAACATTTTACGGCATGATGTTTGAGGTAACGACTGAAGTTGTGGAGAAAAAAAAATCCATTAAAATTTCTATCTGGCAAATGGAGCAATGTGCGCAAACATATATGATGATAATGTATATAAAATTCTACATCCGAATGTCACACAGATGGTTGGAATTAGTCCTTAGATAGCTTGGCAAATGCTTGCCGGATATTTAAAGTGAATAATGCCTTTGGGAAATTGCGTCAGTGCTATACACTGTTGCGCGTACTCATTTTTACATTTCCATAAAAACTTTGAGCGCTTTTGCCACTTTGGACACTTTGGCCAAATGCAGTTCTAGTGTCATACCAGGCGGACAGCTCTGGCAGCGATGGTGGACGATAGTGTACGCCGGAGGCGACTGCAGACCGACCATCGTGGTACAATTTCAAAATGAAATTATTTGTAATGAAAAGTTGCTCACTTAATGATGTGGCCCTTAATGCCGATGACTGCACTAACCGTGGCTTCTGCTCCTGGCGCTCCTGGTGCTGTTGATTATCGACGGTTATCGTCATAAAAGTGAGCTAAGTGGATGTCACCAATCAGTGCCATCGGGATTAAAGCGAGCGCAGTGCATAACTGAAATCCATTTGGAAATGTGACTGACTCAATTCCATATTAAGCGACGATAAACATATTATGCAAAAACTACATTAAGATGAAAATAAAAAAAATATCGACATTAAAAAATACCACTCAAAAGTCTCGTAATTGAATATTGTGCGCTTCAAGCAGTTGTGGATTTTCTCATATTTTCTGCCTTTCGCTTCGGCTGTTCTTGTAATATAAACAATATTACCGAGATGCGTGCAAAATGCAATAAAAATGCAATTAAATTAGCCGCAAGGCAGCAGGCCATAAAACATAACAGGAACACAAAACCGGGCCATGAGCTCACCTAACAAAAACTGTAAAACCAAATTAAATAAAGTCAAGTGTGTTGCCAGACAAAAGCGAACAGGAGATGAACAAGAGTTGGCAATAATTGAAAAATTGAAAATTAAATTTAAATTTCACGCAAACAAGCAGACGAAATGCCATTAAGTTTGAGACTTAACAACGGCCATTTATGCAAATTCAATGGGGAAAAGGTTATGCTTGGAATCAATCAAATCGCATCAAATGTGGGCGTGACAAACAACAACAACAACAACAACAGCAACAATAAAAACCCCTGGAATGTTCAAGTGTATTTTGATGACTTCTGGCAGTGCGTCGAAGCGTGCTAATTGCTTTTGGCCAACATTCTCTGTTGAGTGTGTCTGACAGCTGAGGCGCCTTTGAAAACAAAACAATTTGAATTAGTTTCGTGTTAAACAGCAGCAACGGTGTAACATTGAAATCATGCATGACTTGCTCACAAGCCGATAATAGATTAAAAATTAACTGACCGCCTGTCCTTCTGTTATAATCGTTAAGCGAACAAGTCCACACAATCCAAAATGGCTTTAAGTGTGTTTATGTAAGTAGTGTCAGCTGAGGCTACCAGGCGCCTTCGGACTTCCGAAGGGCCAAACGACAAACTAATCATAGCTGACAACAACAACTTGCATAAGCTTTAAAACTTTTGTCAGACTCTGGCCCAGAATTGAGACTACAGCCGGCGGTGCGCTTATGCAAATGTGCAAATCTTAAACCAAGTTCAAGATACAAAAACTTTGCAACCAAATAAACAAAAGTCGGAGGGTTTGCCAACAGCAGCAGCTCCTGCTTTAGCTTCTGCTTCAGCTTCTGCTTCAGCTTCTGCCTCTGCTTCTGTATCTGCGTTTGCTTTTGCTAAACCAAAAGTTTCTTGCTGCTTTGGCATAAAATTGAAATGCAAATTCAGTTAAGGTACAAGCAAAACTAACGAAATCACCACAGTGACGAAGGCGGACATATTTGCATACAGACACACTCAAACACTCGTGTAGGTCACAGTCCAGTGGGTGGTGTGGTTAGCAGAGGGATGGACTGCAGCCGCATTGTTCTTTTGGTCATATATGCCTAGCATATGTCAAATTCCTTAGAAGAACAAATGCCGCACAGACCAAAGAGGAAATACATTTCCTCCATATCGGGTTACTTACTGCCATCGCTGTGAGCCACGCCCTCGCGCAACAGAAAGTAACGCAGTCCTTCCATCGTATACTGTTTGGCTGCCAGCACAGGATCAACGACGTTCTGCTTGCTCTTCGACATCTTCTGGCCGTCCACCGTCCAGTGTGAGTGGACGTGTAGCTGCTGTGGTGGCGGCAGGCCGGCTGCCATCAAAAAGGCTGGCCAATAAATGCCATGGAATTTGAGTATGTCTTTGCCGATGATTTGCTGAGCCGGTGGCCAGTACGCCAAATACTACATAAAAGAAGAAGAGAGATGTAAGTTGGCATGTGAAAGATGAACAAGGATTGTTTTCAACTATTTACCTGCTCATTGGGATAGCCTAAGGAACTGAGATAGTTGATGAGAGCATCTAACCACACGTAGACCGTTTGGCTGTCATCATTCGGCACGGGAATAGCCCAGTGTACACGATTCGCTGGACGAGAGACGGACACATCTGGCAGTGGCTCGCTCAGCGTATCGAGCAGAATCTTCTCGAACTTGGCTGGCCGAATGCGTGCCTCCTGCTTAACCCAATGTCGTACATCGTCTTGAAAGTTTGATAGCCGAAACATATAATTCGTTTCCTCAGTCCACTCGACGGGATGGCCGGATTCCAGGGAGAAGCGTGTGCCGCTGCTCTCATCCAGACGCAGCTGTGAGTCGGTCAGAAAGGTCTCATCCGAAACGCAATACCAGCCGCTGTACGCCGCCGAATAAATATGGCCACGTGACTGCAGCCTGTGCTAAAATATGACCAATTGACTTATTTATGGATTGATTAATGGTTTTTTGGTGAACCAACCCAAAAGTGTGCCACGGCCTGTTTGTGTCGCTGCTCGGTGGTGCGTATGAAGTCATCGTGCGCTATATTTGCAGCTTGAAACACATCGTGGTAACGCGCCGATATATCATCGCAATATTGACCTACGGGCACCTTGTGTCCAGCTGCCGCCTGTTGAATCTTCGTTCCGTGTTCATCGGTGCCCGTGCAGAGACGCACTGTGGTTGTCGGATAACGCAGCCTCTTGTATCGGCAGTGTGCATCTGCTATCACCGCCGAGTACAGATGACCAATGTGTGGGGCTAAAAGATGCCAAATCAAATCGGCTTTTATTCGAATGTTATTTAACAATTGAAATTCAGACTGACCAACCTGCATTTACGTAAAATATCGGTGTTGTCACGTAGTGAGAACTGTTGTAACGTGCTCCCAACGCTTGTATATATTTTACTTTACTAATTAACATTTTAAGTAAACTTTTTAATTGATAAGTTTGTACATAAATATTATAAAAATAAATTGCCGGCTTGTTTTGCAGTCCGCAGCTGTTCGGCCAGTGCTGCCCATCGCTGCATGAATCAGCTGTGGTGTTTAGCCAACTTATGGGTATTACTTTATAATCCCCACAAAACAGCTGCTTTTAAATTTTTCCTAGTGCTGTAAAATGTTTGTCAGAAACGGATTTGTTTTAAAATCGGCCAAACAATTGTTCTTTGAAAATTGCAAATCCGCTTTAAAGAGTATTTGTTCAATTGCATAAATTTGCAACTATAATAATAATGAATTAATTAATAAATATATTTATAAAGAACCAATTGACAATCTATTCTATTGAGGCAACAGCAGATTGAACCATTTTCTTGGGCTGATACCATTGCTGATGTAAATGCGCCATGCGACGAGTTCTGGCAGCCTTCTTCTTGGCGTCGACTGCTGCACAGACGGCTTTGTAGGCAGCCGTTTTGGTCTTCTCAAAGTCCAGCTTGGCCTCCGTGAGCTGCCTATTTAAGCCATCTACGCGATTCTTGGCCGCTTCCAGCAGCTGACTCTTCTCCGCCAGCTCCTGTTGTGCACCAGATGCTACGATTTCAATATTACCCAGATTCGAGGTCGCTGCGCTCACCAAATGTTTCAATTGGGTGAGCTGAGCCTGCGCCTCGGCGGCCGCCTGAGTCGCGGCATTGGCATTGGTCTGTGTATTCTCAAGAGAAGAAGTTATGTCGTGGACGATGGCATCCGCTTCCTTCATTTCCTGCTGAAGTTGATCTACAATTTGCTGTTTGCCGGCCAGCGCCGCCTCTGCGGCCCGAGCCGACTGCGCCGCTTTCTCGGCCAGTGCTGACTTAACCTGAGAGGCGGCGGCTTCGGCAGCGGCCATCTGTGCATCACTGGCGGCTATCGCCTCCTGCGCCGCCTTCTGTGCAATGTTCGATGCTTTTGTCTTGGCGCCGCTTCTGTCAAGGGTATGATTTTGAGCGGCGGATGAGCAGCCATCTCCTGCAAATCCGTCTCCATCCATGTACAAGCTGGCCATGCTCTGGCGCCTAACATCGCCAGATGTGCCGTAGCTGTAGCTATCCAAGCGTACAATCGCCTGCAGCAATAAGAGTAGAAGAAGAAGTAGTTCAGTCCGATACGACATATTCCAAGCTATTCAGTATTCACTTTAATCGAATCAATTCAGACAGCTGACGCAAGATTAACTATGTTCTCATGTCACATGCAATTCCCATATGAAAAGTTCAAATTATTCCTAGCAACTGGGACAAATGTTGCTTTGAAAATGCAAATTTATAGATACGGATTGGACTTGGCACTTTTGTTTGCTAATATTTATTTTTATTTCCATGAAGAACATATGCAAAGAGAACTTGTAGAGTCCAATTATCCAAGTTTGTATCAAAAAGTCCGAATTGGTTTCAGTGTACATTTTAATTGTAAATTAAATTAAAAATTAAAAAACTGGAAAAACTGGATACGTCGAACGGTTCGCCGTCGATTCCTTTGTGCTTTCTGCTTGTCCTTGACTGCTGCACAGGCTGCTGTGTAGGCGGCCTTTTTGGTCTTCTGGAAGTCATCCTTTGCCGCGGCGAGCTGGTGACCCAGGGTCTCCATGCGATTCTTGGCCGCCTCCAGCTGCTGTGTCTTCTCTGCCAGCTTCTGTTGCGCACCATTTGAAACATTATCGATGTTGGCCAGATTGGAGGTGAATGCCTGCACCAGCTGCTTGAGGAGATTGAGCTGCCTTTTAGATTTCTGGTCAGCTTCGTTGGCTGTTGCTGCTTTCGTCTGGATATTCTGAAGCGAGCTATTAATCTCCTGGACGACAGCCTGCGCCTCGCGGTACTCCGACTCACCAC
Organism: Drosophila longiperda; assembly: GCA_035042125.1. NCBI lineage: Eukaryota > Metazoa > Arthropoda > Insecta > Diptera > Drosophilidae > Drosophila > Drosophila longiperda. The sequence goes on from JAWNLV010000003.1 coordinate 2,747,823, forward strand.
CTCCACATTCCTTCTTGGTTCCATCATCGTTACATTTTTTGTTAACCTAAAAGATTTCGTATGGCCTAATCATATAACTCTGGAATGTACACCCGATGCTGAGCAGCAGAAATAAGGTAACGTAGAGCATTTTGCTGATCTTTTCAAATATATTGATTCACAACTGTCAAGTCTGAGAGTTAAATCTTTACAGGAATACGAAAAATGAGACTTTACTTCAAAATCATGTGGCTTCTCTTAATTTTGCCTGTTACACAAATTGCCATCGCGTCGGCTTACTCAACCCGGCGAGATCCGCAAAGGGCGACGAGACAGACACGCGAAAAGCGACTGCTGTTGCCGGACTGTGACGAGGGCGGAACGTCTTGTTCGGACAAGATGGACGACGGAGCCCAAGAGAGAGTCGGTTCCATAAAGATCAAAGGAAAGTCACGTACAACTGGAATCGCAATGCAAGCCGCTCAGGAGGCAAGGCAGGCCAACGATGACATGGTTTGTGCTGTCAAAATGGCATCAGATCGGATTAAGCAAGAGTACGCGGACAAAGCGTCCACTGCAGCCAAGGCGGCAGAGGCGGTGCTGGCTGGTAAACAGCAGGTGCTGGAGCAGTTAGAGATGGAGGTGCGGGAGGCCGAGATTATCGTTCACGAGGAGCTGCAAGAGCTGAGCTCAGCTGAATCCAATAGCCAACTTGCACTGAAGGCCCACCAACAGGCCCAGGAAGAGGCAAAACTTCTCATCAGTGGATTGAAGCTTGCCAAAGAGAATTTCTCCTCTGCCGAACAGGTGTCAGCCGCATGCCAGCAGTCTCTGACCGTGAAGGCCAGTCTCCTAGAAGCTGCCCAGAAGCGCGTCGGTGTTCTCCTGCGGCAACTGAGCGAAGCACGCAACGACTATGCCAAGACCCAGAAGGCTGCCTACAGAGCCATGTGTGCGGCCAACGAAGCCAAACATAGGATTGATCAACACGGGACGACATAGTGATAAACATTGTTTAAGTTCTTAATTCATATTTAAGCCACATGCTTAACCCACGTATATTTTGGTAACAAAATCTTTTCTGGTTAAAAAACTGTTGTTAAATAAAAAAACTCAAAATAATTCGAGTAAAAATAGTAATTTCATAATATAGAATTGAAACAACAATCGTTTAAAATAATTTATTCTGTAGTTTATTAAACTTTTTTCTTTAGGGAATAAAAATATAAAATTCCTTGACAACGGGCAAAAAGTGCGCGTGTCTGAATGGCTGCCAAAAATGCTGTGGAACATTGCCTGTACATTCGTATGCTTTCGCTTGCTAGCTTTCGTATGATTCCGAACCGAACTATGTAAGTATATATAGATAATGATGGTTGATTTCTCTAACCAATTTTGACAAAAATACAAATCAAGCTAACTGTAGGCTTAACCGAATCAAGTTACAATACAAACTAATAGAATACAAGGGGAGCTGCTTAATAAATAAGGATTACTTTAAAAAGCCGGCAATAAAAGGCTGACGTTATGCAAAAAAAAAAAAAAAAAATAAAAAAGAAGACAATTATACACAATTAGCTTAATTATAAATTTAGAACACAATGTTGAAGCAATTACAAACGAATTATACAATTTACATGGACACATTTTAAAAGCATTACAAATAAAAAAAAATATAATCATTTTACACGAATACGTGCAATAATTAGAAACTAAAAATATGCATTTGTTGTTTTTTGCTTCTTTACACCTAAATTGGGGTTGTCTGTTTACAAAATAATTTCAAATGTGATGCTTAGTTTCTTGTTGGTTTCCCAATACTTTCATACATATGTATGCGTGTAAATGTGTATGTATGTATGTGTATGTTTATGCATGTGTGTGTGTATGTTTATGTATGTGTGTGTGTGTGTATGTATGTACGCTTGAATATATTAGGTTAGGCCAGTGGATTATTATTTGTAATAGTTAGTTAGTTCAATTGCAACAAACGTAAATACTCAATTTGCATGTGTGCATAATTCTACATAAAATAGTTTCATCTGATTTGTTAATATATATATATGTATATATGTATATATATATATATATTTTTTTTTTTTAGAGATTTGTTGCGCCTTACTAATTATTAATTAATTATCTAACGCTTTTGTTGTGAAGCCTTCTAAATATTTACAAACTAACACAAGCCCCTGTAAATAATCATTGAATGGTTGCCCTTCGATTTGGCCATAAGTGGGTTGATAAACTGACCAAACCGATTAAGGTATTAGTTACATATATATATTTATATATATATATATGTTTGTATGTATACTTTTATACGTTGCGGTTTATGTTTATGTTGTTAATCTTGATCTTTTGATTTGCAACATACTCATGCCTAGATTAATTATGTTAATATAGAATCTGTCAAGCCTTAATATACTGAATTTCATATATGGTAGCTAATACATATGTATATATAATGCATAATTTAAACATATTTCATATACAGTTAAACCATCTTCGCTGAATACTGAAATCATCGAGTTTTCCCATTTTGTTTGTTTTATGTAAGTGTGTATGTGTGGTGTATGGTGTGTATGGTGTGTATTGTGTGTGTTGTGTTTGTGTGTTTTGCAAATGTAATTCTGCATATTAATATATATCGAACAGGTTATATCAATGAGTTGGCCATATATGTGGGAATCCTATATGAGCACGTTGCATAATATTGAATTTGTATATATATTCTATATATATATATATGTGTGTGTATTCATAGGACATATGGTATATAATATCAACGTTTTAACTCTTACATTTACAACTGTTGCAACTAGCGTCTACTTATAATGTATGCTATCAAATGAAAATGTATCACGATTGACCAAAAATTGGATCGATATAACCGTTAACTGCACATGTTTCTTTTAGCTTGTTCTGCCTGTGATTTCACATTGAGTATGTTCTGGGAGCAATTTCTGGGAGTTCATTTGAATTCCTGCCTAGTTTAAGTACTTGCGGCAACGCTTTGAGCCGCAGGAACAGGGTATTTTCTCATCCTCGAATGGGAACTTGTAGTCGTAGGTTAACTCTTCGCCCTGCACGATGCGGCGCAGGGCAAAGATGATGATGTGCTTGTGGCCAAGTATGTCAACGACTTTCGAGTAGCAATTCGGCTGTAAAAGGTAAAAATGAAATAAGTAAAATAAATATTGATTCGAATCTAAGTTTTAATGCCGATTACTCACCTCACAGGAGTGATTGATAAAGCGTGCCGCATTGCCACGCATCGTGGCATCCACCACGAGGTTGTCGTCGATCTTAAACATGTAGCAGCCGATGCCACGGCCGTCGTAATATCGCTCCCGCTTGTCCGTCAGCGTGGAGCGTATCAGCTCGCCGGCGTACTCAATAACCATTTCACCTGTGTACAAGAATTGAATAGTTAAACTTTGTTTCCAAATGCGTAAAAACAAGAAATTAAAATTTAAATATTTCAGATAAATTATCTATGATAAATCTGCTTACTCAGCCCCTTGACCTGATCAAAAACACTTTGTTTCCCTATCACTAACAATTTCCCCGCAGCTTACCCGCTTCGATGTCTTTGGTGCAGTAGAGACCGCGTCCATGGATGTGGGAACGAAAGACTCCAACGTAATCCTTGTAGGTCTCCTTTAGCGTACGGTACTTCATTGCCATGGGCAAATTGCTGCCAGTTCCGCGTCTGTAAGTCGAAAGTTAATTTTTAATCGCTTAGAAAAGCTCTTTTGGCAGTCAAGAGGATGTTGATGACTCACCTGGGCACCAGTTCATTGTCGGATGGCTGGACAAAGACCTGAATGGGTTGCTTTCGATGCCTGGACGCCAGCCAGCTAAACATGTCGTATTCGGAGCGACTGCTATACGGTTCACAGCGTGCACTCTCATAAGGGTTCTCCTGCAGCTCCTCTTGATCTGAGCCGTAATCCATTAGCGCCTGCGCATCAACTCCTGCTCCGAGTGCAGCTGCATTGCTGCCAGCACTGCTGGCGGCATGGCCACCTGCCGTAGAGACGTTCCCGTTCCGCTTATGATACTTGGGCGTATACTTGGCGCACTTCTCCACGCCCGGCAGCTGCTCGATGAGATATTTGAGGGCGTTCGTCTTCAGGCCAATCATTTGCACACCACTCATGTCGGCCAGGGGGCCCTCGGGCAGGGGAGTGAGACCATGAGCACGTCGTGCCACCTGCACCGCCTCGAACACCTTCTCCCAGATCTCAGCAATGGAGCTGGACTTGTAGGTGAAGCCATCCTCGCTTTGTATCTCGTACAACAAATGTGGCCCGCTCAACCTCTTTGGATCTCGCATCGGCATCGGCGGCTGCTGTGGAGCAGCTGCTGTGGGCACCTCATTGACAGCGACTATCTCTGGCTGCTGCTCTTGCTGTGTCGCCTCGTCTAGCTTGGGTTTCTTTAGTTCAAGCTCAACGCCTGCCTGCAGTTGCTTCAATTGCAACTCATGTGCCTCGGCCATTTCGTTGATGTAGCTGGCAGCGGCCTCCACGGCAGCCGTCTCCTCGGCGGTGGCTGCAAAGGCATCATCGTCCGTTGGCACTTCCCCACCAGCTCCGGTTGGTACCAGCACATCGTCCACCATCTGCTGATAACCGGCACCGGCCTCGACAGTGGTCGCTGTCGCTATTGAGTCAGCGCAATCATCGTTGGTCAGGTTGTCGAGAATTTTGCTTATCTTCTCCTTGACGGCCGGCTCTTCGCTGTCGGACATTTCGTGGTCGTTGCATGCCGAAGTAGCCATTTCCAGGCTGAAGTCATCGTCATCATCCTCATCATCTTCGCCTTCATCGGCCTGGCTGAGGTGCTCATTGGTGCCGTTCTTGAGATTGGCATAGTGATCCTCGGTATCCATGGCCACATGGAAGCCATGTTTCTCCAGCATACAATTCTCATTCGAGGTTAACTGAAATCCATTCTCCACCAGCTCCATATGTTGCTGGTGCTGGTGCTGGTGCTGCTGTTGTTGTTGCTGTTGGCACGTTGTGGCTTGGATCAGCATTAGATCATTGCTTTTGTGCTTGTCTTGCAGCTGCAATGGTTCCTCTGCCTGTTTCTCATACAGATTCCCGTTGTAGATGGGCTCGTGTTGCATCTGTTGCACCTGCAGATTAGATAACGCATTCGCCTGCATCAGGTTATCCAGCGTTGTGTTGTTGCTTTTCAGCTCCACCTCGTAGCTCGGTGACTTTTGCTCCAGTTGCGCATAGCATTTGACGACAGCTTTCTGCGTGGATGCCCCAGCGGCTACCGGCTCCTCGATGGGCTTGGGCGGCGTTGGTGACTGCACCACAACATCGCTGTCAAGGGGCACCGGTTCCTGACGCTGCTGCATGGGCAGCACCCGATTCGTGGGTCGACTGTTGATCGTTATACTATTCGGAGGCGGCACTGTGGTGGTGTTGGCACTTACCACCAGCGGCTGCTGCTGCAACGGATTAACCACATTGGTGGGCAGCGAGTTGCTGGCATAATGCTGCAATCTATTTGCATTCCCATTAATGAGCAGCTCTGCCGGCTGCTGCGACTGTTGCTGCAACTGTTGTTGCGTCTGCTGCTGCTGCAACTGTTGTTGCGTCTGCTGCTCCAGCAGCTGCACAGCCTGAGACTGCACCGCTGGCGTTATCACAAACTGAGCGGTTGCCTGTGGCTCGGCAGTATTTACAATGCTGATGATTGGCTGCTGGGCAGCAACTGGCATCAGTTGTGGCACTGGTAACGGTTGTTGTTGTTGTTGTGTCAAGGACTGCAGTGACTGATTTTGTTGCTGTTGCTGCTGTTGTTGTTGCTGCTGCAGTTGCTGTTGCACCTGGAGTTGGTGTTGCAATTGTTGTTGTTGTTGTTGCTGTTGAAGTTGCTGATGTGGTGCAGGCAATCGCTGTTGCAGCAGCGCCACCTTTGGCACCTGACTTGCCACCGGTGCTTGCAGTTGCTGCTGCTGCTGCAATGTTGCTGCTGTCGTTGGCAACTTGGGCGCCGTTTTCATAATCTTCGGCTTCACCTCCACCTTGTGTATGGGCCGTATAAGATTGGTTTTCTTCTGCAGCGGCTTCGACGCAATGCTTGGGGGTGCACCACATGTGGTGCCCGTTTGCTGCACATGCGTTTGGGCTGCTTGCTGCATCTGTTTGTTCTTCAGCTCGTTCGCCTGCAGCTGCTGGCGCTGAATCTGTGCTTGCAGCTTCAAATTGTTGTGAAGCTGCTGCTTCTGCTGCGTCTGCTGATGCTGCTGCTGATGGGTGGGCAGCACCTTGTTGACCACCTGGGAGTGCTGCTGTTGCTGTTGCTGCTGGTGCTGATGCTGCTGCGGCTGCACCTTGCTTAGCACTGAGACGGGCGTCTTGGTGACAGCATTTGTATTGCGCTTCAGCTGCGCCACCGGTGGTATCTTGGCTGTGACCACCATTGGTGGTGCCCCATAATCCGACATAGTCGGCTGACTGGAAGACACTGGCGTCGTTTGAAACTGAAAGCCAGCATTCTGCAGCATCTGTGTGGTGGCATCATCCGCCGCCGCCTGCGTCTGAGTCTGCTGCAATACGCTGGCCGCCGCGTTCAAATAGCTTCCCGCATGGCCGCTCGCATCGACAGTATTGTTGAGCACCACATAGCCGGCGGGCAAGTCGACAATCGGCTCGATTTTGCTTGCTTGGAACACCTGCGTTGTCGTCGCCGAGAAGCTGGCATTCTGGCTGAGCACACCTGGCATGGCCGAAGATACGAATTGCTGCGATGACATGACCGTATTCTGAACAATCGTCTCCAATCCATAATACATGGGCTGCGTGGCCAAAATGACTTGCGGCGTGGCTGTGGCAAATTCCAACCCAGTTGCACCACCAGCACCAGTGCCACCTAAAATGAGCGGCTGCTGCGTTGCCGCGCTCTGCGTTCCATCTGCACCAGTGGTGGTCAACTGTAGCGTCTGCGGCTGAATCAGCGTACCAATAACCTGAGGCTGCGTCTGCAGCTGACCCGTTAGCATCTGCAGGCCCGAATTGCCCGGTGCCGTGGTCAGCACAAGATTGCCGCTGGCATCCGTTTGCAGAAATGTCGCACCACCGCCGGCTGCAGCTGTCAAGAACGTCGGCGTTGTCGTCTGCTGCTGCGGCTTAAAATCGTTGGTAGTCGGTATCGAGATGTACTGCAGCGGCTGATTCTGGCTGCCATCGCCCGTCACAAATGAGATGATATTCTGCGCCTGGGTCTGCGGCAACAGCAGCTGTTGCGCTTGTGGGTGGGCATTGCTCTGGAAGAGCAATTGTGGCTGCAACAGATTCTGGCCAAGTAGCTGTGTGGCACCATTCGTTGCCACCGTAATCGGCGTGTGTTGTTGTTGTTGCTGCTGATGCTGCTGCTGTTGATGTTGTTGCTGTTGATGATGATGTTGCTGTTGCTGATGCTGCTGCTGCTGCGGATGTGGCTGCAATTTAGCCTGAATGGGTTTGACACCATTGGCGGACTTTAATTGCTTCTGCTTGGCAGCAGCCGTTGCCTGTTGCGCCGCCTTGGTTGCCACGGTCTTGAGTGGCTTCCCAGTGCCCCGCAGCGGCAACACAATCTTCTTATCACTGTTGGTTGCCTGCAGCGTCTGGTAAGTGGTCGTCGTTGCTAACGTTGGCGCCGCCGTCTGGAATTGTGTCGCTCCCGCAGTGCTCTGTGGCAATTGGATGAACTGTTGCGTTCCATCTGCGTTTGTGGAGAGCGCAATTAGCTGGGGCTGCTGTTGCGTCGGCTGTGCCAGTGTGAAGCCACCACCCAGATTGGCGGCCAGACTCTGCAGTGAGTTTGCATAGAGCTGCAGTTCGTCGTTGCCATTGTTGGTGGCCGGAGCTGCATTCGGATGTGACAGAAAGAAACCATTGCCCAAGGACTGTGGTTGCAATTGCAGCGCCTGCAATCCCTGCAGTCCCTGCACACCAAACTGCCCCAGTGTGGCCAGATTCTGGACTTGTGGAAACGATGTCTGCAGATAGTTTAGGCCACCTCCATTGCTCAATGTGGCGGCGGCCAGTGCCTGTTTCTGCAGCTCGTTGAGACTCTCGGCGGTGAGTTGAGTGGCGGCGGCGGAATTTGTTGTCTCCGACTCGGATTCACTGGTGGACATGGGCTCACAGCTGGGCAGATGGCGCTGGAAGGAGTCATAGTTGCGATAGGTGCACTGGCAACGCTCGCACTTCACCTGGCCCGTAAACTGTGTCGTCGACAGATTGCCATCGCCGCCAATTATGCGATACTCGGTAATCGAGTCATCGACGCCATCCATTTGCATGATCTTCAGTTTGGCGGGCTCATCGCGGGATTCGCTCTTCTCAAAGTATCGCTTTGCCGCACTCCAAGTGAAACTCTTGGTGCGCATGCCAGCGCTGGCTTCGCTAGAGGCTTCGCCATTGCTACTGCTGCAGACGGACTGACGTCGCGTAATGCCGGCAACGGTGGCCATTTCCTTTTTGCTACGCTGATTGAGGCTGAGGAGGACGCCCTCGGTTAGATTCTTGGACAGCTTGCGTCGCTTAAGGGCCGCCACACTGCTGCCATCTAATTTGGCCCAGGAGCGGGTTGGTGCAGTGGCTTTGCTCTTCAGCTGCTTGGCCTGATTAGAGGTACGCGCGGCTGAGAGCATGGCATCCTCGACTGGATTGCTGGCTGGCCAGCAATTGCTCAGCTCCAGCTGTTTGCTCAGGCTATTCGAGTTGCGTGTGTCCTCGTCACAGATGGTGACTGAAGCGCTGCCCGCTGCTTGGTTCGAGGTGGGTGTTGTGCCATCTTTGGACTGTTCGCTCATCGCGAATTCGGTCTTATCCAGATCCTCGTACATGAATATGTCCAGCATGGAGATGCCGTCGAGCAGCTCATGCGGCAAATCCTCAAATATTGCATCTTTAATCTCTGGCGGCAAAAGATCGGCATTCTGCTGAGGTTCCTCCTCAGTATTCTCATCGGGCGGCACATATGAATTGGGAAATTCGGCCCAATCCGACTCGAGGAGATCGCTGCGCGCCAAGCTATTGTGCCATTTGGCTATCTGCGCCAGCCCCAGCTGCACCAGCGAGCAATTGGGATTACTGTGATCCACAGTGAAATTGCGACCAGCATCCAGTGTCAGTGTGGTGGAGTAACTATTCTGTATGGTGGTGCGCACCGTATACTCAACAATCTTCCAGGGCTCCTTCGATGACCAATAGAGGCGACTGCACAGAAAATTAATCGGCACAATGGCTTCAAACGAGTCCGAGAATCGCGGCACAATTGATCCCAATTGTCGCACCTCCAGCGAACCAATGTGAAACTGCACCTTCGCCGGCTCAATCAGTTTCTTGCGCTTGCGATCGAGTTCCACGTAAACTGGACGCGACACCTCAAAGTTCGATTCATAGGTGACGCTCGGCGAGCCGTTCGCCCTGAGGGCATTCCGTGCGTGAGCCGGACAATACATGGACTTGTCGGTGAGGAAGGCGCAATCGATGCTCCGCGCGCAGGGATAATGATAGTGCTCACCGCAGGACTTAACATTGCAGCCAACTGTGGCGCCACGATTCCCACAAACGGTGCACTTAATCATGCGTCCGCGCGCCACAGCACTGTGCACATTCTGGAGTGATCCATCGATCTCCTCGAACACCTCAGCGGACCACATGGCACAGTTCGTGTGCACCCAGCAGTCGTGACCGCAGTAGAGCAGACGCGCCTCCTCGCTGGAGAGACCCTCGCCGCTCTTGCGGCAGAAGAGACAGACGCGCGAATCGAGTCGTGTCTTCAGCGCACAGCCACTGCCCAGATCATCCACATCGTCCAGCGGTATGTCGAGAACGCCAACACGAGCCGGCTGAGATGTGGCATGCTCCTGAGCATATGTGGTTGGTGACTCCTCCAGTTCCTCGTAGCCGCACGACTCGAACATGTCCTCCTCGAGGGCATCGGTGCAGGCCTTCGTCTCGTTCTGGAACCAGGGAAACTGCTCGCTCAACAGCTCCTTGTAGGCAATATCCAGTTCATCACAGTTGCTCTGCTGTATCACCTGGCTCATGTCGTAATTGAATTCCGCCAGCGATACGTACGCATTTCCAGCGATCTTCTGCTTGATATCGACCAGGCTAAACGAATGCGATTGCGTCACGGGCTGCAGGCAGCTGCATGGCACTGGCGTTGTTGGCTTGGGATTGGATTGCGATTGCTGCTCCTTGAACTCGTAGACATCATCGCTGTTCTGTGACTCACCATCGCTACCGAGACCATTGTAGTTGAACTGCAGTGCCTTTGGCTGCAACTTGCCCTGGCTCTGAGTCTTGGGCGCGCCAGCCGAGCAACTGCAGCGCAATTTCTTGCGCGGACTAAGCTTGAGCAGGGCGCACGCCTGCCGCGACTTGCTAAGCAGCTTCAGCACACTGTACAGACTCGACTTGAACTCCTCCATGACGGCCTGTCGCCACTCGTCCGCCTTGTTGCGGGAGACATCACAGCGTCTGGCACACTTCTTGCATATGAACTCAATGGACTCCGGCAGGGTGCTGAGCAGATTGTATTGCTCATCGCTGAGGCCTTCGCATTTGGAGTGCACCCATTGATTGCAATCGCCGCACTCCATCATCTTAAGATCAAAATCGTTGTCGTCGTAGCACTTTTGGCAGATGGGACAAAAGTTTCCCTTCTTGCGCAGCTTAAAGCAGGCGGTGCACATGGGCAGATTGCCAACAAACTTGGACACCTTGGTGGTGGAGCACGATTTGCACTTGAGACAGTTGACACAGATGAGCGGACGATCGGCGCCGAGAAGACGTTTGCTGGTGCCCAGACATGTGCTGTGATAGTTCTTCTGGCACTTTTGGCACTTCACCTTCGATCCGGACGACATGTTGCACGTGTAGCAGACTGTGCACCGTGGACACAGCCAGTTCAGACGCTGCGTCAGCTGATTTAGCGCAGTATTTGTGCTAGCCGAAATGGCGCAGGCATTGTGCGATGTCGTCTCGAGCAGACTGTTCATCAGTGTGTCGTCAAAGGAGCTCTGCTTCAGATTGTACTCGTCCAGCACACAATACTGATGGTAGGGCTCACAGCAGCAGGCACAGAATATAAGCGGATCCAGACCCGTCGAGCCGCACAGAAAGCAGAGCGCACGCTGTGCCACTGTCTCCGTGACGATCAGTCCAAAGCCCGTTTGGCACACCTCGGCCGGATCATAGTTCTCCCAGAAGTCTATCGAAATCAGTGCCTTTAATCGGTTCACCTCCTTGGCTAAAGCACGGCGACTTTGTGCCGCTGTCGGTTGATTTCCCGCATTACTGCTGGCTTCGATGTTTCGTTGCTTCTTGCTGGCCACCAATCCGTTGGAGGATGACGTTACTGTTGACGTCGCATTGCGAGTGGATACCTTGCCCTTGGATGCTCCTGCTCCTGCTCCTGCTCCTGCTGCAGCTGCTGTCTTTCTAGCCTCTGTTTGGTTGGTATTTGATTTGTTGCTCTTTGATTCCAGCACGCCTTTTACAACTGGCTGCGGCTGTGCCTGGGCTGAGTCTTCAGTTGACGCCGGTTTGCATGTGGCACAATTGTCGTTCTCGTCGGTAACCATCATTTGCACAGGCAATGGCGACTTAGGTTTCTTCAGGATTGCCACATCTGCAGGTGTGGCATTAGATGTTGTTGTTGTTGTTGTTGGCACCGACTCAACCGCTGCCAACTCATCCTCCTCGTCGCCAAAGGTGGCCAGTGGTTGACCCAGCACAATGGATGCACTGCGGCACACATGCTTCACACGCGGACCCTTTAAATCAATGCGTTGCCGCTTCAAGTTATCTGGCACCGTTGATGTGGATGTGGAGGCGACCACCTCGGCAGCCTCCATTTGATTACTGCTTGCTGCTGCATTTGAACTTGTCTGTGGCGCAGGCGGCGCTGCAATCGCCGCCGTTGTTTGTATTTCATCCTTTTGAGTCTCTGGCATAGTCGCCGCCTCAATCGCCTTTTTGGCACTGGGACTGAGCAATTTTTCACTCTCCTGCTCCCTGGCCGCTTTCTCCTTTTCCTGTTTGGCCTTGCGTGTGACTTTAACAGGAGCAGCTGCTTCACTGCTGCTGGCCATAGCACTTTGACCAACAGCAGTCTCAGCAGCAGCAGCAGCAGCAGCCACCTTAGACTCTTTGGTTTTCTTCGTGTCGCTGGCGGCGTTTCCGATTTTCAAGAACAACGGCTTTTCGAGTATGGCTGGGCGCAATATCGGTGTGCTGCCAAAGGTGACATTATTCTCGGCCAACGGATTCGATTTGATGGAGTTCACTGTTGTCTCCGCACTGGATTTCCACTTGATGGTCGTACCACACACAGAAGAGGATGCAGCGACAGTCGGCGCTGAAAAACGCAAATTAGCCGTTGGCGACAAAAGCTCGGCGCAGCCTTTATCATCCTTGCCGGCAGCCTCGTCGCGCATGCTGGCAGGTAGTATGGCACTCATGCGACTTCTGTGCGCCGTTGTTAGCTGGAATGATGCCAGGCATTTCTTTAACCAACATGCCGTGCAGCGCTCCTTGTACAGTTTCTTGAAATTCTTCAGCTGGCTCTTGAGCGATTGTATATTACAGCTGCCATTGGTGTCTGAAAAATATAATTTAAAATTATTATAGATTCAGATCTCAATTACCCATTGCAATCAATGCTTACCATCTGTGCCCTTGCACTGCACCTGCTGGCTGGTCAGCGCTGCGTTTGAGCTGGAGCTGGAGCTGGAGTTTGAGTGCATGGCCGTTGATGATTTAGATATTTTTGTCATCCTGGAGATGAACTTCCGACAGACTTCACAGGCAATTACGCCGAACTTGCGTGCCAGTGGCGCATCCTTGTTATTAACAGGCGTACCGCATACCACGCAGGACGTAGCCGCAACTAAGAGAATAAACCAAAAAGGAGATGAGCAGGGCATTCAACTGGAACGTTAGCTATATAATCAACGTACCTGAATTGGTATTGTTCAGCGAGCCAAAGGACATTTGAACATTTGCTGGCGCAATGGCACTGGAGACTGTGGGCAGACCCGCAAATGAGACGCCCTTATCCATTGGAAATTGTAGACGCGACTGACGCAGCACGAAGCTGCTGTTGTTAAGCTTAGCAGTGCCAAAGTTGGAAAACGACGTTGAGGTTGAGCTAGACGCCGAGACGGGGGCGGTTGTGGTGGAGGCTGTTTCGCCAGCAAAGTCACCACCCAGTCCAAAGTAATTCTTGGGCTTTGCTTTGACGCTGGCATCATTAGAGTTCTTCCTGCTGCTAATGCTGCCCAACTCCAATAGACGTTTATTGGGCTTTACGATGCGCGAAGATCGCGTGCGTGTTGGTAGCACAATGGATTTATCCACATCCAAATGCCTATTGTCGACATCCATTTCATCAACGCTTGCCGCGCGTTCGGCACTCTTCTCAGAGACTGTTTCTTCGTTGTCCTCCATATCGTCGTCTTCGTCCATATCATCATCATCCTCAATGTCATCGCTGCTTGCCGAGCTACAATATTAATTAAATATTTTATTTATTATGTTTTCAATTATTTCAATCATAACGAAATGAATAGCATTTTAATGTAATAAACGTTCAACAACTACTGCATACTCTAAGGCTGTCTATAAACTAGTTTTTATCGGCGGAGGCATATTTATATTAAATTATTAATTATGGCTTACCCATCATCTTCGTTGTCGTTCGACGCCTTTTGCTGGGGCTCTTGCTTGCGAAATGTGACACCGCCAGAGACGGTATCCTCATCGGCCAATGGGGCGCCAAAGGCGCGCGATAGGCCAGAGCCAAAGAGGCTCATTGAGCTGGATTCCTGTATCGAGGAGGAGGAGGATGCGGTTGCCATCGCCAGGGGCACTGAGCGAAACTTCAGCGAATTGAGCTTGTCGATGTTGGAGTAATTGTTGAGTATCTTGGACAGTTTGGAGGGACGCACGATGAACTCGCTGCCCCTGCAATAGTTGAGCGGTCGATTCATGCTATCCTTCTTCATGATGGAGACGAGCGGCACCCGATTATCCGGATTGTAAAAACGCTTGACCACCGACTTGTCATCGCTGGTCTCCAGTATGTTCTTGAAGGTGACAGTTTTCTTTTGCTTGATCGCCGTCGCTGGCGGCTGCGTCAATGAGGCACCACTAATCGCCGAGGACGCCACACTGTTTGGATTGGGACTGGGGACAACAGCAGCGGTGGTAGCGGTGGAAGCGACGACGGCTGCTTCCGTTGCCGTCTCATTGGCCATTTCGATTGATGGCTTTAGCTGCAAAATCGTAAAGACGACTGGTTAGTCATAAGAGTTCCACTCGCGGCCCAATCAATAATGCATGCCAAGAAGTAACTAAATACATACGTAGATGTGGATGCATGCTCGTAAAAACTAAGAAGCATGCAAAGCAAAGAAAAGTAAACTTAAAGCAAAACAAAGCAGGCCATGGCAGGGGAGGTGGCAAGCCAGGGAGCCAGGGAGCCAGGGAGCCAGGGAGGGAGGAGCAAGTGCAAGTTTTGGGGGAGAAAAAGAAAACGAGTTATGTGCAGGTATAGGTAAGCAAAAAGGCAGGCAGGGTAAAGCGCGAAAACGTCATAAAAGCCAATTAAGCAGGTAAGCGAGCAAACACAGTCAATGGGCGGGCAAGGGAAGAGGCAAAGGAAAAAGGCTGGGGCAGAGGCCGAGGCCGAGGCAGACAGCCAGGCTAGGGTAAGTGGTAGTCAGTTAGTTAGTAAGCGGGCAGCAGCAGGTAAACAACAAGCATAAGTCGGGGCGCATAATTTACCGCCCGACTCTTGAGGGGGTTCTTATTTACATTGGCTAAAAAATAACATACACATATATTAAAAAAAAAAGAAAAGGAGGGAAGGAAGAAAAAAAAAACCAAGAGCTGAAATGGGGCAGGGTGGTAAGGAAATAACACGCAACACAAAAGCCGAGACACACAAAAATCACTGAGGAAAATCGGCTTTAACATATATTTATACACATACTGTGCAGTTAACATATATTTTGTTGTTGCATTTTTATTTGTTTGTGTGTAGTGTACAACAACATGAGGCTAGGCTAAATAAATCCACTTACCATTGCAGCGTCTACGTTGCCAGCGCCCGCTGCCACCTCGGCAACATTCAACTTAACGACGACGGCGCTGGCAAAGGGGTTCGCCAGCAGACCAGCAGCTGCGCCTCCCCCGCCCCCAACAGCAGCAGCAGCAGCAGCAGCAGCAACGGCAGCAACTGCTGGCATCGACAACGACGATGACGTTGAGGTCGACGCCGCTGCCAGCGTTGCACTCGCACTGGCTATATTTGCTGCTGCTGTTGTTGTTGTTGTTGTCGTAGGAGCAGCAGCAGCAGAAGCAGCATCAGCCGCAATTGACGATGAGGATGATGAAGGGCAATTAAGTTGCAATTGTTGTTGTTGTTGCTTGAGTTTCGACGTTGAGGGCAACATCACCTCCGCTCTGGCCAGATTCAAGTTTTTGAATTTTTTATTGCCTCCTTTGCGTGCACGTTGCAACGCACTGAGGCACTGAGGCACAAGGGCGGCGGCAGAAGCAGCAGCAGCTGCTGTTGTTGTTGCAGTTGTTGTTCTCTTGTCATTGGTGCTGCTGTCATCGTCGTCATCGTTGTTTGTGTCCTCGGCGGCATCATCGGGCTCGGAGGCAGCATTGCTATTGTTAAGCTCGATATTGTTGCCTTGATTTTTGCATTCCTTGACCTCCGTTGCGGCGCTCTTATGATGACTTCCACCATTTACATTGCCGCCATTTGTTGTACCGCCTCCGCTTCCACCTCCGCCGCCACTTGATCCACTAGATCCTGCTCCTGCACCATTGCCGGCACTGTCGGCCGCAGCGCCACTGGTTGCACCACTGGTCGCCGCGCCACTCGACGCATTATCATCGTCATCGTTATCACAATTGTTGCCCTTGTCCCGCGACGCGGAGTCTGTACTCTGTTCGCCCTGCTGATGCTGCTGCGCTGCCGATGACGCGGCATCGTCCTCCAATTGTAGGACACTTATCCGCTTACGATTAATCGACTTGGATGGTTTCCCGGGGAACTTGGAGCGGCCCATAATATACGCACTTGCTGATCTTTGATTCTTTGCATTTGCATTTGCACTTGCATTGGCAAATCCTTGTTGGTATTCTTGTCGGTTTAATTTGATTGGTTGGTTTGTGATTTATTTTTTCTGCTGCTACAAACTTTCCTTGCTGCTAGAAAAAAAGGCAAAAACGTTCACGTGAGCCCAAAAGACCGGTATTAGCAACAAAAGCAGCAGCAGCAACAGCAGTAACAGTGGCAATAACAACAATGCCTGTAAACCGAACCACGTTTGGAATGCGTCAATTTCCCCCTTAAGCTCACACACACAGATACACAATCACACACACACACGTACACAACCAATGCAAAGCCCCTTTGGCTGTTGTAGTTGTTGCTGTGGTTACCAATTCCACTTTACTCCCCACTGCTCCTTTAAACCCCACACATTCTCAGTAGTCAACGCTTCGCGACTCGTTTTGTTAGTTCGTTCCTTTATTACTTTTTTTTTTTTTGTTTTTTGTTGTTTAGCTCGTTTTCGCGCGCGTTCCTCGCTCCTTGCTTTGCAAATTACAACTACTAAAGCCGAATGGCCGAAGGTGACGTCGCAACGCGCGTCAGCCGCATTCGTTAGCTTCGTTGTTGTTTTTTTTTTTTTTGCTTACGCTCTCTCTGGCGCTCGCTCTTGCATTCTTACGCTCTTTCACTCTCTCGGCACACACATATACACACATGCATACAAACGATTCGCCGCTCTCTCTGTCTCTGACGCTCCTGCCGCTGTTCGCTACACTAAACACTACACAGTAAAGGTGCAATTGCAGCTGCTTTTGTCTCGGCTGTTATTATTGGTTCGGCTCCTGCAGACGACAACGACAACGACGACTGCTGCCATGTCTTGCGTGACCACCGGCACGGCACACACACCACCTTTTCCTCACGCAGTGTTACCACTAAATATACATATAGTTAAAAAAAAAAAACGTCGCCAGAGCAAAAGAAAAATAGCTTCAGCGCCTCAACGCTCCTTAGCACGCGCTCGCAATCGTCGTTGCTTGCAGACTCCTGTCGCGCCCTACCTCCCCACACCCTCTCTCAATAGACACACTCGCTCTATCTTTCCCTCTCTCTCTCTCTCTCTCGCTTGCTAATCGCCAACGTCAACGTTTCATCGACGTTTTAAGTGGTTTTTCTACTTTAGACTTGAACTTTTTCTACTTCGCAGGATTTTCTTGCCATTCATTGTTGTTGTTGCTAACGCGCTGTTGCTGCTGATGTTGTTGCTAGAAACTGAAATGCTTACTGTTGTTTTTGTTTTTGTTGTTGTTGTTGTAGCCCACTACCCTCTGTTTTAAGTGGTGGGTTTTCTTTTATGACTGCCTTTTTACGACAGTTTTTCTTGCTTTATGATATTTTCGTCGTCTTGTGTCTTATGGTGACGAGAGTTTCAAAATTCTTCTTTTTGCGCGTTTAGTTTTTCTGCGTTTTGAGTTTTTGCTCGTCGTATTTACAATTTTCCACATTGCTGTACTCTATCTGTATGTGTGTGTGTAATGTGTGAGTGTGTGTATGTTCGCGAAACGTTGCTCAACTATGGTAGCAATTTGGCTGTGGCTGATTCATCATCATCTCACCAACTAGATTATTATCATTGTTATCATCATTATTATCGCTGTGATGATCAGCTACATCATTATTACAACCACTACACTCAGAAACACCGCACATATACTAACACACTTTTGCGCATTCGGCTTTATACGTTTTATATATATATACATATATATATATGTATATCTGTGTGAATTTTTGTCTTAGCGCGATTTCTTGAATCTGGAAAAATTATTGAAAAGGGGGGAAAACAAAGTAGAAATTTATTAGTTCGCTTCGTCGCAGTTGGCAAACAAGTTGAGATATTTTTTTTTTTACTTTGTGTGTGGGTGTGCAATGACTTTATGAGTGTATGTATGTGTGTGTGAGTGCATGTTTGTACACAAGTATTTGCTACTGTGTGTCTGCGTGTATGTGTAGACGGGTGAATGTATTTTATATTCTGCAGGAGCTGCATGTGACGGTTAACCATGTTTGTGAACTACTTAATGTCTCTAGATGGGTAAAGGGGAATTGGGGATTGGGAGTTGGGAATGAGAATGAGGTGAAAAACGTTCGACTGCGTGTGCGCCTCATACGTCCCTCCACTCTACCATTACTACTCCCCCCGTTCGACTGTAGACTTGTCATGGCCGTTTTTTTTTACGTTTTACTGTGTACCAACTCAAAAAAGGTAAAAATAGCAGCTAAAGTGCAAATGTGGGTAAAAATGAGCTTAATCAAATTGGTTAAAGCTTTTTTAGAAAAGTGTGCGAACATGAAATTCTAACTTTGAACTTTCATTTGTAATTCCTTCACTTCATTGTATAATTTTCTTTAAGATGTATGAATGATAACAAGGAATTGGCTTTCCAGTCGTAGTTTCTACAGGATATCTTCCAGTCGGGCTTTTGATCGACAAGTGGATGTCTGTTTGTATTTTTGGTTGTTTTAACTAGCTACTGCAATTGACTCGGCTTAAGCTTTAGCTGCATGCATGACTCAGCTCAGTTTGTCCATTCGTCAGTTTGTTAGTTTGTCAGTTCGTGCATAGTTGATTGTTTTTCTGTGTGCAAACGGTGTTTGTATTTGCCTACAGACACACGACACAATACAAAACCAAACACAACAGCTCAAGTCGATTCGACTCAAAGCGACCCGGTAGCAAAAGCAACAGTGGCAATTACCCACAACAGTTACACCACTAACTGACCAGCTAGCCTGGTAAGAGCTGGTTAGTAAAACAGGCAGTTAGTCAGTCAGTTGTTGTTTTTAGTTAGTTATGCAGCTAGTCAATCTTGTCAACTGTACTCTAAAGTGCAGTTTTGCTTTGTCTGTTGTTTGTTTATGTGTGGCCAGTCAATAATTTAGTTTTCCACCTATAGTTTACATATATTTGTATATATGTATAAATATATATATATATATATATGAATACACATACATACACATAATCTGTTGCTGAGATTGGAATTTCATTTGTAGCTTAACTGTTACTTTTATCTTTGCGCCACAAGCAATCAGGCTGGCATGATGTAAGCATTTAAGTTCAGCTCTATTGAATAACACTCCAATGCATCTATCATATATACGTACATATTTATATATATAAATATATAACTATATTACATTACTTGTAAACAAAAGATAATATTTACAAGACGAGTTTATCAAAAAAAAATTAACTTGATGGAATCTTTAATCTTTGCACTCTTCGTATTTGAAGCTATCTTAATGGAAGTTGTCCTTTTTGAAGTCGCACGAATTGGATTAGATTATATATAAAAAAAAAAAAGTTTACTAAGTACAATTATATGTATATATTTTATTAAGCGCAATTGTTTGAGATATAAGCTATTATTATTTGTTACTTTATATAATAATGTAATTGTAATTATTTTTGTTTTATAACATTATCATTCCCATGCTTTGATTTTATCTCAATAGTATAGTGGCTAGTATACCTGAATTTAGGAATCATTGTTTTTCAATATGGGATAAAAGGGCGGGGACAAGAGGTGATATTATGATAAATGCATGTTAATTAGTGTAATCAAGAGACAATAGATCAATAATAATTAAATACTAATACGTAATCCTATGTGATTAAAATTGCAATCATGATGCACACACATTCAAATGCGCTAAGCAACACACGAAATACAAAATGACAGATGACATAACAAACTAAAGGTTAATTCGCTCAAGCTCAAAACAATTGTCAACAATTTAATACTCACAACAAACTACGCTTTAAATTGCAAATTGAAAAACACAGTGACACATAAAACTGGCAGACTAGAATTAATAACAGCGCAGCGTTGACATCAATTAAGTAAATGTACACACACACACTGACAGATACATATATCTCACATATAAGCTAATCAATAAAATCTCACTAGAGATGACAAAATGTCGAAACACGGCAGAAACATTGCAATTATAAGTTCAAGACTCTGAGATACCCTATTGAAAGACCAAGAAATTTTTTACTTACAGACTGTAACTTTAAGAAGGTTACTTACAACAAATACATTATTATGTGATTAGTTTATAGGTTTTTATACATGGGAAAAAAAGGTGATCGGTTTCATATTGTGGAATAATTATTTCAAGGTGACAAATCAAACAACATTTTTTATGGAATCTCTAAAACTGTCAAATGGATTTATGCAAAAGAAAACGATAAAAAAGGCGATTAAAGATTGTCTATAATTAAAATTTAAATTTATGGCAAAACATACAAAGGTTTATGTTTAAAAATCAAAAATGTGCGGACAACAAATTGAGTTCAACTTGAAGATCTCATGGTTTTTATTAGCAAGATATCACTGTAGATGAGACGTTTTGCATTAAAAGAGCAATTGATGGGAATATTTTGAATGCTACAAATAAATAAAAGTCACGCGAGGTGCGTGGCACAAGGTGGAGACGTGAAGTTGGAGGTGGAGGAGGTGGCCGACAACAAACAACAAATATACAACAATCTACACAAAACCCGTCGAAGTACGAGGAGCAAAGCAGAGCATGGCAGCAATTCGTATAAGCGAATCGAGTCGATTTAACGACGCGATTTGCACGAAGCAGCCGAAGCACAAACGACAGCGACAAAAACAACAGCAACAACAAGGGCGCGAGGCCGCACACACACCTTTAATTTAATTGCCATCAATTATGGTAAAAAGATTAAGAAATCAAAACAAGCGCAAAACGTAGAAAAACATGAATAAGGCGAATGAGACGCAAAACGAAACGAAACGAAACATGTACAGCAAAGAGTGACAACGACACACACACACGCATACAAGCTCAGGCAGACAGGTAACCAGCAGCAGACAGAGACAGACATACGTAAAGAGCCATACACAACTTGCAAATTGCGAGTAATTGAGCAGATTAAAGTCAAGCAGCCACAGCAACAGTAACAGAGGAGGGAGCAGACCAGACAGACGCACAGACAGACAGACAGTCAGGTAACAGCAACAACAACAGCAACGACAACGACGAGATGCCAGCAAGATTTCGATTGAAGCCCGAATCAACTGACGAACGATTAAAAACGTGAGCACGACAATCACAATAACAACAACGATACGAATACATGCCGAGCTACTAAATAGACGTCTACACATAAGCACGCCATTAACACACACACACACTTGCAAAATGAGCGCGACAAAAAAAATTATACATTCATACAAACACACATTTTGTATGTAAATTTGCATTAAATTATGCAAAAATGCCCAAAATATAAATGTATGTTTGGCCAAGACAAGACAAGACAAGAGCAAAAAGACCAACAAAAATGAGACCAAAGACCAGTGTAAATAAGAGCGCAATGGAGCCGAACAAGAAGAGAAAGCCAAACATGCCGCCAAGCGAAGCAGCTGAAGAAGTTGATTTAAGCAGCAGCAGTAGCAGCAGCCAAAGACAACAAGCAACAAATGTGTCGTTGTCTACAGATAAAATTGAGAACGGCACAGAGAGAGAGAGAGATAGCGAGAGCGTTAAATTGAGCGCCGAGGCCAAGCGAACGATGCAAAGGTGGGGGCCAAAAAAGCATTCAGCAGGAGAGCGCATATTTGCGTGGGTGTGCGTGTGTCTCTCTCCCTCTTACTCTGTGTGTGTGTCTGTGCGCGATGGCGAAGGTGAATGAGGTGCCCAAAAAGACGTTTAAATCAAAACACGCTGCAAAGGTGAAAGAAAATGTGCGCGCCAATATGTGGGAGCGAAGCATATGTGTGTCTGTGTGTGCGTGTGCATGAATGAGCATTAAAAGCTGAGCGTGAAACGCAGTTTGATGCTCAATTGCCACGAATACGAAAGCAGCAACAACAACAATAACAGCAGCAGGCTATGTTAGCTGTTGATGGTGTTGTTCTGCTACTGTTGTTGTTTGATTTGCTTTTGTTAGCGGTGGCATAGGTAAATATGTACTATTTATATATATGCGTTTGTGTGCGTGTGTTTATGGTGGTGGTGGGTTCTTTCAAGTGGCAGCTGCTGCTGCTGCACGGCGCGTATAATGCTGCACCAAAAATTATATTACAAACGAAAACTAATATTTTGCCAAGCAATTGGCAAATGGCAATCCAAATAAATTGGAACATTTGTTGCGAGGGTTGCACGACAAGTTTCCTCAAGAGTGCTTAACCATATGAAAGCTCTACAAATCACAACGACAACATTTCAGGCATTAGCATACATATACACATATTTGCACACACATACATATGCAAACATATTCACAATAGGCAATTAGTCATTTTGCGCTTTAATGCTATTTTTCGTATATTTGCGCGTAGTTTCTCATGCTCACGCATATTTTACGAATCGCAATTTGCGTTTTTGATCGAAAAATATTATAGAGCAATGATGAGAGAGAGATAAACACACACTTACACACATGCACACACGCACATAGCACATGCGAATACATACGTAAACATATTTCGTAATTGTACATCAAAATTATCTTCGCAGCAGCAGAAGCAGCCGGCCACAAATAAAACAAAAACAACAAATACAACCAACAACAAAATAGAAAACAAAACTAAGAGAGCATAAATTGCAACAACAATGGAAAAAGTCTCGGGCAAATCGATTTAGCTGCTTGCCAGCTTTTCATTTTTATGTATGTGTGTGTGTACTTAATTTATTAAAAGTTGGAAAAAGCAACGCAATTTAGTTATAAATACATAAGCACTTGGCCGCATTGGCATGTATTACTGTGTGTGTGTGAGAGGCAGCAAATAGTTGGAGAGAGAAAATTGTGATTTAAAATAACAGAAACAATTAACTGTAGAGATACACACACTCACTTACTCCCAATAACACATTGAATATTATTTATTGATGCTCATTCTCAATTGACTCTCTATCTCGCTCGCACTTCCCACACCTCTTTCAAAGTGACTACCGTTGATTTTGTTTTCCAACTTGCTTTCTATAGTATTTAATATTACACGCCAGCATGTGTGTATGTGTGTGTGTAAAATAACGAAACGACGTAGACTAAACTATATTTAGAGACAAACAACTGTATAATTTCCAATGGTGTTCTCCTAAGTAAATCAGTGTACGAAATACAAAAACAATAACAAACTATCTATATATGTTTACTTGTATGTATGCAAATGAATTGTTAGTTTTCAAGTGTCGAAATGCATTTTAAATGTGAC
This sequence comes from Drosophila longiperda, assembly GCA_035042125.1. NCBI lineage: Eukaryota > Metazoa > Arthropoda > Insecta > Diptera > Drosophilidae > Drosophila > Drosophila longiperda. Next base: position 2,771,165 of record JAWNLV010000003.1, read on the forward strand.
TAAATACAAAAAAAAGGCGAGCGACTGACTCATCTGCCTAGGAAAAAAAACAAATGTGCCGACGACGCCTAACTGTATTTTAAATGATATTTGTAATTACCTCTTGTGCTCCCAATATTCATGTATCCAATTTAGATGGTGGACAGTATTAAAATCATAATTTGCCATGCACAACAACATTCAACATTCAACACACTCGAATTGTGTTCGATTTTCGGTATTATTCGTTTTTATTTTCGTTCACTTATTTGTTGGTTTTTGCTTTGCTCTCGCCTTCGCTTGCTTGGCGCGCTTGCTCTCTCTCTCTCTCTGTTGCCGAAAGAAACACACAAGAACAGCGCAACGAACACTCACGCACACAAGCACAAATTCGACACTAGCTCACGCTCTCTTTCTCTCTCTCGCGCCCGCGCGGTATTTATACATATATACATATGCGTGCATGTGTGAGAATGTCTGTATGTATTTTACGACGATGAAAAAGACTGCCTCTTCACAAATCAGGTTTGCATCATTTTATTTCAGATTTCAAAGCAATTTTCTATGCTACTTTGATTACCATACACTGCCTGAAGCACTTATTAACACTTTTCACAATAAATGATCAATTATTTGCGACATTTTGACCGATTTTTCACGAAATTTTTTGAGCAGCTTCTGGATGCTCGCAGTTACCAAGTGTTATCGCATATCGATATAAACTATGCGACGCTGCTACATTGAACAACATCGATAGTATCGCTATAGATCTGTTAACAGTTAAATATTATCGAGTATTAAGAGGTAACACTACAAAAAATATTTGCCTTGGGCGTGTATCACTTTTGATTGAATATTGCGACTTAAATTATGCATTTTACATGAGGTTAAACTTCCAGACAGATGACAAATCCAAATTTAGAAAAACTCAAAATGGTAATGTTAAGCAAATGCAGTAATGTTAACTTATGCGACACCTAGCGTAATTGTATGTAAGCTGCATAAGCGGTTATTTATTTAAAACTTTATAAAAATGTTTGTTTTTAATTTCATAGTTGCTGGTACTTTTTGCTTTTATTATTTGGACGCAAATCCATTATTTGTATGCATTTCCGTTAATCTACAAAATGATTACTGTGTGATGAGGCGTTATTGTCATTATGAATTTTTTCTGCAACCAAACGTTGAACTCGCTGCTTGATGACAGCTATCGATCTTTGATATGAATCTAAGCGCGACTCCATAATTTCGTGCAGGGCAAAAACCGAGTCAACGACAGTTTTTACCACCGGAAAACAAGTCAACGCATTTTGCAGCATTAAGCGAATCTTCTCAACGAATTCATCGAAACTATTGAACTGATTACGATTGAGGCGGTCTTTTAGGATGGCCCAATCCAGTTGCTCCTCGCGATCATGATCATAGTTACGATTTATGCCAAAGCGCCGCCACAAATCGCAACTGTTGAATATCCAGTTCAGGTGAAAGAGTTTCCGTTTGGTTAGAAATTTTAGCAGCCGCTCGCAGTGATGCTTCTCAATCAAATAGTTCTGCCAGTCGTGCAAGACTCGCGGGCTAACTTCCAACCAATCGGGTTCCATCTCTAGTATCGATATCATCTTATCCACGTTTACAGCTTCGTCTTCGACTTTGAATTCCTCAACGGGTTCGGCTTCTGGTTTGATGTTTGTTTTGACGACGTGTTTGTATTCTACCTCGGCTTGATTTTCGTGTTCGGTTGTCCAGATCTTAGGGATTTCTTGTTGCTCTTGCGGCCCAAAAAGCTGCTGTGACTGCTGTTTGGCCAACTTATGTTTGAGATGATTCGACATATTTTTGCGTTTCCTTAACTCGATTTCGTTGCTCCTGTCGATATGGCGCAGATGTTCGTGGAACAGCCCCCTCAGCTTCTCGCCGGCTAATTGGACTTCCGTCCCCTTTGGATTGTACATCTTGCAGTTGTCGAAGATCAAATTAAAGTCAAGCATCGCCTCGTTGCTATCCCAATAGTAATTGTTGGCTAATCTCTCACGGATCGTGCTCAAGTCCATCGGATGTTTGATTATTTTGTAGTAGTCTGGTAAGCGTTGGGCGACTGCATTCACCGGATACATGAAATGGAATGACCAAGTACTTCTCAACAAATGACTCAACAACGACTGAAAGCTGTCCAGCACATTGGTTCGGCGTCCCAGTTTTCCAGACGGACACACAACCGGCGGCTGAACAATTCCATTTACCGGCTTAAGGTATTCCTTTTTAATAAAATTATTGTCCATATTCTTGAAGATAAAGTTCCAATTGATGTTTTTAAAAAAAGAATGAAATTTAATTTTTAAGCTGAAGAAATTTGCAAAGTCAACTTATTCTGACAGCGAAGCGATATCAAATATCGAATATTGAAATATCGCAACATAATTTTTATCACAGCCTGCTACGCAATTTCGATAATAATTGAAATTTATATTTAAAACGGTTAAACTGTAAGCAAAGTTATTGCCAGATTGTACAGCAATATAATATAAAATATTCTTGTGATCTAGAGTTAAAAGACTTCTTCAAACTGTTTCTTTTTATATATCTATAAATCAACATTCGTATTTTCTTCGTCAATTAAATAAATCTCGAAATAAATCAGAAACTGCAGGTTTGAGTTTATTATTCTATTATTTTAGCTGTACTCTACTTTTGGCTGTTTAAATAGTGTGATTTCAGCTGAAAGATGCCTCAGAAAGCAAATTTGAGGCAAAGTTTTGCCTGCAACCACCCCATGTGCAACACACACACCTCGCCACACTCGATGTTGTAACTCGCAAAATGTCGGGCAAAATGTTGACTAACTTTGACAAGCACTTGACTAACTTGACTCGTCGACCTCGGCTTCAAAGGGAAATTAAAAGAGAGAGAGAGAGAGAGTGAGAGTAAGAGAGAGAGATAGATAGATAGAGAGGGGGGCACGCAGCGAGTTGCACTTCAACATGAATTTCCAGTGTTTGCAAAACTGTCAAACATCTTCAATGTTCAGTTTTTTAGCGTCTGCAGCTGCACATCAAATGTGATCGGACCACGTCTATAATTTGCCCGATTTTTACCCATGACTCAGTCAAAGTTCAATTTAGTTGACAAGAAGTTTTGTATGCTATTTATTAAAGGGCATATTTATAGCTCCTTCTTTTTGTTAGCTGTTTGTTGCCAAACGGGTAACATAAAATAAGTGCTGAAGTTACTAAAGTAATTTTTGTTGGCCCAAAAGATTATGTGCCAATGCATGTAACAGACAGAAGAAAACATAACGGACTAGATTAAATATATATATATATATATATGTATATATATATTTTTTTATCAGCCAGAAGAACCGATTAAATCTGAATGATCAAGCCTGAAGGAATAAAATAAAGATTTTTCATACAATATTAAACAAATTTAATGTAACAATTTATGTTCAAATAAGAATTTTATTGTTAGGCCTTGAATTAAGAATATGTTTCTCATTTTATGTAGATTTAATATACCTGCATGCTCTGTTCAGATAATTGTATAACCGACCACTTTTGTGCCCACTTTCTTGATAGCCTATTAAAATCTTATAATTATACATGTAAATCCTCCATTTTTGCCGAGTGTCCTTATGGGAATAATCGCTTTGCCAGCATTGTGCTCGACATAAGTTGACAGCTTAATTCCCACTTGGCGAAACGGCAACCCACTCAAGTCGCTTGTTGCTGGATGGATTCACCTCATTCCCGCTCCTGAAACTGGGCGAATGGCCAAACACAGACTTTGCCCAGATCATGCACAATAAGAGCAATAATGATGAGGGAATCTTTCATGACATCTGTCCGGTTGTGAATTTATTTAAATAATGACATATTATTAATCTGTATTCGGTTTCCATATCGATTGAAAATTGGATTGAGTCAAAAATTGTGAAATAGGTTTTGCGATAATTTATTCAATAATTTTTCGTTAATTTTATTTATGCACTATTTTATAGTATTCGTGTTTAATTATACGCAATGTAACATTATGTGACATATTTTAAGGAAATTTTGGATTTTTGCCTTTTTTTATATTTTTTTTTTTTTGGTTATTTTAGCGTCACATTCTTATCGCTATTTTCCATTTTGATATTTCTTTTTTTTGTCCATATTTTTACTGTGGTGTCTGTGGGGTGGTATATGTATATGATACGTATGTAAATGATATAAGCGAGGTGGGCATGCTTGTTGTGGGAGGGGGGGATATATTTGGAAGGGGTCTAGAGATATGATGCCCACAGCGCTTTTGGCAATATGTTGCGTTTACCGATACCACATTATAAAAACAAAGATGAGAATAAAAACAAAACAAAAACAAAAAAAAAACGAAGCATAAACAGAATCCAACTAGGAGAGATGCGCTGGCAGGGAATGTTTCAGCTTATTTTTCAGCTTGAGCTTGGGCGGGAGCGGGAGCGGGAGCGTAAGCGAAACAATTTGGGATCGGCTCAAGGGCTTGGATAACACCTGTAGGAATACTTGATTGCCGGCTCACGCTCAGTGTTTATATCACGCACTCAATGGCCGAGGCAGCAGCAGCGGCAGCAGCAGCATCATCAGATGTGGCAGCATCAACAGCCACGTGGCAGCCCCACTGGCAGCCACATTTCGCGCCGCCTCCTCCAGACCTGCAAAAAAACAACCAACAAATCAATCTTTGTCTTTGAACAATAACATTTTGGGGAATTTGAAACTTACCGCCAACGAAATTGAGATGTTCATCATTTATGGACGAGGCGCCTGGATGCAGCTTGATTTCTGTTTTGAAAAATGGAAACAAATAACGGGTTAGGCATGTTGCATGCCACATGGGAGCGCTTGTTCAGCCCCAGATAACGCATACGCACCGTATAGCCGCAAGGTGCCCTCGGCACGACCCAGCGAATTTGTGCTGACACAGTGATAGGTGCCCACATCGGAGGCTGAAAAGGAACGCACCACAAGCAACATGACGCCGCGATAGCCGTCGCGCTTCTCCGTAATGCCATATTTGGGCCTGTTAATGGGTAAACATGAAATGGGATATCTATAAAAATGGACAAGAGGACGCACCCATCGAGTAGCATTTCGGGTCCGGGCGAGAGCGAGTCGAGGCTGGATGTGGAATAGCCATTGGAGGTGCGCGCACCCTTTAGCCAGTAGGAGACCGGTGAGGGTGATGCCTCCACCTGGCATTCCAGCTGCACATCAGAGCCCAGCGGTGTGCCAAGCAGCTGGCTAGGGGCACGCACCATGGGCGCAACTGTGGAATCAGAAGAAATGTTGCAGTTAGAGTGGAACATGGAGTGGGGAGGAGGGGTAGGTGGACTTACATTGCACGCTGAGCGAGACACGTTTGCTGACTGCCGGCGGCACATCATTGGAGGCGATGCACAGATAGGCGCCCATCTGACGACGCTCCAAGCGCAGCAACCGCAACGAGGATCCATTATACGTTTCCACTATAAAACAGTTATCGAATTGTGCTCTCAGCTCACCAACGGAATAATCCTAAGCAGTTGCACTCACCTTTCATCAGCTCCCGACTGCCCGGCTTGCGTATGAGTATCATTTCGCCATCCTCGCGCCGCCAGATGACACGCGGCTGGGGATTGCCGGTGGCCTTACACGTCAGCGTCGCATCCTCGCCCTCCTGCACGGCCAGATCGGCGGACGAGTCCTCGTTGATGATGTCCGGCGGCACTGCAAGAAACCAATATATATACCTTAATCTCCATCACTACATTTTTGGCTGTTGATTGGTCACCTTGCACATCGATGCAGCCAACTTGCTTCTTCATTGGACTCGTGTTTATCTGGCACATGTAGCATCCCCGATCACTTTCACGCAGCTTGCTGATCTTCAGTTTCCAGCTGAAAATAAATTACAATTTAAACCATTCAAAAATATTACCAAAAATCAGAATTGTTTTTAATTTAATATAAATGGACAAATGTAGAATTATTTATTGTTTAAGTCGTAAAAACCGAAAATGTATAAATAAAGTTTATTTATTTTATATATTTACAAATATTAAAATCAATAAATTTATTAATTTCCAAGTGTATCAAAGTTTTGTTGGAAAGTTGTAAAGTTTGTAAGCAATTTAATTATAATAAATAATGCAGATAAATTACCCATGTGAAACAATAAAATCGAATTGAAATAAATTTTTAATTATTGATCTAATTCTGAGAATTGATTTTTTTTAGATTTGCGATTTTTATAATGCACAATTCTTAGCAACTCCTCGACAGAAATAATGGAAAACTACATAGAAAAATTCTTATTTCCCGATTTGACTAAAATTTCTTCAGCAAATTGCATAAAATTTATATTTGAAAAGGTTTTCATCTGGACACAAAATAAGTTAAAGGATTAATTGAGGAACCATTTGTGCTTGCTTTGTACTCACGTGTGCATATCCTGGTGCATAACACTGATCCTGGCATTGTGCGTTACGACGCGTCCTTGGAGAGCGAGTACCGTTTGATCGGATGCACGCAGCCAGCCGACCTGATGGAGAGGAGATCATGAAATGTGTGTTAATTATGCAATGGCTCGCAAGTTGGTGCTGAGTCAACGATTGACCTACTTTGTTCTTGCCCAGATTGCGCACGGAGCAGGCCAAAACGGCCTCACGACCAGCCGGATACGTGACATTGTTGATGAAGCCAATAAACTCCGGATCGGGATCCAGCTGTGAGTTTGACTCTATGGCCGGCACGTGGCATTAGATTGAATTAGAATTTGATTGGTTTGGTAGGAGTGTGGAGTGTGGAGTGTGGAGAGGGGTGATGGGGTTGTTGAGGCAATTGGATGCATGACTGTGCCTACTTACCATGATGCTGATTCTGTGGACTGCCGTTGGCGCATTTGGCGACTATTATCAAAATGACAAAGAGCGGCCCTAAATGGCTCTTCATTTTGTAAATGTTGCTGTTGTTGTTGTTGTTGTTGTTGTTATTGTTTTCGATGCTGGTTGTTGTTGCCGCTTGTTGTTGCGGCTTGCAGCTGACGTTTGTTATTTGCAACAGCTGTGGCTCGATTTGACGTTATTGTTGTTACTTTTGTTATTTTATGGGTATTTTTTGCTTCGACCGCCACAATTTCTATTTGCAGTTGAATTTCGTTTTCGATTGCTATTTGCCACATGCGTTGTTTGTGCAAATTGAGCGAGGGGCTGTGATTTCACATCTGCATCTGCATCATTCCCAAGTGCTGTTGACATCTGCAAAAAGCGTACAACAAACACAAACAAAATGAAAAACAAAAACATCAAAAAATTTCTACCAAATTTTATTTCACAGCTCACACAAACCCCCCCCACAAATACAGCACAGCATCAGTAAATGGAGTTCAGTTTAAGTGCTGCAGCAACAGCAGCAACAGCAGCAGCAGTGTTGCAACAATAGCAATCAACAATAGGTTGGGGGAAGGGGGAGGGGGCTGTTTTGTAACGCTCAGCTCTGCTAAGTTGATTATGTTCGGCGCAGAGTTTTACAGTTTTACGTTTGGGCGCGGCCAATATGGAGCAATCCTGGTATCTGGTTAGCAGGAGTCCTGCTACCCCATCTGCCAGCTGCATCTTTCTCAGTTGCCGCTCAAAGTAAAGGGAAATGCAATTTTGAACACAAACATGAATTTATGGCAATGCCAACGCCCTGCTGCCTCCCAGCAACGGAATCCAAAACGGGCCAAGAACAAAAATAAAATAAAGTAAAAAAGTAAAAAATGAGCGAGTTTCGAACGTCGGCAGGAGCCAAAGGTGCAAAATATGAATGTAAATATTAAAAAAGTTTCAAGACTCAAAAACTAACGAGGTGTTCGCTCATTTGCAGAACCCTCCACAGTGCCCCGTGCCACGTGCCCCCTATCTGCCCCGTCGTTTGCAGCAACACGGCTGCACTTTGACGCATCTGTAATTTAATTTCAGAGTGAAATTGAGCGCTCGACTAATACTAAATTTGCACTAAACCAGTTAGTCAGATCCGTTGAAAGTGCGCTGTGGCAGGCAACTTTTGTGGAGCGTGGTGCATCGCCAAATGCCTTGTAAACTTTTTGACGAGAGGTGTCAATGCAAAGCAGCCACTGGGCTAAAATACACGAAATGCCATCAGGGTATCCCAGAGCTGGGAGAAAGGCAACTTTTTAGAGGCGGAAATGCGATTTGCTTATTGAATTACTTTTAGTGGAAGTGGAGCTCCGCTGATGCAATGAGAGACACAAGTTGCCACAATGTTGCAGCTATGCAGAGCAGCCACTGCGACGATAGATTTATTATATTGTTCACTTACACAATATAATTGAATTGCAACACAAAGCATTGCAGAGCTTCCTCAATCTGAACAGACTTGTTTATTACTTGCAGTTCTTGTTCTGAACATGAAATTAATTATATTCTCAAAAACTTGACTAATCTGAATAATAAGCACCCATTGCCAAACTGAAACTAAACTATTTTCCTTACAAGTGCCAACTTTAAGTTGAATTGAAAAATCGATCTGGAATAATTATGCAAAGTTTTACTTTAATCAAGCTCGAAGTGACTTAGCATTTTGTTATTAAAAAAAAATATATATATAGTAATAAATTTGTATAATATATTTTATACTTGATTTAATTTATCATGGTTATTTAAAAAAAATATATATAGTAGTAAATATGTATAATATTTAAGTATTAAAATATATATATTAATAAATTTGTATAATATATTTTATTTTTTAAGTAATTTATCATTGTTATTTAAAAAAAATATATATATAGTAATAATTATATATAATATATAAGTATTAAAATATATATAGTAATAAATTTGTATAATATATTTTATATTTAAAGTAATTTATCATTGTTATTTAAAAAAAATATATATAGTAATAAATACGTATAATATATAAGTGTTAAAATATATACAGTTATAAATTTGTATAATAGATTTTTGCATATTTTCTTGGCTTCTAAATATCGTCTATGTTTATAATCAGATCTGAATAAAATATAAAAAAATAAACATATCACTCAGAAAAAATATAATATTTTTTTAAAAGCATTTTTACTAAGCACACTTTATCAGGCATAATAATAAATAATAAAAATAATAAATTTAATCTGAAAATGTAATAATGCTAAAAGAGCATAAAAAGATTGTTAAGCGTTTTGTATAAAAACTGATGCGTTCGAAAGTTAATAATTGAAAAGCGGCTTAGCGAACAAAAGGGCTCAAAGAGTGCTGGCCAATTGAAAAAGTGTTTTTATATCTGTAGAATTCTATGGGCCCCATCCACAGGGGTTTTGGAGCACTGTTGTTCGATTGTATTGTTCGTAAGTGCATTTCCACATAACTTTGTAGACAAAACAAAATAAAGTTAAGTAAAATGATGTTCGCAAAACTGGAAAAGTTTCATATTGTGCTCAGTGGCATTAAATTGTTAGTTGCAGCATTTGCTTGCAACAAATCGAAAACAAATCCATGTTGAAATTAAAATGTAAATTACATTTCAACTCATCAACTTTAACTCTTTTATTTATTTGTTTTTTGTTTGCGTTCTTTCATTTTTCACTGCTTTGCAGCTGTCAGTGAAAAACAAATTTGCATGCACACTTAAGACACGGAATATTTAAAAAAATGGAATGCCCCAGACTCTCCCCAGACCCTCTTTTTTGAATCCTTCAAAATGTGCCACAGTGCGAACATAAATAAATTTGCCGTGTAAACAAAAAACATGGCGAAAAACTGCGCCAAACAAATGAAAAGTACAAACTGCAAATCAGGGCAGTTGCTGCAAGGTGGAACCAACAGCTGGCCAAGCACTGTCATTGCAACAGAGGGTGACAGACAGCCAGAGAAAGGGAGAGGGAGAGAGGGAGAGTGAGTAGAAGAGGTTGCGGCTCTGCTGGAGGCAACAACGAAAAGAGCAAAGGCGAACTAAAACCAGCACCAAAATCCTTTTCTTTTCAAGTTTGCAGAGCTGGCAGAAACAACGCCAACAACAACAACAACAAAAACAGCAGTTGTAATTTGGAAGAATTGTAATCTGAGGCAGGCCGTAACTTAAATACCCTAAAGAATCTCTTAATGAAATTTAAATTACAATTTGCGTCTTCTAAATACAGGCAACTAACTAGCAATATTTGCCGAAAAACACCGTTTTTGCAACTAACATAATAATCGTAATAAATTCAAAGTTCGAGGGGTTTTAACCTAATTTAATAAATTGACTATTTTTAGTATTGTCTCTATATATTTGTTGAAATAAAAATAAAATGAGTTCGGGAAGCTATTACAATATTTTCAATAATTTACAGATGCAATCCTTTACTTTATCCTTTACATAAAAATTAAATAATAATGCAAATGATTGTCTATTTTACATTTTTATACCCACAGATGTAATTTATACCATATATAATTTTTAGTTTTACCATAGCATTTTATTTAACTAGTTATATATATGGTTATTTTTATATCTATTAATTTGTTACTTTAATATAAATTTAAAAGTAATTTTCTTATTCCCGTGCTGATAGAAATTTGAGCTTAAAATAATTCAAATTCAAATTAATTTAACTAATTATATATATGTTCAATTTTATATCTATTAATTTGTTACTTTAATATTATTTTTAAAAATATAATTTTCTAACACGTATTTCGAATTTGTGCACCATGTTTCGTTCACATTAATCAATAATAAATAAATATTATTTTAAGCTTAAATCAAAAAATAGTGATTCCAAAAATAATATAAACAATTTTAATTAAGCTCGCCTGGTTTAATTATTTAATTAAACACAAATCGCTGACAAATCTCGATCAATGTGTCACAAACTAAACGATTAAATTATTAAATCCTCCGCAGGAGGTGTTCCACAACAACAACAACAACCAGGAAAAGAGCAAGCACGTGAAACACTTGAGCTACAAGCGTCAGCAGGAGTTGCTGGCTGACAGCTGTGCAAGGTGCTCCAGGTGCCAACATCTATGTCTCAAATGCTGACGTCGTGTGCTGTTAAGGCGCGATGAAGGGAGCATCAAGAGCTGGAGCAGGAGCAGAAGCAGGCAGCTGGTAGCTGGTAGCTGGCAGCTGGAGCAGTAATGGCGGGTCAGCAGACGGTAAACGGTTAAATGTCAAACGGTAAATGACCGTCGCTGCTAAGCGACAAAGCAATTTGACTTAAAAGTGCTGAGCACTGAATGCTGATTCTCGCTCCGCGCCAGAATGATGACGTTGTTGTCGCGTGGTGTCGCGCTGCGTCGTCGACATGAACGTGAACGTCAACGTGGACGTGGACATGGACATGGACGTGGGTGTGTCAGCTAAATGACTAAGGTCCATGGCAACGACAGTGCCAGCAAATGAACAGGCGGCACAGCGGCGGCCTTAAAGGATCAAGCTTAAGCTCATTTATTTAAATTAAAACAAACACTGCAGGCTAAAAAGGGCATAATGGAGTGAAGAGGGAGGAGGAGGGGGCGGGGGATGGCTGGAGTGGGTGTGGAGTAAGCGGCGGAGAGTTGGCAAAGGGGGGAGAACTTCTTCATACGAAACGACCAAGTGCATACAGCTACACACATGTGTGGGTGGCTGTGTGTGTGTGGGTGTGTGTGTACATTTGTGTGTTTTGAGTTTGCCTGCAAGGCGAAGCAGCAGCCAGTGTGTGTATGTGTGTGTGTGTGTGTGTGTGTGTGTTTCTTACTGCTAGAGAACTTTGGCAACGTTTCCAATTGCCAGCAAGCTGGCTTTAGTCGCCTTTCTGTCATTGTCCTTTGTCCCTCGTCCGTTTGTCTGCCTGCCTGCCTGGCTGCCTGGCTGCCTGTCATTTGTCCACTACACAAACAAGGCAAATTGTTAGCAACAATGCGCTTGCCAAGTGAGTCGCTGCCACACATCCCTTAAACACTCTCTAACACTGCGTACCAACTCGCCAGCAGCCACGCCCACAATGGGATAACAACAAAAGCTTTCGCTGCAGGTACCCCAACTCTATCCATCACAGCGCTTGCCCCCCCCCCTACTTGCCCCTGGCGCTAATGAATTTCACTGGCAATTGCACAAAGTGCAACATTAGCGACAACAACAACAACAACAACAACAACAACAACAATTGACAACAACACTAACAAGTGCAATAAATAGCGTTGCAAAGTTTAAGTAGAATATCACAAAATGAAAATGTTAATTGTTTGCTTCATTTTTTATTTTATTACTTTTTTTCTTTGAATACTCTTTGCCAATAAAATATATGCAAAACGTCTGAAAAGTGCAGCCTAATTTGGAAACCAAAGTTTTGTAAAATGGTGGAAAATTCACAACTTAAACGCAATTTTTTTTTGGTTACATATGTAAGGTAAAATGGAGCAAAAATTGATAGTTTTGGAAAATAGTTGAATTTGCCACACATAGGGAAAAACTTGAAATGGGTTAAAGGGTATCTCAAAGTCAAGCACTACAAAATTGCCATCTTTGAACTTGTTTTGTTTTATTTGTGTTCTGCAAAAACTTTTTCGCAGAATTGTTCGATGGGATTTTTTATTGCAATCGTTGAAAGTTTTTATGTGGCGCCATTAGTAGCCAATTATTGGCGACTTTTTACGCTCGAAAGCACCCGGCAGACATCCTGGCCTGGACGGGACTGGACGGGACTAAACTGGACTGGTCTGGCATTAACTGGTCTCGACGTGGTTGACTGGCAGGCTGCAGGCCAATTTATAATCGATGTCAGCGGCTTCAAACTATTTGACTGAGTGCATTAAAAAAGTTCAATAATGAGCAACTAATAACTCAATTTCGACAAAAACGGCCAAAAAGCGAGGCGCTAATTAAAACTGCCTGTCAGTGTGTATAAAGTCGAGCCTGCATTGATGCGGGGGGAGGAGGAGTGGAAACGTTGTTGCAAGGAAGGGCAACGTTGCATTTTAGCTTAATTAAACATTGGCGCCTCACTTTTAATTGATTGTGAACAAACTCAAAAGCAGACATCGCAAAGCGAATACCAGCTAAATAGAGACATAGAGAGAGAGAGAGAGAGAGAGAGAGAGAGAGAGAGAGAGAGAGGGAGAGAGAGCATGATGTAAATAAACAATTTAACTAAATGTGCCGCAAAGTAGGCAACGCGCATTCAGAGCCGCTGTAGTCTTTGCCTTGCTGCCTGCCTTGCTTGCTTGCCGCTTGCCACTTGCCACAAAGGCCTTCAGCTTTGCACGCGGTATGGAAATGATGCTTGCAAAGTGTAAATGTAAACACAGCTAACAGCAACAAAAGGCCGGCAAGGCGTTGAGCATGAACAATGCGTAGAGCCAAATGAATGAAAATGCCAAATGGCAAATGGTAGTGGCAGAGTGACAGAGTGGGGCAGAGTGGCAAGCAAGAGCTGCACGTTTGAATGAATGAATAGCAATGGCAATGATTGTAGGTTAGGTTTCACACGATGCGGCAGGTTGAGCAATGCCTCCTCAACAATCATATTGTGCGTGTGTGTGTGTATTGTATGTGTGTGTGTGTGTGTGTGCTTGTGTGTGTGTGCAGGCACAATTGTGATAATTGCCGTTGTCTCACACCTCTTTTTTTTTGTTGCCAACGCCAGCGGGTCGTGAAATGATGACAAGCAAAAGCTCTTCCGTTGCCTGTGTTGTTTGTCTGCCACTCGTAGGCATATAGCATTTAAATGCTTGCCCCTCAACGGTGGCGCCTCCTCCTGCTGTTTATTTTACAATTTCATTGTTTACATTTATGTTCTGTACGTGTGTGTGTGTGTGTTTGTGTGTGTGCCTGTCTCATCTGCCTCAGCTATACATGTATGTGCCTCAACAGTTTTTACCTTGCCCCTTTTGCCCCTTTTGCCCCTTTGGCTTTCTAGTTGAATTTTCTTACGTTTTTGGCGTTTTCTCAACGTTTTTTTTCGCGGACAATTTGCATGCGAATTTGCCGCTGTCTGTTTTTGCCCCCAAAAACTTTGGCTCGTTCTGCAAACCAACCCCCGCCTCCCATACTTCGCCCTCTTCATTCCTCCATCGTCCGTCTTTGCATTTGTCCAACCATTTGCTGTCCTCCGGCTTCATGCGCGTGCCTTTTCCTGCACGACTGCCACTTGGCAGTTGGCTGGGTTGCCCCCCCCTTCCAAAGTCGCTCAGAACCGAACCGAAGGGAACCGTTTGTAGAGGCGCCGCCATCCCTTTTATTTGGGCGTCTGTGTTGCCACCGAACTGGTTTTGTGCAGTTTTTTTCCCTCATTTTTTATGCGCCGTTAACAACTTTTGCTCGGTTTACTTTTTCCGTGTCGGCCGCGTCGCCGGCGCTGCTTCTTTCAAACTTTAATTGTTGTTGCATGTCCTTTTGCGCACTCCTCGACGTCGTCGTCGTCATAGTCTTCCTCATCATCAGCGTTGTTGTTACTTTTGTTGTTGTTGTTGTTGTTCTTGTTATTCTGGCGTAAATTGTACGCCTCACGTTTTTACGCCTTCAGTCAAAGGACACCCATCTACATGTGTGTGTGTGTGTGTTTGAATATGTGTGTGTGCGTGTGTATGCCTGTGGCGGCGGAAGTGTGAAACTGAAATTGAGCAACTAAAGGACTAAAAGACTCTACCAGTTGCCTACTTGCCACGACCGCACACTGTCATTAAATAAGCCAAAATTAAATGTAAATATTTATTTAATTTGATTGCGAGAAATATATTAGATTTATTTACTTATTTTTAAAAATAATATAAATAACAAAATTGTGAAAAGGAAATCCATTTTCCAAAACGCATAAAATATTTGTACAAAGTAATTTAGTAAATTGTCAGATATGTTTTTTAGCCCAAAATAAATTATTAAAAGCTTGTAAATTAATTTATAATTATAGAAAATATTAAATAAGCAGATCATGATTATGAAAATTTGTAACCATTAAAATCCTTTATATTTCTTAATTTTTAAAATTTTTTGGTAAAATGTTTTGACGTATTTGAAGATTAATTTAGCCAATTAAAATCAATAAAAAGTTTTGCACGTTGCACATTTAAAGCTGCTTTGAATTTAAATAGGTAAATTTAAGCCAACCCACTTTTGACTCAAGTTTTGCCTGTGTTCGAACCACTGTGCACATGGCCTCTGCATTTGTGTTCATTGCCAACGTCTGTTACTGTTAAATGTGCGTGCGTGTAAGTGTCTGTGTCTCTGTGTGTGTGTGTGTTTGTGTGTGTGTAAGAGTTCGAGGGTGAGCTGTGTGCATGTGCTCGACTTTATTTGGTTTTGCGTAGCACTTGGCATTTATTTGCCCACACCGAGACATGAGCTGCTCTCACTCCCCCCCCCCCCCATTCCCACACCATCGCTACGATCGAGCAAAAAACTTCGTTTGCTGTTTTTTAGGGGCAGAAAAAAGTTGGTTTCGAAATAGCTTTAGGGAGTTTGTAAAACGCATTGTGCTGAACGCTTTCAGCAATAGCTCCATTGAACTGGGCACGCGTTTATTTCCTTTACACATATATACACACAGGCAAGGGGGGCGGGCGGGTTATGAGTCTGGCGATAAGATAAACCATCTGGTTTTTTTTTTATAGAGAGAGAGTGTTCTCCATTTGTTTGACATGTGTTATCTAATAGTCATGATTGCTCAATCATTGCCCAAATATCAATATAATTGAATGTTGCTCGCAAAAGGATTGCGAAAAACGATTGCAACATTTACTGATAATGCAGATTAGATGACAGTTTTTATACGAATAATACAGACTAGATGACAATCTATTTAGATATAAAAAAAAATGCTCGTTTTATATATATGTTTTTAAAGCTTTTGTTGTTTAGCTTTAAAAATGCTTAACAATTGCTGGGTTGTAATTGCTGCTGCTTGCTGCATTCGTTACCATAATTGCTGTTGGCTTAATTTCAACTGCCGACTTCCGGACCGGCAACTTCAACTTCTACTGCTTTTGCAGGCTGCTTCAGACAAACCAACGACAACTGCGACGACGACGACGACGACGACGACGACAACAAGAAAAGCCATTTGACTTACAGTCTTGCCATATGAATGTTGCATGTGTGTGTGTGTGTGTGTGTGTGTGTGTGTTGCATGTGTGTGTGTGTGTGTTGCATGTGTGCGCATTTGTGTTGCTCATTTGGTTGGCATTCTTTCTCCGGCTCCTTGGCAAAAGCATACTGAAAGACTGCTGCACCCGACTCGTTTTCAGCTGCGGCTGCTTTTGTTACTTTTATTGTTGGCTTCTGCTGGTCGTTTCCTCATCCGGGCTGCTATTTGCCCGCTTTGAGTGCACTCTTTGTGTGTGTGTGTGTGTGTTAATGTGTGTGTGTGCATATATCCTGGCTGCTGGCTGCTGCTCGTATGTGGATTTGGCTTCGTTGTCCGTTGTCCATCGTCTTAATACTTCGGCCCTCTTCTTCTGCACCTTTTCAGCCAGGAGCGTTGAATGCTCATCAACGCCACATTTGCGTGCTCCGATTACGTGAAACCCCCAAACCCCCCCAAGCACTCGCCTAGATGCCTAGATGCCATTCTTATATCCATGTGCCTTGTGGTCCTGCTCCCCATATCCATGTCTCTCTGTCCACATGCATTTCAACTGCGCATTTGCCTGCTCGCTTGAGCACCAATTCAGTTGTGCATTGGCCTTCCCACCCCGCTGGGGATTCCACCTACCCACCCCCAACCACTGCCTATGGGTCTGGCTTGTTTTCACTGTCTGCCCCCAGCTGTACGGGGCTGCGTCTCCAGCCTGCTGTTTGCATAAATGACTGCGCCTGTGGATTTGGCATGACTCTTGAATTAATTTTGCAACATTTTAAATTGAGCGCAATTAATTGCAAAAATGTTTTATTTTTACTCACTTGCACTCGTGCATTTCAATGCATATATGCTTATTTATGCACATGTATGTGCATGTGTGTGTGCATGTGTGTGTGTGTGTGTGTGTTTGGGGTTTTTGAATGGGCTGCTGTGCATTTTTTTTTAGTTGCATTCGCTGTTGGTTCTGTTGCTTTTTGTGTGCAAGTGCGAACACGCGCATTCAAGCATATGCACGTCGGCTCTACTGTATGCATACCCAGCCACACACACACACACCACACACATGTGCATGACTATGCATATAGACATACATATATGTGTGTGTGTGCATATAAATTTTTGAATGTGCGTGTGTCTGTGTGAGTGGTGCTTTTTGTGGCACCATCGTTTGGGCATGTTGCCTTTTTGCATTTCTTTTCCACTTTTTATGCATTGCTTTTATCGCGTTTTCCACGCTTCTTGCATACATTCACGTTCACGTTCACTTACCCGCTAGCACACACACACACACACAGAGAGACACACGCACACACGCACACATGCAGCACTCGTAGCCTAAAAGTATGCAGCATTCATTGAAAGGCTTTTACATGACACACTCTACGCTTTACTATGCCTGTCTTTTTTTTTTTTTATTTTGGCCATTCTGTTGCCATTTCTGTTGTATTTATTGTTGTTGTTTTTGTTGTTGTTGTTGTTACTTCTGCTGCTATTGCTGTTAATTTTTGGGTCGCTTTTGTTGCATTTTTGCCATTTTGCTGCCTAGTATGTCGTGCAACGCATTTTATTTCGGTCTCACTTTACAGCTGTCGCAGTCCGCTCACTGTGTGTGTGTGTGTGTGTGTGTGTGTGTGTGTGTGGGTTGGCATGCAGTTTCGCTTATTTATATCCAATTGTTCATTTGTCTTTGGTTTATGTTACGCATACGTCATGTTTGCCCATATTTTATATTTTTATATGTATTATAGTAGCACGACTGTGCGTGTGTGTGCGTGTGTGTGTGCGCTTGTGTGTGTGTGTGTGTGTGTCATTTACAATCAGAGTGGTGGGCCACAAATGCAAAATATTTTTCCTTATATTTATTGTGTTTTTCAGTACTCCTTTATAAATTAAATGTGTCAGCATTTGTTGCGTTTCTCTTTTCTCTTTTTTTTTTGTTTTTTTGCTTCATTGCACAAAATTACATTTCGTTCAGGAATGCATTGGAAATGCATTAAAGTTTTTGCGACTGTTCGCCAATGTTTAATTGTTGCAAAATTACTACATCAAAAAAAATACGCACATAATTATAGGGAATTTAAATTACACTTGCCATCAAACTAGTTATTTTACTTCTCGTTTTCAACTCTCAATTCGGGATATTTTTCAAGTGTTCAAAATGTGCTGCAAGTGCAAGCAATTAAATTGTTTTACTTGTGCTTTTTTTTTCCTGCATCCAAAATTCAATATCTCTGCACACACACACAGAGACACACACACACAAACTCGAATATCTATTTACATATATACTTAGTTCGACTGTCAGACATTTGTCAAAAGCCCTGACAGCTGTACGTATCTATCGCATCCGTCAATCCATCTACAAGGATTCATATTCTATAGGGTATGTTCTCTTCGCTTCGTAAATCTTGTTACAATTTTGCACTTTTGCTTCAGTCTGGGGCACATGCAAGCCAAAAAAAAAAAAAAAACGAATGTAATTTTTCTTTTCTGCATGAAATTTTATCATTTTGTTAGTTCAATTCGTTTTATATTTCTATACGAATATTTTTGTTGTGCATTCGTTTTATTTATTTTTTGCTCAATTTCGCCATTCTTATTTTTGTGTCTGTATGCTGCTCGTTTTACTATATTTCTATATATATATATATTTTTTTTTTTATATATAAATATTATTTTGTTGCTTGTTTAGTTTGCATTTTTTATGGAACTTATACACATGCAATGGCAAACGACAAAACCAACGACAACAAATTTGTCTTGCAAAAAGTTTATTTTGCTTGTCACATTTTCTTATTGTAGTTGATAAAATTTCCGTTTCGTGGCCCAATCTACAGCAAAGGCCATGTCCAAGTGTCTATGACTGTTTATGGCCCGTCAGTCAGTCTGTCAGTCTGTCAGTCAGTCTGTCTGTCTTTCTGTCTGTCTTCATGTGTGTGTATGTGTGTTCCGGTTAGCGTGTGTGTGTGTGTGTGTGTGGATGTGTGTCTACATGCTTTCGTTTTTTATTATTCAGTAAATCAAATCAGTTGCCTAACAACTCAATCCAAACACTTGCAGAGCACGCTCCATGGACATGGTCCACACACCTATACTCCTCCCCCCCCAACTCTGCTTCTTCTATGCCCGCAGTACTTGAATAAACATGTTCGCAGGACAGTCCGCAAGCTCCCGCTGCTGGGCATTCATTCCCTTGGATACTTTCACACAACTGCACCATGTACATACATACATACATACATACATACATACATACATACAAGCAGACAGACAGACAGACAGACATATCTGCGATATCTTTCAGTCCGCCTCACTCGGAACTGTCATTGGCATTTCTCTTGTTCTTGTTGTTGTTGTTGCAGCTGCTGCTCCTGTTGTTATTTTTACAGTTAAGTCAATATGCAGCCGTCAAAAGCAACACTTGATACTCTTGTGTGCTACTTGCGTTGGCCAAGTTGAAGTTCTTAGCCTCCTTCACCCCCTTTCTCTCCCTCTCTCTCTCTCTCTCACTCTTTCTCACCCACTCTCTGTCATGCACTCATTCTCTGGATCTTAGTCATTTGACGACTGTCACAGTTATTGCGACTTTTCTTTCATTTTGTTTGCAAAGTTCTGCACACAGTGATGAACTTAGCAATGGGGCAACATCACAAATTTATGGTCAACCGAACAAAAAGAAATGCAAACAACTATAATATACACACTCACACACACAAACACACACATCCACACACACACCCACACATACACAACCACACACAGTGAAATCAAGTCCTGGTTAAGCAAAGGGTGACCATAATCGACTTATGTACATAAGCTGTCGCCAAAAAAGCTTGGACTATCAACCCAAAAAGTCAGCAGACTCCAGCAAGATGCCGTATCAGACAGGATTGACTGTCAGTTGTCGAGTCAGCACGTCAGTCAGTCAGTCTGTCAGTCTGTCATCCAGTCAGTCAGTTATTCAGTCAGATAGATGTCCTATTTTATGTGTGGCTTTGATGGTTGATATATTTTTTTTTTCTTTTTCTATTTCAATTGAGCTGCAGCAACGACAATGTAAATATCATTAATGAGATTCGTGGAAAAGCCGATTGTTACCAATCAGACATGCATAAGTCATAAAGGGGAAGAGGCAGAGCTAAGCACAAAAGACGATTTTGTTGTTTAAATAAACCCACTCGTGTTCCACTTTAGACATTTTGTAAATAAAGCCAAACGTTTTTGAGGTTCTTGAAGCATTTTCAACAAGTCATATAAAATATCATATTAACTTGTTGTCTAAATATTATGATTGGTGACCAGCTACAGAACCTTTAAAGAGGAAATATTTTAACGTGGTTAATTAACTTGGATAATAAAACATTAATGTTAATATCTATACACATATTTTCCAGTTTTAGTCCTAGTCTACATGTAAAATGCGCATAAGCCACATAGCCATAAATTGTTATATGAAATATATAAAGTATCCATTTAGTTCACAATGTAAACGATGTGTTTTTTTAATTTATGCGCCACAAAATGCAATCATAATTATGATATTTATTTATATATATATATATTTGTGTATAAATAGTTATGGTTAATTAAGCACACAAATATTCAGGATAAAATAGGCAAATATTTTTTTTTACTATTAATAATGTTTATATTAAAATGTCAAGAAAACTGATAATATTTGATGTTATATAAAAAGTGGTAATTTATGGTTATATTCAATCTGCAACCTATTAACAGTAACATTTGGCTAAAGTTTGACTTTGAAAGATAGTCAGACGACAGGCCAATAAATTGATTTCAACTATTGGCATCAAATTCGATTTAGAAAACTCGAGTGAGAGGACGTTAATGACTTGTACGGCATATGGTTTTTTGTTTTTTTCTGTTTTCTGTTTTCTGTTTTTTTGGTTTTTTACAGTATTAGCTACTGTATGCTACAGAGAACAAAAAAGTGGCACGTAGTCACTCGTCCGGCATCACTGTCGCCCCCGTCCTGGGCATTGTTCTGGGTGGAAACCTTTTTTACGATTTACGTGCCGTTTCCCCAGGCACTGACTGTGCCACTCTCAGATGTCCGTGCCTCATGCAT
Source organism: Drosophila longiperda (assembly GCA_035042125.1). NCBI lineage: Eukaryota > Metazoa > Arthropoda > Insecta > Diptera > Drosophilidae > Drosophila > Drosophila longiperda. The sequence continues at coordinate 2,792,274 of JAWNLV010000003.1, forward strand.
GGCTTTTAATAATGCTCATATTTTTATGGCTCGCCCAGACGGTGGGCGGGACATGAAGGAGGGGATGTCATCACATTTCATGTGATTTTTTTCTCGCTTCCTTTTTTTTATATTTTATTTGCTGTTGCTGTTGTTGTTTGTTTGTTTGTTTGTTTGTTGTTTTGCAACTTTTGTTACTTAAATTAACAGTTCAGTTTACACAGGCACACACAAATACGTTGCAACATTGATTGTTTACTCTGCTTAATCTAAATCCACTTTGATTGGTTTTTGGCAAAGCCGCGGGACATTTACGGTTAATAATGTGATGAAATTTTAATTATCCAATACGCATTCGAATTCAATTCAAAGCCCAGTTGGCCAAAATGAGAAGAAAAAAAAAAGAATCCAAACGAACTGAAACAGAGCACAAAATAAAGGCAAAGAGTTTGCATTAAACATGTGCAACAAAAAATGTCACAGATGCTTCTATTTTATACCCTACACTTTGCAGGGTGTACTTTAGCGAAGAGAGGAAAAAATTGTCCTTGTTTACTTTAAATATAAACTTTTTGCTGCTGGCGTTTGTAAATTTATTTTAATCCATAGCTGACGCTTTGCATCTGTCCCTGGAGATAAATCCGGCGGACGACATATTTAAATTACAAAAGATTAAGTGTTATATCTAAAAAGTTATTTATTTCATATTGAATATTGTTCAATAATTGCTAGCTGAAATCAGCTGCATTTGTTAGGTGCTTAAATTGCTCAAGTGATAAACAGTTTTGCAGATAACTTTACTAATTGCTGGGCTGTTTGAAACTGTCAATAGATTTGACTAGACTTCCATAGATGTATTCCAAAAGGAATCATCTGTCAAAGTTTCAAGTTTGATTTTAATCGATAACTTTATAGAATGTTTTCCCAAGAAACCAATTCCGCCAGTTGCACAAGTTGTTTTTTTTTGTAAGAGTATTTCGAATTCGTTAACCCAAGCTGAGAGATATATTATTTCTAGCAATTGTTGTCATTGTTATATATGTTTTTTTGTTGTGCTCATAAGTGTGTGTGTAAGCTTGTTTACAGCCCTTTGGCATGTTTGTTGTAATTCAATTTGATTAAACAAACTTTGTGTTTTGATCAGCTCAGTTGAGCTGAATTGAGTTGAGTTGATTATTTGGGCAACAGCGCGCATTACCTGCCAGCCTCATTTGTTGTTGCGCTGCATATTTAATGCAACACATTTTTATTATACTCATGTGGGTATTGTGTGTGTGTACCTGTGTGTGTGTGTGTGTGTGTGTATGTGTCGTTGTTTTTGTACATCAATGTGTGGTAAGGCAAAAACACAGAACAAGAAAGTTTAAATAAACTTTTAACTGGAAGGCATCAACGCAAGTTTGGTTCGGATGTCAGGCATCAGGCAGAAGGCAGCAGCAGCATCAGCAGCAGAAGCATCAGCAGAAGCATCAACAGAGGCATCAGCATCGGGAGCATCATCCATATGGGGAGTTGTCAGTGTCGCTTCTCTTCCGTCCTGTGCTGTTCCTCTGCTAAGCGCTGACTTGCCCTGTGACGTCCTGCAGCATCATGCCATGCCATGTGTCCTGTGGCCCATTTGCCACTTGCTGCCGCAACAGGGGTGTCATCATCATGACCCCACCAACCGCCCACCATCGTCTTGCCATTGTTATTGTTGTTCTTGTTGTTGCTGTTGCCGAGGGTATTTCGGTTGGCAAAAATGAAGTTTTTCTTTTGCCATGAATTGATAATGTACACATGTTCGGATATGGGGAAGCTGTTGATACGATGCTCCGATTTGCATAACCATATACAGACTAGCATCTATGTGTCTGTGCGTGAGTCATATGTGTGGGTATCTGGTTGTGTGTGTGTGTGTGTGTATGTGGGTGTATATTCGCAGATTATTTAGACAAAAGTTGAAAGGTATTCGGTATTCTGCAGCCAAACTAAAACCGAAAACAAACTAAAAAAAAAAAAAAAAAAAAACCTTCAAAACTTTTATTAAGTTGAAGATATTTTGTTGAAATTTATACACATTTGCCATTTGCTATTTCTCGTTATTCTCTCTCTCTATCTCTGTTTGCTCACTCTTTATCTCTGTATATCTCTTATCACTCTCCCGCTCACACTTCACATTATCTTTGCTATTATTGTTGCATTTGTTTTTTTTTTTTTTTTTTTTTTGTATTTGTGCCATTTTTTTTTGCACTTGGTTGTTAAAAACTACAAGCAAATGGTTTAGCATTTCTTTTGCGTGCATTTCGCTTTATGGGGATTTATATTTTGAAATGTAAAGTTGAGCATATAATAAACTGCAAAGAAAAAGAGGAGCTGCTTATGTTGTTTGCTTGGCTTTGTTTTTCTCTGTTCTTGTAACTTTAGCCAAAAATATTGGCTGGCTCATCTGGTCCCCAAAAATTGTGCTAAGTATTGTCCGTAAATTCAAACAATTTTTTCTGACTTTTCAGCTGACATCAAAAGTATTCAATGACATTTCCATTAGGCAGTAAAATTATTTGTAAAATTATTTCAACAATTTTAGAATAAAAATGTGTTCACCTGATATCAGATCATAATTGCATTTCAATTTCAATTATCTGGCAAAAATTACAAGTATGCCATCAAAATGCGCATATTATTCACAAATGGCACAAAACAATTAAGTTGTAAATTTACATACGAATTGAATATGGATAAAAAATAGAATTTCTGCACGCAATGTCAATTTTAAAACAACGTAAATGCCACTGGCAAAATCCACAAGAACAGCTTTATTACTAACTAAAAACGGGTTAAGAGTGTCAGACGTGAAGATACCCTGCATAAAAAACTTAAAGCACATATCTCATATCAAAAAAAAATCAACAAATTTGCAAAAAAAAAAAACCGAAAAACTTGTTTATTCTATATAGAAGAAGAAAAAGGAGAAAGATTTAACATAGAAATATATTTATATATTTATCAATTTGTGGTTACCCAATTTTCTAAAATTAAATCAAACTTCCTCAACTTATGGTCAATTGCAATAAACTTTAAATAAAAGTTTTGATTTTTGTATAACTTTTCTGTGCACATCTTACCCCTATAACAAAGAGGGTATAAAACAACTAACGAAACATCTAAATCAGATGCATATTATTCATTAGAGAGAAATCTGCATGATATTTGCGCCGAAGTGAAAATCGATAGTGAAAAGCCAGCAATAAATTACACAAAAATTATGATAAAACACAGAAAAACGTAACAAACAATGTTGCTAATTCAAGATGAGTAGTCGTGGAATCCATTTACTGTGAATGGTGCAGGTGCTGTGGAATGGGCAAAAGTGTCATTTGGTAAAAACATATTTATAAATAATTTCCATGCTAATATGCATTTTATGTAATTAGCGGTTAAAATAATGAATACACTACATAATTATCGCCCATTTCGCTGACCACACAGCACGGCAGCGACAATAATGAACTCGACACAAGGAAAAACAGTGAGGGGACTGAACAGATCCAGATAGCGACACATAGACAACATATGTATGTACATGTGTGTGTGCGTGTGTGTGTATATATAATGTGTATGTTATATTTGTAGTTTAGCACTTATCGCTGCATGTGCAGCTATTTATCGGAGTGTGTGTGTGTGTGTGTGTGTGTGTGTGTGTGTGTGAGTGGGTATTAAAGCATTAGCACCGCAAAAACATCAACTAATTGTGCATTTTAGTGATAATAAACACTGGCAACAAGAGAATTTATAATTTAAGGCTTGGTCCGCATTGCGTACAAACGAATATTCACTCACAGAGATAGATAAAGAGCGGAAGAGTGATTGAGAGGGGGGGGATAGCCAAGAGCTTAGCCAAGTGACAAAAAGTTTGACACCGCACATGTGCGAAATTAATAAGCATCGCATTTATTAGCAGTCAAATAAGGAGATAAGTGTCAGTCCTACAGCAGCTGCTCGGCATGCCCCCCATAAAATATTCAAATATTTAATTTGAATGGCATGCCAGTCAAACCAACCAAAGAGCCAACCAGCCAAACAGTCAGAGTGCCAACAGTGACACGCCCACACACGGCATATATTTCAAGTAGTTAAGCGCATTAGCGGCACTTTTGGTTGGCTTTGTCACGACGAGCCACAGCTGCTGCTAGAGTAGGCGTGCCCGGTTGGCCCACTCTCATTTTTTTTTTAGTGTGTGTGTTGTTTTTTTTTGTCCCATACATGTGCATATGGCAGTTATCGCACATCGCGCATACGCAACGTGTGCCGCAGCCAATTAAAGTTCTTAAGCCCTCCTGGGTGGGACGACAGTGTTGTAGCAGTGGTAATGGTACAAAACCACAACTTTAGAGAAAAAGCACAGTTGGGAACTTGTGCATTATCCGGTGCAATTGTTTAATGAACTTTTCCACACTCTAATGACTTCATTAACAAGAATCAAAAGCGCAAAAAAAAAGAAAACAACTTTTCCATCACATTCGCGTTTTCATTGTCATTCTGTGTTTTGCATGGTTGCTTGCAAAATGTTTTGCATGCATTTTTAATATGCACATCGCATTTGTTTTGCATGACATCGAAATTAAAGTCAGCAAATGGCAAAATGCACTAAATGCCTGCATACATTTCAAATTTTAATAAATCATTTTGTGTTTTAGTAATGAGCCAACAAACTCTGCCGTGCCCAAAATGGCAGCTCAAATTATTAATGTCATGTCAAACAGCAATTACAACGTGTTACAACAATAATAGCAACAGCAACAGCAACAACAACAACAACCAACACAACAGGCTTACAAATGTGGCAATCATACTTTCGACTTCGGACACTTGAGCAATTTGCCAAATAAAGCATTATTATTTCATCAAATTTGTCATTGATAATGTTTAAATGTTTAGAATGTCCGTTTGTGTAGCGCTTGTGTGTGTGTGTGTGTGTGTTATGTGTGTGCGCTGAGGCGATACCAAAAAGATGGATATCATTGAACCTTAAGAGACTTAAATTTTACCAAAAAATTTTGTAAATTTGCATATTGAATGCATTTTATAATCCATTCCAAAAAGTCCTTATCGTGAACAACCAAATATGCACAATAGACTTGCCAGGCAACACGAACAACAACAACAACAAACAAACAACAAACAACGGCAATTGCATATAGGAATTCATGTTAACAAAATTGCTGACAATTATCAATGCACACACATCCACACACGCACACGCACACACTCATGTCTACACGTGTACACACATCTGTTAGGGTAAATAAATTGTGATTTAATAGCAACATGTTAGGACATATTTGGGCAATACTATAGATTGAATTAGTTGCTGGCAAATGTTTATTAAATTTATCTATATATCTATCTTTTCAGTTGATTTTCATTAGCTGATTTAATTTTGGTTAATATGCAACGTAAATTTGCATTGATTACACAAATTGTCAACTTTGTTATAAATACAGATATCTCTCTCCCTCTATCCTTCTCTTTCTCTTTCTCTCTCTCTCTCTCTCTCTCTCTCTCTCTCTATCTCTATCTATGTATTCTCTTAATTTCTCTCTGTGCGCATATTTGAGATATTTTATAAGCACTAAATCACTTTTAATTTGATTACCAAATTGAGCAGAGCCTACGTAAAATGATATTTATGCATTTTGTATAACCAGAAATTCCTAATTTAATTGGTCAAATAATATTTGCAAACATATGACAAATGTGAATATTAAATTGTTTTGAAAACTAACTTAATTCATTTTATCTGTGTATAATTTTATATACATATTCAATTAATTGCAACTCTGTCAACTTTTCAGCTGTTGACCACTTTTCCATCTAATTGATTGACTTGCTCTAACTCTCTAATCATAATAATCCCTCTATTAAACCCTCAACTTGGCTCTTTTAATTGTACACGTTGATTCTGACTTAATTGCTAAGCTTAAAAGATTTAATTTTTTTCTAAAACATGATTTTAATTGTGAGCTTTCTTATATTTAAGATATATATTTAAATGCTTTCATGCATTTGGTAATTTGAATACACATAAATTAATAGATTTATTTGGCAATATTCTGTGTACATATTTGAATTAATTTGAGAGAGAGAGCTGCAAGTACTTGTATTAAATAAGCTTATCAAGTATATTTCACAATTTACATATTTAACTGGTCAATTTTGGTTTGTGATTTGGTATGCAAACATAATTACAAATATGAAGTAGCTGGTAAAAACAATTGAAAGGAAGCCGCAAACCAATAATTTATTCGTTTTTGCAGTACTTGTCAAAATTTATGATCTATCGATTTATGCATACAATAATGATAATAATTTATCATTAATAAAAGTTAAGAATGTGACTGTCACAGGTGAGTGAAAGTGCTTGTGGCAGCAGCGCTTGTCATTGTGCAACATCGCAAATAATTATACATAGAAATATGCATATATGTATGGGCAAATAAGTATCTTATTTGCATAATTCATGTGCTCCATCAGTGGGTTCGCATTGAAGGCAATAGCGATAAAGTATGAAGTGATAGCAGTCAGAGTGGAACACAAATCCTTTTCACTTACCCACACCGCAGAGTGGCAAATGCACAAGCGGATTTCCGTCAATGCCAGCCACTTGAGAATTAATATCAATTTGTATTCATTTGTGAATATTACAAAAGGATTATACAAAATTAATTAAAATTTGCACAATTTACGTGCGAAGGCATCGTCGCCGCTTCGGTGGCACCAGCATCGACAACATTGACAAAGACATCGGGAGCATCATTGGATTGGGTGGTGCGCATTTGCTTGTCGGTGGGATCTGTGGGAAAAGTTTCGGACAGCTGGCGAGGCGCGAGTGTTGGCGCTTAATGGAGTTTAATCGCATTGATGAGCATCAATTAATCATGCTGCAAACGCAAATGACAACGCACACAGACCAGAATGCGCACATTCAATTTTGCTCCAAATCCAAAACGGCGCCGCATCTTTCACTAAGCTCGCACATTACGCATACGACACGTACGCCAAGTAAAAAATCGAATTGCCAATTAAAAACTAAGAGATATGGAGGGAGTTGTCAATTACACCATAATCGAATATAAGCGCGCGCACACACACACACACACACACACACACACGCAGACCCCCTTCCAAAGCTTAAAAAGAGAAACCGCACACTTAAAGCACTCAATAAACGGCATCATTTGTGCTGGCTGTCAAGGAACAGAAACAACAAGAACCAAAACAACGGTTAACTTGGAGCACTGCCTGCGCTAAGGACTTTAAGTCCCGTCGCACCTGTCGCCAGGCCAGGCAATTGCCAGCGATTCCGACTATATACAAACAAACAAGCCATTATCATAATGCGCTCCAAAGATGCCGAAGGAGTGTCACAACCAAAGACGACATCGATGACAATGCAGACGTCGAAAACAACACACACACACACACACACACAGCTACAATCACACACTACACTCACACACACACACACATACACAAATAAACATGCAGGCGAACACCTTTTGGCATTTCTGGTTAAGTGAAGCAAGCGATATGATGGCAACAGCAAAAACTGGCAACAGTTCGTGTTCGCATAACTGAGCATAATCGACGCCTTTCGGTTATAATTAACTCATTAAAGTGAAACGTCAGCCGCAGGATGTGGCAGTAATGCTGACAGAAGGCAGACGGCAGAAGGCAACCCATCAAAGCGCAAATGTAATCCGATACTCGTCGACGCTCACGCTGACGCTGACGCTGACGCTGACGTTGACGTCGCCGTCAACTTTGAGCAACAGCTGCTAATAGTCACAGTGTGCTGTGGTTGGAATGGATAGATGGATGGATGGATGGGTGTTTTTTTGGGGCTGTATAGCTAACCAAGCGTAACCCACACATACTCGTAAATAAGAAATGAAATCAAAGTTAACATTTTGTAAATCTGGTTTTTATAACTTTTGCCACGAGGGCAACGCTGTGCCAACGCGCGACGATGCCATACACACATTGACGGCTAAAACCAAACTCCTAAGGCATACGAGATGTGAAATTGCAATTAAATTAATGTCACGCATACATGAATGCCACCAACTCTCTGCCTCTTGCTCTCACTCTCTCTCTCTCTCTCTCTTTCTCATACACGCAGTCTGTGTGTGTATCGCTCATGTGAAATGGGACAGGAAATGCGGAAAAGCGGGCCACATAGCTCAGGTTTTATTGCTGAGCCACAAACAACAGCAGTAACAGCAGAAACAGCAGCAACAGCAACACCAGCAACAACAACAACAACAACAAAAACAGCAACAGCAACAATTAGTGCGTGTTGGCAACCAGCAGCAGCTGCTACTCACGCTTGTTATATGCTGAGGGCGCGCGCGATGGTTGTTCGTATGAGGGGGGGTGGGAGGTAGGTGGCTTGTGTGCTGCATATAAATCGATGCTGATGTTGTGAAAATTTGCCAAAATAACTACAGACATATACTTGCCAAAAGCAATTAAACTGCTAAAACCACATTTTGTGCGAGAAATAATTGCGAAAATGCCAAAACATATGGCAAAAGCCGACCAACAAGCATCCTATTGGCAAAAACAGCCCAATACATGCAACAACAACAACAACAACAACGACAACCAAAAAGAAAAGGCAAAAAAAAATATCAGTCGCCAGCCACGTTGCCAATTACAATAACGTTCAACGCGGGGGCGGTGCGTGGCATTGATCGACATAGCCCACAAAAAGTCAAGCCAAATAAATAGGCCGACACAAAAAAAAACCGTCGACAAAAAGTAAACAAAAACGGCAAATTCCAATAACAAATCAAATATATTATAGCGCAAAAACAAACCAAAGTCAACGCCACTTCCAATAACAATGGCAGCACCGCTCCGCCTCTGTGATGCGGGTGGTTCCATGGATGGTAGGCAATGCCAAATTGCCAGCACTGGTGGCACAATACTGTTGCGGTGGCTTTGTTTACACTTTACAATTGGATTTTGTGGGTCTATTTTCAAAAATGTTGATTTTTTTTTTCTTTTTTGATACTATTAATGATGATCTAATGCGATCAGCATGTGGCTGGAAAACTGTGAAACTGATATGCATTTCAGCAGCAACAATTGCTTGTGAAAAATATAAATTGTCTGTTTAAATTAAATTGCCTGTTAAGTCATGTTTATTGTTAACACTTGTTTTAAATTATATTTGTCAACTTTATTTATGCGATTTAGTTTCGTTGAAAGAGAATATATAGAAATACAGATAAATATATTAAATTGAAAACCTATTTTCGACCCAACCTTTTTGATGGAAAAATGTTTAAATGTTTGGCAAAGCTAAAAAATAAACTTATTTAGCAGTCGATTTTTATTCGTTTAATTGCTATTTTATCTGACCGACTTTATAAAGATAACATAACCTATACAAATATGTAAATAAATAATGTATGTAACTGCATATACATCCGTCAAGGATTACACAAATATATCAACAAACTGAATGCGCTACAAAGCACAACGAAAGGGAGAAAGATCCATTATAGTTTGACAGCGCACAGAAGTAGGCAACAATTTATCAGGTGCTCACTCGGTTATTGGACAGAGAGACAGATAAACAGATAGACAGCAGATATATATATAAATATATATATATACATATGTATATACATTGTAAATGTGTGTATAATCTGAAATTGTCTCAGCTGACTGAGAAATTCCAATTGCCTCGCTTGGAAGCGCACAAATTCGAACACCGATGAAAAAAGAAAAAAAAAAAGCCAAAAAAAAACACAGAGCAGGGAAAAAAGAAAGAAATCACAACAAGAGCAAAGGCAACACTAACAAAAATAACGGTGAAAATGAAAACGACAAAACAAAATGAATGGCAATCGCGGTTCAGTCGTCGCCAGTCGCGCGAGTGAAGGACAAATTAAGATTATAAAAAAAAAAAAAATAATAATAAAAACACACAGCAAGCAACAGCAGGCACAAAAAAAAAAAACAAAATAAAAAGAAATGCGAATTGATTGATTGATCTATCAAAAGTGTATACATATGTACAAAATATATTTGTGTGTTACTGTGTGTGTGTGTTTGTGTCGTGCGTCATGTGCGTGAGGCTGCGTACAGAGGCAGCCAGCGGTTGACTGCGGCATCCCTCGACGCGTATCTGTAACTGCGGCGGTGGCAGGCAACAGCGGCGGCGGTGTCTTTGTGATTTGACAGACAAACTGACAGCAAGACGCGGTCTGGGGCAATACCGCGGGCAGTGGCACAGACAAGTAGCGACCTGTGACTGCCTGTCGCCGTTTATGTATGCCCGCGACCCGTCCCCCCCACCCCCACACCTTACCACGCCCACTCTTCCGTCACCTGTCTTGCTGCCTTCCTGCTCAGTCAGCCTACGTATTGGATTTGTGTATGTGTGTGTGAGTTAGGGGCAGGGGAGGCAATGCGTAGGTATATGCCTATGATGCTGTGTTTGGATTTGTATCTGTGTGTGTGTGGGTGTGTGTGTGTTGGTGTGTGTGTGCGACACGTAGCACATTTTATTTTCCAAGTAATAAATCAATTTTCCGCACCACTAAAAATGAAAACGAAAAACGAATTGAAGCTGAAGCTGACGCTTCCTATCGACTGAAGTGTGCCTGGAGATGGGTGCTGGTGGAAAGGGTAGGTTGAGATTGGGCAATGGGGCTTCGGGCTTTGGGGCTGGGATTGCCTGCCTGCCCGCCTGACTGGCTGCGTGCCTGCCAGGCGGTCACAGCTGCTTGTGCTGTGCGAGAGTGACGGAGGTGGGGGGCAACAGTTGGTGCACCTGAGAAGAGCGTAAATTAAAGTCACTAAATCAAAAAAATTCCCAAAAACACATAGCAAACGAGAAAGTTAACATTTGTTTACGTGGTTCTTCGACTGCCTCGCCCGAAACTAAGATTAGCAGGCAGTATGAAAGGGGCGACAAGAAGTCAAAGGGGGGAGGGAAACAGCACGACTTGGTCTATGGCTGTCCAGCTACAGTCATTTATTGGCCAAAGTTGGCCAGGAAACGCACAAAGGAACGGGCTCCCCGAGCAAATGAGCAACTTGGCGCTCAACAACAAAAAGTAAGCAAAACAATTTGCTGTTTGTTTTTATTGTTGTTGCCTTTTTTTTTTCTTTACTTTCTTGTTTTTTTGTTTTTCTATTTTTCTGTTGGTGTTCTGTTTTCCACCTCGACTTTTACTTCATCCACTTGTGCTGTGTGTGTGTGTGTGTGTGCGGCCAGTGCGGCAATTTGTTTTGAGTGGGGTCGCTGGGCGCTAAGGGGGGCAAAATTGGGGGCGCTGCGGCGTCAAAGGCAGCAAAACAAATCAAGTCAACAATCAGCAGAGCACACACACACACACACATGCACACACATAAATACACATTTAGACATTGAAGCAGACACTCTGTAAAAGTTAATGTAACGGCGCATTTAATTGCACGCACGGCACGAAGCCAACGCTTTAGACTGCCCACAGCCGCTCCACTACCCACACTCAACACGGCCACAAAAGTGTATAATCGTAACTTTTTGCCCAGGGCACTTTCTTGGCTTTTTGGCCCCGCCGTTCAGGTGAGACTTGCTCTCGCTCAAGTAAGTAAAAATGGCTATTAGCCAAAGCATTTTATGCGGCTCCTCTAGTCGGGGCACACCCATTTGCCCATTGGCTATTGCCCATTGCCCATTTGCCCAGACAGTGGCCGTTCTGGCTTACACTTACATTGTGTCTCTGTGTGTGTGTGTGTGTGTGTGTGTGTGTGCCTGCCACTGGCAGCTTTTGTTGCCTAATGCGCTTTGCTATTTTTTTTTAATTATAGCGCAAGTTACCTGTGAATGAAAAGTAAAAGGGCTGCCAAGACGGCGACGACGACGACACAAAAGCAAAAGAAGGCGACAACGACAACAACTACAGGAAAGACAAGGCGGCATCCTCATCCGCATCCTGGGCCAGGAAGTGGCGTCAGCCAAGACACGAAAGCCCTGTAACAGACACACTTAAATGCCTTTTAGCTGCAGCAACAGCGAAAAAATCGCTGGCAACAATTTTAATTGCGTAAAGTGTGCAGTTTTCCCCACCCCCAAAACGCCTCTCCATCACCTTCCCTCTCTCTCTCTCTCTCACTCTCTTTTGCAGTCAACCCATCTATCTCTATCAGCAGCATCTCTATCTCTGGCTGTCTCCCTCATTTGTGCGCCATAGCATTTTTGCCGTCCGTGTGGTGTCTGCAACACCAAAGGCCAAGCTGCAACAAAATTAAATTACTCATTCGCTCAGTTGGTCAACAGTAGCAGCGCTGCACCCAAGACTGCAACGGATTTATTGTTAATTGGAAATGAGGCATGCTTGGACTGTTTGATGCGCAAAATATTTCCGCCACTCAACGGGAGACCTAAACGGCTTCGCATTGCTCTCAAAAGCCAAAAAAAAAAACAAAAAAACCCGGCCAAAGAAGAAGAGGAAAAAGAAGAAGTCGAAGAAGAAGGAAAACTGCTGACAAATAGCACGCGTAATTAGAAATTAAGTTGCCGTTTCTGTGACCGTGTTTTAGATGATTAAGTGGAATGACAATTGGAATGGCAAAGCGAAGAAGCATTCGAGAAGAACACAATTTGCTGGCATTTTGGCTGCCTTAATATTTAATCAATAAGCCTGTTATAATGAGATGTCTGTAAAAAAAATAAATACATTACTCAGCCAATATTTTCATGTATTGTTGGCTTACACTGCGTAAGTCAGCATGTTTGACACATTTGACAACAGGGTTAAACAGTGGCTTTCCATTAAATTATAAAATAAACCCATCTGCACATATTGCCATAAGCAATTGCTCCTTTTTTAATAACATTAAGTTGAATCAAATCACTTTTCTCGTCAAATATCTTAAGCATCGCTTATCCTTTTTATATCTTAATGCCAAAATGTTATAAAATTAAATCAATTGTATTTTTCAGATTATTAATTGAGTCTGCTTCTGGCAATTCTGACATCCATATAAATTATTAAAATTGTTACGTATGATTTTGAAATCTGTTTATTGTTCATTTTTATACATATGTTATTTTAATCAAAATTCAGTGCAAATATTTTTTAGTTTATTTTTTTAATGGTAAAATATAATTTATTTTGCTGATTTATGATACATTTGTACTTCATAATTCATTGGTTTTATTTAAATTTATTTATTTAATTTATGTATTCTGGAATTTTACAGCTTTTGTTTATCAGATGACTGTGATCTAAAAAATAAAGTCAGCTAAAGTTCAGCAACATAAAAATAATTGAAATGATTTCAATTACCAATAAATTAAAACTATTTTATATTCAGTTTGATTGGTAGCTGTGATAAAATACAACATTTGATTGATTTTACTGCTATTTAACGTAAATGTATTTTTTCATTAGTAGTCGTTCAAATGTGCCATTTCACGTATTAAAACAAATACAAAATTTGATATATAAATTTAAAAAAATATTGTTTTTGCTAAAGCACCAAATATTTCACAATTGGTATTAATTAACTGAGATAATTTAATGTGTAAAGAAGCAACCAAAAAGTATATATCACAGATCTGATCTATATATAAAGTAATAAAACTGATAGTGTCTGCTGCAAGGGAGTTCACTTTAAGCGAGGTATCGATTAAAATTGAATAATTTAAATTGTCGACAGCTTCAGCAATTACATATATCCATGTATATGTGAAGATATATATTACGTTTATTTTTCCTTCGTCACGCTTTAGTGTTTTCACACAAAATGACAATACGGCAGAACGGCTAATTGCTGACTTCTCACATTTTGCCTGTTAAGTTGAGAGAAAAAAAAAGTGCTGGCCGATGGCAACCGAAACTTTCGAATTTGCAGAATGTGTCCTCTGCTGGCCACAGTGGCGAACAGTTAAATTACTTCTCATTTATTTTAAATTGTGAAAAATATGTGCAAATGTTCAGCCAACAGCCATTACAAGATGATACCGAACATTGAGCCGAACTCGAATGCAACGAATGCAACTACGAATAAGAATTCAGAATACGAGTGCCACTCCGAATACTGGTATGAGTACAAGTAGTGAATAGACAAACCCTGGCAGCAATGAGCAGCAAAAGCCAATGTTGAAGCACGATAAAAGTGTTCTACAATTTGATGCGAAATACGCGCTGTGTATTTTCAAATAATGCGAAAACTTTTCGCAAATTTTGTAGAAGGAAAACATCGTATCGTTGGCACGTTGGTTGGAGGGGGGGGGGGTGGGTTGATAGGGGAGTGCGGGTTAGTGGAATGCAATTGTGAGCTGGCAACCAACCAGTAGATTTCAATATATACATGTACAATGTGTTTGTGTTGCTTTTGCCCCTATTGTCCTGCATTTTGGATGCTTTGGTTGCGTGAAATGCAATTTCTCATATTTGCATAACTGCAGACAGCAGATAGCTCAAAATAAAGTTGAAAATTTTTAGCGGCAGTGGCAGCGACAGTGGTTGCAGCCGCCAAATCAGCAGCAACGGCAACAGTAATAACAACAACTTTAATATCGCCAGACTGCAATGCGTAATTGCCCGCCGCCAGCAGACGCCGCGTTGCCCGCAGCTGGCCAAAACTATTGCGGGACTGAAGCGGGCCAACAACTGTAGCGCAATCCTTCCGCTCGGCTCAGTGGCAGCAGCTTTCCGGGCAGCAGTTCAAACAATACGGAACACGAACGGATGGACGAATGGACGAATGGACGGACGGACGGACGGACGGACGGACGGATGCACTGACTGACTGACCAACCAAATTCAAATCAACGGAGTTACGCCTGCACACAATGTGCTCTAGTCTCATCACACTCACACACTAACACACTCACACACTCACACACACACTTACACACACACATGGTACATGTGTAAGACAAAGCATACTTTCGAGCGCAAATAACTGGCGGAACAAGCGAGAAAGCTAACAATTGTGCGCACCCAGCGGAACTGTGGTTATTCTATTAGGACAAACACACGCATTCACACACCCACACACACACACATGCATGCACATATATAGAGGGACACAAAAATTAAAGCAGCAGCTAGCATTCGAAATTATACGCACAAAAGCAAACAAGTGTGCAAAGCAATGTCGAATCCTGCCAACATCATCGATGGCCAAAGCAAACATAATTGATATCGTAATCAATTCAAAAATCCAGCAAAACTAAAAACAGCACTGGCTATGAAAAACAACGTTGTCCTCGTCGTCGTCGTCGTCGTCGTTGTCCGCTGCCAGGATGTTGAGCACATGGCCACATGAACACGATGGCAGCGTATGGCCACAGGCATGTCAGCAATGCGCACGTAGCCTCCGACACTTTACCACTCCGCGCCGTTGACGCCCGCCAGCGCCACCCACAAAGCACAGTCTCCTTCCTCCAACTCCCCCTTACCCACTCATATAAGTATGTTTATGTATGGGAAGCTAGTGTGTTTTGTGTGTGTGTGTGTGTGTGTGTGTGTGTGTGTGTGTGTGTGATGTGTGGCAGTGCGTGCCACTCAATCAACTCTGGAAAAGTCTACAAATATTAGCCCCTAATGCCATTGAGACCAGGACCAAGATGTAGCCAAAGACGAACGAGATGATGCTGCTGCTGCTGCTGCTGTTGCTGCTGCACACACGCCCAACTCCACGGCCATAAAAAAGTGGAATTGTATATAAAAATGAAGCAGCAAAAAAAAAATGAGAAAAAAAAAGTGGCAGCTTCAAATAAAATTGTTGCGACAAAGACGCCAACAAAAACAACAACGAAAGCAGTTGAAGGAGCCAGCCAAAGGAGCTGCATCGGGCACGACGATAACATTAAGACGAAGTATCGAAAAAATGTGTAGTGGCACACACACACACACAAAATGAGCTGAGGCAACGGCAACGACAACGACAACGACGCCAACGCCGTCGACAAGGACACAAAAGCAGAATAACAACACAATCAAGCGAGGCTCGCGCGCTCCAAGGATGAGAATATTGGGTGGGAGGGTGGGTGGTTGGAGGGGCAGAAACTGGGAAGCGTGTCTGGGCATAGGCGGCACTGCATAACTTGGCAGCGCCAGAGAAAGCGGCACGTAATAACATTTTTCTAACGAAACCAAAAAACAGCCAAGTGCCGTTTATGTTAGCTACGTCGCCAAATGCATGCCCTTCAAGAAAAAAAAAAAAAAAAATGTATAACTGTTAAAATCTAAATTTTCACAAATGGTCTAAAATAAGGTCAACTAATGAGGTTGGTACGTTTTGTACAAGTTGTTCCCCAGGGGAGCAACATTAGTCCTATGTTTCTAATGGGAACCCAAAACTTACTCAGAATAATCCGAACTGAAAACTTAAAAAGAATAAAAAATTCTTCACGAATCGAAGAATTATTCTAGAAGAAGAAGAAGATTCTTTATAAGCATAAATATATAAGGATCATGGTCTGGGAATGTTTTTTTCTATGGCATCTATATGAAATATATAATATATAATCACAAGATTCATTGAGATAACATAAAAATTTTGGAGTTATGGCTGATGCTGATTGGGAATATATAGCTACGTTATGGCTGTAGCATAATGTGTTACAAACAACGCAGAAATATTGGAATACCCTTTGAAAGGATATAAAAAAAGGACCGTTATAGCATGGCGACACAGATGAAGACGCAGACGTCAAGCGAATCCGAAGCTGTGGCTGTGGCTGTGGCTATAGCTGAATCCAAAGCCGAACGTTCGAGTCGTGGCAAAAACGTGCGTTGCGGTGTCCTGGTGTCCTGGCGCTTGTGGAATGCTGTCAGGAGACAAGTTATTGTTTTTGATTTCATTTTTCTTGCGTATTTTTTTTTCTTTCTGTTATTCTTGCAACTCCTGCCCACTTTACGGGCAAGCCAGCGTTTTAGGGCATCAGCATGTGGATGATGTCTGTGTATGTGGATGTGAATATGACTATAGATGTGGATGCGGATGTGGATATGCGAATATGTGAATATGTTGAGCTGCTTATTTCCATACAGGAATGTATATGTTCGCCCCCCCCCCCCCCCACCATCACAAATTGGCTAGTTTGGCTAATCGAGGCATTTGCCAGCGGCATAAGCTGGATTTCTTTTTGGGATTTATATTTTTATGACTAGATGGCGAAATTGCCTCCGGCTGCGTTATTATTATTATTATTATTTTTATTTTTATTAAAAGTGCGTATAATCCAAATGGACCAATATTTTCAGAGTCAGCCGCTTGGAAATAATTGCACAATGGGCCAGGTGTAGAATTAGAATTGACCCAACTTAAGCTCTAGAAGAAGATTATTATATTTTCCCATCCAGATTTAGAGCTCATTTTTAGCTAACAAATCTTTTCATGGTTGCCCAAATATTGGCTTATATTTGAAGAGATTTAAAGTCTTTTGTGGCAATGTGTGAGAAGCAACTTATTGAGTTTAGTATTGGCCACAAAATATTTTCTAAAGAAAAATAATTATAATAATTAAAAATTAATAATTACTTAACTCGAAAAGACCCACTTTGTATGAAAGTATTTTTAAAAAATGCACAAAAACGGAATTGAATGGAAAAATTAAGAAATAATTATTTTCACTTTGCTTTAGCATTCCAGACCATGATTGTGTTCATCTATTGTAATCAATACTGTAATGTGCTCGCTAAATAATAAATTAGCTCAATTCTCTTACAATTAATTCACATGCCAATAAACAAGTCCCAACTGGGTTGAACTTGTAATTTGTCATTAATTAATTCGTAACTCAAGCTGAACATTGTTTCTCTTAAACGTTTAACATTAGTTTTTGCCATTTTAACATAATATTTAAAGTAAATATCAATATTATATATCTTAAATAGTTTCTATAAGAAAATTATAGGCCTAATTGGTTGTTAATTGTTTGAAAACAAACTAAATATTCTTGTTCGAAGAATTTTGTTACTTGCAACAAAGTTTCAACTTGCTGCAGGAGCAAAGCTAATCAAAGCATAAAAGCGACGTAATTCAAAAGCTATGGCGGAGTAATATACATTGTAATATACACCCATCTATATCCATCAATCATTCCGGCGGCAATATAACTTGCGCTATTTCTCTTGTCTCTTGTCTCTTGTCAGACACAGCGGCATCATTAGGCTTGCAGCATTTCAGAATCTCGCAGCAACTCTCTGTGTTTTCCAGCACTCGCAAACTAACTTTGAAACTTTCTAATAAAATAGCCCTAGACCGTTACAAGCGCTGCTCTTTCTCCCTCTATATATATACATATATATATATATATATATATATATATTTGTATACATAAACGCCGAAAGGTCCATTCTGGCACCAACAGGACCACGATGACGACTCAGCAACGGCCTCTGTGCAGCTAATGTCGTTGCTATCGGCGGCAGAAGAAACAACCATAACCACAACAGCAGCAACAGAGGCACCAGTCGCGGTGGCAGCAATACTTCTTCGGGCGCAACAAACAATGATGCCGCACTAAACCCGCAGCCGAAACTCGAACTTAAACGCAAGGCAAAAACTCATTCTCATCTCTGGTGTTTTCAACTTTTTTGAAGCAGCAGAAGTAGCAGTATAGCAGCATACCCCCCCCCCCCCCTTTCCCAAACCACTACACCTCCCCCTCGATCCACCCCCCCTCTTCGAAGAACAAAAGTTGTTTTTCTACTTGCACACGCAACAGACAGAATGCAGTTTCAAGTTACAAAAGAGCACCACAGAGTAAAAAGCTTTTTTCGTCAGCTGCTCTTTTACTCTCTCTGCCCTCTCTCTCTCTCTCTCTATCTCTCTATCTTCTGTCTCACTTTCGCTGTGTGTGTTGCTCAACGCTTAACGCTCAGATGACGCTCTGTTGTTCGTTTCCACTTGTTTCAATCGGTGAGTTGCTCCTGTGTCTCTCTGTCTCTGTGTGCGTGTGTGTGTGTGTGTGAGTGAGTGAGTACTTTGTGCAGAGCACACATACATGGCCACAACATCCGTTACAATTTTTTACGACTAAGACTCCGGTCTGGTGCTGGTGCTGACGTTGATGTTGATGCTTTTGGCGGCGGCAGCGGCAGCAGCATCAGCAGCCACTGAGATGCTTTGTGGTTGCGCTATTGCCGCTCTAAGTATGCGTGTGTGTGTGTGTGTGTGTGCTTGTGTGGGTGCATGAACATGTCGCATTCAAGGATTGAGGAAATTTTTGTGGGTTGGCTTCTGTAATGATATGGAATGTGTTGGAATTTCAAGAAGTTACTACAGATTTCTTTATTTATTTAAATGAGCGCCAGCCAACATAGAGAGAGAGAGAAATGCCACAGTGTGCATATATACATGTGTGTGTGTGTGTGTGTGTGTGTGTGTGTGTGTGTATTTGTGGGTCTATGCCACACGAATGTCTGTATTTGAGCTCATATTTGTGTCTGTGGTTGTGTAAGTGGCATTGCCGACTTTTGTGGCTGGGCAGCCAGCCAAGCAGTCAACGAGCCAGCCAGCCAGACAGCCAGCCAAGCAGCCAGCCAGCCAGCCAGCCAGCATCTTCAATTGACTGGCTTGACTCGCCGGCTGTGACGGACTAACTGACTGTCTGACTGAGCAGCGTACAACAAAATGAGCGTTGTTATCAGTCGCTGCTTAACTCCCCATGCATCCATGGGTATGTGTGTGTGTGGGTGTGTGTGTGGGTGTGTGTGGGTGTGTGGGTGTGTGTGAGCGCGCGTGTAATTGTAACGGCGGCAAAGCAGCGCTGAGCCAGCAGCTAACAGCTAACAGCAATTGGCTAACAGCTAACCAGCAACGTCATTGAAATTTATGCACGTTGTACATTCATGTAGTGATATTTGTATTGGGAATTAAAACTATGCCCCCGGGATTATAACCTAATTTTGGCATTCTGCGCTTTTGCTTCTTGCTTCATGCTCCTTGCTCCTTGCTGCTTACTCCTTGCTGCTTGCTTCTTGCTACTTGTCGTACGTCTTTTGTGCGACTGCTGCCCTGCCACTCCCCTGGTATAGAATATTTTGGTGTTCTCTCGTTACCGTTTTTACTTTTCATTGCTCTTGTTTCCGTGTAATTAAAATAAAGGCGTGGAGTAATTGCTGAGGTCAGTGAGGAGCACTCGTCGAGTACTTTGGCTACGTATCTCCCACGTAATGCTAACTAAGCGCACAGCGCAACGCTGAAATTAACACTTTTTTTTTTGTTGTTTTGGTTCTTCTAGCAACTCGTTTTGTTTTTTATGCTTTCGTTTTGGGTTGAATTTTTGTTGTTGTTGTTGTTGCTTATTTTTTTCCTTTTGGCGTGGTCAGTGTATTCCTTAGAGTTGGCTCTATATTACCGAATTGTAGATAAAATTCTCAGTTTAACACTTTGTTAAAATGCTGCCCAAACGCCATGTGGTGCGTCCCTTTCGCCCATAAAATCTGCCCGTTTTCCATTAACAGGGCGAACACAGACTGGGGGGGGGGGGGGACTGGGATTTAGCTGGGTTAAAACTAGCTGGCCATTTGGCATGGCATGGCAATGGCCCAAACTTGGACGTTGGCCACATTCAGTTGGGCTTGCCCCCTGCTTTAGTGCTTGCGGTAAATTGCGTTAACAGTCCGTCAATAGAGATTGGCATTTAGACTCGAATGTCCATGCTAATTGGTTTGCCAATGTATACAAGACTTGCCATTTGTAAAGCTAGCGCTTAACAAGCATAAATTGGGCAACAAGATATCGAGTACTCATCGCAGATCCTTTTTTGTTCTACACAAATTATGAAAAGTGATTTGAAGCCCGGAGACTTATCCTTCTTTTGCTTTCCCTATCTTTTTTGGGTTTACTTTACACTGGGTTTGAGTGAAATAATTGGAAAAAGTCTTTTTGTTAATAATACTCTGCTCGATTTAAAATGACTTAAAATTCTTAGTTCTTATTCGAGGAATTTGGAAAATGTAGCAATCGGATTTAAATTAAATTTATAAATACAAATTGGATAATTTTTCTTTAAATTTATTATGAAATCCGTTGAGATTTGTCTTTAGGTAGAAATTCACATCATTTTGTTTGTTTAATAGTAAATTGTAAGTAAATTGACAAAATTAAACAAATATATTGCTGGAGCAAATATAATCAAATAAATTGACAAATTAGTTTAAATTAAATTTTTTTCTTTTAAGGATGTGCTGTAAATACACAGTAACTATTCAAATAATATTCAATGAATTCTTGTTGCATGGTACATTTGATTGAGGTATGCTTTCGATTGGAAATATGTGTCAAAAAGTAAAACACAAAACAAAAATCATTTAAAAATCTCAATCACATTTTGTGCAGTTGAGCAGTTTTTCTGCTCTGGTATTTTACAATTACAATTCTATTCATTTCTCATTTACACTTAAGCCACAAACACTTTTTTGTTTTCGTTTGTTTCGGTTACCATTTCTTTCATTCTTAACATTTTTTCGATTTAAAAAAAAGATTTAAGCTGTACACAAATCTAGAGAGAGAAATCAACCAGAAGATAACCAGATCTCAATTAATTAAATTTATAAAGCTTACCAAAATAAAATCTTTGTTTCGTAGTCGATCTAAATAAAATGTATATCAATAATATGCAAGTATTTAATATAAATTTATCTTTAGAACTGTGTCTTTTTATGCTTTCGAAACTCGAATTGTATCAACGGAGGCATTTCTCGGTCTACTCGTCTATTGTTTTTGATCATCGATATATATACTTTCTGGGGGCGAAGATGTTTTCTTCTGCCTTATACATAGTTTTTGACAACTTCATTATGATTTTTTTTTATATTAATGTGAATATTTATACAAAGCATTAAAAATGAGTGAACAACAATAAAACTAACTTTACCCACACAACTTTGGCAACAATTCATCACACAAGCAGCAGTTGGATTTAATTAATATTTTAAGAAATGAATTGTAAGTCGAATTGCAATATTTATAAGATTAAAGTTTTATTTATAACTTTATGATTCTAAATCGCACCTATCTCAAAATTCCATTTACTTTTGATAACTTCAAATATATGACAATATTTTTTTTAGACATATTAATTATTTGGCTAACACTTTAATCATCTGAATTAATACCAGCGTTTAGCTGGCAAACAGTTCAACAACAGGGTAAACAATTTAAACAAACTTTGTAGCGACGAACTAACCTTAATTTATTCATTCATTCATAACACCAAACTAAATTAGGAACTTTGTGTTGCAAAACTTTACCCCAGCCAGAAATGAGCAATGAACAATGGTTAACAATTTCAAGCGTACAAATATCTATATATATATATATATATATAAAAGAGTATGTGATGGCTTCGCTGTCAAAGAAATCATAGAAAATTTGTAATCTTGAAATAAGCTTTTCGTATAATGCAATTAGTTGTAAGCCAATTATAATTGATATAAAACAATTGAATTTAAATATCAATGAAAACTATTGTTCGATGAAGTAATTTATCGTTAAGACATCTAAGATATGGGATAAGCAAAAATTATGCAATTAATCAAAAACATCATCATTTATGACCATGCAAGTTGCGAACCCCGAAGATTACAATGGATATCCGGTGGGGAAAAGTCCGTAATAAGGCGAATGCAGTCACTAGCTAAGGGGTGGTTGGGTGGCCAGGGGTGGAATGGTCCCAATTAAAGCGCTCAACTATTAACTAAGCCAAATTGTACGCTCAAGTGCCATAAAGCCATAAAGTAATCAAAGTTGATATCAAAGTACCAAACTGCTAACTTATGCTCTCATGTATTCAATTAGGACAGATTTCGAATGGGTGTGGGTGGGGGAGGGAGGGGGTCCATGTCTGTCCTCGTTCATTTTGAAAGAATTAAGCAGTTTTGCGGAGCGCAGCTGTTAAGAAATTACCGCAGCACACAGTTCCAGTTAAGGCGCCAGCTCCTGGTCTGCAGGTTCGCCTTCAAGAACTTTCAACAACTTCCTATGCCAAAAGTTTTCACAAATTAGTTATGCAAATTATGTGAGTCGCCTCTACCTCAATGGCAGCAGTCAACCGCCAACAACAACAACAGATACAAAATCTACAACAGCAATAAGAACAACAGTTTTGAAATCCGTATTTAAAACAATGGCGATTCAGTTCATCATCCCAACCCAAAGATGAAGATGGTCCTTACCAAACTCAAAACTCAATCCACAGCCCGATTAGGGCGCATAACAAAGCAGAATTTGTGTAAGTTCCTATTTAACATGCTTTATGCATTCCTCAATTATAAATAGATTAAAGTCCAAAATAGACTAAAGTTAAATGTTAACTTTCGGGCCGAGGCGGACACCATTCACAAAGCAATTAACGCGCCCCAAGGAAGTGACGCCACAGGCTAAGGACATCCAAAAAAGGATGGGGCTTCGTCCCAGAGCTGAACTCAATTTAACTGACTGCCAACTTTCACAATCACTGCCCATCATCAATTTCAGATTTTGCTGTATGTTTTATGTAGCAGCCGAAAGTGCGGGACAGCCCCTCAACCAGGCGACCATCCTGCAACGAGGCACTCCTTCACTCAGTCATTCGGATAAGGAAAAAAGTGAAAACAATGCTCGCAAATGGTTGGCAATGGTTGCCCAGGGATGCGAAGAGTATGTGTGTGAATCTATGTGTGTGTGTGTGTTTCTTGGTGTGTGTTTACTTAAGCGTAAGCCTCGCACCGACTCACAGTAAGCTATAAGCCATACAACAATGGCAGCCCGATAAAACCGTGTACGGGGCAAAAAGGGTTTTACTTTACCGCCCCGTCTGCCTGGCTGCGTCTTAAAGGATTGCACAAGTTTTCGGCAACCAATATGTAAATGTGCGTGCTGTGATTAAGCACAATAGACCTGATCAAACCTTACCAGCCAAGACAGTTACGACAATCAGCCGGACAAAGAAATCGAGGAGAGAGTGAGACAGTCGGGCAGACAGACAGACAGATAGACACACAGACAGACACACAGACAGACAGCCAAAGAAGGCTTTGCTTAACCCCAAACGTAAATGTAAACCTAAATCTAAACCAAAACCTTAACCGAAGTCTAACCACAATTTGAAGCGCACAAAATGTGAAACCAAAACAAACTGAAAAACGCAGCCAAGTCAATGGCTGGACAAGGCCAAGTTTACACACCTCAAGTGTTTGTTTAGGTTGCCAAAACTCCAACACAAAAAGAAAGATGGGCCGAACGGATGGTTGCTGCCGTGAGGAGAGGAGGGTGGAAGCAGTGGGCGTATAGCCTACAATGAATGTGGTCTTGGTGTTTTTTGGCCATCGGCTACATAAATCTTGTCTTGCCAAAACAAAGGCCCGCACCTCTGTTAGCGATACGCCAACTCGACTCCTAACTCCAACCACCACCAGCCGCCAGTAGATGGCGCCAATAACAATACAGCAGCCCGCCTGCAATGCCTGAAACTATTAGCAAAAGAGCCATTGCCGGCGCCAACGTCTTGCAAGATGTGTACGAATTTTTAAGGGGACATACGCACATAAATTGCAACCGCCAGGTGAGCAATGTTGCCACACGTTAAAGGTCGCACCTCATCCCCATCCGCATCCCATGCAAAACTGCTGTTTGCTCGGGTCTCCTTGATGTATCACACAAACAGGCACAAATGTATTTATCCTGCTTCTCACTTTTTTTTCTCTTTTCATAGGGGTGTAGGATTTTCCAAGGTGTATATGCCTCTTATGGGCATCAGGCGCGTTCCGTCCGTAATAAAAACTAAAATCCGCACAGCAATATGTGCGAGGATAATGCCATTTCCGTTTTTATGTGAAATCCTCTCAGTAGTCCGTGTCCACATATCCGCATATCCGTTGTCATATCCCCTCGCACCCACGCCACGCCGTGTGTGCCAAGGTGTGTGTGTGTGTGTGTGGGTTATAGCCTTAGCCGTAACAACAATAAGCTTGCCTCAAGGCTACACAGTGCCGAAAAAGGAGTGTGGTCGCAAAAGTTTTTTGCATTATGGCACTTTGGGCATGCGGACAAGTAAATGGATGGGGCGGCTTTTATGGATTGGCACGCCTGTCTCAGATTTAGGCACACGAGAGACACCTCAACATAAACTAGAGTGCATGCAAAGAAACAAATTTTTTTGATGCCCATCAATGGAATATAAGATGGGGTCTGCTGTAGTGGGGAGATTGTATAAATAAATCAAGAGTAATCCTATATAAAGAATTATTAGATAAAAAAAAATAAATTATTATTATGCAAGCCAAATAACTAAAAAAAATAAAAATTAATATTTATTTTATATATGAGCTTAAATAATTTATCAAACTCTATAATTTTTATTTAACATATTTCAACAAAACTAATAAAGACCAGACAAAAATAATTTAAATAATATTCCACTATTTTAAATATAGTAATAATTAGCAATGAGTGCTGCAAATAATGCAGACTAGACAAAAATAATGGAAATAATATTCAATAATTTTACTATTTATTTTTTTGTAATAATTAGCAATGAGTGCTGCAGGTAAAAGTAGAATTACACATTATCGACAAGTAAAAGCAATTTGTAATTTAAATATATTTATTGTAAATAATAACATAATTCAAATTAATAGTATATTAATAATGTTATTCATTGCTAAAATTATAATAGTTATAAGTAAAACTGTCTGCATTCAAATGACAATTCAAATATTATCAAAAGCATTCCATATTGAAAAGCTTGACAGCATTTAATACAATTTATTTGCTCAATACTTAAGTTGATGACACTTGACTGAATCAAATCTGCAGCCAAATGGGGAAGAACGTTTAAGGCTTTTGAGTTTTCCCATGACTTTGATAGCTTTGGTCTGTCATGGGTTTCAAATGGATTAGTTGACGGCTTTTGGCATGGCTGCAAAAAGCCATTCATTAGCCGCATTTGCAGCTTGTGTTGCAATCAACAAAATGCTTGCAATGTGGCTAACAGTCCGAGGTGTTGTCTTTAAATGTAAATGTAAATGTGGCACAGTTTTTGCACAGTGTGCCAGCGGCAAAAAGAAACAAATGTGAAACTTTTGGCAAGGCGCTGCAAGTGGTAAAAAGCGCAACCAGCACAGAAAGACCAGAGAAATGTAGCAAAAAAAAAAAAAAAAAAAAAAACTGAAACGGAAGAAAAACCATAACTAAATCCATTGCCATAGCCAAATCCAAAGCAAAGTCTGCGATGCAAATAGTAGAGATTATGGAGCTACCGATGCTGCCACCGCTGGTGCTTCTACTGCTGCTACTGCTGCAGTTGAATAAGAACAAGGCAGTGGTGGTGCTGGTGTCGGATAAGCTCCAAGGCGACGCACAGGAACCATTCGACGTGCAGTGCAGTAGGTGTTTACTACAACTATGTACGCGAATGTGTATTTCTATATACACACATACATATATATACATGTGTGTGTGTGTGTGTGTGTGTGTGTGAATGCGTGGTTATATGTTAGTTTGCCTGGTTGTATGTGGCACAATAAATCTTACAAGGATGCCGAATAGCCGTGGCCAAGGCACCGTGCCGAACCCATTGGATCTGGGTGTTGGGTTCAAGTCGGGGACCTGCTCAGCGCACAGGGAAAACCAAAACCAAATAAAACTGACATTATGCGAAAAGCGAAAGCCATAACTAAAAGTTGCGCTAACGTGGCATGATGGAGCGGCAGTAAAGTTGATGCCGGGATGCAAAAGGGAACAAATAGCAAAATAGAAAAGATAGCACTGAAAGATATAGCTGGATATGCTGGGTATGCGGGGTATGCGGGGTATACGGGTGAGCTGAAACGGAAATCGACTTTGCTTCTTACCTGTATGTGCGAGTGTGTGTGTGTGTGTGTAGATGTGTATGTGTAGGAGGTGTCTGCTGCGAGTGCTCACGATGAACTCTTGCTGCAAGTTATGCAAATGTCCCGGGTCGCCTCCAATTCAAAGTCAGTTGATGCTGTTTGTTGCTGCTGTTGCTGCTGATGTTGCTGCTGTTGCTGTTGCTGTTGCTGATGCGGCTTCTGCTGATGCGGCTATCAATCGAAAGCAGCGACGTTGACGTTGTGGTGTGTGCTAATGACATTTGCTTTGATTGCAAACAGAACTCGAAACTGTCATTTTCACTCTGAGAGGGTTCTGCTTCCGCTTTCTTTCGTTATATTTCTACTTTTATTATTATTGTCGATGCGAGTTGTTGTTGTTGTTGTTAGTATTGTTGTTGCCGTGTCTGTCTATTTATTTAATTTGCATGCAATTTAAAATTTTTTTTTGAGTTGACAGCCAACGACACATTCAGCAACACACTTGGTCCATGCACAATAGAAATTGAATTGCAAAATTTGTTTGCCCGTCAATCGCTGCGAGTCGACGATGGAGCTGATGGAGTTTGTGCACTTGAAAGGGGCACGAAAAGGAATGCCGCCGACAACAGCAAAGTGCGCCACGTTCATGCCAATGTCACACTCACACACACACACACACACACACCTACAGATCCTGAAGTAATCGCACAATTTGGCGGCGAAAATGTCAAGTATGCTGAATGCCACGACCGCGTTGAGAACGACGCCGACGATGGCAACGACAACTGTCACTACAATGGGCGGTAGCAACAACAATGATGCCGGCAAACAACACACTCACACTCACACACACACATGCAGACATCAACTGTTGGCTCACACACACACAAAGACTTTTGGGAGTGAGTTGGAGTCGCTTGCAACGAAAAATGTCAGCTTACAATTTGAGGCGCGAAATTACGACTCGCAAAACTCGCCACGTTGCCACGTTGCGTTTGACTGATTGATAACGGATAATTGGGAACTGTTGTGTTGCGCCAATGCGACCGACTGCAACGACGAACGCTCCGAAACTGAAACACAAACTCAAAACCAAAGCACCAAAAAGGATGCTGAACGCAGCGCACAGATGCGATGCCAAATGCCGACAACCAAGACGACGACGACGACGACGATGATGATGACGATGGCGATTAGGATGAAAACAAGCCAATGCCGATGCCGATGCTATTGCCGATGCTGTTGCCGAGGCCTCCGATTGCAACACAATCTAAGAGAGTGACTGAAGCGGCATAAGAGCAAGAGAGAGAGAGAGAGTGAGCGAGAGGCTAAGCATGAGAGCTTGAAAGCTGCTGCTGCTGTTGCTGTTTGGGATGATGCTGCTGCTCTCTGAGGCAGCTACAACAACAACAACAATGTTGGCGACGGCAGCGACTAACGTGTGACTTCGTTAAATTTCTGCGGCGACAGCACACAAAACGGATTCGGAAGCGGAAGTAGCAAGTAGGCGACGAGCGAGCGAACGAACGACGAGCGAACGTCGATGCTGCACAGCATGGAGAGCGGCATCAGTATAACAAAAGGAGTTCGGCGGGGGGAGAGTGAGAAGATATAGCTGTAGCTGCTGCTGCTGCTGCTGCTGCAGATGGACGTAGAAGTAGAAGTAGATATAGAAGTAGGCGAAGTAACGCGAAGTGGCTGCTTTCTACCAGCAGCAGCATTATAATTTTTTTTTTTATTCACATATATGGGCTTATATGGGTGGCAACTACTTTTAGGTAAGCGAGGGGGGGGGGGGGGTTGAAGAGTGGAGAGCAAAGCTGGCAGCATCAATATTCACATTCGCACTTGTGCGAGTAATTTCTGATTTGCTGCAATCACATTGCCAACAATCTTTACAACAGCAACAACAACAACAACAACAACAACACTTACAGCAAATTTTCTAACGGATGTTTAGCAAATCTTTTTGCGCCGGATACTAACGGTGTCTTCGGCACTGCCATACACGGCATAGATATAAGCCACATACGACGTGTGTGTTTTTAGAGCAGAGGCTTATATATATATATATATGTATATATGTATGTATGTATGTGTGTGTGTGTGTGTGGGTATCGATAACTAATAATGGCATTACATTTATGTTGCCCGCCTCCAGCCCCGTCCACACCTGTGCACAAACTGCTGTGCAGTGTGTGTGTGTGTGTGTGTGTGTGTGTGTGTGTTTGTTTGGCTCGTTAGTCGTTTGGCTTTAGTATCGCACAATATTTCAGTTTTCAGTTTTCATTTCTCTATTTTTTCAGTCTCCTCACTTAGTAGCTGTTGTATTTGTGTTTGCCTGCATGTGTGCGTGTGTGTGTGTGTGTCTGTATTCTTTTTTTGTTGTTTTGTTATTGTTGTTTTTTTTTCCTGCAATTGTAGTTGTCCTCTGCCCACACAGACGGCAGCAACTAATTAGAAACACTTGCCAAACGCTACACTTGTTGTAGCGTCAACGTTTATTTTGCGTCCATTTTTCTTCCATGTGCAACTCGCAATTTGAGTGTGTGTGTGTCTGTGTGTGTGTAATCAGTTTGAGTGTGCGGAGTATGGGGTGTGGATGGGCGTTGAGGTATTTGCAATTGCTTAGTTGATTTTCATTGACTACCCCCAGGAAATGTGGACAGATATTGTTGTTCGCTGTCATTAATTGGCTGTTAGTTGTTGTTGTGGTTGTTGTTGTTGTTGTTGTTGTTGTTTATGTTGCTGTTGTCAATTCCTTTTACTGACAGCACCATACGATCTTACCATGGATAAACAGTCGGCATGCATTAAATTTATTAATTTGTATTCCAATTTAAAAAAAAAAATAGATTTGAAATGTTGATATTTTTAAATTCAAATTTATTAATTTCTCTTCATTGGCAAAACTGTTGTCTTCTAACCGAGCTTAATTTTTTGTTTAGATATATGTAGCTACTTCATTTCCTCGCTTCACTTGGCCACTCATAATCAGCTTCCGCTTTGGCAATCTGAAAGCCATTTGCAGACTCGGCCAGGTCCGGTCTCGGTTGATGTTGCTTTCGATGGGGCTGTTTATTTCTATGCACAAATATATAAGTTCTTCAATCAATGATAACTTCCGGTTTCCAACCGCATATTGCAATTTTTGCCCATTGTACAAGAACGTGCTAAACTAGTCGAGTGGGCCACGACAAGTGGCAACACCCACACACCAAAGAAATGAGAAATTGCCACAGCCACAACCAGCCACACATACAAGCACATACAAACAGGACATTGAATTTGTTTTGGGTTTTGATTTTTCGATTTAAAATTGTTCGTTTCAATGGCCAGGCCAGCTTGTTCCCTGGTCGAGTGGTCGAGTGGACGACTGGTTGGTCGATAGCTCGGTCTGTTTGCCGGTTGTTCGGTTTTTGGTCTCAAGTTGAGGAGTTCCTATCACATTTATTTCGAACCTGCATAGCCAGCTGCACACGATTTTTCAATTGACATCGTCCTTGCAGGGGGGGGGGGGGAGTGGGCAAGCGGGCCGAGTTATGCAGGCTACTCAATAAAGTAATTAAGAGTAGCAGCTACACCCACACACCCACACACACACGCACACATGCACTTTGTTGATAATACAATATATGAATTTGAGATTGCAGCCAATATTTGCTGTGACAAAATTTTCATATTCAATTTCATTCCGTTTATTAAATGAACTCTCAGTGATATGACTAATTTTATAAATTGATTTATATCTGATAGATAAAAATGATTTTATTTTATTTCTAAAATGTTAAGTTGTTATTTAATTGTTTTACTTTTCAAGTATTTAAACGTATCGAGAAACTTGCAATGCATTTATTGTTCAGCAATTGTCAAATTATACATCACAATTCGTTCAGTAATTGCAACCTTAATTGATTATTGTGTTTCTAAAACAATAGAGTTTGAAAACAATTTTTTTTTTTGTTCTGCATGTACAGCAAATTTCGTCTGGAAAATAATTTGGTTAGCTATTCTAATTATCACTTCAGTGCATCCGTATAATTGCCTCCCGACCAAAACCATTGAACTAATAATGAACGTGTAAACTAATTATAAATGTTGATTATTAACTTGCACAAGTTTGGCAAAACAAGTCATAGTAACCAAATAGCAGATACACTCTCAAAATATGAAATTTTCTTGGACTGTGTATCTCAATATTAAACGACTTATTCAAAAGCAAATAAGAATGTTTTAATTAAATATTATGTATTTGTTATTATATTTAAGAAAATTATTCTAAAGTCGAATTTCTCTTAAAGTTTTACAGATTTCTTGCAGTAGACAGTTTTCCCATTCCCCTAAATGTGATTTCTTACTTGAACTTTTACAGTTAATATTTGCTTTAATAATAACAAAAAAAATATTTTCATTTAATATTAGGGAAACGAGGGATGTTATCAATTAAGTAGTAAAACCATTCAGGTATTCATTTAATTCTATTAAGACAAACTTTAAGGCAACATTTCTTTGGATTTATATAAATATAAATAATCTAAATATATATAAAAAAAAAAGATAAAGCAAGTAGGAATATTTAGGAGATAAATAACAGCCAGCTGTTAAATATATGATAGGCTTGCAAAAAGTATTTGATGAATATGAAATTGGTTTAAAAAAATCATTAATTCCAACGTGAAATAAATTTAATCTTAAATTAAGTTTGATTTACATATGATATAAGGGAACTTATATTGCAAAACTTTAAATTTATTTCCCTCATAGTTGCAGAGATTGACTTCTGGTAAATCGACTTTGTTGTTGATATAGATCATGAATATATATATTTCATAACTATGTTTATCCGATTTTAATGGGTTGAAATGATAATATTATAAAAACTATAAAAAATATTAAGTGACATTTGTACAAATTTTATTGAATATATTTAACAATGCGTATATTTTTGAGAATTTGGTAATGAATGAATAAATGGCAACAATAAGAGAAGATGCAGCAGTGATTGCAACGCGGTGTCATGATAGGTATAACGGTGAATGCAATGCTACAAATGTTGTTGCCAACTCTCTTTGATATTAAGCGTTGTTGGAATCGGTGCACTTGTTGTTTGCTTTTGATTGTGTTGCGTCTTGTTGCAAATGGGAGCGAAATGCTTCAATTCGCAGTTGTTGTCACAGTTGTTGCTGCCACTGGTGCAACTGTTGTCGATGCTATTTTGTACCATGTTTGTGGCTTACGCTCGTTGCACTCATCATTGCCGACGTTCACCGTATCCTTTGAGCATGACGCTTTGACTGCCACTAACAACGATTCATTGTAGTTGCAGCTATTGTTGTTGTTGTTGTTGCTGCTGTTGCTGTTGTTGTTGTTGTTGTTGTTATTGTTGTTGTTGCTGCTGCTATTGCTGTTGCTGGTCGCGCTCTTTGCGCTATGCCATGCCGTAAAAAAAACGGGAAAAAAAACAATGATGAAAACTTGTTTACCAGTTTCTATAGTTGGGCTGCCTCCGGCTTTGCTTTGCCGTAGTTGGGGTTATTGTTGGTATGTTGTTGCTGTTGTTGTTGCTGTTGTTGTTGCTGTTGTTGTTGCTGTTATTGTTGCTGTTGTTGTTGCTGTTGTTGTTGCATATCCGAGACCATTTTCAGCATTATGGGTATAATGCACACGCACATTCACATGTATACACACACACCCACACACACACACACACACACACACACACACACACACACACACACACAACTAATACATTTAGAGATGGAGAGATGGAGAGAGGGAGGAAGAGGGGGGATAGAGAGAGAGAGAGGCGCACAATGCGACTGTAATACATTTAAACTTCTTAGGGCTCACTCAGGCAGCCGCATCTCTCTGGCACAAAGTTTTCCCAGCTAGCGAAGCTTAGCAGTTGGGCTTAGTTGGGGCAAAGCGCCGCTCTCCAGCCACATCCTCATGCACAGCAGCACTGGCAAAGCCAAAGCCACAGCGAGCAAGCACCAATGGACGCTATGGAAGTGAGCGGCTTTGGAGCCAAAGGATAAATACGGATTGAAGCAGAGCTGCATCGACTTCTGCTGCCACTGGTTGTTGCCACTGCCACCACTGCTGCTGTTTTTGCTTCTGCTGCTGCTGCCACGGCAACTTTTGTTGGCTCTGCCGCCGCTGCCGCTGCTGCTGTTGTTTACCAAGTTTTTGCTTTGCCTTTGCCACTTTGGTGCTCTCTGGACTTGAGAGACGACGCGAAACGCCTCAGTTCGCTTGGCTTGGATTCGGGTTCGGGGCTCGCTTGTTTTTATTTGTTTGTTTGCTTGTTTGCCTGGTGCCCGAGTGATTGAAAATAGGAGGGAGACGGATTTTTGTGAGAGCTGAAGCTGTTCTAGAGCTGGCCACACGCCCACCATCGTCCATCGCCTTGCACACAATCTGCGTTATCGAGTTGATTGATATTTTTAAATTATGTGCCGCAGTCGGCATAAATTTAAATTTTCGGCTGTTGATGCTGTTAATCCGGTGCGGCTCGAGGCACCGTGCCGTGCCGCCTCTGCCTTCTGTCTGCCGTCCACCAAGTGCCAGCCGTGTCAAAATGCCAATCGAGCTTCGAGCCCTGATGGTGATGACGATAATGACGATGCTGGCGATAATGACGATTATGATAATAATGATGATGATCCAGTTGATGTTGATTGGTATTGGGCAGCGGTAACATTTTCTTGGTTACATTTTGCCCGTTTGTCGATTTTAGCATAAAATTAACATTAATTTACTTGCGGTCTTTGAAGTTATTGTCGGCATTGGTGCCTCGTTGTTGATATTGTTGTTGTTGTTATTGTTGTTATTGTTGTTATTGTTGTTGTTGTTGCCACTGCTACAGTTGCTACAGCCGCTACACCAGAGACGTTGTTGTTTGTTGCTTTTTTTGAATTATGGAGCATTTTTGATATTGGCCCCAAGATTTAGTGGGCCGACCGTCCCAAACAATACGCCAATGCCAGCCATTACGCACCATGCATTTTGGATTTCTACGGCCACGTCGTCGTCGTCGACGCTTATCGAAGCGTGGCAACAAACGTTATCGGCCATTTCCATTAAGAGCCAGCCGTTTAATGAATTCTAAAGTGAACGCCAACGACAACAACGAGAAAGAGAACGACAACGACAACGACAGCATCAGCGACGGCGACGGCGGCGCCGTGTTGAAGGATGTGCGTCCGGCTTTGAAAAGATTCGATTTTGGCTTTTCAATTGTTCGCACGGCAGGCAATGGCTGCGTGGGCCAAAACTAATTTGTGGGTAACGTTTTTTGGGTGCCCGGAAATGGTTGAAGCCATTAGGCTCGGTCTCCTTTGGTTAGGTTAAGGCCACTGCTGCTGCTGGGGCAACGTCGAATGGCTTATGTGGAATGGATGCCACTACTACTGCTACTGCCATTGCCATTGCCATTGCCCATAGCCGTTCACATGACGATTCTACTTGATTTTGATAAGCCAGCGAAACAAATTTAACGCTACAGGCCAACTGTCGTCTGGCATTGATTAACTATTTCATCGTGGCCCCAAAATGTAGGCAATGTTTTTTGAAACTTGATTATGTGATGGATTTGCGTCATTATGGCTTCAACTTCATTTGCATTGTTTTTTCCTTAGGTCTTTGCTAAGCTAGTAGCATACAAAAAAGTGAACACCTTCACTCACACACAACCATACATATATTGCCCCGACTACGTTGCGTACACGTAATGTGCTTACGCAAAGAAGCTGTAAAATTGAATTGCGGCAACTTGACATGTCATAAGTAAAAGCATCTGCGTATTCCTATACCCTACACCAATTTTAAATTGCCGAGGAGGTATATAAATATCATATAATATATCAATATGGAAAAGACAGAAAAATAAGAGTATATATATTCTTTATCGACTATTTATCGATAACTTGTACCCGTGCTCGACTATCAACCTTGATCAGAGATCAAAGCCACAACTTTATCGATTGGTAAGGGCTTGGGTACAGCGCAGTACCCTAGTCTAGTCGAGCTCTCTCGTTCGTTGTGTACCCCCCCCCCCCCTTGGTATTTGCCACACCAAGTCAATTGCAGACGCATGTCAAAACCAGAGCGAGAGCGAAATATTTGCACAGCCAAATTGAGTTAGTCATATACGTGGAATTCGACATGCAACATGTATAGCGCCACATGCAGCCACATAATGCATGCTAATGTGCATATCAAATTGGCTTAATATGCCGATACACTGCTAACCATTTTTGAGCACTACAATTATAAAAAACATTAATATATATTGATTTATTTGAGATAAACGAAATTATCGTTTAATAGGCATTAAAAAGATAATCGAAACAATTTAGAATGTGCTAAGTTAAATATTTAAAATATTTCTTATATGTAGTTATGAAGAATCGTTATGAATCTATATTTTATTGGTAGAAAAGAACTTTATTTAATACAGCTCAAGTCTCAGTGCAATCCGGTATTCTGATACTTCAATAAATAATTCAAATACATACTTATTTTAAGCATATTTTACTCTCTCTTTAAGCATAATTATTACTTCAAATAAGATTAGTACTTTAAATAAGATAAATAAATAAAAATTGAGATGACTTTAGTTTGTCTAATTCCTGGTAAATTGTAGTTGTGATTGAAAATGTTTTTATCTCTGTAAGCCTAACACACACTGACACACACACACACACACAAACAAAGGCTTGCCACTTATTTATTCAGACCCATACAACAAGCGAGAACAATTTAATCGAAAATCCCCATTCGAGTGCTATTCATATATTGGGCAAATTAAAATCAGCTTGGAATTATTGAAGAGAATATTTGAGAATTGACATTACCACAACTATTCAGAACTATGCATGAATCAAATGCTTAAGCACATTATTGAAATAGCTTGTGTAACTTATTAGGAGTTGTTTGTTTGTTGCGGGTTGCGGGTTGCGGGTGTGCAATATTTCTGCTGCCGGCCAAAACAATGCCAAATGAACAGTTCAAAGTTTGCCAAGCAATGAGCCAAAGGGCATTTGCGGAGTGCAACCAAACAAATGGCAGTTCAAAAGCGATTTGAAAATAATGCCAAAGACAAATAACATTACCTGTTACACACGTACACATTCACACCAAAAAACACCTACACACACATACACACACACACACACACACAACCAACAAACACAAGTGCCATCGGCGATGTCGGCTTATTTATTTAATCAACACTCCACAGTTGGCTTAGTAAGGTATTTTTTTTATTTTTTTGTTGTTTTTGTTTTTGGTATGCCTTTAAGCCAAATAAAGTGCGGCGCTTAATCTTTGCCACATTTTATCAATTTAATTATTTCAATTTGAGCGTAAGCAGCAAACACAGCAACGACAGCCACCGACAATTTCAGTTCCAGATGCGGCACACACAGCACACACAGCACAGCACAGCACATAGCATAGCACAGGATGCGGAAAGGAGGCATCCACTAGCATCCTGTCTGTACTACCATGCCCATACTCATGTCCATGCCCCCCAACATTATTCCTTCTGGCTAAAATGCGCGCAATCTGCGCATCAATAAACGCTTTAATCTCTGCTTGCCTGCCATGTTGCTGTTGCTGCTGTTGCTGCTGTTGCTGTTGCTGACTTGTTTTTTGTTTTTGTTGCTGTTATTGCTGGTACTGGCTGACTGCTTGGGTGGCTGTCTGCCTGTCTGTCTGTCTGTCTTGCCTGGCTGGCTGTCTGACTGCTGTTGAGCTTTGACCTAAAGCGATTCAATAATCAACTGCCAACAATTTTACCGTACTTTACTTTATTTTCACGCTAAACTATCTCAAAGATGCGAGCTCACAGATACGCTACAGCGATTTTTTGTGCGGATTGCGAGCACGCCCACACACACACACACACACACACACACACCCTCTTATACACACCCTCTGTGTGTGTTGCCTTAGGCCAAAAGTTACCATACTAACTTGTTTTTAGTTTGGAGTTCGTACGACATCATTTTACTTTAAGCACTTAAATATACTTTGTGCCCACACTCCCAAACACAGCCATGGGCCAAAAGGCAACCAACCAAGCAAGCAGCCATCTAGCCAGCCAGCCAGGCAGCCAGCCAGCCTGCTAGCCAAAGCTATACCATTCTATTCTGTTCGACTCTGCTCTATTTTATTCACCATGTCTGTGTGGCGGCCACTCGACCAGTCCACAATTTTTATATCGGGAAACTTTTGTTGCTCTGCAAGTTGTTTGTGTTTTTCTTTTGCAGCTTTCAGTTTGTTTTTTCGACTCTTTCTCAATACCTCCGCTTATCCATCTTTCTCTTTCTCTCTCTCTCTCTCATATATATATATATATATATATATATATATAAATATCTCGCTCGTCGCCGTGTTTGCCTTAGGTTGATCTAGAGATTTCTGTGCAGCTACCTAGAACCAAAGACTACTCCTTACCCACTCCGCTGCCACAGCTGTTTATGGGATTTAAGAGTATGGGAGTTGTCCCAGTGCCTGTGACCGGCCTGTGCCCCTGCCCAAATCCAAAAGAAGGCGTATTGAAAATGGCATAAAAATCGCATTTGAATTTAGCCGCATTCCCATCCTGCCTTGGTCATTTTGTTGTTGTTGTTGTTGTTGAGTATGCCGTCCACTGTTTCTTTGGGGGGCAGAATGTTCTGCCTGAACGCGCCACTTTCGGGCAGCGCGTTAAGTCAACGACGCGACCGCTCGACCCTTTTAGAATCTGCAGCGCATATAAATTTTTGCTGTCGGGCAGCCCACTCGATGTTGTTGTATTGTATTGTTGCCACTGTGTTGTTGTTGTTGTTGTTGCTGTTGTTGATGTTGGCGACATCGCCATCGCCATCGCCAGCATCGTTTTCGGCCTTGTGGGGCATTAAGGCAAATCGGGTTTAATTGAAAATAAAAATTCTTAATGGTCTTTAACCCAAGATTATGGTGCTGTATTGCTAGCGCCTTTTAGTGGCCTCTTTTAATAAAATGTGTGTGTGTGCGAGTGTGTGTGTGTGTGTGTGTGTGTGTGTGTGTCGGCTGTGGCAACCCTTTGCGGCCCCATCGACCAGGATGTTGCTACATCTTAGCCTCATCGCTGGTCAGTGCCCTGCGCCATTTTTTATGTCGCCGGAAGTGGCGTGTAATCGTTTTTATTTTGTAATTGTTTTAGTGCCACTTCCTTTCGTGTTTTTTTATGTGTGTGTGTGTGTGTGTGTGTGTCGCCCCTTCTGCCCATTTTGGCTTGGTCCTTTTATTCTTTATTGCCGCTGCTGTCGCCATGGTTTTATTTTTGTTGTTGCGCCACTTTTGGGGCAAATAGGTGGCCTCATAAATCAAATATGTCACAGCAATTTAGGTGTCAGAATTTTTATTTTCGTTTTTTTTCTTTTCATTTTTATAACGTTTTTTTTTTTTTGCCAAGACGCAAAAGTCTTCGCTCCCAAAAGGGGCCAAGTCCAAAGTGCAAATGAAATGCGTAAAACCCACAAGAAAATATATATTCACCAGTGAAAACACTGGGTTAGAGCAATTGGTGAGGGCGCTGACCATTGGGGTTGGATGGGAAAAATATTTCCAAGGGTTCAAAACGGTGCGCAGAAAAACAGCGCTAAATTTAATGAAAAAAGTTTCATAAATATGGCAATGAATTTAATTAAAATAAAAATAAAAAAATTTGAAAAAAAAATGGGAAAAATGCCAGAGAGAAAAAAAAGAAAACCCATTGAATGGAAAACAAGCCCAAAAATGTCGGCGCACTAATTACGCGAATTAAACGTCAATTTGCAAAAACAATTCGTTTGCCAGCCATTCACAAACAAGCTGAATCATAAAACAATATATATAAAGCACAATGCCGCCTAGCAAATGCCCTTAAATACTAAAAAGACTTTAATTTTATATTTATTATAAATTATTATAAAGCACAGTTAACATTCCAACATTGCAATAATCAGAAACTTCATAGAATTGGCAATACTGAGCATATATATATTCTTGTTTCATAATCAGTTGTAAAAGATGTGTCGATGCAATTTCGTGATCCAAGAATTTGTACAAAGTAATTTTAAAAAAAATATTCTAACAATTTTCACACAGCTAAACATGATTTAAATTGCAGTATGTATATCATTTAGCATCAAAAAAATTAAGTTATTTGAGTAGAGTATTGAGGGTATTATTAAAGCAAGTATTTTCACTTATTTAGACCTAATTCAAAACGGCACGAATGATATTTTATGACTGATTTTTACTGCTTAATACATGAACACTTATTTATTGGGAAAGTATCAATCAATCAATCACATTATATTTATGTTATATGTTTTAAAATGTTTTATGTTTTAAAAATTGTTTTAATAAATGCTTCATGAGTAGTAGTAACAATTTAATTAATTTTTATATATATGTCTGTTTACTTTACTTTATTGACAACAATTGATTTGTTCTTCTTAATTAAGTTGGTGATTCCGATCAATACCGATTAATTTACAGTATTATTACAATGTACATTTCTTTCTTTCCTCAACTAGTATTTTAAGCATTAAATTAAATCAATTTTCGTAATCATTGCAACTATCCTATATTTAATATAAAATAATTGTGCTTGATATGTGGTTTCGATTTGCAACTATTACGTTTATCGATTTCCCAGCCTCCTTGGATAAGTACAACAATTTAAGCACTTCGTCTGTCGAAAATAAGTTCAAAGTTTCAAGGCTTTTGCGTTAAAGGTGTCGAACCAAAATTTACGCTCATGCGAATAAACCGTCAGCATAATTTAAAAGTATTTAATTAAATTTTATTAACATTTTGAGTAAATCACTTTTTGAATTAATTTTACAAAACGAAGATAAAAACATAAAAATTTAATTTGATTAGATATAAGATTTATTTTACATAATTACCAAAGACCTTACATAAGAGCTAATTCTCGCTTTTCGAAAAGTCTCACTTTACTCTAAAGTCACCTGACCTGAAAATTGTATAAACTTTAACAGAAAATTGCTCAGGTTACTGTTGATGTTGCTCTTAAGACTTGGCGCCAGATCAGATGTCAGTGAATTAAGTCGAATTATCTTCGAAAATCTTGCCTTAAATGTTTTGGCATACGCCACAAACACACAACGCGTACGTGAACAACTTTACTTTAAGCAGGAGCAGCAGCAGAAGAAGAAGGAAAAAATGAAGCGCTTGGCTAGAGATTCATTAACTGAATGCCATCGCCGCCACGTACTGTTGCCGAACTTTTGTGTTCTGGCCGTGGCAAAATGTTAATGAACTCGATGCAAGGACGACACAGACATGGTCAGGGTGACTGCCAGCCTGCCTGCCTGACTGCCTGACTGCCTGACTGCCTGCCTGCCTCCTACCGCAGTGCTCAACAGTCCAATAGTCCGCCAGTTTGAATGTCTGTTCGACTGTCTGATTGTCCTGGCAGTACATCACTGTAATTGAGTGTTCATTAGCGGGCGAGTCGAATGAATTTTGCCATATTGGTTGCGGCCAGAAAATTGACGTTACAACGTCATTAACTTTCAACCCAGTCATGTAAGCCAAACCGAGCCAAAGCCACGTCCCCCCGCAACAGTCTCATTATCGTCATCAAGTCATCATCTTT
The DNA here is from genome assembly GCA_035042125.1 of Drosophila longiperda. Lineage (NCBI taxonomy): Eukaryota > Metazoa > Arthropoda > Insecta > Diptera > Drosophilidae > Drosophila > Drosophila longiperda. Next base: position 2,832,720 of record JAWNLV010000003.1, read on the forward strand.
ATTCGCTAATATTTGTGATGTACGCGCCAACTTTGCCCAATTTTATTGTACATTAAAGCCAACAAAATCTGAGCGGGCGTTGCGTTCGGAGTTGGGGTTGGAATTGGGATTGGGGTTGGTGTTGGTGTTGGGGCAGCAAGCGAATATGGAGGAGCCGTGGAGGGTGCGTAAAGTTTACGAATATAATTTTGTAAATGACGTTATGGCAATGAAAAGGACGTCAACTCTTTGGCTACTAATGCGAATACACCAAGTGGATGTTATGGAGTGGGGCTGGTTTGGGGCTCCAATTCCGTGCTGGGATTGTTAAGGACCAACTGTCAAGAATAACAACAACAAATTTGCTGTCGATGTTGTTGTGCCTCAAGTTTTTTGGCAGCGCGCAACATCTGACTTGGATTTGATTAATTCTGAAGTCGGTTTAACGGCTAAGCATCAGGCGAGAGCATTCGGCCATGCTCGGGGAGCAGAGGTAGATATAAGTTGGCTGTGTGTGGGTTGTGGAGGGCATCCAAGCTCATTCATTTTACTGTGGCTGCTATGCTGTCGGTTGGGGTAAACTTTGATGAGCAACAAGAGGACGCGAACGCAGACGTTAAACTCAAAGTAGCAGCAAGAGAAACAACTTTGATTATAAAATGCAACAACTGTAAACTGTTATCACAGCGGAAACTTGCGTGCAACACGGCGCTGGCGAGAGTGGCGTAAAGAGGCAAGCATTATTTTAACTGACTGTCGAGTTGTCAGCGTACAACATTCATTTGCTCATTGTTATATTAGTTCAAAACTCTTATGCTCAACTGTCAGGACGAATTAGCGCCATTCAGGTGCTGCTCCTTTGGCAACAACAAAACCTCGCACAAACTTTGATTATGTTTTGATGAAGTCTGTCTCAGTTGCTCGGCTAATGATTCGTTAAGTATTTATTAGACCATTGAATGAGTCTTAGTTGGAAAGTAGTTTGAAACTGGAAATCCCTAAATATAGTTGTGTTTTTGTTAAATGTATATTATGAAAGGAAATAAAATAAAATAATGCCTAATTTATTGTCTTAATTAGGAATATTTTTTTTTTTTTAATTGTGAAAAGAAAACCGAATGGGGATAACTCTGATGCCAGGAATGGAACAGGCAGAACGAAGCATGTCCCAATCCATTATAATATATATATGCATAAATAAATTTATATATATAATCTGCATCAAAAGTATAGTAAATTTAACAAGCTCATCTCAGAGATAATAATTTATTGATTAAAATTAAGAAGCACAGCATATATCTGTCATAGATTTAACTACTCTTAAAAATCAGAAAACTCTGCCTGACACCGATACAGATAAATATAAATTGTAAATTTTGTGCAGAAAAGTTCATATATATGCAAGTATTTATCTAAGAGAAATACTTGAGCTACTTGTATTTATCTCGCCAATTAAATATTTTAAAATGTTCAAGTGTCAACTTCGCCTGAGGGACGATTAGGAAAGTGTAATTCGAGCCAAATGCAAATTGCAAAAATCACTTCTGACACCGACTTTTGCCACAAGATGTTTAGTGATAAATCCACTTGGGGTGACACATCATGAAAAACAACTTTTTAACTTGCTAAACCCCTAATGCACTATACGAATAAAGAATCGTATTGCTAAGCTAAACATAAGTCAGACCCTTGTGATAATACGAATGCTGCAACTACTACTGCGTGTTGATGATGTTGCTGCTGTGTCTGTTCTGGTTGTGGTTGTTGTTGTTGTTGTTGTTGCTTCCTCCGTTTTGTATAGCTGTCAATCTAAAGCAGCTAAGCAAGTCAAGTGGGAGCATCTCGAGTGGCTGAAGGGGGAATAACTGGGTAGGTCACAGCCAGCAGACCACTCGGTTGATAGTTAATTTCAGTCATTCAGATAGAACTCTATGCATTTGATGCTGTTACAAACTTGAATTATGTGCATGTCATTGTGCAACTGCACTCGCATAAAACTCATTTGCCATTGCCACCAAAGTCCAAACTGCTGCTATTCACAGTGGACTGCAACTAGCCAAGTACTACTCGCTATCCAAGTATCGGAGTTAGAGATAGAGTTTGAGTTTGAGGTTGGAGCTGGAGCTGGAGCATCATCCTTGTAACACTGGTCATCGTCATTATCATTCAACAATCTAACTGCGACAACGATCACAAAATACCAGAATATTTCCCTTTAGCAAGCAAAATAAATTAGAATTGGAATAATTCGTAGGAAAACTTTGCGTTTTTCCTAGTTTTTAATAAAGCAAAACGGCGCGCTATGCAAACTTTTGCCCAGCGGCAACGTTGCGTATGGGCAATATGCAAAATGCCAGCAGACCATCTCTCGCTCTCCCTTTACCTCGTCTCGTCTCGACTCGTTGTCTCATCATCACTGCCGCCCAACTGTGGCTGGGTAGATTTTGCGGTTGGACTCGTTGCTAACAAACAAACAAGCATTACAAAATGAAGGAACAGCACAGCATGGAAAGGAAGCAACAGCAACAGCAACAACCACATCATAAATGGTAGCTTTGACTCGGGGAACTAGCGGGCAGCTGACTGCCTGGCTGCCTGGCTATAAATAAATAAAATTTCAAGGATGCGTGCGCTTTTATCTTGCCAACTTGCTTTGCCTTTAGAATATATATGTATATATATATATATATATTTTTTTTTTATTACATTTTGCTGGCTGCACTTTTTCATATGTTGTAAATAGCAGCGCTCTCAAAAAAAAAATGTAGCTTGAAAAACTTTTTGCGGCAATTCAAACTAATGATTAAACATTTTCCCATTTTTCGCTTTGTGTTTGTGCTATGACATTTCAGCATGCGACGGTTTCATTTTAGAGAGCGGCTCGTTTCATTCATGGTCAGCAAACCGCAATTTCAATATACACATAGATATTTATGTATATGTATATAAATACATTTTAATGATGTCGCCGCTCATTAATCATAATCTATTCATTAATTTTTGACCCATCTCCAACGCTGATACCCATCTCCTTCTACCAGTGCCTGACATGTCAGACGGAGAATCCAAGAACAAAAAGTGAAATGTGTACAAATGTTTTGACCTTTGTTTTACATGAAATTTAGATAGGATCTCGACCGTAAAAGAGGAGCAACGTCAAATACAAAATAGAACACAACATGGCAGCTAATTAACGAACATTTTTCGCCAAAAGCGCTGTCCAACACCTGCCCAATTAGTGAAAAACGAGAATTGCGCTTTTCTTAATGGCAGTGACAGATTTTCGCTTTATTTTTTAATATAAATTTTGTATTAGCTTGAGACGCTAAACGCTTTCACAGGAAAGCACGCCAAAGACCGCTAAATATTTTAAGGATAAGTGGCAGCCCAGACCCCAAAAGTAACCAAGGACCATCTCTGCCACTGGGTGACTACAGCTACACAAAATGCCATACCCATTAGCCGTTTCCTTTATTTTCTTTTTTAATAAATTCAAGCACAGTTGTCCGCTTAGTGCTGCATTCGCTTCTTCTATACCCATTGAACCCATTTAAAGTCAATTGAAAGGGTATAATGAACTTTTGCAGCAGGAGAAATCTTTCCATATAGTTTATATAGACATGTCTGTCTGTCTGTATAAACAATATAGTAAGTTCCTTCAAACCCTAGGTAGATCGACACACTTGTAAACACTTGGTTATCCAATAAATATGTAAGCATTCATATTATTGATGATCTGAACAAATGAGGATTAGACTGGATAAGATAAACATACTTCCACATTGAATAGGCAAGCTACCGAAATGCAGGGTATCCATTAGTGGAACTAACTCGGCTTGTACTCTCTTACTTGTCCGTTTTTTTGTTTTTTTATTGTGTGTGCTATTTTATGGGTTTTAAGAAATCGAAGAGGGATAATTTGTCACTAGCGCCAGAATGGTGAAACATTAAATTTGGCAAATAAATCGACACTTGTTTGTCATAATGCTGCAAATGCGTCCAAATTCGGCTAAAATATAAATGAAGACCAACTCAAAAAAAAAGGACGTGGCCGACAACGGCAATGGTGACAGCTACGATCCGATGAGAAACAAAATTATTATAAAAGAAAAAAAAAATGAAAAACAAGACCATTTTCAACAAAAGTGACTATGGAGCTAAATGCTTGCGAGGAATAATCAACCAACAAGATACACTAACCAAAACACAATTGCAAATGTTTTAAGAAATTTTCAATGAATGAAAGTTGAATTAAAATAAATATAAAGTTAGGCAATTATAAGAAAAACATATTTTGAAATTTATATTATATGTTTGAATAATTGATTTAAGCTAATTCAAACTTCTGTAATCGAATCAAGAAGAAATTCTAAATTAATTAAAACATTATTTAAACTGATCTATAAAATAAATGATAGTACAATAAAACTATCATATTAGATAAGTATGTATTGGTTAAAGAACAATAAAGTCGACTATTGATTGATATTTTATTTTTTTTGGTTAAGCCCGAAGAAGAAAGTCCTGATTAAAATTGCTTTTAATGTCCATATGCCAGAGTTTGTTGCTGCAGAGCATTTGCCAAAAAATACAATGATAGAGGGGTGTTACGTTGGGGAGAGGGTAGAAGAGGTAGAGTGGGGCAACATCGGTTTGCGGAGCGGCAAATGGCAATGGCAAAAAGTAAATAAATCGCTTCAAATTTTCGCATGGGTTGCGAGTCAGGGGAACGTTACAAAACTGCTGAGCACAAAGCTGAGCTGAAGCGTGCCACGGGTGTGGCGCATGAGGGGCGCTGGTAGTCGAGGTAGCCTGAAAGCGTGGAAGCGTAAGCTAAAGGAAAAACCGGCGTAACTGCAGCAGAACAGCGGCAACGGGGTGAGGAGAACTCTACAGCAAAGCCCTGTTCGACTTGTCCCTATTATTGTTATTCCCTGACAGAGGGTATTGTAATGCAGTCAGGAAGTTTGTTACTCATTGTAAATTGCATGTTTGACTCCATATAGTATATGATATCCTGATCTGCATAAAAATCAGAGTCAATATAGTTTTACAGTTCGAAAGCTATGTTTGTGAAACTTATTTTTGGTACAGATAAGACTTATGATGGAGCTGGCCATAGGAATGATATGTCAAAAGATTAGTTTTTGTATGAAAAACTTATCTGTTTAAAAAGTTATACAATCCCTTTTTTACCCAATATGCATATTATAAGCTTCTCACATGTACCTTTCATCGGAACAATCTGTTGGTGTTTTAAATTTATATGTCGCCAGAAAAAACAATACAAAATCTGCGTAAACAATTTCCAATTTAGAACTCTATATACATTTTAGAGAAACCAGCTTTCAATAAAATTGATAAAGATTTTTTTTATTTTTCCTCACAATTTATAAAAAAGAAGTAATAAAAAATAAATTTTACTCGCACCAAACTCAGCAGCTAAGACAAGTTATTATTTTCAAGAAATCATCAGCATTCGACTACTATATACTATAGCTTTCATCATTCAAAACTTCGGTCTGCAAGGGTGTGTAATCTTCTATTTACATTGTTTTCCTTGTAAGTTGTTGTTTTTCGTTTTGCTGTTGTTGTTGTTTACTGGTTTTGTTGGTGTCGTAGGTTGCAGAGGTTCTGTTTCTGGTTCTGGTTTGGGACATTCCTCCAACGTAGCTCGTACCAGGTGCAATCTATCGATTCTCAGCCTGCCCCCGCAACACCATTCTTGTTATCCACTCGTCTCCATTTTCTCCAGCTTCTCGATTGCTGCTGCTGGTGCTCGTTATTGCTGCTGTTGCTGTTGCTGTCCGTGTTGTTGCTGCTGTCCTTGTTGCTGTTGCTGTTCCCTAGTTGTTGCAGTTGAAATATTTACGATGTACGTTGGGCTATTTCACTATTTGTAATACCCCAAACCCAGCATTCAAAGTCTCAGTCTCCATCGCAGTCGCAGTTGGAGTCGGAGACACACGCACAAGTGTTGCCATTTGTCGTTTTTGCTGTTATTGTTGGTATTTTTGTTATTGCTGTTATTATTATTGTTCTTGTTGTTGGCTGTGCGTCACCTTTTTTATTGTTTTCCAGCTTGTAACGATGCAGAACAAAAACAGTTGCACCAAAATATATAAAATTATCAAATAAAAGCAAGTCAACAGAATGAAATAAAGTGTTTAACAAAAAACTTCACGCTTGGATTGTTTGACTTTTTAATACTCTGTTCACAGATAAAAAAAAAATAATAATTTAATATATATAAACAAAATAAAAATATTATTTTGAATATAATATTAATTTGTGTGTATATATAAATAAAAATGTTTTTTTTCAAAAATAATGAGGATGTGTAGAGTAAACAGTCATATTCAGCGAACAGTCCAAAATTCATTTTGATTAATAGACCTACAAGAGAAAATGTATATTCTAGCTGAGTCGAAGATTTCCTTACTTTTGCAGGAGGTAAAAATAATGAAATTTATGAAAATAACATGGTGGCGCTATGTAAATGATGATAGTAAAATGGAAAGCTTCCGCTGAGGAAAACGTAATAAATACAATTTATTTTCATACCAAAACTCATCTTTTGACCGCTAAGTTCCATAACAGCTATAAGATAAAGTTATCTGATTCGGCCTACATATGTTCATGGCTCTATCAACCCAGTTATAAGCCAAGAATTTATCGGAAATGTCTCCTTTAATGGGTTACAAACTTATCGACAAAATGATAATACACACTGCACGGGCATAAAACGCTACAAGCCTTCTGCCATGACATTAAATTTTTTGCCATTTACGAACAATTTAAATACAATTAGATTAGTTGTTTAACAGAATCAATGGGTAAAAGCTTTCTGTGTAAATGGACAGGCAGACAACGCGGTTTTTTTTGCTGTTGAAAAACGAGGTGCAAATTTTGCCATAATTTTTCCACAGAAGCTTTTTTTTTGAAGGAGTTTTTGCAGTTAAATTCAGTCAGACAAAAGTGCACAAAGTGGGTTATGCGAAAGCAGATCATTGATGAATAATTTTTATCTTTTAGCTGAATTACAAAAAAAATATTTGGAAGTTATTTGACACTAGAAAGAAGTATTCAGTTTGAATTTAATTAAAAAATGTTTGGCTAATCGCAATGAAATATTGCCTCGACAAATCATTTTTGAAAAGTATCATTATTTTAGTTTTGTTTCTTTACTGATACTGTTGTTGTCGAATATGCACCAAGACTAAAGGATTTACGGGGTGTATGGAAAAGCTGCACGCGTTGCTTATATTTCTAATTATATTTATTTTCTCAATGCATTTTGCGCAAATAAAGATATAAAGCGAGCACAAAAAAATATACATATATTTCTATATATCTGTATTCATGTATACGTATTTGTATGTGTATATAATTTGTGCAAATTTTATTTGCCACAGCTTTTCATTATTTTTATTTGCTGCAAACAACGACAAAGGAACGCGGAAAGCAGCCGGAGAAGGCCAGACAAGTAAAAGAAAGAGTCAGAGTATTTTAATAAAACCTCACACACACACACACACACTGACTTTGTTAAGGGCAAAGAAAGCAATTGAGTTGCGTTGAAGTGGCATAAAGTAGTCGCAAGTGGCAACCGGGTGGGTTGTTGTAGTAGTTGTTCTTGCTGGGCTGGTTTGCTTTTTAACCATTTTGTTTGGTCTTTGCGTTTTCCCGTTAGACCCGCGTGCACGCGGCATGCGGCATGCGGCATGCGGCGTTCAGGTGAAAACGCAGCTCGAGATGGTGGCAACGAACCACGCCTGCCTCCTTGGATATATTCCCAGTGCTGAGCAAATGTAATGGGAAATGAAATGAATGAATGAGCATAAGCACTTCTTTGTTTGTGGGCTGCTTGGCATGTGTGTGTATGTGTGTGTGTGTGTTTAAGGCTTGTTTGTTTGTTTTTATCTGTTTGTTTGTGGCCGCAGACGCATGCTACAAGGAGTTTGCAGCTAGTGGGCGGAGCTGTGTGGGGATGGAGGCGGTAACTGAGATGATGCACTTCAAATTAAAATGCGAATGCAAGCGAAAACTTCAAAAGAAGCACTAGAACAGAAAACAGAAGCGCAAACGAGATACTAATAGACAATAGTGTGGAAGTGGGCATGAAGGGAGCGTTGGTCAGGGGATGGTTGGGAGTGTTTGGGGGTAGGGGAGCTTGACGTGATAACTGCAACGTATGCGCTGCAATTGAAAAGCACATAAACACAGTAACACACTGTGATAGCGAAAGTGTCAATGTGTGTGTGTGTGTGTGTGTGTGTGTATTGCCAGGCAGCCAAGGATAAAGTTAGCGACGACGGCAGCAGCAGCAGTGCAGGACATACAAATGCACTTTGGACGTGGGCGAAGCGCGCTAAATTCGCTTTAATTCACTTTTCATACAAAACAGCAGCAGCAGAAGTAAAGGCTGCGAGCAGGCAGAGGCAGTGAGGAGCACAAAAGCACGCGCCAGCACACAGACACACACCCGCACACTCCCGAACACACACAAGCACAGGCACAGACACTTGCACACGCTGTCACACAAACTCGTGTTTGTTGTAATTAATTTAAAATATTATTATATGCGCGCGCGAGCGCTAAACTAAGGCAAGGAGAACACAAGCAAAGGAGTAAGCAAGAGGAATAGCAAGAACAAGAGCGGGAGTGAGATAGCGATACGCAAGCACGGACTCGCAGCAACCACAGGCAACGGCACAAGCAAGCAGTGCAGCTGTAGGGAAGGAGAAAGGCTGGAGTGTAAAAGTAGTAGTAAAAGCAGTGACAGGGCAGGGCTAAATAATTATAACCCAACTGCACACGACGAAGCGCCAGACAAACAACAACAGCAAAACAAGCAAACCGAGTATGGAATTACAAGCAGACAAGCAGAACTGAGCATAGCATGTGTGCGTGTTTGTGTGTCTGCTATGCACGTCAGTCTTCCATGCGTGTGTGTGTGTGTGTGTGTGAGTGTTTGTGTGGGCACCTTCGCAAAAACAAAATGTCCTAGTCAAGTTTTTTTTAATTGACGTACAAAACGCGACCAGGACACAAACACCAACATGCACTTAGCCCACAAACAGCAAATCAACAAGCATTGACTGCAATGCACAAACAACACAAACAATAAATTGAACACACAGACACAAACACACACACACACACACACACATATGTATGTACACATCCAGACAGTGCGCCAAATGCCAAAAAATACCGAAGACGACGACGATGAAATTGAAAAAAAGTAATAAACGTAAAGCTATTACAAAATCTGATAATGGTCCACCGCTGGCAATGGAGCGAAAATGCCGGCGCACACACACACACACTTACAGTACAGTTGAAAATAACAAAATTAAAAAGCAAAGAGCAAGCAAGCAAAGACGCTAAAGACACATTTAAGAGAGGCCCATAGAAAGAGAGATAGAGAGCAAGAGCGGGAGTGTTTTTGGAACCAAGTGGAATTGAAACACAACAAGCTTTGGCATATCGCCAGTGAAATAAAATGCAAGGCACATAAAAAACCGTTACAATATGCGGCTGCAGCGCCAGCGCTACAACAGCAACAAAAGCAACGGCAAAAACAAGCGACGTCAGACATAAACATTGTGGCGCGCGTGCTGCCCCGAATCGTGGCTGCCGCAATATTAATTTCACGAATGAACAACCCTTGAATAACCATACACTTCATGTGCCGTTATTATTGCTCTGCTACGTGAGCGCGAGCGTAATTGCGAACCATGCACACAAAGCAAGTAAGAGAGAGAGAGAGTGAGAGAGAGAGCGCCAAAGAGAGAGAGAGCAGCGAACTGCAACTAAAACTAAAAGAGAACAAGAGATGCTCGGAAAGCTTTTGCACGAGATAAGCTAACGACAAAGTTGCTTCGGCTTCTTGATGATGTTTCTGTGTGTGTGTGTGTGTGCGATGGTGTGTGTGTTTTGTGCGTGTATTTGTGTGTGTGTGTGTGTGCAATGCTTTTTCATTGTGCATTTCCCAGAGGTGCATTTTTCTGAAAATCTAATTTGAGAGATTGAGATTGTTTGGTCTTTCAATGTTCTGCTCGCTCGTTCGTGATGCGACGCTTGCAATTTTAGTACTGCCACCCCCCTCACCGCACATTACCCCGCACCCATCATTCTCATAGTTATGTGTATATGTGTTTTGTAGATATACAGACATAACCATGAAACATATTGGGGAGTTATTACTCAGCCAAGTCTGTCTATCTATTTGTCAGTCTGTCTGACTGTCTGTCTGCCTGTCTGTCTGTCTGTCTGTGCACACATGCCCTGTTCACCGTTTACTTTAATTGGACGCGCGGGCGTTATGCTGTCGTAATTTTTTGAAAAATCTACATACTTGGCCCCAAAATTGAACAAATGTATCCGCAACAGCAACAGCATCCGCATCCACATCCGCATCCGGATCCGCATCTCAATGATAACGATGCGACGCGTCGCAATGGCTTCAATCATTGCGCACAGCGCTCAACGTTGCGGTTTTGAAAAACATTTTTCACTGAATGTGCACAAGAAACGTTCCATCGTCCATTTACAACAACACACAACTCAAACTAACACACACACACACACTGTCTCATATATCGTTACACACCCCATCGAGACGCGCGTCGTGTATGGTTGATGAGTGTGCGAGTGCTTTATGGCTGTATTGGGAATGAGTCGTTCAGACCGAGTCATGCGAATATTTGTTGTTGTTGTTCCAAGCATTGGCTGTAGGTTGGATGGGGGGGTGGGGGGAATGGTAGTTGCGCTGAGAATTGAGGGTTTTGGGAGGTGATTGGGTTATGCTCTGATTTTAATTTTGAAATCATACAAGTGCAGCACTGCAAAGTGATACAAGCGGATTTATTTATTTATTTATTTATATACGCAAGTGTGTGCATATTTGTGTGTATGTCTATCTATATATATTCAAGCAGACATCTGTGTATTTGTGTGTGTGTCTCATTCTATGTGCATGTGAGTGCGCGATGCGATAAAGCGCCTTACAGGATTTGGATGATGGCTGAAGGCAATGAATGCCGCTTCTGTTTGCAATTTGATAAGCTCATTCTCACTCTTTCTACCACTCTCTCTCTCTCTCCCTCTCTCTCTGTCGGTCCTACATTATTTTGCGACATTTCCTTTTGACATGCCTGAAAGTATGCAATAAAAATATCAATGCTAAGCCAATGTGTAAATCAGTGTATCTTATTGTTTCTACATTTTTTTTACTTTACTCTTCTGCTGTGCGTTTTGCTTTCATTTTAACTTTAATACTCTCTTTCTCTCTGTCTTTCTCGCTATCTCTTACCGTTTTTCTGACCGTTGAATACATTTCATATGTAGTTTATCAGTTGATTACTTTGCGTTTATTCTGTTGCCGGGAAAAAAAAATTTCACCGATTCACCATTCATTGTTTTTCAATAATCCTATTTGACTGTGCACCAGACTTAATCCACGTACTATAAATTCAACTTTTTTATGACATTTAAAAAAGAAATCTGTTGCACGAACAAATTTTTATTTAAGTGGCATTGCACGATTAGTTTGGCTTAAAGTGAGATACAGTAGAAAAATAGTACGAAATTTTTATGTGCGAACTCAAAGATATATTAGGCTGAACGATAAGAAATTCATAGCATAAATACGGTTTGGTATTCCAATCTGTTGAGCACTTATGTTCTTAGATATGACAAATATCCTATTTGATCTATACAAACATGTCACATTAACATTGTTTTTAAATGCCAGATAAAAATAAATAAAACAACGTCAGATTAGCATGTCCCAAAAATATAAAGCGATTTTTATTTTGCGATTTGATAAGCTTCGTACATAAATACATATATACACAGTAAGTGTTACATATAATCAACTTTAGCAGTATTACAATTAAGAACTTAACTATACAGATATCGGATAGAGCGCTGTAACCATAGGACTATACATATTCATGAACTAAATCTAAAACTAAGCTACTCCGAAACTGGAAATGTTACTGTGACAATACAATACAGCAAGGAGAACTTTCCATTTTGTTGCGTTAATACAAATACAGTGTATACCCCATGGAAATTAAAAGAAAATAAGCTTCACCAGTCCATAGAGCGCCCAAGCTGTTAACAAATAGACGATGCCCAGCGTAGAATAATGTAGAACCATCATCCTGTAATAACAAAAATTAAAAAATATAAATGATAAATGAATAAGTGAAATCATGGGCAGAATTTAAGATTTTAACATTTACCGTTTGATGCGCCTTATGGATTCGGGTAAATTGCTGGGATCGTCTTTAACAACATACAAGCGCAGGCCATACAAACTGACTTTAAATAGATGATTCCAGTCCAGATCACGCATATCAAAGGAGAACAGTCGCTTGTCTCTTACATCCAGCTTATCGACCAAATTCCGCACGTTGTCGTTATCAAAGCGAAACTCATTCGAGCTGAAGAACTTTAAAACATTGCTGAATTTGTGAATCTTACGATAGATTTTCAACATTCTGTAAATGAATAAAGTTTGGTTTGGGTTGTGTTTTCGAGTGCAATTAAATTTAAACACACCTCGGTTTCTTGCCCATGAGAACCATAATCAAGTCCATGAACATGGCGGGCAATATGTGGTACAAGAAGCAGAGTATGTGATACTGCCACATGTGCGGCACAATGGTGAATACCGGATACCAGATGGACTTGCGCAGGGGTATATCATGGACATACTTGAAGCCCGTCATTACGTAATTACGCCAGGTGACCATATTATCCGAATCCGGTACATAGTTATATATGGGCGGCGTTTCATATCTACGATAGAAAATTGTTGGAGATTTTAAATATTAAATTTTGTATATATATATTTTTTTTTGCTTTAAAAAATATTTAAGTACTACTTGTAAAATTGTTATAGATTTTAATTTTTTGACTGAGTTTGAATATCTTATTTATTTGTATTTAACATTTCTTAAATAAAAACCAGCCTATTAATACAAATTATACAAATTTGTAACAAATTGTTGACAACTTTAATTGAAAATGTTATCTAGATTTGAGAGCCAATTAAAACTATTGAATTTAAAGCTATAACATTTTAAAGTCAACTAAGAGGATATTAAATTGTTCAAACATAAAGCTTACTAAAGAGTATTAAATTTCTGTTGATCCCATAATTGACTATTGATTGACGTTATTTTATTTTCTACTTTCAATCAGTATACAATACTTCGGATAAACTTATGTTATAAGTTAAGGTATTGCAAGCACATTTTGCAAACGGTAAGCCACTTGGGAAAGTCGTAAGCAGAGGCAACTTGATTTCCGCGAGTGACAGATTGTGTTGCAAACAATACTTACGTATTTCTTGCCACATCCCAGGCGCTGGCCAGCAAGGCATTGACGCACATGTCCACGGGCACAATGTGCGCTGTGTTGTCCATGTTGCCGGTGAAAACGCGCAGGACGCCAGAGCCAATGCCCACAATGACCCCGCAGGGTCCATACATATTGTCAATCCAGCCAGTCACCGGCTCACGATAGCTGGTGATCACTAAAAAAAAAAGTAACACAAATACCCGAAGTTGCAAGGCACTGTGGAAGTTGCATGAAAGTTGTAACTTACCGATGCCCGGTCGAAATATGGTAACGGGCAATTTCTGTGCATGCTGATGCACCACATTCTCGGCGAGCACTTTGGTGTAGGTATATGTGTTCGGATATCCCTGGATAATCGTCGGCGTCAGCGTATTCAGCGTGTACTCGTCCAGGCACTCAGTCAACTTGCAGGCATTATCCCCAGTCATCATGCCAGTGTAGAACTTCTCCTGTATGTAGCGCATGTTGCAGTGCGCAAATGCAGTCGAGACATGCACAAGAGCCTGCAACAACAACACCAACAACAATAATTGCAGGGTATCTATTCAAATATAAACCTACTAGGTTGTCTGGAAATGTGCAGAGTTCTTAAATAATTTTTTCCCGAACAAAAATGTTTTTAACTTTGAGATTTTAGAATATATTTTGATAAGTTAGGAACAATAACAACTAGTATATTCTCCTTACATTCAGTAAAATTGTTTTCAATTTTTGTTAAATCATTGTGATAGAATGGTTCAAAATTCAAAGTTCTACTTGTAGCCCTAGTAAATCAGATAAATATATAAATTAAATAAATAAAATAATTGTAATTAAAAGACTCAGACAAGGTTCAATTCCTCTTAATCAGATTACAAATGATTTTGTTATCCTCATCAGAAATATAAAAAGAAATAGATATATTTAATTACAGTGTATCTATTGCTGTAAAAAAGCCGTTTCCAATAGGGATTGCATTGTGCGAGCTTAAATTATTTATTCTTAATGAGCTTTTATTATGTTTACCAACACTCCGAATATTCACTTGATTATTTTAATTGGCTTTTGCATTAAGAACAAATATCCTTAATGAGGTTTTTATTGAATTTATTTAACCATATCAGAGAGCTCAAACGTGAAAGCTACTTGAAATTATACAGATTATTCTATTAAAAAATGTTAAAATATTTATTGCAATAATATGACATTTCCAAACATGTTTGTATGTCAGAAAAATACATTTCCCACGAATTGACAGGAAATATTGATTTTTTCCTTATAGGTTCGTCTATTTCGAAAATTTCATCATAACTAAAAATTAGCTTAAGGAATTCAATTATTATAAAATTAAAATTATCTCTCTTAGTTACGTCAGATCATGGAAATAAATAATAATTATTTGAAGGATTTTGGCAAGAGAACCAGACTGAGCCCAATTCATAATTATATATTTCTTGTCTTAAGTTGAGGCTCTAAATTTAAAATTTGTGTTTTTCTTCGACTTTATTGAATTTTTCAGTTGAATTTGTCAGGGTATATTATATGAATTGATAAACTATATCTTTACAATTGTTTCTCATATTTCTAACGTAAATGTTTTTTTTTATTGATAATAGCGAGAAATGGGAAGTTGTCAATAAAATTCTAAACTAAACTAATATTCATAATTTAAAAACGCAAGCTCCAAATTTCTCTGAGATCAACTTGTGTAAATAGATGGACAGGCCAACATATCTACCTTTACTCTTCTATTGATGTTGGTCAGGAATATATATTCTTTTTCGGGACGGATTGGTTTCCTTCAACGGCATACAACTTGATAATACATTTTTTTTTCCAGTCTCCCATTTGAATGGGTAACAACACATAAAATTACTTAGACTCAAGCCTCACCTTCAGGTTGACAATCTCTTTGGCCAGTTTGATGATTTCCTTCGTGCCATGCACATTGATAGCAATGGCCATTTTGAGCTTCTCATCAAAACGCACAGTGGCCGCACTGTGCAGAACAATGTTGACATTCTCTTTGAGTGCCTCGCGCTCATGGTGGGAGATGCCCAGGCCCGGGAGCGAACAGTCGCCGCTGATGATTGTGATCTGGCAGCGATACTTTGGATTTATCTGTTTCATTTTGGCAAAGACCTAAGAAGCAGATACCATAGATAATTTGTAATTCATTCGTCATTGCGGCTAGTATAGAAATCATTTACCGGATCATTGAACAAATCCTCGATGCGTGCATGGGCATCCTTGCCCTTTTTGGTGCGTATCAGCAAATATATTTGTGCCACCTCTGTGACGCGCAACAGTTTCTCAATAATAGCTGGTGGACAAATCAATTCGTTTGTAAAACAACTAGACCAGTAACCATATAAAAAATTCAAGTCACGTTCAACTTACTTTTGCCAAAGAATCCGGTGCCGCCAGTGAGGAAGACGCCTTTATCCTTGTAAAACATTTGCATGGGCGACTCATCTGCAAAGATCAATGCAAACAGCCATTAAACAATTAGCCAATTTGATGCGCATCATTGTGCAAGCGCCACCTCACTCACCTCACCCCTAACCACGCCCCTATGGCAGTGGCAGTAGCACTTGGCTGCTGCCAATGCTCAACGCTTGTTTGCCACCCACTTGACGCGCGTCACGAATTTAAATGCGCGCCCCAAAAGCCACTTCAATTGCGCATAATTCACGCCGTCAGACACACACACACACACGCACGCACACACGGCACGTACAAACACACACACACACACACACATACATCAGAGTCACTGGCAAGTCGCACGTAAAGAGCGTTTGGCATGTGGCTGCATTTTGGCCATATGTCAAAATGGCAACAACAACACTCAAAGTTAACGCCAATGCTGACATTGTTGTCGGTTGCTGCTGCCACTGCTGCTGCTGCTGCTGCTGCTGGCTGACACTTGTGGGGCACTCATAAATATTTGCAAGTTAGCAGCTCGTCGAGCTATTCATCTATCGTACAATGGTACACACACTCACACACATACACACTCAAACACACACATACACAGTCCAACACACACATACATTTGTACACACAAATTCATATCTGAATGCGTACACTCAGAAAATCAAATTTGAACTGGAGAATTAGTCTAGTTTTCCGACATAATATGCATTGAAAACAAATTCTAAGCCAAAAGAAAAAATTATGATCTTTCTGTTTAAAATCAAACCTTAATTGTTAACACAAATACCTACACATTCCACTGTTGTTAGTCAATCAGTCAATCAGTTTCTCATAACTAATATTTACTTCCATCTTTTTAAATTTAAACATTTCACTTAACTTCACCTCAATGGAAACGTCAAAAAGAAAATTTCTGTTTACATTGTAAACTAACCCAATTAATTTTTATTGTCATTATAAACATTATATTTAAAAATAATATGATATGAACAACTTTTTAGTTCACAAAGTTATCCGACCAAAATGCTATGCATTTTATTATCACTTTTAAATAAATATTTAACATGATCGGTCCACTAAGTCATATAGTTTTAGTTTGCCCAAAAATTAGTTATGATTATGCTTTTCCAAATTTAATTGCGCAAATATTTTTCTAAGTGTAGAACATGTATGCAGGCATTCCTCTAACCTTAAGGTGCTTGTGCTGGTGCTGGCTGAGTCCATCTGCTGCTGTTGTTGTGGCCTAATTGGCAATCGACGACGTAAATCACTGTCAAGCTGCATAGCTTAAACAGGCTAGGCATACACACTTAAACACTCTGGCCACTCGATAATTGCATAATAAATGCAACAATGTTAAGGACTTACAATGGAGACCACCCAATCACCCACTGGCAGCCAGTGATGTTGCCAAGCGTTTACAAACTCACACACCAAACAAATTCATATTCATACAAATGCCGGCTGACACCTCGAGCCGAAACTGGTTCATCTTCAAGCATCACCTACCAGCCCCCAATCCCCATCCACACGTCCAGCGGCAGACATCCCCCGGAGTCGCACTCCAACCAAAAGCACTTGGCGCGCTCACTCGAATGTTTTGTTTACCTATGCTAATTGGCTTAAATGCAACTCAAGCGCACTTCTCATCGCGCCAAGCCGAAACTGAGCCGCCAAAAACCCCACATACTCCTCGGCACCACCCCAACCCCCCAACTCCCCCCCACCTAACCCCTAACTGACACCCAACTGCCAGCATTGTTTATGAGCGCTTCGGAATTGAGCTGCCGGGCCCCCTCAACAAACGCGTGGCCTCACTTTTCGAGTGCGAGTGTGGGGCATGCGGCATGCGGCGTGCGCATTTAAAGCTTTTGAGCGCTTTGGGGCATTTGTTCAGCGACAACAGCAACAACAGCAGCACTTTGAGTGAATTGTCAACAATTGTGTTGGCTCTTTGGATTTGCGCGCCGCCGCTGATTGCCGTTGTTGTCGTCGTCGTTGTCTCTCGCAGACCAAAAAGTCTGTCACATAATTTGTCAATTTCAACCATTTTTGCCACCCACCCGCGACCCGGAAGACAAATGTAATTCTTTGTGAATGCTGATTGTTTTTTGAAGATATACCAAAACAGGTTCCTTGTTTGCTTTAGGCCTGTAAGTGAGTTACATTCTTTTTTGCGGTCATGCAGTGAACTTAATACAGGGCCATGGGGCAGGTGACCCTGGCAGTGGCCCTTTAGTGCCCTTCACTTGTCTTTCGGTCACTCACCTTGTATGCCAGTGATAAGCTGACAGTGATCGTCCAAGGATTTCGTGTATCCATTTCGAATGTTCATTAATTTTGCGTCCTCCATCGTGGTCAGAATTTTTTTTTGTCGGGCTGCAAGCAGAACCAGAATTTATAAGGCAATTAATACGATGATTTTGAAAGTAATTGCTGTAAAGTTAAGAACAACTTTTACTCGTTACCCTATTTAGTATGGAATGCAATTAAATCGTAAGATTTTTAATAAGGGCCAATTATTGTGGGTTGTACAAACTATTATTAAAGATATTTATAAAGTGCAATTAAAAACAACTTTAATCTGGATATTACAAAATATTCAGAAATTTTAATCATATTAATATTGTTATTAATTTCATAGAATATAGTAGAATAAATAAATATCCTATATTATATATTTTAATATTTACCATTTTAGACTAATGCAAAATGCTTCTAGAACTTCTAGAAGTTCCTTAGCGAAGAATCAAATTAATAGAATATTTGTGTTAATACTTTAATAAGGACTAAAATTTAATTTTATACCTTTTATTGCTGTAAGGTTATTTTTTAGTCAGAAACTTCCCATTGTACAACAGTTGGTTTTCAGTTACAAAAACAAAAAGCCTATTTGTAACAATTGCTGTCCAAAATTTAATAGCTTTTGTAGAATTAATTTGTTTATTTATTTTCTTTACCGATTTAAGCACACTGGCTTTAAAAAGGCTTTAATAAAAAAGCAATTCATAAAAAAGCATATACGTTGTAAGCCATTTTTTTCGCTTGTGTAAAATCGACAAAGTCGATGTCAACAGGTGTGTAAAAAGAAAAAACTTTTCATAACGTCATATGTATTTAAAATATTATAATAATGTCACTTTTATCTATTTGTTGCATGTATCAAATTAACAAAGAACACGCAATTTAACATACATTTTTTCAATGAAATAAATTTTTGCTTTTCACATTGCTGCATTTCGACAGTCTGATAATGGGCCATTTTAAACTTAACGTTCACAAATTGAATTGTTTTCAGTGTCTAACAAATTAGGAAATGTTTCAATTGAATTGGTTAAATTAAATGTTAAATGTTTTCTGGCAATTATAAGACCGACGCGTCGGCGGTCTCTATGCGACTGTTTCGTGACTACTAAAAACCAAACATAAGTAAATTTCATTACAAATTTTAATTAAAACTTCACTCGGGCTTTGTGTGCTGCATAGCTGCATAGCATTGAACAAGAAAAGTGTACCAATAAGAAAGTATAATGAAGTGCCACACGCACCTGTAGACAGAAGCACGACAAAGACAGAAAACCCAATTGAAAATTCAACTCAAATACAATTTTAATAAAATCCATATCCGCAGTGAAAGCACAAAAGAAAGTGAATCTATAAAATACAACATAAAGCACAGCCCTCGATATTCGTTGTTGTGCTCTTTTAATTAATGCTCCCAGAAAAAAAAAACCTATTTTATATATAAAGGTCACAGAAGCTATTGTACGCTTTAAATATGCAAGAATAATATATATATGTTAAATTAAATACTTGGGAAAAAAAGAAAAAAATAATAATAATCCACTTTTAATTATGGAATATTATTGAAGTATTTAAAATTATATAATTAATTTGTTCAAAAAGTATGCACTCGTAAATTGATTTCACAATCTACTTTAAAATTTGTTTTAAATAATTAATTTAAAAAAAAAATATTTTTTTTTTTTCCTAGAAATTTTGTATGTATTTGACTAAATGAAAAGAAACCACTTGACTCTGAATAACAATAAATTAAATCGGATTGAACAAAAAAACAATTGTTCTAATTTTTCAAATATATATAAACAAATATTAAATATAACAACAAACAAATGTCAACCTTTTTAGCCACTATGCGTTGAGCAATTTATATGCATACAAAAACAAGATTAAATTGTTATATTTATATTCAAAACAAAAGCATTCTGAAACGGACATAAATTAGATATTAAAAATAGTAAAAAGTTGTTTTCAACACATTCAAATCAATTTTTGTATAAACTGAATAATATTAATATATATTTTTAAATTGCATTCAAAATTATAGAATGTTCTCTCAAAATAAATACTTCACTTTTGTATGCATTTCATCTGTGAATGATTTTTAATGAGCAGTGTTTTGTTTTTGTTGTTCTGTTTTAAACATAAATAAATTAAACAAACTTAGTACGAATAATTTGTGCAAAATGAATGATACATGTACTAGTTATAACTATTAATATTTTCTAATTTAAATATTTTGTAATTTTTACGTGTTTATATTGTTTCAATTAAATTCCTAGAGGTGTTTGGTCAAGTGATGCTCGTACGAATTAGAAGGTAATTCAATTGCAAGCTCAGGAACACAAAATAACAATACTCGTGCAATATTGAGCTGGTCTTGAATAAAATTTAATTGAAGAGCTCATGTCGATGACGGAATTTTAATTGCTCACAATTTAAGTCTAAACAAAAAAGGCGCCCGAAGTAACAAAAACATAGCTGATAATGAAATTGCAAATAATGTGAGAAATAAATAAATAACTTACTGGATTGTCAGCAAGTTCAATAAAGGTCTATATGATATGAAAATGGCCAGACAAATGCAATAATTGTATGGAAAACGATCCGAACAAATGCATGCTGGGCAGAACAACATCAACAACAAACAAAGGGGCCTGAAGCGTGGCAGGGCAAATAATACGAAACGAAACTGAACATTAAATAATTAGAGTGTCGAAGTCTCGCACAATTAACCCATATTTGCAATGGAAACCAGCAAGCTAGCCAGCCAGCTAGCCAGCCAGCCAGCTAGCCATCCAACCAACCAGGCATCCAGTCAGCCAGTCAGCCAGTCAGTCAGCCAGTCAGTCAGTCAGTCAGTGAGCTGGGCAACTAGCATGTTGCATTTCACACCAGTTGTGGGGATTTTTTGACGCTTGGCTCGGCGCGCACTCATTCGTATGAATGACGAAAGCTGTGAGAGGTGGGCGGCGGCAGGTGGATGCTCGGGTGGATGGGCAGCTTGCCAAGCTGACTGACTGACTGACTGAGTGACTGCATGGCTGGCAATGTCGGCCAGAAAGCCACAGTAACTGATTGCACCACATTGCCAACCACAACGCCACCAACACCGAACGCACTTCTACTTCAGCTTTTGTTTTGATTTTGCGGTTTGAGTCTTTGCTATGGGATCGATTTTGTCTGCGAATTTATACATTGTTTAAGTATAGACCACAGCTGCAGGCACTGCCATCTTCGTCTTGTTGTTCTTGTTGTTGTTGTTGTTGTTTATTCTGTTGTCTTTTTCTTCTGCCTCTTCTGCCTCTTCTGCAGTTGCCTGTTGTCGACACCATCTTCCGTTTGCGATGCACATCGAAGCGCAGCTAATTGAAACATTTTGCACCGTGTGCCAAAACGATCCAAAGAGTCATAAATATTAATTAGAAGAGAGCAGAGCTTATTTAATAGCCAATTGCATAACTGAATATTTTAACAATCAGCAATAGATTTAGTGTTTTTAATTAATAGCTTCTGATAAATGCAATTTATTGCTGTGAACGTGTCTTTAGATAATAAAGAAATAAATCTATTTTATATCTGCTGGTATTATTTATATTTAAACTATTAAATATTCACTACGTACAACTTATTTATAAATTTAGACATCTTAATCGAAAACATATAATTTTCAACGGAAAGTTCCATGTTCATTGCTAACAGGAAACAAATATAATTAGAACTCAGTAATTAATAGTGATGATAGTTGCAGTAAAATTAGTAATGGTTAAAGTAGTTAAAGTTAATGACGTTTTGATTACAAATGTTGTTTGTAAAATTTTAAACAATCGGCTTAGCTTATGTAAATTATGTGGAAAAAGGTACTTACTAATTTGGTTAAAGCAACTTTAAAATGAATATTAAAATGTTAAGAAAGATAATAGACCTTAAATATAGTTAACATGTATTTAAATTTTTAACTAATTTTTAAAATGTGTATAATTAGAATTTTGTACGCTAGTCTATAACGTCTTTAGTTGCTATTTTAGAGCCAAATCTTTAACGTCAGGCTAAACATTGTAAGTATTGTTTATATAGGCATAATTAGACATAAGAATATTTAAAGAAAAATCATTAAGCTCCTTTTGATTTTTAGTACCATATTCAAGTTAATTAAGAGATTTCATTGTAGAATTTGAATTCACCGAAATGATATCAATAATGGTTATATGACCTTTGCGCCAGTGTTTGAAGTTACCCATTCCAATGTCAATAGTGCTCTTGGCACTTTTGAAACTATATACATACTTGAAGCTACTTCCCCTGCTTTGTTTGTTTGCCGCCAATACTGATGCTACTGCTGTTGCTGCGGCTCCTTGAACAGCAAAATTCGAAACAATGGACAAAAACACAAAGTATAAACCACAGCAATAACAACAAATGCCCTAAAAACAGAATGCAATGCAACCAAATTCATTGCACCGTCGACAAACTTAAAATTTCCTCCTCTCGCAGATTTCAATAAACCCAAATGCGAATCGAAGTGCCAACACCAGCATCGCCATCAGCATCAACTTCGACGCCTTTGAATCCTTGCCCCTCCCATGCCCCATCGCCCCTGTTCCCCTTCACAAATGCCCACTCTGCTTACTTACTGCTTGCCCGCATTGCCGAGGCTCATTCGCTTTGAATTTTATTTAATGCTTTTGTAATAAAGTGTAAAATTGTGAAAAAGTGCAAACAACAACAGCTACAGGAGCATGCTGGCGTCTACCGACCGTCCAGGGGAAGAGCCCCATTGCATAATATCAACAACATCATCATCAACGGCAGCAACAACCACACAACACAAACAGAAGCAACAACAACACAAACAATGGGGCAGCAATAAGAACGACGTCAACGGAGGCAGCAGTGGCAGCAGTAGCAGCAGTGGCCACATTAAAAGAAGAAGAAATAATTAACAGCAACAGTTTGAAAGTCCATAAAGCGAAAATGGTTGTTGTTTTTGTAGTTGTTGCTGTTGCCATCAACTGGCAAAGCTTTGCTCTCCGCTCTTCATCCTTCATTCTGCCACCGCATGTGGCATGGTCGTACAACTTCCGACTTCCGACTGGCTGACCGGCCAACTGTATTCCTGGACTACGGTAGATGGTTTGTTGTTCCTACTGTTGTCTCCCTGTGGCTGTGTGTCTCTGTGTGAGTCACTTGTATTGGGTGTGGCATATTGGCACTGGCATTGGCGACCCACCCCACCCACTGACAGAGACGACACAGACAAAAGTCAGTGAGAAAATGTACGTTAAATCTATTAAAAGATAATTACGTGAAGACAAATGAACGCTGGAATGGGAAAGCAGGCTGGCTGGCAGGGGGCGCAACTGGAACTGTCCGTTGTCTCTGCGGTTGTCTGCCCAGCACACATACATATGTCTGCCGTTATTATTATTCGCGTTCGCTGATACGATAACGCTAATGGATATGGATATTGATTATAGTTTTTATGCTGCTGATACTGATGCTTCTGCTTCTGCTCCTGCTCCTGCTGCTGCTCCTTCTGCTGCTCCTGCTGTTGTTGTTGCTACTTTAGCTGCTGCTGTTGATGCTGCTCGGATAATGATCATTTTGATTAAATTGATGCGTCATTTTATGAGCCGCAATGGTATTGAAATTGAGTGGTCTGTGACAGTGTGTATAGTTTATGGCAATGCGATAATTATTCGCGCTGCCCACAGAATATTCCACGCAAGGGAATCTCAATTATTAGCTGCTTCAATATGTCTATGTGTGTGAATGGGTGTATTAACGTTTAATTAACGCGGCCAAATGCGTATATTACGTTATTTGCAGATACTCACATTGACTATAATTATTTGAGTTCATATTTGGAGAACCTTTGTCTTTGTAATTAGATAGTCAATCCGATGGCTAATAGAAAAAAATGAGCAAGCAATGAATGAAAACTACCTAAGCATCTCTCTAAGGGTATCATTAGCTAAAGTGCAGCGAATAAACAATTTGAAGCTTAGTGACGCCAAGGGTGATAATGTGTTGCACACTAATTACGTGACTTTGACTTTGGTTTTTTGCAACGTGGTGTGAATAGCAGGGGTCACTAAATTGCAAGTGTGGGATTTCACAGACTGCTGCTATTGTTCGCAAATCGAAAAAAAAATAAAAAAATACAAGTTCTTAGAATGCTAATCAACACTAACACTTTAACTATAAAATTTGTAAGAGTGTGTGTGTGGGTGAATGTGTGTGTGTGTGAGTGTGTGTGTTTGTCTGTGTCGGGCACGTGTGAAGCTTGTCTATGCTTTTATTATCTAATTAAGAGTTTCAGCCAAAAAGACAAACATTTGCAATTACATGTTTACGTGTGTTAGCTGTAAGGGTTTTTCCCAATGTCAACTTTAAGCTCTTATCACATTTTGTATCTTTAGAGCCAAGCCAAATATTGTTGCGCATGCGTAAATTGTTGGTAACTTAGGTTGGGTTGTGGGAGGGGGCGGTGGTAACTTAGGTTGGGAGTGGGGAGGGGGGCGGTTGTGGCCAGCTAATGAGCGTTGTCGTCGACGTCACATTGTTGATATGCCCCACTGATGCCATTGCGGTTGCGGTGCTTGCCTATCTACCTGCCACAGCACTCAAACACACACACACACACACAGCCTCACATGGAAGATGGCTAAATCTGTTGTTGTGCGCAGCTGAGTGTAACCAAATTGTTGTTGGCTGACTGGCAGTCTGATGGTTGATGGTTGATGGTCTGCTTTTGCATGCTCGCGTTTCAATTGTTGGTAATGGTAATGGTAATAACATTTATGTATGAGTTAGGCAAATACTAATAATCAGCATTGCATCGCACATGCACAAATACCACTCACAAACGTCAAATCAATTATATATCTATACCAAAATGCCCTGTCACATTAACCCATTCGAAAATGTGTGTGAGGCTATTCAACCAGGCTGGAGTGATATCTGACACGTATTTAGTTTGAATTGGCCAATTGTGAAACAGTTGAATGATATCTAAATAAGACATTAAGTATTCGCAGCGTTGTGCATTTATTGTTATGCACATGCATATTGAATTTAATTCAATTACATGCTATCCTATCCTACAACTTACAATTAGAAATCGTTGTTCTCATTTAAGCTATGAGGCATTTCGTGCAGCGATGGAAACAACTTAATTATTGTTCATTATCCGTTTTGTTTGCGCTTTTCGCAATTGAAATGAAATTGATTTCACATAATTTAATTTCATTTTTTAATCATTTCAAATCAGCGCTTCGATTGAGCTGATTACACTTTTTATTGCATTTACGGCAGCATTTTCTAAATCAAATGCAATTGTTTCGTTGCGCCATTATTACGCTGATTAATTTATGGCAAATATTTCAACATTGCAGAAAGCACAGCAAAATAATAATAATGGCAAAAAAATGACCACACAAGTCGCATACTGAAATCGTAATTACATAATTCCCGCATTATCAATAACAGAGCCAAACAAAAAAATTAAATTGAAAAAAAACATGTATAAATATATATAAAAGATCTGACCTTACAAAATATATACACAAACATAACAACAATCAGAGCAAGTGTAAACAATAAACATGGACCGTTATGCTCGTAATTTGCATTAATTAAACAGATTTTTAACGGCGATTCCTGTTCAAAAATCAAATCAAAAAAACATTTACGAATAACCAAATATTTTACACTCTTGCAGACTATATTTAATCTGCCTTTTACTATAATTATAATATAAAATTATTGATTTAACATGGTTATATCGACTTGTCCAACGATGCGGATCAAGAACATATATTATATATTCGCTTGCAAATGTCTCCCTTAATGTGTTTGCAAACTTCACTACAAAACTATATAACCCTATGCAAGCGAATAAAAAGCAATAAAAATATATATAAATATTAATTTAAAACTTTTTAAGCGCTTTTTACCTGAAGGGATTTCAATTGCTGCTTTTTTTTTATTTTGTTTTCATATTTTTTCTGGTGTTCCTTTTTTAGAGGGTTTTTTTTGGCAAAGTTTATTTTGCTTACATTTATCTATTTGTTCAAAATTTAATAATATTGCCAAGAGCTGCATATATTGCCATAAATAGTGTTGTTGTTACAATATTTTTTATTACAATTAATATAATTCATTAATGTTTATATGTCCTCATCTGATGTGTGTAGTGGCTTGCCACTGCTTTTCCGGAGTTAACTATACGGTTTTTATTTACACATGCATTTATTTAAATTATTGGTAAATATGGACTATGAGCATGCTGTGGTGACAAAAAGAAAAATTATATATTTCCCCATATTGGGAAAAATGTCAGTACTGAAAAAAAGTATCGGCATCCTTATAACATTTCAGATAAACTAATAAAAATATGAAAAAAATATTTTAGCATGTCTAACACAATAAATAATATATATTATTTAAACTTGAATTATTTGTATCTTTTTAAAATAGCATTGTTTTGAATTAATTCAGTCATACGGCTAATTAGCCGTATTAATTGAATTGTAATAGGCATTGCAACAAATATAATAAATATGCTTTAATTATATTATGTTACTGTAAAACCGATTGATCTTAATGAAAGTAACAATAAATTGGTTTTATTATAATTATTTTAAAACGTAAAAATAGAAACGATTTAAATTGCATCAAGCCAATAAATTAATTTATAACAAATAAATGCCGTAATTAGACATTTAAATTTTATATGCATATTTTGTCATGTATTGAATAGTTTTATTTTTCAACATTTTTTCAACATGTTAGATGGAAACAATTAAAAAAGAATGAAAAAGCTTAAGTAACATTATTTATTGAAAACGCAACTTTTGCTCAGTTTACTTTGCCTCAGTTTTTAACGTTTACGAAAACTTCAGGCTAACTTTAATGTTGTGTAAATTTGTTATAAAAATTGCCAAGATAAAAGCTGTAAACTAAGCATTAACGGACAGTATACCAATGTGAATATATAAACACCAAGTAAAACAAGTTATTAAGTGAATTATACTATTAATAAATTGCAGACATTTACTCAGGTATCAAATTCGTTGGCAATCTAAAATGCGAAACGAAAGCAAATTCATATATGTATGTATACATATATTTATGTACATATATGTACAATTGCTGGGTGGGCGGCATGCAGGCGGTGTTGAGTGGCTGAAGAAATCACGTCATAAACGTGGCGAGCACGAATTATTTACACAGCAACCGAAAGCCCAAAAGAGGTCCCAATAAAATAACAATAAACTATGTCACACTTTGCTGGATAGCCGGGAGTTATGTGTCTGCGTGTGTGTGTGCGTATGTGTGTGTGTGTGCGGCAAACCATAAAAACAAAAGCAACAACAACAAGTCGCAAAAGGAAAAAGCATAAACAATTGTATTACAAACACGTCTACAAATTCAAAAAGCAGCGCCTACAAAACATAGCAGAGCATTGCCCCTCTCATAGACGATTATTTATTGTTAACGATTTATATTTCTGTGCGCTGTTGATGCTTAAAACGCTCAGATTTCAAAGCTGGCAGTTTGTGCGAGTGTGCCAGTATGTGCGAGTGTGCCAGTGTGTGTTTGTGTGTGTGCGTGTTCCTATGTTTGTATTTGTACGTGCGAATGTTTGAGTGCGAGTGCCAGATTGCAAGCTGTGGGTCTTTGACTGCCATCACATCGATTGAGCCTGATTGCCGGCTCAAGTGTCGTCCGCGTCACTCGGGCCATGGTTGGTCGGGGTAAACTGGGCTGGGCTGGATTGCGTGCTGGGATAAATAGATGTTAGAGCTACCTCTCTGACAACCTCTGCCGTAGCTGGCCGGAGTTGACTTTGCCTGGCCTGGCCTCAGCCTGGCATGGCTGGTCTGGCCAAGGCGCAAGTGTTATAGATTGTTTTCCCACACGTTGCCGCAGTGCTTTCGTCAAGCGTCAACTGTGTGGCATGTTTGACAGCAATGAGTGCTTGACACGTACAAAGGCTTTTGTTTGGGCTGAGTGTTCCCGTTGTTGTTGTTGTTGTTGTTGCTGTTGCTCATCTGGCCGTTTATCTTGCCATTGTGCATGTTATTTAGTGTTCACTGTTGTTGTTCCCTTTTGTGTGTATCAATGTGCGCTTTTCTTTGGCCATCTCAATAGACGCAGCTCTATCTGTGCATGTCAACTGTTTTTGTGTCTCTTTCTCTCTGCGTGGGTGTAGGTGTGTGTGTGTGTGTGTGTGTGATACGAATTTCATAGAAATTTGTTACGCTCGCTTAAACGACAATTTGTTGCTTGGCCACTGTTATGATATTGTTGTTACATTTGCAGCTGTTGCTGTTGTTGTTGTTGTTGTTGTTGCTGTTGCTGTTGTTACGCCCAATTCATTGACTATCCCGCCCATTTGGCGAGTGTCCATGATTTTGCCCTCGAACAACAACCAATTTGGCAGCAACCCCATCGAACGACCAACTGACCCAGACAAAGTAGCACAAAGATGTTTTACTACCCAAAGTTGTTGTTGTTGTTGTTGTTGCTACAATTTGCTCATTACTTTTTATCACTACAACATCACCGCACCGTCCCGCACCCCCTCATGTCTCAGAAGACAACCCCGTTGAAGAAGGCATTGGCCTTTGGACCCAAAGTAAATTGTTGCCCCTTTTTTATTATTAATTTTTTTTTTTTTCTTGTTTTCTTGACTGTTTGTTGCCACAGTTCGCATCTACTATTGTATTTTTATAGATGTTTCACTGATTTTTTCATTGTTAATTCCTATGATTGCACTGCTCCTGCTGCTGATGCTGCACCCTCAAAGCCAACAACGAACTGCAAATGGACAATGGCTTAGCCAACAACAACAACAACAACAACAGTAATAATAGCAACAGCAATTGATATGGCAAAATTCGAATTTTGGTCTATGGTATATTTTGTGGCCACGAGCATTTTGCGTTGGACATATAATTATGTTATTGTGGATTTCGATGCTTGATACGAAATATGAACAGGCTGAGTATGAGCTAAACCCTGGACAAATGCCCACATGCACTTTGCCAGCTGGCTGGTTTTCTGGCTGACCACAGTAAAAGCATTTACTTTGCTCATATTTATGCGGCCCGCAAATTGCATGCAATTTATTTTGCTTGTTGCAAATCAAAAATTTCCATAAAATGAAATGTTTGGCACAATGTTTGCAAAGCGCATAAAAATACATTTAATGCAGCATAAAAGTTATTACTTCATTCGTTTTCAAATGTAAATAAATCTTTTTGTGGCCTTTTGATTTCAGTTTTTATAATGCACGCTTTGTTTATGTATTTTTAAGTAAGCAGCACATTAAATAAATTAGAATGTGTTTCGACTGAAAATAAATTGCCAACAATCGCAGCTTTAAATATATATTTATAAATGTATATATAAATATATATGTTATTTTATTTGATTTATTTAATAGAATAAAATTTCCGTTCAATTTCGAATAAACATCAAAAAACTGTTAGGCACAAAAATGATTTTATTTGACTTCGTTTTATCAAATATCAATTGTTGCTATCAATAATAATAACAAAAGTATGAATTGACAGTCGGTCATTTGTTTATTTATTTTTTTTTTTTCAATTTTTCGATTTTTTGTTGTTTTAATAAGCACTAAAATACTCGTTATATCCGAATGCTCGCTTATCCCCTAGTCAGTAGCTTTAGCTTAAGCAAGACCCTAACACACACAGTTCCACAGTCACACACGCACACACACACACACACACACGCACACACGCACATACACACAGCGACGCATGGAACTAAGTAAAAATGGAAAATGTTTTGCGTATTTGCATAAGAAAACTAAGTTGAACCGAAATCAATGATTGCTCAAGCATTACTTGTGAGAACTACAAATGCCACGCCCATACCCACGCCCACTTAGTCTGCCCCATCCGCTTCTGTGTCGCCTGAAGCTAGACATGGTATATTGAAAGATTGGTAGAAGCTGGAATTGGGTTTGGGCATGTGGTGCTTTGGCGCTTTCATATTATTACTTTATGGTTGCCTCCAGTTATGCATACTATAACCATAAATATGCTACAGCATAGGGCATGCTGAACAGTTATGTTGCTAGCCCAGTGGGCGACCAGCAGGAGCAACAGGAGCAGCAGGAGCAGCAGCAATAGCGCCAACAAAAGCATGTGAATAACATTTTGTGCTTGTATTAATGCATACCCATATTTATACTATAGCTCAAAACAATAAATAGTAAAAGCTGGATTATGATTAAATCGATTTCATGGAGCGTTTTGCGATACTTCCATATTTGCTGGATGGCCCAAACGCTCGTCTTGCCTGTAATCCTTCACAGACATGAGTGTGAGAGTGTGTGTGTGTGTGTGTGTGTGTGTGTGTGTGTGTGTGTATATGTATATGTATGTATATTTATTCCTTCCGTTTGACTGCAATCCACCCAAAGATAGGCACCGCCCACGCACGTTTATCGATTGCACTTGTAACATAAAAACACAAAAACAAACGAAAAACAAACAAAACGACGCAAGAAAGTAGAAGAAAAAAAACAACCAAATCGTTTTGGGGGGCGTAAAATTGGTTGTGTGCAATATTGGGCGTTTGGTTGCATAAACGCACAGACTTTCGTAAATACTATATATATACGCACACACACACACATCCACACACACACACTCATATACAAATGAATGCAAACATAAATGTGTGCATTACTCACATACAAAACACTTTGTGGGCAAAATAAATACTACAAGAGCGGAATTGCTTGCCCTTCCAACGATCCCAAATGAATACAGTGTCCAGGCAAATTGAATGAATCATTTCAATCGTATGCAAATGCGATTGAACTGCAGCAGTACTGCCATCACCCCATAACCCCAATTTCTATCTAGAGAGACCAGTGCAAAAGTCCAGTGTCCATTTTGACTTGTGATTTTTTGTAAAGCCAATCACTTTAATAATTTTCAATGATGTTTATGGCCACCAGTTTTTCACACCCACATACACGCACACGCACACACACACACTCACATGCACAACACTTCCGCTTTGGGGTTCGTGCCAAAAACTTTCGATAGTCAAGCCTCAACTTGAACTTCAATTAGCATTAATCTTGTATTGACATAACAACGAGTGTTTGCTCAAATTGTATATATATATATATATATATATATAGTCGGCCACAGTTCTCGCCAGTTATTTCTATTTATGCTACTTACTATTTGCAAAACTTTTTAAGCCCCGAATCGTTTATCGTTCACGTTCAATCAGCCAACAACAAGCAAAGCACAAAGCTCACCAATTCAGCGCTGCGAACACCTCACGTGGCCACTGACACCATATACCATATACCATATACCATATACCAGAAAGCATGTTGTTGGTTGTGGTGCGTGCAATAAACTTCCTCATGCCTCATGCCTCATACAGTGCTAGAGGATTCCAAAAACATATGCACAGATTGTATGCACTCAAATAAAAAATTACACTCAAATTTAAAAAATTAATTGCAAAATATACAACAATAATTTGATTTTTAATGCAAAATGGAAATACTAATTTAAAAAAAAAAAGAAATCTTTTCTGAAGTTAAAGATTTTCTCTCTCAACTGATATGTGAGAGTTTAGCTGATTTTTTATGTATATATAAAAAAAACATAACTGTTGAAAATTTTGAAGCTTGTAGAAATTTAAGAAACCTGTGTGTACTTAAAAAAAATAAACACCTTGTGTATTAGGCATATTTTTCTGAATTTTAAACAATGTAACTTTCAATTAAGAGATTAGTTAATTTTTTAAAGCGCATTGCGATGTTTTTTCTGAGTGTACGAGCTCTATCCATTGTCCTGTGCGTTTTTCCCTCGTGATGCTCATATCGCGCTGAGCGCTCTTTGATTTTATGATTATATATGTAATGCATTTTGTTTTATTTCATTTCTCTTTTGATTTCATTTCATTTCGTGAATTCCAGCCCAGAGCACTTTGCATTGTGATATGATCAGCGGGTTATCCGGTCTCGCGGTTTCCATTTGTATACACTGCCATAAAACACATATGGTTTAATATTCATACGAGTTGCAATGAATATAATAATAAAGTCAGCAAATACTGAATATAAATATATTATATACACGTTTTCAATGAATACACATTTCTTAAAATACCTTACTTCAAAGGTTTTTACGAAGGTTTTGAAAAGTTTTAACAGAAAGGGATTATTTTTTAAATGTATTTTGCAATGGGAACGCTGTATTAATGTGGAAGTAATTTTTTAAATCAAACCCTTTTGTATTATTTGAGATAGAATTTGTTTCTTCAAATGTAAATGCAGCTTACATTGTATGAATATACTAAGGTTTTGAAAATCCATTCAGTTTTGGCAATGTTTTGGCTGCGAAATATTTGGAGACCAAAGTCAATTGTTTGCAATTGAATTTGTAAATAAGCTCTAACCAAAAACCAAGTTTCCAAGGTCAATAAATTTGTGGCTGTGTGAGAATTGCAAACCCCATTGAATTTTTTGGTATAGAACCTTAAAATGAGCACGAGTTAACAATCGTTAAATGTGAAAAAAATGCAAATCAAATAAGTGCAATTCTATGTCAGTTGTCCCAAGTATTAAATATAGTGAGTTAACGTTTTTACTACCAAGCATTTTATATTCTTAAAAGATTTACAATATGACACATGAAATGTATTTGGGGTTCGGTGTGTCGCAGAAGTTACATTTCCATAGTAGTTTTGTCGCTTTTCTTTTTGATTTGTCAGTTTTGGCCAAAAGTATTGTCTGGATATATGCAAAAACCCAATCAGTTGTGCACATCAACTATGACATATCACATAGATATATATATGTATGGCAAGCTAATACATTTTGTGATGTCTAACCAAAAATATTTAAAATAATTCTTACTCAAATGCCTCAATAGCCATATCACAAATTTTATACTAAATGGATGAGTTGCGTATTTCAGATTTGTGTTTTTCTAAACAATTAGTTTGCAACTTTTGATGATAGAATATATACACTTTTATATAATTACAAAATATATTATATTCTCAAATATATATTCACAACTCACATTGAAACTTAAACATTTTTGTTTACGCACCTTGTGTACTGCACATTTTCCATACACACTTCAAAAATTTGTTATTTAATAATTCAGTTGCTGGGCAACCTCGAAATTCGCCCACAAATTAAATCACGTATGCTGACGAAAATGTTAAATGTACGATTTCGAAACTGGGACTGGGCCGTGATTGGTAACCAAAACACAAGAAGAAAAACTCACACGTTTCAACATCACAGAGCTGCGTAAAGCATAATAATATCATATTGCGTCTATGGAAAACCCGATAATATCACGTTTGCGGAACCGTTAAGAATTACCTATGTAAACACATATACTAATCGTATAGTATTGGTAACGCCCATTCTGGACAACGCTTTGTATTTAGGAAGTGTACATGTGTGAAACACTTGAGACTTAGTGGGAAGTTAGTTATTTTCGGTAATGTGTGTTTCTCTTTTCTTTTTTTTTTTTTTTTGTGAGAACCCTATTTGAGCTCCACTCCTAGCAAGACACCGCACAAACAAGTTGTATTTTCACATATATCTGTTAGATACCACGTACAAATGTGTACGTGTGTTGTCGTGCGTTTTGATATTTTAAACAAATATTTAAAACAAATTACCAAAGCGCAAGAAAAGCACGCAATTGTATAAAACGCAAGAGGGGGTACAAACTGACAGCCAACGTACAATGGGTTAAAACTTTTATACTCGCACAGTGTCATTTCAAGGCTTTATTAAAAAAATTGTAAAATAATGGAGAAAAAATCTTTCGGTATTCTCAATTGATAGAGACATTTATTTGACAAGATCAGCTATAAGAGAAATGTCTTGAAGCAGTTTACAGTGTTTTAAAAGAGATTGTCAAGCATCAAAATGCAAACACAGCAGAAAGATTGAGAACAAGATAGAGAAATAGAGCGCTAAAAAAAAATAAAAAAGTACAGTTATAAAAATAAAATCTTCGACATAGACATTCTCATCAAGTAGCATTGGAAAAAGTTCGTATTGAAAATAGCTTCTTAAGGAGTATAACTATTTTATATATTGTTAATAGCAATAAAAATACGTAGAATATGAAATTAGCAACTGAGCAAAGTTTAGCTGCTCTCAGCTTGAATAACATTATTATTTATTTATGTGCGATGTTTATGACGTTAGCCCACTGTTCTTGGCATTGCTTTGATTTATTTACGAGCTGAAAGTTGGGAGCCCTTATGGTGTTGGCTTTTCGTTAAAACATAAACATTCACATAGTTTTTGCTGTGGTTACTGTGGCTAATATGTGCACATTCACATACACACACGCACACACACACTCACACAACATTACACACACTCTCAAGCTTTTTGGCTTAGAAATTCGAAATAGATACAAAGTTTTTGGCTAGCCAGTGGACAATGGACAGCAGACAGTGGACAGCAGTGCGTGCGATGAGGTGATGGCACGTGGGGGGTGGTGCGAGGTGCGGATGGTGCCTATGGACATAGTTACTACTGTGAACCAACAACATTGGCGACTGTTGCACATAAATTGTGCAAACAAAACGAAAAATATATAAATACAAAATAGAAAAACCAAAATGGTAGTGGCCAAAAGCATATAGCAATGCCAAAACGCACAAAAGTGAAATGCTACACAGCGTGCATATCTGTATTCATAAGATACAAAATAGTCAGATAGATTTAAGTAAGCAGCCCAGCAGCTGGCTGGCCAAACAGTACTTGCCTAATATATCGTCTGAGCGTCGCTTCAGTGCGTTTGCATGGCACGTCGAATTGCGAACGGTTTGTCATCGGCTCGGAAACCTGTCAGTCAGTAGGATAGTGGGACAATCGAACATTGGGACGGGAC
This sequence comes from Drosophila longiperda, assembly GCA_035042125.1. Lineage (NCBI taxonomy): Eukaryota > Metazoa > Arthropoda > Insecta > Diptera > Drosophilidae > Drosophila > Drosophila longiperda. Next base: position 2,867,747 of record JAWNLV010000003.1, read on the forward strand.
AGTCGGACTGTGGGACAGCGGAACAGGTGGTTAGGCAGCTAGGCGACCAGTTGTCTTTCGATGTTTTTTTTTTTTTGGCCACTTAACATGGCTGTAAAATTGTGTCAAACCTGTTCAAGTGTAGAGGCTGCAATTGGCGCGCAATTTGATTGAAACTCAGCAAAAAGGAAAACTGTCTGGAAAGTGGTTTGGTCGCGGTATTTATTGTGGTGCAACCGCATGATCTAACGCAACCACCAGCAGCAAACCAGCAGGTTGCGCTAATTATGTACAATCTTTCCAACTGCACTCGTAAATAGTGCAACACAATGGAAAACTTTTGTTTTTGCGGAAGTTGGCTATATTCAGGTTCTGCGCTAAATTGTTAAACTTTAGTCGCAGCCAAAAACCGGCTCAATACCTTACTGGCTGATACCAACCGAAATTTGCTAAGAACAATGCGCTTGATATAAATGCATTTACGTCCAATTAAAGGTATGCAAATGTTGAAAAACCACTATTAAGAACAAAAATGTTTAACCATCAATGGAATGCTGTGTGTCGCTCACAAAAAAAGTAAATAAAATAAAATAAAAATCGAAATAGTTGGCGACATAATGAAAAATAAAATGTATGCAAAATGTGCATAAATGCTTCCTGAATCGAATTTAATTGTATTTATAACTCTGTGTCTCTTGTATCTGTAACTATAATTGCTGCGGTACCCCTCCGCATATATATATATATATGTATATGGATATCAGTATCTGTAGCAATGTGCTTGTCCATCTATCTGCCAGTCTGTCTGCTGTTTTTGCATCCGTCGTTGCGGTTTTCAGGTTTAATTGGCTGCGGAAATATTCCATGTGATTACTTAATGAGATCCAACTCTTTTTTATTGCACAGCGCGGGTTCAGCGCGTTTCTCTGCCAAAGTGCACTGAAGTTAAAAGGTTAACAAATTAAGCAACAGCAAAAGCAACAGCAACAACAACAACAATACTGACAATACGCACACATATTTAAAAATACGTATTCTGTGAGGGAAGAGTTTGCACGTTGTTTATTATTCAATTATGCTCTCATTAAGATACATAATTATTAATTTAATTAAAGGTAGCAACATCGCAACAATTTGATTTTTTTCTCATTGGAATTTTTTACTGCTTTGCTTTATAAAAAATATTTTAATGTTGCCATGAAGTTTATAACAGATTAAAGCAGACGTCTTCGACATTATATAGTATATATAAACTTATTCAGCATTGCTAACCAATATTTCATATACCCATGTCTGTAAGTTGGAATACAAATAATACTTGTAAATAAATTTAGTAATATCTAATATCGGTCTTAGAATTTTATATAGAATACATAGAACACAATTGTTTGAGAAAATATTTTATTTTAAATACATTTAAAAATGTAATAAACTGCATCGAATAACTTTGCAGCAGTGTAAAAAGTATTTTGTAACTGAGAACTTTTTGGTATTATACGAAATTTGTATTGGCCTTAATGCATGTATGCACAGACAATTGTTTTTAATTAAAATTGATGGCGAACACTTCTCGGAATATTGCATGCAACTTTTAATTCTTCTAAAAGGCTTCTAATTGATATCTGAGTTAATAAAAAAAAACCACAAGCCGAACATGTTAAAATTCAACATTTCGTGACACATTTCTCAAATAATTTATTTAATACTTTTTTTTATATCAATTTTACCTTGAAATATTAGTTAAGCACAAATCCTTGTCTGCATATACAACAGGTAAGAGTTGGCTTTCTGCTCTACACATTTGATGACCCGTAAATCTTCGTTTTATGTACAAGTTTAGTCAAGGTCTCTAGCAGCATTATACAGCCACAAGATATGCTAGGCCCGGCTAAGCTGTGCGATAATGGCCCATTTGCTTGGCCTGGCATTTTGACTTTTTGTGTAGCTGGCCAAAATGTTTATGGGCAAATGCATAATTAAGAAGCTATTATGGGCAGTAAGTGCTCGTCGTTGGCTTATTAAATACCAGATAAATGCGGAACGAAATACGCTACTCGAATTCAAGCAAAGAGTTGACAATGAAAATTTTTGAGTTGAACGCTTGCAATTTAACGTTTATGAATAAATGTAACGTGTTTAACCTTTCATTGGCCACAGCCAAAAGGCATAAATAATATAATTGTTAGTGTGGGCTCCTTGGCCAACAAGTGGCCACAAAGGTAGCTGGCAAATTGTGGCTATGGCCAAAAGCATACTATTCAGTTTGCTCAATTGGCATGCTCATGCCCATGCTCAAGCTCAAGCTCAGGCATCAACATAAACTTAGTCAAGGTATTCCGGTGCATTTATTGCAATTAAACACTTGTTAATGCCAAAGCAAAAGCAACAAATACAATCATAACAACAACAAAAACAAACACAACATCTAACAAGAAGCTGGCTAGCAAAATCAACAAGAAAAACACGAGTGTGTTTGTGTGTGTGTGCGTGTGTGTGTGTGTGTCTTTGTGTATATAATATTAATACCTGGTATTCTAGTATGAATCAACAACAATTCGCTTCGAATTGAATGGCGACCACCAGAGGCCCCAAATAAAACGTTGACCTTGTCAGTGGCAAGCAGCTACTTGCAACGGCTACAACTGCAACTTTGACTTCGACGACTGCAGCGGCTTCTGTGGTTCAAGTGGTTTTCCTTGTGTTAAATTTTATATTTTCAATTTGCTCAGCACAAACTGTCGGCTTGCAGTCTGTTGCAGTGTACAAGCACTTGGCCAAACCCAACATAATTAAATTGCCAAGAATACATTTCGATCTATTATGAAGGGGTGGGGGGTACATGCAAAGCGGCCAAATAGCCAATGTGGCCAACTAACCAAATTGCCAAATGCTGTTTGTCAGTTGATTTAAAAGTTAGCATTATATTCGCACACATTTATCGATTACAAATCAATTTCGTACAATTGCGCATCGCACGTATCTTTGGAGCTTTAGCCTAGGTTTAGATGGGGCTGGGGCTAAGTCTGCGGCTGGAGCTGGAGCTGCTTGGCGGCGACCTCGACTTGGACTTTGTTGGTGTTGCGTTTGGTTAGGGGACTGCCAACTGTGTGCAACGCATTGCTGCCGGATTACACGATTAACGCTGCTTGCATACAAATTGGCGCATTTCAGTTCAGTGCTGCGGTATGTTTCAGTGTGTGTGTGTATGTGTGTGTGTAAGCTATCCGTAAAATACATACACCCGCTTGCACTCGTTAGCGTTGGGGTACACGCGAGTGTGTGTGTGTGTGTGTGTGTGTATATGTTGTAACTGAATTTGAAGCCGAGTCTGGGCATTGTGCGCTTTCCTTTGGTGTTCGACTCAGCTCGCAAATATTGCATAAACAGCAACAGCAGAAACAGCTACAAACGAGGCAAACGAATTGAAAACTGAAAAAGGTGCGAAATATATAAATTACACCTCAATAAAATTGCATGCAAACTAGTGTGCATGTGTGTGTGTGTGTGTTGTATTTTTGCTGCATGCCAATGCCAATGCCTGACAAATAGATGCATCGTACATATGTAAGTCTGTGCCTGGGCGTAGATTAGAATTCAGGCGCCAGCTTCCTGCAAACTGCTCATCAGTATGACTGGCCGGGCAAACCCATCGAAGGCATCTCGTCGTGACGACAGCATAAGTAAGCAACCCATTCGCGGGATTTGTCAAATATTTGCGCTACGCTGCGCTCATTCATAAAACCTTTGACTAAATCCTTGGCTCCAACATCAAAAACTTTGGGCGTCTCACACCAGTCACAGCCTTAGCCTGTCAGACACTCCATCTCTCACTCTCTCTCTCTCTCTCTCTCTCTCTCTCTCTCTCTCTCTCTCTCTCTGTCTCTTTTTCACATTACAGAGCAATGTGCATGTCTGTGTCATCGCTTATGCAGTTTTTACGCCTCTTGCTAAGGGAAAACAAACTTTTTCAGACACTGTGTAAAGTTCGGCAAGTTTAATGCTGTTTGACTTTGATTCAATATTTGCATCGATTACATTTTTTTTTAAAGCTCTTACTTAGTTGAAATAAAATTTGTTCGCACACATGCATAAAGACACATACAAAGTGCGACAGCGCAAAATATAAGCATGCTTGAATTAGTCGCAAATGAACGGCGAATGCACAAATACTTTAAATTCAACCTATGCTCATCTCGTGTATGCACACCTTTATGTGTGTGTGCTGTTAAAATGTTGATAGATGCGCCGTATATTATCAATATATGCATGCAACCACAATTTGAATAATGTATTTATGTGTCAATATGCACTAAGATATAAACAGTAATTGCCAACCAAAGCAATCCAAGTTTTTACAGCGAGCAAACAAAAATTACTAATTATTCTAAGCACTATCAGAACTGGTCAGTAGGTTGGCCATTTTTCAAAATTTGTAAATGATTTTCCTACTGTTTTTATAATTTTCTTAAAAGTGAGCAATTTTAATAATATTAATATAAATTGACTTGTTTAAAACAAGTTTACAGTAAGTGGTAGAAATTGATTAAAATTATAATTCGTTTTTTCTCTAGATACAATATTATCCATTTTTAAAATGCTAATTTTGTAACTGCATGTTATGGAAAAGTTTTTAAAACAATATATTATCATCACTATTTGAATTTCATGAATAAATTCTTGCTGTATTAAAAACTATACTCTTCAATTAGGCTCATGATAATATTGAACATTTTCCAAAGTCAAGTTAAAATTTTTAGTGCAAAAAGAAATAAACTAATTTATCTCGTATTTAGATTTTTATTAATTTATAAACAAGAAAATATTAAATTAAATACGAATACATATTTTCTAGTCACTTTTATGCAACGGATAAAATTCCATTGGATATTTGGGTTTAGCCCCAATACGTAATACCGAAAATCACAAAAATATTCGAAAGTAGCTTACTCTGACTCACGAATCCAATGGTAACAGACGGCGTCTCCTAAATAAAGACTATGTCAATCTGTACGTCTAGCCGCGCAATAATTGGTTTTCAAAACAAAATCAAGATATCCACTATGGTTATTTATATATGTATATATATCTCCAAAATTGTGTTCGCCCCGCACTTTCGAAATTTATTGCACTTTTTTTATGCAACTGCACAACGACGTTTCACAATTGAGCTGGCTAGCGGCAAAATTTAAATTCCCGAAATCGAGCTCACAACAATTTATTTATATTTCAGGAAAAACGACTTGCCTGCTTTTTCGCGAATTTTCGCGCAAAGCATACCACTAAAATATGATTAAACCACCGAAACCGAGCTTACTCTCCAGCTAAATTGAACGCGTTCCAGAACCGAGCTGCCAGGCAGACGAAAACAGACTCAGACAAAGTGCGGCTTGCAAAAACGACAACACCTGACAAGCGGGCCAAACCAGGGGCCTGAACGCCGCTTAGCGTAGCTATTGACGCCGTCGCTGCCACAGTTGCGGTTACTGCGCTGACTGCGACGCCAGCTGCGATGACAGCAACAGCAAAACCAACAACAACGACGACGACGGCATTGTAGGCGGCAAAGCCAAGCTTTGGGGGTAGCGCACGTCTGCGTCGCAGTCTGCGTTGACGCTTTTGTCGCTGTTACACGCAAAAAGTCAAATTGAGTGGCGCTGTCGAAAATGTTCATTAATTACCTGTGTAACTTGCTGCTTTTATTCAGCAGTTCACTTGATGATTGACTTGAGGCATGCTTTCATTTATTATTTGCTTATGAAAGGATTTTTTATTGTCTTAGCATTTTCTTTAGTATCTGAATTCTGAAAGTTCACATGGGGAATGCCACTTGAAGCATTTGCAAGCGGTTTGAATCATCAACAAGTGAACAAATACATATCCGTCAGTTGATCCTAATTGGTATGCCTGCTTTGTGCGCCCGAGACATCGTTTGGCATTGTTCACTCATAAATTTGAGCTGTTCTGTAATTTTCCTTTTTATTCCAGAGAATATCTAGACGACCAAATGAATATTTCACAGAACACTCACTCTTAAAGCTTTAATCGCGTCGCATCAATCAATCACGTAATTGTCAGCGTGTTTGTTTGTTTTGCCGTTTGCAGCCATATCGTGCTTTTGTATCTTTTCGCACAACAAAAGCCACAAATCTATTAACTAAAATACACATGTATGTATTTGTTGACAAACAAAAGACGCATTAATTCAATTTGTGCACTCTTGGGCTTTTTATTGTATTTTAATGATGACTGTGAAGTACCAATTTAAGTACATTGATTCTGTATATATGATATAGACACATTATCATATTGTGTGTGCTTACAAATTATATGTTGTTGCAATACTAATTTGTAGGAAATAAAAAATAACTCATACGTTATGTGTGCGCATTTTGAATACATATTAATTGTAAGTAGAAAGGGGAAATTATAAGCCGCCATTGATTCTGTCGAATTCTGTGAAAGACACACATCCAGAAATTTTTAAGTTGTTACAGTTTAATAGACTATTAAATTTCTTTTATAATTAAAGAAGCGTTTGATAAAGTAAAATAAACAAAACTAGTCGTTTTTAATTATTAAGTCAACAATTAAATATTAGTTAATGTTTAATCAAATGTCGCTTATCGTATAAAACTCTTCACAATACAATTATTTATATTAATCAATTGTATACACTTAATTTATCAAGTATCTCAAATAATCAAATAACACCAGAGCTCAGTCTACCATCTAACTTTATAGTTACAAATTGGTTAAATTTCATAAATCTATTTACATAATGTCATTGAAATATAAGAAATAAATTTCTGTAAATAAAAAGCAAAAGCAAATAAAGGCGTCAACAAAAGTTTGACGTTTCTATAAAATTAAATAAAAGAAGAGCAATTTATTTAAGTCGTACAATTTCAAAGTAAATTTGCAATGTTTTGAGTATTTCACACGAAATAAATGAGCCACAAATTTATTTGGAAAATAATAACATCTTCAATTTGCGGTAATTTCTATAAAATAGCAATATTTCAATGCCAGCCACAAAAGTGAAGCACGTTATGTGCTCTGCATTTAAGTAGCCAATCGCTATGCCACCCAAGTTGCCTCGCACAACAACAGGTATTTATTGCCTGCAATTATGATGAATAATATTATCAATTTTGGCAAGTCATGGTTTCTTTGGCATATCCAGCTTGGTCTAACCCAAAAGGCCGAAACGTATTCAACGTAAACAAACCAACAGAGAAATAGATAAAAGTCAAAGTACAAATTAGTAACATATCACAGAAGTAATTGTCATTGCGGATGTGCACGAAATATACATATAAGTTTTTATGGATAACAGTCTGCTGGTCACTGCATAATTATTAGCGGGGGGCCAATTGGGGATGGGTCAATGGCGCAGAACCCCTCAATATGCGATTGGATTGGCGTGATTTAACATCGACGCTTGTGTCAGGCTACCTGATTTATTTGATGAGTCAACACACATGAGCGAATCACATTAATTCCCTCCTATATACAAATACCTGTCACGATAGAACGCAAAAAATTCAACCAGCACTTGTCGCCTTCGTTTATTGTCATGCTGTGGTTCTTGTTCAGATAGCAAGAAAAGCTAAAGCAAACTTTTTGTAACCCAGCTGCTGTTTGTGTCTTCAGCATACCAATTAGTAGATCGTCGATTTTCCAGAAGGTGTCCATCCATCCAGCCAATGAGGCAAAGCTGTTTTACGGCTTATTATTGTCGGTTACATCCTGAAATTAAAAAGAAAAAATAATTAACAATCTTCAATAAGTACATGTAAAATGTAAACAAAGAAAAGTGTGACCAGCTTGCACATTACTCATAATGGTAACGATGGCGTTGCCAGATAGTTAATTTGTGATAAAAATACCAAAATGTATCATTAGTATTTTAGAAAGCTGTCCATTTTTAGTGTATATTGTATAAAATACAATAAGCTCAGATTTTATTATAGTGTTTAAAATTTTTAAAAGGCGCCATTAGGTATTAAGGCGAATTTAATAAAGCGACCACCAGTGTACGAGCGGATGAGCGATTGTTGTAAAAAAATAATGAGCTACAAAGGGAAACAATCAATGGCAGAAGAAAAATATATTGCTGATACAAGCTGAACAAGCCGCCGCAGCACATCCTCTGCCACGTTTTAAGGTAGCATAGATAAACTCTTTGTAGATATTTCTTACCAACCAATATTAATCAGGAGGGCTATTATTCTACTACGTGGGAAATCTAGCTTCAACCACCTATGATCCAGGATCAGTAACAGCTACCGGACGCAATCACGATAGAACTTAAAAATTACCAACACACAAAAAAAATGTATTAAAATTCAGAGCGAGTTCAGCATTTGGCCACAGTTACAAATCACGAAACCAACTCGGTTGCATATGTTGCATTCGAAAACACTTGCTGATTGGATGACCATAAATACTGAAAGTTTTGCTAAACTAAACTATAGTAATTTTACTAAAACTAATGGCCTTAATGCAGCAACATTTTTTTACTAGGTAAAGGTTTTTATTTATAATACTCTGCTCGTTTTTAAAATGATTTAAAATTCTTTTTTCTTATTCGAGGAATTTAAATTAAGATTTGAACAAATGACACGTTGTACAACTTTTCTTTAATTTTATTATGAAATCCATCGGAATTTGTCTTTAGGAATTTAACAAATATATTTTTGGAGCATATAAATAAATTAACAAAATAGTTTAAATTAAAAACAATTTTATCTGATCTACAGTGGTATCAGTAGCATCTGGCTGCACGCCTCCTTCTGCATCTGGCTCTGCAAATGCCGCCATGATCCTCAGCTCCGCCAACTTTTCAGCTGTCCTCAGGCGATGTTTGGGTATGGTCGGTGAGGTGGGCAGCATTGGAGGCACCACCAGTTTCTCTTCAACTTTGGGTAAAACTACAGCTGTTTGCTGCGCCTCCATTGTGGGTAATTCTAGGGATATTGGAGCTGCTACTGTCTGCTCCTGAAGCAGCTGGTCAAGCCACTGTTGGTGCGGCTCCATTATAGGAAACTGCTTGCTTTTTATCGAGATCTTCTTGCTCGTTGGTAGCTGGCTAAATTTGTTCGATTTGTAGCTGCCTTAATATTTCATTTGAGGACAACTGCTGCTGCAGCAGTTCACAATCCTCAGGTGCGAGGACATCCTTACACATTTCCATTGTTTCATTTATGTTATCCACATCCATGGGCTCACAACTATCATAGTGATTGGAAACAATCGTTGCCTCGCTCATCGTACTCTCCAGTGTGGATTGGGCAAATGATGATTGACACCCTCAATCAGGGCAAACGAGTAGGCGTTCAGCTCGGACTTGTCCGCCAAGAGCTTAGCGATAGGCATTCGGTATAGACATCCGAGTCTGAATTGTAAATCTGCTCATTGACCTTAAGCACAGTGGAGTTCATCTTAGGCATTGCAGCATCCGCCTTTAACTGAGCTGGAGTGCAATAAATAAATAATTATTAAAATTCTCTCCCTTTTTAATTAAGCCACTTGACTCACCATCCATGTCACGCCAATTCTGGTATTTGGTCTCATCGTATTCGGGCAGCCCCGTGAACTTTAACACAGGCTGTTGTTCGCCCCAAAAAGGATCACAGCGAGCGTTGGGCGTTGTGGGCGTGACCGGCTGCGAGGTGCAAAACAATGCTGAGATGAGCGCCTTCTGCTGATTCATGCTGTGTCGGGGACTCGGCCTAACCGCCAACAGACTGAGCTGCCCAGCATGACGTTTTTAATGGGAAAGAAAACGAACGATATATTAATCACAAATTAATTAAAGTACATGTGCAACGAGAGAAAACTCAATACACAATCTTTCCGAGACCCGACTGTCTCAAAGAAAAGATTAAACAACCACAACCACGACAAAAATAAAATCATCTAACAAGAAGCTGGCTGGCAAAATCAACAAGAAAAACACGAGTGTGTTCGTGTGTTTGTGTCTATGTGTAGATAAGATTAATACCTGGTATTCTAGTATGAATCAACAAAAATTCGCTTCGAATTGAATGGCGACCAACATTGACCTTGTCAGTGGCAAGCAGCTACTTGCAACGGCTACAATTGCCTACGACGCAGCGGCCAACTAACCAAATTGCCAAATGCTGTTTGTCAGTTGATTTAAAAGTTTGCGTTATATTCGCACACATTTATCGATTACAAATCAATTTCGTATAATTGCGCATCGCACGTATCTTTGGAGCTTTAGCCTAGGTTTAGATGGGGCTGGCGCTAAGTCTGCGGCTGGAGCTGGAGCTGCTTGGCGGCGACCTCGACTTGGACTTTGTTGGTGTTGCGTTTGGTTAGGGGACTGCCAACTGTGTGCAACGCATTGCTGCCGGATTACACGATTAACGCTGCTTGCATACAAATTGGCGCATTTTAGTTCAGTGCTGCGGTATGTTTCAGTGTGTGTGTGTCTGTGTGTGTAAGCTATCCGTAAAATACATACACCCGCTTGCACTCGTTAGCGTTGGGGTACACGCGTGTGTGTGTGTGTGTGTGTGTGTGTATATGTTGTAACTGAATTTGAAGCCGAGTCTGGGCATTGTGCGCTTCCCTTTGGTGTTCGACTCAGCTCGCAAATATTGCATAAACAGCAACAGCAGAAACAGCTACAAACGAGGCAAACGAATTGAAAACTGAAAAAGGTGCGAAATATATAAATTACACCTCAATAAAATTGCATGCAAAGTAGTGTGCGTGTGTGTGTGTGTGTGTTGTATTTTTGCTGCATGCCAATGCCAATGCCTGACAAATAGATGCATCGTACATATGTAAGTCTGTGCCTGGGCGTAGATTAGAGTTCAGGCGCCAGCTTCCTGCAAACTGCTCATCAGTATGACTGGCCGGGCAAACCCATCGAAAGCATCTCGTCGTGACGACAGCATAAGTAAGCAACCCATTCGCGGGATTTGTCAAATATTTGCGCTACGCTGCGCTCATTCATAAAACCTTTGACTAAATCCTTGGCTCCAACATCAAAAACTTTGGGCGTCTCACACCAGTCACAGCCTTAGCCTGTCAGACACTCCATCTCTCACTCTCCCTCTCTCTCTCTCTCTCTCTCTCTCTCTCTCTCTCTCTCTCTCTCTCTTTCTCTCTCTGTCTCTTTTTCACGTTACAGAGCAATGTGCATGTCTGTGTCATCGCTTATGCAGTTTTTACGCCTCATGCTAAGGGAAATCAAACTTTTTCAGACACTGTGTAAAGTTCGGCAAGTTTAATGCTGTTTGACTTTGATTCAATATTTGCATCGATTGCATTTTTTTTTAAAGCTCTTACTTAGTTGCATTTAAATTTTTTCGCACACATGCATAAAGATATATACAAAGTGCGACAGCGCAAAATTTAAGCATGCTTGAATTAGTCGCAAATGAACGGCGAATGCACAAATACTTTAAATTCAACCTATGCTCATCTCGTGTATGAACACTTTTATGTGTGTGTGCTGTTAAAATTTTCAATATATGCATGCAACCACAATTTGAATAATGTATTTATGTGTCAATATGCACTAATCTAAGTTTTTACAGCGAGCTTGAAAATTAAAAAATAATTTGCCAATGCATAGCAAACAAAAATAAGTATTTATTCTAAGCATTACCAGATCTGGCCAGTAGGTTGGGTATTTTTCAAAATGTGTAAATGATTTTTCTACTGTTTTTTGTAATTTGTTTTTAAAGTGAGCGAAATGAACAATTTTAATAATATTAATATTAATTGACTTGTTCAAAATAAGTTTGCTGTAAGTGGTATACAAAGCAACTAGAAATTGATCAATTTAAAATTCGCTTTTTCTCTAGATACAATATTATCCATTAGATATTTGGGTACTGCCCCAATACGTAATACCGAAAATCACAAAAATATTCGAAAGTAGCTTACTCTGACTCACGAATTCAATGGTAACAGACAACGTCTCGTAAATATAAGCCATGGTGATCTGTCCGTCTAACCGCGCAATAATTAGTTTTCAAACCAAATCAAGATATCAACCTTAATCCACTTTACTCCAACATGCACGACGACGTTTCACAATTGAGCTGGCTATCAGGAAAAACGACTTTCCTGCTTTTTCGCGAATTTTCGCGCAAAGCATTCTACTAAAATATGATTAAACCACCGAAACCGAGCTTACTCTCCAGCTAAATTGAACGCGTTCCAGAACCGAGCTGCCAGGCAGACGAAAACAGACTCAGAAAAAGTGCGGCTTGCAAAAACGACAACACCTGACAAGCGGGCCAAACCAGGGGCCTGAACGCCGCTTAGCGTAGCTATTGACGCCGTCACTGCGGTTACTGCGCTGACTGCGACGCCAGCTGCGATGACAGCAACAGCAACAGCAACAACAACAACGACGACGGCATTGTAGACGGCAAAGCCAAGCTTTGGGGGTAGCGCACGTCTGCGTCGCAGTCTGCGTTGACGCTTTTGTCGCTGTTACACGCAAAAAGTCAAATTGAGTGGCGCTGTCGAAAATGTTCATTAATTACCTGTGCAACTTGCTGCTTTTATTCAGCAGTTCACTTGCCTTTGATTGACTTGAGGCATGCTTTCATTTATTATTTCCTTATGAAAGGATTTTTGATTGTCTTAGCATTTTCTTTAGTATCTAAGTTCTGAAAGTTCACATGGTCTGACACTAAGCATTAAAGGGGGAATGCCACTTGAAGCATTTGCCAGCGGTTTGAATCATCAACAAGTGAACAAATACATATCCGTCAGTTGATCCTAATTGGTATGCCTGCTTCGTGCGCCCGAGACATCGTTTGGCATTGTTCACTCATAAATTTGAGCTGTTCTGTAATTTTCCTTTTTATTCCAGAGAATATCTAGACGACCAAATGAATATTTCACAGAACACTCACTCTTAAAGCTTTAATCGCGTCGCATCAATCAATCACGTAATTGTCAGCGTGTTTGTTTGTTTTGCCGTTTGCAGCCATATCGTGCTTTTGTATCTTTTCGCACAACAAAAGCCACAAATCTATTAACTAAAATACACATGTATGTATTTGTTGACAAACAAAAGACGCATTAATTCAATTTGTGCACTCTTGGGCTTTTTATTGTATTTTAAAGATGACTGTGAAGTTCTAGTTTAAGTACATTGATTATGTTTGTGTGTGTTTATAAATTAGATGTTGTTGCAATACTAATTTGTAGGAAATAAAAAATAACTCATACGTTATGTGTGCACATTTTAAATTCATATTAATTGTAAGCAGAAAGGGGAAATTATAAGCCGCCATTGATTCTGTATTTATTACCCGCATTTATGATGAATAATATTATCTATTTAAACATGCATTAAAATTAAGAGCGAGTTCAAATCGCGTAAACAACTCGAATGAATTTCAATTTATCGCCATCAGTGTCTAGTTAATCTCCCAAATAGATAGATCCTACTGTATCGTTTAGCTTGCAAACAGTTAAACAACAGAGTAAACAATTTGATGACGAACTAACTTTAATTTATTCATTCATTAATAACACCAAACTAATATAAGAGTTTTGTGTTGCAAGACTTTACCCCAGCCAGAAATGAGCAATGAACAATGGTTAACAATTTCAAGCGTACAAATATCTATATATATATATATATATATAAAAGAGTATGTGATGGCTTCGCTGTCAAAGAAATCATAGAAAATTTGTAATCTTTGAATAAGCTTTTCGTTTAATGAAATTAGTTGTAAGCCAATTATAATAGATATAAAACAACTAAATTTAAATATCAATGAAAACTACTGTTCGGTGAAGTAATTTATCGTTAAGACATCTAAGATATGGGATAAGCAAAAATTCAGCAATTAATCAAAAACATCATCATTTATGACCATGCAAGTTGAAAAAAAAAGATACCAATGGATATCCGGTGGGGAAGGTCCGTAATAATGCGAATGCAGGGACTAGCTGAGGGGTGTTTGGGTGGCCTGGGATGGCCTGGGGTGGCCTGGGGTGGCCTGGGGTGAAATGGTCCCAATTAAAGCGCTCAACTATTTACTAAGCCAAATTGTACGCTCAAGTGCCATAAAGCCATAAAGTAATCAAAGTTGATATCAAAGTATCAAGCTGCCAACTTATGCTGTCAGCAGTTTCAGGTGAGGCGCCAGCTCCTGGTCTGCAGGTTCAGCTTTCAAGAATTTGCAACAACTTCTATGCCAAAAGTTTCCCAAAATTAGTTATGCAAATTATGTAAGTCGCCTGTACCTCAATGGCAGCAGTCAACCGCCAACAACAACAACAACAATAACAACAACAGATACAAAATCTAGAACAGCAATAAGAACAACAGTTTTGAAATCCGTATTTAAAACAATAGCGATTCAGTTCATCTTCCCAACCCGAATATGAAGATGGCCCTTACCAAACTCAATCCACAGCCCAATTAGGGCGCATAACAAAGCAGAATTTGTGTCAGTTTAACATGCCTTATGCATTCCTCAATTATAAATAGATTAAAGTCCAAAATAGACTAAAGTTAAATGTTAACTTTCGGGTCGAGGCGGACACCATTCACAAAGCAATTAACGCACCCCAAGGGAGCAACGCCACAGGCTAAGGACATCCACAAAAGGATGGGCTCTGTCCCAGAGCTGAACTCAATTTAACTGACTGCAAGCTTTCACAATCACTGCCCATCACCAATTTTAGATTTTACTGTATGTTTTATGTAGCAGCCGATAGTATGGGACAGCCCCTCAACCAAGCGACCAGTCTGCCTGGCTGCGTCTTAAAGGATTGCACAAGTTTTTAGTAACCAATATGTAAATTCGCATGCTGTGATTAAGAGACCTGATCAAACCTTACTAGCCAAGGCAGCTACAACAGTCAGTCGGACTAAGAAATCGAGGAGATGGTGAGACAGTCGGACTGACAGGCAGACAGACAGACAGTCAGAAAAGGCTTTGCTTAACCCCAAACGTAAAGGTTAACCTAAATATAAACCAAAACCTTAACCGCACAAAATGCGAAACCAAAACAAACTGAAAAACGCAACCAAGTCAATAGCTGGACAAGGCCAAGATTACACACCTCAAGTGTTTGTTTAGGTTGCAAAAACTCCAACACAGAACGAGAGATGGGCCGAGCGGATGGTTGTGGAAAGACGAAAGGAGGATGAAAGGAGTGGGCGTATAGCCTATAATGGGTGTAGTCTTGCTGGTTTTTGGCCATCGGCCACATAAATCTTGTCTTGCCAAAAAAAAAACCCGCACCTCTGTTAGCGATACGACACAACCACCACCCGCCAGTAGATGGCGCCACAACAATACAGCAACCCCCGCCTGCAATGCCTGAAACTATTAGCAAAAGAGCCATTGCCGGAGCCAACGCTTTGCAAGATGTGTATGAATTTTTAAGGGGACATACGCACATAAATTGTGTGTGTGTGTGCCCCATACCATGAGTATAGCCATAGCCGCAACGACAATAAGCTTGTCTCAAGGCTACACAGTGACAAAAAAGAAGTGCGATCGCAAAAATTTTTCCTGAGGACAAGTAAATGCATGGAGCGGTTCTTATGGATTGGCACGCCAGTCTCACTCAACATAAACTACACTGCATGCAAAGAATAAAATTTTTTTGTAAGATTGTGTAAATAAATCGAGGCTAATCCTAGATAAAGATAAAGAATTATTTGATCTAAAAAGTAAATTATTATTATGGAAGCAAAGTAACTAATAATAATCTTTAACTTATATTTATTCTGTTTAAAACAGAACAAATACAGAGCAGACAAAAACTATTTGAAATAATATTTAATAATTATACTATTTTTCATTTAGATCTAATTAGCAATGAGTGCGACAAGTAGAAGTGAAATAAGAATTTGTGATTTCAATATATATTTACTTATTGTATTCATTCAAATAACAAGTCAAATTAGTCAAGCATTCCAAATTGAAAAGATTGACAGCATTTAATACAATTTATTTACTCAATACTTAAGCTGATGACACTTGACTGAGTCAGCTCTGCAGCCAAGGATTGTTGCTGCTTCTGCTAATCCGGCTATCCAACGAAAGCAGCGACGTTGACGTTGTGGTGTGTGCTAATGACATTTGCTTTGATTGCAAACGGAACTTGTAACTGTCATTTTCACACTGAGAGAGTTCTGTTTCCACTTTCTTTCGTTATATTTATACTTTTATTATTGTTGTCGATACAAGTTAATGTTGTTGTTGCTGTTGTTAGTATTGTTGTTGCCGTGTCTGTCTATTTATTTAATTTGCATGCAATTTAAAACGTTTTCTGAATTGACAGCAAACGACACATTCAACGACAAACTTGGTCTATCTACAATATAAATTGAATTGCTAAATTTGATTGCCACTCGCTGCGAGTCGACGATGGAGCTAATGGAGTTTGTGCACTTGAAAGGGGCACGAAAAAGAACGACGCCGACAACAGCAAAATGCGCCACGTTTATTCCAATGTCACACTCACACACAACTCGCTTACACACACACACTCACATACAGAGCCTGAAGTAATCGCACAATTTGGCGGCGAAAATGTCAAGATGCTGAATGCCACGACCGCGTTGAGAACGACGCTGGCGATGGCAACGACAAATGTCACTACAGTGGCCGGTAAACAACACACTCTCCAACACAAGCAGGACTCACACAAACACCCAAAATTTTTAAGAATGAGTCTAACCAGTGAGCGCAGTCGCATGCAACGAAAATGTCAGCTTACAATTTAAGGCGCGAAATTACGACTCGCAAAACGTTGCCACGTTGCCACGTTGCATCAGACTGATTGATAACGGGTAACTGTTGTACCAATGCGACCGACTGCAACAGCGAACGCTCCGAAACTGAAACACAAACTCAACGCCAAAGCACCAAAAAGGATGCTGACCAAAGCGCACAGATGCGATGCCAAAGGCCGACAACCAAAACGACGACGACGAGGATGAAAACAAGCCAATGCCGATGCCGATGCTGTTGCCGAAGCCTCCTATTGCAATACAACCTAAGAGAGTGAATGAAGCGACATAAGAGCAATACAGAGAGCGAGAAGCTGCTGCTAATGCTGCTGTTTGGGATGCTGCTGCTCTTTGATGCTGGTCGCAACAAGAGCTACAACAACAACAATGTTGGGGATGCCAGTGACTTCGGTGGGGAAAGGGTGGGGAGATATAGCTGAAGCTGCTGCTGCTGCTGCTGCTGCTACTGCAGAAACTTGTATCGTACTTTACTATCGGGTAGGATAGCTATGTCCGCATTCCGATAATTACGTTTTAGATTAAATTCCGCAAATCTCCTTATGGCACACAGCTTGAAATATGTTGGTGTGCGTCTCCAGAGACTCATGATAGGATATCTGAGGGCCCACCACTCCTAGGCCTGATCCCTTATTGGTGAGTGATCCATCGGTATACCATTTTATGATGTGCGATTTCATAGGATGGACTTCATCTAGTTTCGACCATTCCTTTTTGTTGCTGGTTTGATTTTGTAAATTCGATCGAATATATATTCGTGTGCCATTTCATCCCTGGGTTGTAACAGGGGGGAAAGTTTATTTGAAAGAAGTTTGACATCTCTATGGCTCAGGATGTGTTTTCCCCAACTCCTTCTTCTGACATCCTTAAGAGCGTAGCTCTTTGCAGCCTTATAGCGTGATGGAGTGGCGTGAGCTACATTAAGATTTTCAAGATTTAAATTGTAGGGCGGGTGCGCATTGCTCCTGTCATGCGTACTAAGGCCATTCTCTGCAATTTTTCCAATTGCTTCTTAACGGTGGTCAACCGTGCTCTATCACCCCATGCTATCACTTCATAGGTCAGCATAGGTCTTACCACATCTGATTATCTTTTATACGCCATGACATCCTGGCTTTGCTACGACATAAGTAAAGCGCTCTGGAGCACTTAAATATTGTATTTTGTACATGTGTGCCAAAGTTTATCCTGCTGTTAAATGTGACGCTGAAGTATTTTACCTTCTTGCTTTTCTCTAATAGGCTTTCTAAGAGCCGTATTTGCTTTATCCTCTGTAACTTATATCGTCTAGTAAAGGGGATGATGACCGTTTTAGTAGAGTAGTACACCAGTCACTCGTTGTCTTGAACCCTAACTGGACTATATCCCAGAGTGTCTCTTCAAGTTGCCTCTTGCTATTATTACAATGTCATCGGCGTAGCCTTGACATAAAATACCTTTGGTGGAAAGTCTGTTAAGTAGTTTATCTACTAACAGACTCAAAAGCAGCATAGACAATACTCCACCCAGGGGACAACCTTAAGTGGTTAAGACTGTTACTGTGCTATTATGCGTTGATGCTGTGACCTGTCTGGACCGCAACAATGTAAGCTGGTAGTTGGGCCCAGGCCTCTCCTCGAGAGGGTGGCCTTAATCGCATCATGTGTTATCCAACGTGCCTTCTATGTCTAGAAAAACGCAGATTGCTCTTCTTTGTTGTTAAATGCCGCACATAGAGTACGCCGCAGTTGATAAAGGTCTGTGTCTGTTGATATGCAGGTCTGTATGCATTCTGCGTTAGATGTAGCGGACTTTGTTTCAGTAAAGTGCCTCTGACTTTATAGTTTGAGTAAAAACGATGTCAAGCTTATGGGTCAGAAGGAATTTGGGTTGGTGACTTCCCTACCTTGGGGATTAAGCCCACCATAGCTCTACTCCAAGCGATCGGTATATGTCCGAGTGCAAGGTAAGTCCTGACTCATTTGAGCTCTATCCTATATATAATATTGCTTGTAAATAAATTATCTTTACGTTTTAATGCCATGTTAGCAACGTTCCACGAGGGGTCATCCTTTTCCATTTTCTTCTTCCATGCCGGGCAATTATTTCTTTCAAAAGAATCAATTATGCTTTTGTTCAAAATATTTCTATGATGTCTAAGACCTATTGTCTGATTCTATTTGCAAAAGTCGGTGTGGATCCGACATTCCCAATCTCTAAGTTATATCTAAATATAAAGTCTGTAAGGTACTCAACCCTTAATGTGATGTCACTGCTGCACTGTGCGCATTGGCATCGCAACCGTTTAACACCGGCCTCTGAAATTATAGTATAGTTAATACTCCTCCTCAGCATAATGCATGCTAGATCCCACCGATCCCAGATTACCTTTGAATCGGCCGTGTACATACCTTTCACTCCTTCGTACACCCTGTACCAGGGCCAGCCCAAGGTGTTGTTTGGCAAGCAACACAGATTGTCTCGTCCTCCGCAAGTTCTTCCGTTACATTGTCGGCCAGCGTAGAGTGATGGTTAGGCACTGCAGGAGTGGTTCCTGTGGTGGGAGCTTACACCACCTCACCCTCCTTGCTCGCTGAAGCAGGTGTGAGCCTAGCTTCGCCCTTCTTTTTCACGGGAATGTTTCCGTATCGGAAGCTGATTTGGTGGCCACGTTCCGCGTTTCGGATAGTTCATCTAACACCATAACTAGGAGCGCTCCTCCACCTAAGTTTCTTATCGATATTACTTTCCGCGTATCTATCCCAATCCCGTTCAGTAAACAAAAAGGGATTCGGTGGTCCTATCAACGATTCTTGTACAAAATAACGTAATACAGTGGGGCGATGGTTTGTCATTTCCCACTCTACAATCGAGCGGTACGCCCTTTTATGTTTGTAGCCTGGACGACCTGAACGACCAGAAATCTTGCCCCAATGTGAATGCCCCCCAATGGACGCTATATTTTTTGAGAGCTGGCGGTTGTTGCGCTGGTCACACGCCCATCGTCCATCGCCTTGCACACAATCTGCGTTATCGAGTTGATTAATATTTTTAAATTATGCTAGTCCAGTGTGGCTCGAGGCACCCTTCCTCCTCTGCCTTCTGTCTGTCGTCCACCAAGTGCGGGCCGTGTCAAAATGCCTATCGAGCTTCGAGCCCCGATTGTGATGACGATAATGACCGGCCCAAATAAGCACCATGCATTTTGTATTTCTACGGCCACGTCGTCATCGTCGACGCTTATCGAAGCGTATGACGAACGTTATCGGCCATTTATTAAATTCTAAAACAACGACAACAATGATAAAGAGAACGACAACATCGTTCGCACGGCAGCCAAATGCAGCATGGCGCTTGTGGGTAACGTTTTTTAAATGCTCGAATATGGTTGAAGCCATTAGGCTTTTGATAAGCCAGCAAAACCTATTTAACGCTACAGGACAACTGTCGTCTGGCATCGATTAACTATTTCATCGTGTCCCCAAAATGTAGGCAATGTTTTTTTAAACTTGATTACGTGATGGATTCGAATCATTATGGCTTCAATTTTATTTGCATTGTTTTTTCCTTAAGTCTTTGCTAAGCTAGTAAATACAATTCACTCACACACAACCATATATATATTGCCCCGACTACGTTGCGTATACGTAATGTGCTTACGCAAAGAAGCTGTAAAATTGAATTGCGGCAACTTGACATGCCATAAGTAAAAGCATCTGCGTACTTGTATACCCTACACTAATTTTAAATTTCCGAGGACGGTATATAAATTTCATATAATATATAAATATGGAAAAGGCAGCAAAATAAGAGTGTATAGATTTTGAATCAATTCATGATCTACTATTTATCTACTATTTATCAATATAAATTAAGATTCGACAGAAATCAAAGCAACAACTTTTAGAAGGCAGTTCTCTAGTCTACTCGAGCTCTCTCTTTTGTTGAATACCCTCTGGCATTTCGTTTGTCGGAAATATTATTCACGATTCAAGGATCTAGTGTTAAAGGTGTCGCACAAAAATTTACGCTCATACGAATAAACACACAACGCGTACGTAAACAACTTTTCTTTAAGAAACAGCAGCAGGAGGAAAAAATCAAGCTCTTGGCAAGAGATTCATTAACTGAATGCCACCACCGGCACGTTGCCGAACTTTTGTCTTCTGACCATGGCAAAATGTTAATGAACTCGATGCTGGAACGACACAAAAATGGCCAGGGTGACTGCCTGCCAGCCCGCCTCAGTGCTCAACAGTCCAATAGTCTGCCAGTTTGAATGTCTGTCCGACTGTCTGACTGCCCTGGCAGTACATCAATGTTTGTGTTCATTAGCGGGCGAGTCGAATGAATTTTGCCATATTGGTTGCGGCCAGAAAATTGACGTTACAACGTCTTTATCTTTCAACCCAGTTATGTAAGCCAAACCGAGCCAAAGCCACGTCCCCCCGCAGCAGTCTCATTATCGTCATCAAGTCATCATCTTTATTTGCCAAATTTCATTGTACATTAAAGCCAACAAAATCTGAGCGGGAGTTGCGTTTGGAGTTGGAATTGGGGTTGTGGATGGTGTTGGGGCAAGCGAATATGAAGGAGCCTTGGAGGGTGCGTGAAGTTTACGAATATTATTTTGTAAATGTGCGTTTTGGCACTGAAAAGGGCGGCAACTCTTTGGCTATTAAAGCGAATACACCAATTGGATTGGTTGGTTTGGGGCTCAATTCCGTGCTGTGATTGTTAAGGAACAACTGTCAAGAATAACAACAACAAATTTGCTGTCGATGTTGTTGTGCTCATTGGATTTGATGATAAGTTTGCGGTGTGTGGGTTGTGGAGGACATCCGAGCTCATTCATTTTACTGTGGCTGCTATGCTGTCGGTTGGGGTAAACTTTGATGAGCAACAAGAGGACGCGAACGAAGACGTTAAACTTAAAGTAGCAGCAAGAGAAACAACTTTAATTATAAAATGCAACAACTGTAAACAGTTATCACAGCAGAAACTTGCGTGCTGGCGAGAGTGGCGTGAAGAGGTAAGCATTTTTAGCACTAACCGTCGAGTTGTCAGAGTACAACATACAAAACTTCTAAACTTTTATGCTCAACTGTCAGGACAAATTAGTGCCATTCAGGTGCTGCTCCTTCGGCAACAACAAAACCTCTCACAAACTTTGATTATGTTTTGATGAAGTCTGCCTCAGTTGCTCGGCTAATGATTCGTTAAATATTTATTAGACCATTGAATGAGTCTTAGTTGGAAAGTAGTTTGAAACTGGAAATCCCTAAATATAGTTGTGTTTTTGTTAAATGTATAAACAAAATTATGTGACAGTAGATGAACATTTTTTCTTTTATTGATTTGAACTATAAGGCATAGCATATAGTTTTCATAGGTTTAGCTACCCCTAAAAATCTTAAATACATTCATATATATGCGAGTATTTGTCTAAGAGTAATACTTGACCTACATGTATTTATCTCGTCAATTAAATATTTAAATATTGGGATGACACATAATTAAAAACATCTTTTTAGCTTGCTAAACTTCTAATGCGCTTTACGAATAAGGAATCATATTGAAAGGCTCAACATGTTGTTGTAGTTACTGATTTTTTCAACTTGTGTAGCTTTCAATCTAAAGCAGCTAAGCAAGTCAAGTTGGAGCACCTCAAGTGGCTGAAGCGGAATGGCTGGGGAGGTCACAGCCAGTAGACCACTCGGTTGATAGCTAGTTTCAGTCATTCAGATAGAATGAATGCATTTGATGCTGTTACAAACTTGAATTATGTGCATGTCATTGTGCAACTGCACTCGCATAAAACTCATTTGCCATTGCCACCAAAGTCCAAGCTGCTGCTATTCACAGTGGACTGCAACTAGCCAAGTACTACTCGCTATCCAAGTATCGGAGTCAGAGATGGAGTTGAGTTTGAGGTTGGAGCTGGAGCGTCATCCTTGTAACACTGGTCATCGTCATTATCATTCAACAATCTAACTGCGACAACGATCACAAAATACCAGAATATTTCCCTTTAGCAAGCAAAATAAATTAGAATTGGAATAATTCGTAGGAAAACTTTGCGTTTTAACTAGTTTTTAATAAAGCAAAACGGCGCGCTATGCAAACTTTTGCCCAGCGGCAACGTTGCGTATGGGCAATATGCAAAATGCCAGCAGACCATCTCTCGCTCTCCCTTTACCTCGTCTCGTCTCGTCTCGTTGTCTCATCATCACTGCCGCCCAACTGTGGCTGGGTAGATTTTGCGGTTGGACTCCTTGCTAACAAACAAACAAGCATTACAAAATGAAGGAACAGCACAGGATGGAAAGGAAGCAACAGCAACAACCACATCATAAGTGGTAGGTTTGACTCCGGGAACTAGCGGGCAGCTGGCTGCCTAGCTGCCTGGCTATAAATAAATAAAATTTCAAGAATGTGTACGCTTTTATCTTCGTAACTCGCTTTGCCTTTAGAATATATATTTATATATATATTTTTTCCATTTTATTACATTTAGCTGGGCGCACTTTTTCACAAGTTGTAAATGGCAGCGCTCTCAAAAAAATTTAGCTTGAAAAACTTTTTGCGGCAACTCAAACTAAAGATTAAACATTTTTCACTTTTCGTTTTGTGTTTGTGCTATGACACTTTAGACAGGCTCGTTTCACTCATGGCCAGTAAACCACATATACATATATATGAATAAATACATTTTAATATTGTCACCGCTCATTAATCATAATCTATTCATTAATTTTTGACCCATCTCCAACGCCGATATCCATCTCTTTCTCCCAGTGCCTGATATGTCAGGCGGAGAGCCTAAGAACAAAAACTGCAATATTTACAAATTTGTTGACAGCAGGCTCAAATACAAAATAGAACACAACATGGCGGCTAATTAACGAACATTTTTCGCCAAAAGCGCTGTCTAACACCTGCCCAATTAGTGAAGAACTAAAATTGCGCTTTACTTAATAACAATGACAGATTTTCGCTTTATTTTCGCTTTCACAGCAAAGCACGCCAAAGGCCGCTTAATATTTTTTTGGATAAGTGACAGCCCGTGCCCTAAAAGTAACCATTTCTGGCAGTATGTGTCATCGTACTATAAATTAAACTTTTTTATGACATTTAAAAAAAAAATCTGTTGCACGAACAAATGTTTATTTTAGTGGCATTGCACGAATAGTTAGGTTTAAAATGAGATATAGTAAAAAATATTTGATGTGCGAACTCAACGATATATTAAGCTGGACGACAAGAAATTCATAGCATACATACGGGTTGGTATTCCAATCACACATATCAATTCGAATCTGCTGAGCATTTATGTTTTAGATATGACAAATATCGTATTTGATCTAAACACACAGATCAAATTGGCATTGTTTTTAAATGCCAGATAAAAATAAAAAAATCAGATCAGCATGTCCCAAAAAATATAAAGCTATTATTTTATTTTGCGATTCGATTAGCAACGTACCTAAATACATATATACACAGTAAGTGTTACATACAATCAATTTTAGCCGAAACTGAAAATATTACAGGAGAACTCCCCATTTTGCCACGTTAAGACAATTACCCCATGGAAATTAAAAAAAAATATGATTCACCAGTCCATAGAGCGCCCAAGCTGTTAACAAATAGACGATGCCCAGCGTAGAATAATGTAGAACCATCATCCTGTATTAACAAAAATTTAAAAATATATATAAGATAAATTAATAAGTAAAATCATGGAATTTTAGATTTTAACATATACCGTTTATGGCGCCTTTTGGATTCGGGTAAATTGCTGGGATCGTCTTTAACAACATACAAGCGCAGGCCATACAAACTGACTTTAAATAGATGATTCCAGTCCAGATCACGCATATCAAAGGAGAACAGTCGCTTGTCTCTTACATCCAGCTTATCGACCAAATTCCGCACATTGTCGTTATCAAAGCGAAACTCATTTGAGCTGAAGAACATTAAAACATCGCTGAACTTGTGTACCTTGCGATAGGTTTTTAACATTCTGCAAATGAATAAAGTTTTGTTTGGTTTGGGTTTGTAAGTGCAATTAAATTTAAGCACACCTCGGTTTCTTGCCCATGAGAACCATAATCAAGTCCATGAACATGGCGGGCAATGTGTGGCACAAGAAGCAGAGTATGCGATACTGCCACATGTGCGGGACAACGGTAAACACCGGATACCAGATGGAATTGCGCAGGGGTACATCGTTGACATTATCGAAGCCCGCCTTTAAGTAATTACGCCAGGTTTCCTTATTATCCGCATCCGGCACATAGTTATATATAGGCGGCGATTCATATCTACACAGAGTGAAAATTGTTGGAGATTATAAACATTACATATATTTCCTTTAAAAAATATATATGTACAATTTGTAAAATATCTTATTTATTTTTATTTTACATTTCTTGAATAAAAATTTAATTATAAATACAAAATTATACAAATTGTTAAAAGCTTCAATTGCGCAAAAAAAAAAACAATTTTATCCAGATTTGCGAGCCAATTAAAAAATTTGAATTTATAACTAAAGAGTATTAAATTGTTCAATATAATTTTTATATACAATGAACTTGCATTGCTTCCTTAAACGACAATTGATTGACGTTATTTTATTTTTTACTTTCAATTATAATTATAATAATTATTATAAGTTAAAGTATTGCGAGCACATTTTGCGAACGGTAAGCCACTTGGGAAAGTCGTAATCAGAGGCAACTTGATTTCCTCAAATGTCAATACTTACGTATTTTGTGCCACATCCCAGGCGCTGGCCAGCAAGGCATTGATACACATGTCCACGGGCACAAGGTGCGCTGTGATGTCTAGGTTGGTAGTGTAAACACGCAGGACGCCGTAGAGAACGCCCACAATGACGCCGCAGGGTCCATACATATTGTCAATCCATCCAGATACTGGCTCACGATAGCTGGTGATCACTAAAAAAAAATTAACACAAATACCCAAATCCTAAAATTAAGTCGCAAGACACTGTGGAAGTTGCATGAAAATTTTATCTTACCGACGCCCGGTCGAAATATGGTAACGGGCAATTTCTGTGCATGCTGATGCACCACATTCTCGGAGAGCACTTTGGTGTAGGCATATGTGTTTGGATATCCCTGGATAATTGTTGGCGTCAGCGTATTCAGCGTGTACTCATCCAGGCACTCAGTCAACTTGCAGGCATTGTCCGCAGTCATCATGCCAGTGTAGAACTTCTCCTGGATGTAGCGCATGTTGCAGTGCGCAAATGCAGTCGAGACATGCACAAGAGCCTGCAACAACAACAACAACAACAATAATTGCAGGGTACCTATTCAAATATAAACCTACAATATTGTCTGGCAACGTTCTTAAATAAATTTTGTCTAAACAAAAAGGTTTTATCGATATTAGCGAGAAAGAGGAAGTTATCAATAAGATTCCATTAACTTGACCTGCCTAGTTTACGAAAAACTAATATTCAAAATTTGAAGACTCAAGCTTAAAATTTCTCTAAGATCAACTTGTGTTCATAGATAAAGAGGCCAACATACTCTTCCATTGATGTTGGTCAAGAGTATATATACTTTTTCGGGTCAGATATGTTTCCTTCTATGTCATTGATTATAAAATGTTTTCCAGTTTTCCATCTGAATGGGTAACAACACATAAAATTACTTAGACTCAAGCCTCACCTTCAGGTTGACAATCCCTTTGGCCAGTTTGATGATCTCTTCGGTGCCGTGCACATTGATGGCAATGGCCATTTTGAGCTCCTCATCAAAACGCACAGTGGCCGCACTGTGCAGAACAATGTTGACATTCTCTTTGAGTGCCTCGCGCTCATGGTGGGAAATGCCCAGGCCCGGGAGCGAACAGTCGCCGCTGATGATTGTGATCTGGCAGCGATACTTTGGATTTATCTGTTTCATTTTGGCAAAGACCTAAGAAGCAGATACCATAGATAATTTGTAATTCATTCGTCATTGCGGCCAGTATAGAAATCATTTACCGGATCATTGAACAAATCCTCGATGCGTGCATTGGCATCCTTGCCCTTTTTGGTGCGTATCAGCAAATATATTTGTGCCACCTCTGTGACGCGCAACAGTTTCTCAATAATAGCTGGTGGACAAATCAATTCGATTGTAAAACAACTAGACCAATAACCATATATAAAATTCATGTCACGTTCAACTTACCTTTGCCAAAGAAGCCGGTTCCACCGGTGAGGAAGACGCCTTTATCCTTGTAAAACATTTGTATGGGCGACTCATCTGCAAAGATCAATGCAAACAGCCGTTAAACAATTAGCCAAATTGATGCACATCATTGTTCAAAGGCCACCTCGCCTTAACCATGACCTCGTGACCTCCGGCAGTAGGCCAGGTATTCCCCGGATAGCCGTTAGGGATTATTACGTAACAAATTTATTTTAAAAAAAACTAATCAAGGAGAGCGGCGATGCTTTCGGCACAAGTGGGAGGATATTGATGTCCGCAGCAGGTGTAGCTGCACCACCACTACCGGTGCAGACTCAGAAGAAGAAAGAGGTGAACATGGCGAATCAACATAGCAGGAAATCTAGGCCAGAAAATCACAAAGTTGGTGAAGATGTTAGAAGACGGCAAACGGCGCTCCATCCACCAACCGATGCGCGACTCCATCGAGAACATCAGGGCACACCAGTTCTCACAGACGCCTCCCCTCTTCAAAGCATCGTGCGATGTAAAAAGTTAAAAAAGTTAAAGTTAAAAGTTGCTACACAGTTATTCCCATCCGCCCAAGTAGTCAGTGAGACCCAAAAAAGCGAATAGTGCAGGCATAAGTTCGGTCTCTATCTGACCGGGTGACCATCGAATACAGGCTACGACGATGAAGGATAACTTGGCAGCAGATAACACAAAAAAAGATATGTCTGTTGAAGTCCTTAAAGTGGACAGCTCTGCTCAAGACTCCGGGTTGGTATAAGCCTAACAAAGTGCTTTAGATGCCTGGAGTTTGGCCACCTTGCGAGGCAATGCAAGAAAATAGTGGTCAGGTCAAATATGTACCGACAATGCGGAGGACAGGATCACCTGGCCAAAGGTTGCATCCTGAAGCAGTGATTGTTCAGCAAGGAACTCCGATGTTAATCACATCGCCGGCAGTGAAGTTCGTCCAGCTGAACCTTAACAATTGTGAAACAGCCAAGGCTCTATAAAGACAGTCGGTGGGATTGGCACAGGCCAATCACTGGTCGTGGCTGGGCGGCAAGCAATTGTGGAAAAGCGGTCTGGTCTGGTCCATCAAAAACACCACTGAAGCAGATTAACACATGCCATAATGGGTTTGTCCAAGCAAAAATTAAAGGTATATATTTATACAGCTGTTATGCCCCGCCGAACTGGGACCTAAGACGCTTCCAACAGATGCTGAAAAAAAATCAGAGGATACTCGTGGCAGATCCCCCCTATGCATTGCCGAGACAAACGCTGTTGGAAGAGTTCGCATCCATCGATGTTAACATCACCAATGATGGGAGGATCGCTTTTCGCAAGGCCGGCAGAGGATCTTTTATAGATTTTACCCTGCTAACTAGATCGTGTTGCAGGAAAACAAAATGGGGTGTCAGGAGACCTGCGGTTACAGGAATTTCCTACATTTATTTAGGAACGAGAACATCGTACAGTGCCCAACTTCCTGGATGCCATCGAGGATCTGGAAAACGTGCTCTACCATTGCTCCAGGTATAGGGTTCTTCTACATCAGTGCCCCCAACGGAGTGCTTAGTAAAGTATACGACGGATTCACTGGCAACCAGTAATGTTGCCAATGGACGCAGCTCCATCAAGCGTTTACAAACTCACACATCAATCAAATTCATATTCATATAAATGCCCGCTGACACCTCGAGCCGAAACTTTTTCATCTTATAGCTTCACCCACCAGCCCCAATCCCCTTCCACACGTCCAGCGGCAGACATTCCACGGGGTCTCACTCAAATGTTTTGTTTACCTATGCTAATTGGCTTAAATGCAACTCAAGCGCACTTCTCATCGCGCCACATACTGCACGGCACCGCCCCAACCCCAACCCCCCACCTAACCCCTAACTGACACCCAACTGCCAGCATTGTTTATGAGCGCTTCGGAATTGAGCTGCCGGGCCCCCTCGAGTGCGAGTGCGAGTGTGGGGCATGCGGCATGCGGCGTGCGCATTTAAAGCTTTTGAGCGCTTTGGGGCATTTGTTCAGCGACAACAGCAACAACAGCAGCACTTTGAGTGAATTGCGACCCGGAAGACAAATGTAATTCTTTGTGAATGCTTATTGTTTTTTGAAGATATACCAAAACAGGTTCCTTGTTTGCTTTCGGCCTGTAAGTGAGTTACATTCTTTTTTGCGGTCATGCAGTGAACTTAATACAGGGCCATTGGGCAGGTGACCCTGGCAGTGGCCCTTCAGTGCCCTTCACTTTTCTTTCGGTCACTCACCTTGTATGCCAGTGATAAGCTGACAGTGATCGTCCAAGGATTTCGTGTATCCATTTCGAATGTTCATTAATTTCGCGTCCTCCATCGTGGTCAGAATTTTTTTTTGTCGGGCTGCAAGCAGAACCAGAATTTATAAGACAATTAATATGATTATTTTGAAAGTATTTGCAGTAAAATTACTCGATACCCTTTTTTAGTATGGAATGCAATTAAATCGTAAGACCTTTTAATAAGTGCCAATTATTGTGGCCTGTTAACAATTTTATTGACGATATTTATAAAGTGCAGTTAAAAACTTCTTTAATCTGGATCTAGAAATTTAAATCATATTAATATTTTTATTATTATTTATTAAAAGTAACCTTAACCAAATATCCTTTATTATATTGACAGAATGAGGAAAAATGCTCCTAGAACTCCTAGAAGATCCTCAGCGAAGAGTGAAATTAATGGAATATTTGTTTTAATACTTTAATAAGGACTAAAATTTGTGTTGAACAACTTTAAGATTTTGTGTGACTAATATTTTTTATTTAATTTTAATTCTTTTATTGTTGTAAGGCTACTTTTTAGTCAAAACTTCCCATTGTACAACAGTTGGTTTTCAGTTACAAAAACAAAAATCCTATTTGTAACAATTGCTGTCCCAAATTCAAAAGCTTGTGTAAAATTAATTTGTTTATTTATTTTCTTTATCGATTTAAGCACACTGGCTTTAAAAAGGCTTAAACAAAACAGCAATTCATAAAAAAGCAATTCATAAAAAAGCATATACGTTGTAAGCCATTTTTTTCGCTTGTGTAAAATCGACAAAGTCGATGTCAACAGGTGTGTAAAAAGAAAAAACTTTTCATAACGTCATATGTATTTAAAATATTATAATAATGTCACTTTTATCTATTTGTTGCATGTATCAACTTAACAAAGAACACGCAATTTAACATACATTTTTTCAATGAAATAAATTTCTGCAATTCACATTGCTGCATTTCGACAGTCTGATAATGGGACATTTTCAACTTAACGTTCACTAATTGAATTGTTTTCAGTGTCTTACTAATTACGAAATGTTTCAATTGAAATGGTTAAATTAAATGTTAAATGTGTTCTGGCAATTATAAGACCGACGCGTCGGCGGTCTCTATGCGACTGTTTCGTGGCTACTAAACACATAACATAAAAACATAAGTACTCGTAAATTTCATTATAAATTTTAATTAAAACTTCACTCGGGCTTTGTGTGCTGCATTGCTGCATAGCATTGAATAAGAAAAGAGCACCAATAAGAAAGTATAATGAAGTGCCGCATGCACCTGTTGAAAGAAGCAAGACAAAGATAGGAAACCCAATTGAAAATTCAACTCAAATACCATTTTAAGCACAAAAGTAAATCTATAAAATACAACATAAAGCATATCCCTCTATATTTGTTTTTGTGCTCTTTCGGAAAAAAAACGTATTATATATATATATAGGTCACAGAAACTATTGAACGCTTTAAATATGCAAGACTAGCATATATGTTAAATAAAATATTTGGGGAAAATAAGAAATAAAAATAATAATCTACTTTTA
The DNA here is from genome assembly GCA_035042125.1 of Drosophila longiperda. NCBI lineage: Eukaryota > Metazoa > Arthropoda > Insecta > Diptera > Drosophilidae > Drosophila > Drosophila longiperda. Next base: position 2,898,547 of record JAWNLV010000003.1, read on the forward strand.
AAGTCAGCTGATTAAACGAAATCGCTTAATGTAGAATATTATTGAAGTATTTAAAATTATATTTGTTGAAAATTATGTTATTTTAACATTCAATGCAACCGTGTATCAATACCTATGTTAAGTTCACGTTAATCGATAGTTATAATGTTAATGGACAGTCTTGAATAAACTTCGTTTGAGTACACAACGCTGGCGCGACTCAGTTTTATTATCTAGGCATTCCCTGACGCGGGGAAAAGGATTATCGCTCCAACAATATTTGAATTGTTACATAATTATGCACTCGTAAATTGATTTCACAATAGACTTTACAATTTGTAATAAATAATTTATTTAAAAAATATAAATATTTTTTCCTAGGATGCATATTTTGTATGTATTTGATTGAATAAAACGAAACAGTTTGACTCTGAATAAAAATCAATTCGCATTGGAAAAAACATTTGTTTTAATTTTTCAAATATAAACAAATATATAAAATTTTAAATATAACAACAAAAAATGTCAACCCTTTTATTTATATTCAAAACAAAAGCATTTTGAAACGGATATAGCCATGTCCGCTGTTAATATGTAAGTTAAGTATTAAAAAGAGTAAAAAAGTTAATTCTTGTATAAACTGAATAATATTAATACATATTTTTAAATTGCATCCAAAATTATAAAATGTTCTCTCAAAACGAGCACTTCACTTTTGAATGATTTTTAATGAGCAGGGTTTTGTTGTTGTTTTGTTTTAAATATAAACGTATAAAAAAAACTTAGTACGATTAATTTGTGCAAAATGGATGATACGCTTGATAGACTTTTATGTGCGTTATTAAAACATGTACTAGTTATACCTATTAACATTTTGTAATTTCAATGTTTTGTAATTTTTACATATTTATATAGTTTCAAATAAATTCCTAGAGGTGTTTGGTAAAGTGATGCTCGTACGAATTAGAAGTTAATTCAATTGGAAGCTCAGGGAAACAAAATAACAATCCTCGTGCAATTTTGAGCTGGTCAGAAGTCTTGAATAGAATTTAATTAAAGAGCTCATGTCGATGACGGAATTTTAATTGCGCACAATTTAAGTGTAAATAAAAAAAGCGCCCGAAGTTAAATAAAAAAAACACAAAACTAATAATGAAAATTGCAAATGATGTGAGAACTAAATGAATAACTTACTGGTTCAATAAAGGTCTATATAATATGAAAATGGCAATAATTGTATGGAAAACGATCCGAACAAATGCATGCTGGGCAAAACAACATCAACAACAAACAATGGAGCCCGAAGCATGGCAGGGCAAATAATACGAAACGAAACTGAACATTAAATAATTAGAGTGTCGAAGTCTCGCACAATTAACCCATATTTGCAATGGAAACAAGCAAGCTAGCCAGCCAGCCAGCCAACAAACCAGGCAGCCAGCCAACCAGGCATCCAGTCAGTCAGTCAGTCAGTGAGCTGGGCAACTAGCATGTTGCATTTCACACCAGTTGTGGGGATTTTTCGACGCTTGGCTCGGCGCGCACTCATTCGTATGAATGACGAAAGCTGTGAGAGGTGGGTGGCGGCGGCAGGTGGATGCTCGGGTGGATGGGCAGTTTGCCAAGCTGACTGACTGACTGACTGAGTGACAGCATGACTGGCAATGTTGGCTAGAAAGCCACAGTAACTGATTGCACCACATTGCCAACCACAACGCCACCAACACCGAACGCACTTCTACTTCAGCTTTTGTTTTGATTTTGCGGTTTGAGTCTTTGCTATGGGATCGATTTTGTCTGCGAATTTATACATTGTTTAAGTATACACCACAGCTGCAGGCACTGCCATCTTCGTCTTGTTGTTCTTGTTGTTGTTGTTGTTGTTTATTCTGTTGTCTTTTTCTTCTGCCTCTTCTGCTGTTGCCTGTTGTCGACACCATCTTCCGTTTGCGATGCACATCGAAGCGCAGCTAATTGAAACATTTTGCACCGTGTGCCAAAACGATCCAAAGAGTCATAAATATTAATTAGAAGAGAGCAGAGCTTATTTAATAGCCAAATGCATAACTGAATATTTTAACAATCAGCAATAGATTTAGTGATTTTAATTAATAGCTTCTGATAAATGCAATTTATTGCTGTGAACGTGTCTTTAGATAATAAAGAAATAAATCCATTTTATATCTGTTGGTATTATTTATATTTAAACTACTAAATATTCACTACGTTCAACTAATTTATAAATTTAGACATCTTAATCGAAAACATATAATTTTCAACGGAAAGTTCCATGTTCATTGCTAACAGGAAACAAATATAATTAGAACTCAGTAATTAATAGTGATGATAGTTGCAGTAAAATTAGTAATGGTTAAAGTAGTTAAAGTTAATGACGTTTTGATTACAAATGTTGTTTGTAAAATTTTAAATTTTAAATTATGTGGAAAAAGCTACTTACTAAATTGGTTAAAGCAACTTAAATATGCATATTAAAATGTTCAGAAAGATAATTGAGCTCAAATACTTTGCTATTTAGTTAACATGTATTTAAATCTATAACTAATTTTTAAGATTTGTATAATTAGAATTTTGTACGATAGACTATAACTTCTTTAATTGCTATTTTAGAGCCAAAGCTTAAACGTCAGGCTAAACATTGTAAGTATTGTTTAATTAGGACAATCTTCTTCTTTAAATTCGCAAGGTAATTAGACATAGGAAGTTTTAATAAAAAAATGATTCATTTAATGAGAAATCATTTGATTTGCATAACAATAATCAAGTTAATTAAGTGATTTTTATCGTAGAATTTATCGAAATTATATCAATATTACCTTTGCACCAGTGTTTGAAGTTACCCATTCCAATGTCAATAGTGCTCTTGGCACTTTTGAAACTATATACACACTTGAAGCTACTTCCCCTGCTTTGTTTGTTTGCCGCCAATACTGATGCTGCTGCGGCTGTTGCTGCGGCTCCTTGAACAGCAAAATTCGAAACAATGGACAAAAACACAAAGCAATAACAACAAATGCCCTAAAAACAGAATGCAATGCAACAACATTCATTGCACCGTCGACAAACTTAAAATTTCCTCCTCTCGCAGATTTCAATAAACCCAAATGCGAATCGAAGTGCCAACACCAGCATCGCCATCAGCATCAACTTCGACGCCATTGAATCCTTGCCCCTCCCATGCCCCATCGCCCCTGTTCCCCTTCTCAAATGCCCACTCTGCTTACTTACTGCTTTCCCGCATTGCCGAGGCTCATTCGCTTTGAATTTTATTTAATGCTTTTGTAATAAAGTGTAAAATTGTGAAAAAGTGCAAACAACAACAGCTACAGGAGCATGCTGGCGTCTACCGACCGTCCAGGGGAAGAGCCTCATTGCATAATATCAACAACATCATCATCAACGGCAGCAACAACCACACAACACAAACAGAAGCAACAACAACACAAACAAGGGGGCAGCAATAAGAACGACGTCAACGGAGGCAGCAGTGGCAGCAGTAGCAGCAGTGGCCACATTAAAAGAAGAAGAAATAATTAACAGCAACAGTTTGAAAGTCCATAAAGCGAAAATGGTTGTTGTTCTTTCTGATGTTGCTGTTGTTGTTGTTGTTATTGTAGTTGTTGCTGTTGCCATCAACTGGCAAAGCTTTGCTCTCCGCTCTTCATCCTTCATTCTGCCACCGCATGTGGCATGGTCGTACAACTTCCGACTTCCGACTGGCTGACCGGCCAACTGTATTCCTGGACTACGGTAGATGGTTTCTTGTTCCTACTGTTGTCTCCCTGTTGCTGTGTGTCTCTGTGTGAGTCACTTGTATTGGGTGTGGCATATTGGCACTGGCATTGGCGACCCACGCCACCCACTGACAGAGACGACACAGACAAAAGTCAGTGAGAAAATGTACGTTAAATATATTAAAAGATAATTACGTGAAGACAAATGAACGCTGGAATGGGAAAGCAGGCAGGCTGGCAGGGAGCACAACTGGAACTGTCCGTTGTCTCTGCGGTTGTCTGCCCAACACACATACATATGTCTGCCGTTATTATTATTCGCGTTCGCTGATACGATAACGCTAATGGATATGGATATTGATTATAGTTTTTGTAGTTTTTATGCTGCTTATACTGATGCTTCTGCTTCTGCTCCTACTGCTGCTCCTTCTGCTGCTGCTGATGCTGCTCGGATAATGATCATTTTGATTAAATTGATGCGTCATTTTATGAGCCACAATGGTATTGAAATTGAGTGGTCTGTGAGAGTGTGTCCAGTTTATGGCAATGCGATAATTATTCGCGCTGCCAACAAGACTGATCACAAAACGTTTACGGAACCGTTAAGAATTACCTATTTACACACATACGAATTGTATAGAATTGGTAACGCCCAACACTTTGTATTTAAGAAGTATAGAAGTATGTGTGAAGCACTTGAGACTTAGTGGGAAGTTAGTTATTTTTGGTAATGTGCGATTCTCTTTTCTTTTGAGAACCCTATTTGAGCTCCACTCCTAGCAAGATACCGCACAAACAAGTTGTATTTTCACATATATCTGTTAGATACCACGTACAAATGTGTACGTGTGTTGACGTGCGTTTTGATATTTTAAACAAATATTTAAAACAAATTACCAAAGCGCAAGAGAAGCACGCAATTGTATAAAACGCAAGAGGGGGTACAAACTGACAGCCAACGTACAATGGGTAAAAACTTTTATACTCGCAGTGAGAAGCACAGTGTCATTTTAAGGCTGCATTACAAAATTGTACAAGAATGGAGAGAAAATCTTTCGGTATTCTCAATTGAGTGATTTTTATTTGACAAGATCAGCTAAAAGAGAAATGTCTTGAAGAAGTTTACAGTGTTTGAAAAGAGATTGTCAAGCATCAAAATGCAAACACAGTAGAAAGATTGAGAATAAGATAGAGAAATAGATCGCTAAAAAATATTAAAAAAATAAGTAAAGTTATAAAAATAAAGTCTTCGGCATTAATTATCATTTATTTATATATTAGTAATAGAAATAAAAATACGTAGAATATGAAATTACCAACTGAGCAAAGTTGAGCTGCTCTCAGCTTGAATAACATTATTATTTATTTATGTGCGATGTTTATGACTTTAGCCCACTGTTCTTGGCATTGCTTTGATTTATTTACGGACTGAAAGTTGGGAGCCATATATCACATAGTTTTTTGCTGTGGTTACTGTGGCTAATATGTGCACATACACTTACACACAAACATTTTTGGCTAGACAGTGGAATATGGACAGCAGGAGGTGCGAGGTGCGGATGGTGCAAATGGTGTCCATGGACATAGTTACTAATGTGAACCAACAACATTGGGGACTGTTGCATATTCAATGCGTTTACATGGCACGTCCAATTGCGAGCGGTTTGCCACAGGCTCGGAAACTTTTCAGTCAGTAGGATAGTGGGACAATCGAACACTGGGACAGTCAGACTGAGGGACAGCGGAACAGGTGGTTAGACAGATAGGAGACCAGTTAGCTTATCGTGGCTGCAAAATTGTATCAAACCTGTTCAACTGTAGAGGTTGCAATTGGCGCGCAATTTTATTGAAACTCAGCAAAAAGGAAAACTGTCTGGAAAGTGGTTTGGTCGCGGTATTTATTGTGGTGCAACCGCATGATCTAACGCAACCACCAGCAGCAAACCAGCAGGTTACGCTAATTATGTACAATCTTTCCAACTGCACTCGTAAATAGTGCAACACAATGGAAAACTTTTGTTTTTGCGGAAGTTGGCTATATTCAGGTTCTGCGCTAAATGGCAAACTTTAGTCGCAGCCAAAAACCGGCTCAATACCTTACTGGCTGATACCAACCGAAATTTGCTAAGAACAATGCGCTTGATATAAATGCATTTACGTCCAATTAAAGGTATGCAAATGTTGAAAAACCACTATTAAAAACAAAAATGTTTAACCATCAATAGAATGCTGTGTGTCGCTCACCAAAAAATTTAAATAAAATAAAATAAAAATCGACATAGTTGGCGACATAATGAAAAATAAAATGTATGCAAAATGTGCATAAATGCTTCCTGAATCGAATTTAATTGTATTTGTAACTCTATGTCTCTTGTATCTGTAACTATAATTGCTGCGGTACCCCTCCCCATTTATATATACATATGGATATCAGTATCTGTAGCAATGTGCTTGTCCATCTATCTGCCAGTCTGTCTGCTGTTTTTGCATCCGTCGTTGCGGTTTTCAGGTTTAATTGGCTGCGGAAATATTCCATGTGAATACTTAATGAGATCCAACTATTTTTTATTGCACAAGTGCACTGAAGTTAAAAGGTTAAAAAAATTAAGCAACAGCAACAACAACAACAACAATGCAGACAAGACGCACACATATTTAAAAATACGTATTCTGTAAGGGAAGAGTTTGCACGTTGTTTATTATTCAATTATGCGCTCATTAAGATACATAATTATTAATTTAATTAAAGGTAACAACATCGCAACAATTTGATTTTTTTCTCAATAAAATTTTTCTCTGCATTCCGTCATGAAAATTATTTTAATACTGCCATGAAGTTTGTTTGTCTTCGACCCCATATAGTAAATATACACTAAATCAGCATTACTAACCGATATTTCATATACCCATGTCCGTAAGTTGGATTACAAATATAACTTGTAAATAAATGATATCATATTTAATATCGGTCTTAGAATTTTATGTAGAATATATATTGTCAATTCTTCGAGAGAATATAAATATATAAAAAAAATTGAAAGAGGAATCCGGGATTTGTAGCGGCTGGGGCCCTACTGGTGGTAGCTGGTGCCGGAAGGTTTGCTGGGACTCCTTTCAAATTTTTTTCGGAGTCGCTTTTACTGGAGTCTAACTCCGAAACAGGCAATTTCTATCTAAATAATATAAGTCCCCACCAAGTTGAGGAGTGTATCATTTTATTCCATTATAATGCGAGAAGCTTAACAGCTTCGTTGGCGTTGGTGTCGGGGTGTTAGGTGTCCTTTGCCCCGATAAGGCGCTCATTACCCACCCATCCAATTGGACTTCCTTCACTTCATGGTTTTTATGAAAATGAAATATTGCTGTTCACATTAACTCTTTAAACGGCGGGAAAGAAATAAAAATAAAACCCACAAACAAACTCATATATGATGGCTAAGCAATTTCGGACGACAGTCCACATTCAAAATATCCAAAAGCCAATAAACTAAAACCGAAAAACTAAAAATTAAAGAAGACAAAAAATTTTACGAGGATCCACACGTGTCCATAGGAACACAATCATTTTTTTTTATTAAATTATGTCCCTGTAAAATTAAATAATATAGTTAAAGGAATAAATAACAATGACGTTAAAAGGCCTTCCCCCTCCCGATGTTCGCGTAACTCACAAAGTTCTTGTTTTATTGACTATCATTAACTATTCAGTTAAACAATATAAAGAAAAAAAAAATTTGTGTTTTAAAGAAAATAATAAATTAACTAAAAAAAAATCAAATAAGAAAAAAAAATGAATTTTCATATCTATACCAATATGTATTAGTAATTTTTACAAGCTTTTTATCAATAACACAAAAGTAAAGTTTCAATTTTTATTACAAAAAGAAATAAACTAATTTTATCACGTATTTAGATTTTTATAAATTTTATTTGAAGTTATAGACTTATAAAGAAGTAAATAATAAATTAAATACGATTACATTTTTTCTAGTTACTTTTATGTAACGGATAAAATCCCATTGGATATGGGTACTGCCCCAATCTTGTGCACTGCGACGTATTAGATCTATTGTGCCCCCTTCCGAGCCTATAGCCCCTCCATCAACCCCAGTTCCTGAACGAATGATCAGGATCTTTGATGGGTCGAGGGCTACTATGTCTTTGACATTCATAACATGCATTCCTAGGATGCTGCATCTTTTCCTGGCAAGGGCGATACATTTTGTGTGGATGTGAGTTGGAGACTCCTCCTCGACTTCACAAAACCTACATTGACTGTTGCTACAGATACCCATTTTGGACAGGTGGCTTTTTAGTCTACAAGGTCCTGTCAGTAGACCGACAAGTATCCTTAGCCTATTCCCATAGATATTACTTGCTTAAATCGTTTATAGCTATAGCCGCCCAAAAGACATTTGGCCGGTCGGAGTCCCGGTGCATCCTCCCAGCACCGCAGTCTCCTTTGTCTTTCTTCGTTTCTGAGTTGCAGCCGTATTGTGTGTTTACCTATCCCACAAAACGGTTCTGGCCCTATAAGGAGCCTCTCTGCACCCATTCTCGCCTGCTCATCTGCTGCTTCGTTCCCTGCTATTTCCCTGTGCCCGGGGACCCATCTTAGGGTGGGCCAGTTGTGAGCCCTGAGATGGTCAAGCTTGGATCGTACTGCCCCAGAAAATAGCTTACTCTGACTTACGAATCCAATGGTAACAGACGGCTTCTCCTAAGTATATGCTATATCGATCTGTACGTCTAGCCGCGCAATAATTGGTTTTCAAAACAAAATCAAGATATCCCCTATGGTTATTTATATATGTATATATATCTTCAAAATTGTGTTCGTCCCGCACTTTAGAAATTTATTTCACTTTTCACAATTGAGCTGGCTATCGGCAAAATTAAAATATCCCGAAATCGAGCTCACAACACTTTGTTATATTTCAAGCCTGTTTTTTCACGAATTTTCGCGCAAAGCATACCACTAATTATGCCACAGAAACCGAGCTTACTCTCCAGCTAAATTGATCGCGTTCCAGAACCGAGCTGCCTGGCAGACGAAAACAGACTCAGACAAAGTGCGGCTAGCAATCACGACATTACCTGACAAGTGGGCCGAACATTGGCATGATAGTTTTGTTTGTTTTCTTTGTTGTCTTCAAACTTTCTTTAGTATAAAAGTTCACATTTCCTGACACTACTGACACTGCTAATACTAATTTTTAGCAAATACTAATTTGTAGGGAATAAAAAAGAACTCATACGTTATGTGTGCGCATTTTAAATTCAAATGAATTGTAAGCAGAAAGGGGAAATTACAAGCCGCCATTGATCCAGAAAATTTTAAGAAGTTTTTGCAGTTTAATAAAATATTTGTTAATTTATAATTTTAATTAATTTGTAATTAAAGCCCTGAAGAGATTAATAAAGTAGAAAAACAAAACTAGTCGTTTTTTAATTATTAAGTCAACAATTAAATATTATTTAAGGTTTAATCAAATGTCGCTCAACGTATAAAACTATTCACAACAACAATTTTTACATTAATCAATCGTATCGTAATCAAATAACACGAGTGCTCAGTCAAACATCGAACTCTATATTTACAACTATGGTTAAATTTCATAAAGCTATTTACAAAATCTATTTTTGTCACTCAAAGTTAAGAAATAAATTACTATAAATAAATCAAAAAGCAAATAAAGGAATCAAGAAAAATTTGACGTTTCTATAAAATGCAATAAAATAAGAGCAATAAAGATAAACAAGTGTACAGACAGATGAAATTTAAGTCGTACAATTTCAAAGTAAATTTGCAATGTTTTGAGTATTTCACACGAAATAAATGAGCCACAAATTGATTTGGTAAATATAATGTCTTCACTTTGCGGTAATTTCTATAAAATAGGAATATTTTTATATAATATCCACAAAAGTGAAGCACGTTATGTGCTCTGCGTTTAATTAGCCAATCGCTTTGCCACCCAAGTTGCCTCGCACAACACAGGTATTTATTACCTGCAATTAATATTTATTAACGGGGCCAATGAGGGATGAGTCAATGAAGCAGATTGTCGTGATTTAACGACGACAACTTGAATGCATTTCGAAACATCGCCATCTCTCATCAAACACTCAAAGTCTCGCATTCAAATGTTTTATTTATTGAGCAGCTTATATATGCGTGTGTATGCAATACAATATTGCAGTGTGTGCTTCGCATTGCCCCGGGGGTAGATGTAAATATCGTGCAACAATTTATTTTAAATACATTTATGTTTATATATAGCCACGTTAATATATGCATTCGACAGGACTTGCTAATTGGATGACCAAACGCGCTGAAAGTTCTCTTCAATTAAATATGTTGCCTTATGGCAGCTGATATGATTTTGAATAAAATCTATATGCCAGAAACCATTTAGTTCCAAGTTAACTATTTCGTGACTTTTTCTTTTTTTTTTTAAATCTGTTCAGTTTACTATATATACAAAATTGTCAGCGTATTTGCTTGGAAATAAAACAATAGTCTTCTTGGCAGCAACAATTTTGATATTCAATATGGCTTTGGTTTTCCAAACTGAAAATCATTCAAGACTTTTTCAATTCGATATTATTTGAAAATTCAAAAATCGAGCTACAATAATATTTATTTTGCCATTAATAATTTTTTAATAACCTCAACGTATTTACTTTAAAGTAAAAGTGTGCGTTTACTTGACTGTGCAAATTCTTACCAAATTCAGAATTTTCTTTGCTATTTAAATGAAAAGTTTAAATATTTGCTCCTTAGCAGACAATTCCAATATTTCTTAGAAAGAACTGCTAAATCGCTATGAAAATAGATTTGCTTTATAATAAAATATTACCAATGGCTTGTACCAATATTGGAACACAGTCTCTGGAAGGGAATTCTGCAAGGATAGTATAGTTAATACTCATCCTTACTGTAATGCATGCTCTGGGTGCTGGATCCTTCCGCTCCCTGATTATCTTTGAATCGGCAGTGTACAGGGCTTTCACTCCCTCGTACACCAATGGCTCATGTACCAGATCTTGCTCAAGGTGTTGCCGGGTGAACATCCTGGCTAAGACGGTTGAATGGATGATGGATGTTCACCTGGGCCAACACAGTGTTGATAACCTTAGCCATCTACTAGGTGGTACATTCCAATCTGTCTGGCGATTGGGGCCTGAAGTTGCCATCGTCACTCGTTAAGGTATCGTCTTCCTGAGCCGTGTTTTTTTGCAGCTTCTCTGCCAGCTCTTGTGAGGACATTGGGATGTCCTCGTCACCTACCTCTAATTCTTCGTAGAGTGTCCTGTCTGCCAACTCCTCGTCTTCCATCATATCGTTGGCTCTGCAAGAGTGATTACTGTGGTGGGAGTTTCCACCACCTCACCCTCTTAACTCGCTGTAGCCGGGGTTAGCCTTGCTCCGCCCTTCTCTTTTAATCCGCTTACGGGAATGTTTCCGTATCGGAAGCTGATTTGGTGGCCGCATTCCACTATCGCGTTTCTGGATATCCCTTTCTGGCTCCTCAGTAAAATTATCAGGGATTCTGTGGTCCTATCCAAGCTTCTTGGACAGAATAACGTGATACAGTGGGGTGATGGTATGCCTCGTCAATACGATTGACATTACCCGCTGTTTATCCGGGACTGCTTATTTACGATAATTCTCGTATTATTCGCAGCTAACCTCCGCGAGGGGAGGCCTTTCGCTGTCCGCAAACCGCGCCCAACCTGGTGGCCTCAACTCAGCCCCATCCGAACCATCCCACAAGTTCAAAACGTTTACATACATTTAATTTTTAATGCCAGAATAACTTGCAAAAGACAACATGAGAGTTGAAATACAAAAATATATATTAAAAACTTTACATAGCTTCTCGGAGCTCTAATAGAGATGTGATTTTAATTTTACAAGAAATCTTCGTCGAATGTTATGTAAAACTTTAGGGAAACAGCCCGTTGATTATTTAATTTAAAGGTTGTAATTAATAAATACTCTCCAGTGGGAAACGGGTTAAGTAACTTCTCAGGTCTAGGATAAAAGTTCTTCAAAGTTACATAACCCTACAAAATAATAAAAGTAGTGAACGACAGACTTAGAGGATATATAATTATATACTCACTTTTATGGGGCATTGATCAACATTCGTGAAATCCTTAAATAGTTTCCAAATCATATTCACGGCTGGATTGAAGCTCTTTCGCAAAAACTTACAAGCATCAACTGTAACATCAAATAACCATGGCTTATAGCCATTTCCTTTTTTCAGTATTTGCATTCTCAATTCGACGTTTTGTGCTGGTTGCAAAACCTTTGCGACAATATTTAGAGTAGTTTTGTTTCGTTGTACGGCCTTCAAGCGACATTGATCAATAATACACAAAGATTTGTTAAAGGATTCACAGACCGTATTAGTCAACTTAAACACAACAGCGCTCTGCAAAAAAACAAATTAATTTGTATATATTTTCTCCCAATATTTTTATTACATTAAATTTTACCGTCAGCGGGCTCGACAAAATCAAAATCAAAAGTATTAAATAGTTTACACAAGGTGCCATATTAAAGCGTGAGATCTGTATTAATGGGGATTTTAGACAGAATTACTAAAACAGATCGTATATTGGTTATACGAGCATATATATATATATATATAAATATATATATATATATTGTTTATTGTACATTAGTTACGCTTCAATAAAAAAAATTATTTATTTTAAAAAGCACAGTACACAGTAAAAAAAAATTATGAACTTAAAATGCTTTCAAAACTTTACATTTTAATTGCTTGAAGGTGAAACTCGATTATACTTTTCGATATTTAGTTTTTACTCTTAATTATTCCATCCCTCCTTTCTTAAGTATTTAAGTATTAAGCTTGACTAGATATTAATATTGGTTAGAATAATTAATTGCTTCAGGGTATTAAGTTGTGCACGCAAAATTCGATTCTACCGAAACTGCACTCCTTCATCGAAAAATCATTATGATAATAAATAATAATTATATTTGAAAGGCGCGCGATAAGTAAGTGCACTTTCGATTCGAATAGTTCGATAAGTCAGGCAAATGTCGATAACAGTTGCAACTTAATCGAGAAGTTCAGTAGAACTAGTTCTTAACTCTATTGATTACTAAAACAAAAAGAATTTGACTACAAATATTTGGGATCATTGCAAGGCTGCTAAATTTAATTATTAAAAGCAGCAGGCATGGACGTGATTAACAAATTTTACTCTTCAGCAGTGCAAACAGTCTCGCAACTCTCAGGTGTGCTCCCTGGCAATAACGTAACACGAGAGTATGAAGTACTGGACCAAATTTGCACAGCGGGTGTGGGTAAGAGCAAAATAAAATGTTCCCTGTCATATGTGAATCCTGCAATACAATATGATAAACTCTTGAAGGACTCATGTGGAAGGTGTATAATGGGCACAAGAAAAGCACCAAGCAGGAAGTCTCCGTGTTTGTGTTCGAGAAAAAGGTACTGGAACGCTGGTCCAAAGATGACCGAGAGATAATGCTGGAGACGCTGCGGCGGGGTGTGCAGCAGCTGACAAAAATACGTCATCCACATGTGCTGACCGTGCAACATCCGCTGGAGGAGAGTCGGGACTCGCTGGCCTTTGCCACGGAGCCGGTCTTTGCATCTCTTTCAAATGTTGTGGGAGAGTCGGTGCGCTCGGACAAAAAGCTTTACGATGTGGAAATTCGACATGGACTACTGCAGATCTTCGATGGCTTGCAATTTCTGCACAACGATGCGAAAATAGTGCATCGCAATGTCAGCGCCGAAACGATTGTAATCAATAAGAACCGCAGCTGGAAACTATTCGGCTTTGATTTCTGCATAGCCAACCAACCAGCGACAAATGGAACAGCCCACTGGCCATGTCGAGAGTATAGCACATCGTTGCATGTGCTGGCCCAGCCCAGTTTGGAATATACAGCGCCAGAGCTGGCCTTGAACAGCGTCAACACACCAGACAGTGATCTATTCTCCCTGGGTAAGCGCCCATCATATAATTTGTTATCAATGGACATCAACTGAACTAACTTCATTTTAGGTGTGCTCATTTTCACAATTTATTCCGGCAAGCCGCTAAAAATGTTTGGCAGCGATTACAGTGGCTTTCGGCGTTATGCCAACGAGTTGAATCAGCGCAAATATCCACCCATGAATAACATTCCAAGTGATCTAACTGAAAGCCTGAAGGCCCTTTTGCATCCCAGCGCTAGTATGCGTCCCAAGTTGCATGAGCTTAAACAGATTGCGTACTTTCAAGACGTGGGCGTCAAAACACTCAGCTATTTGGATTCGCTTTACCAGTGGGATAATCTACAGAAATCAAAATTCTACAAGGGACTGCCACAGATTATACCAACATTGCCCCACCGTGTAAATCTACACTCCATATTGCCCTATCTGATTAAGGAGTTTGTCAACTCGCCAATGATACCATTTGTGCTACCGAATGTGCTGCTGATTGCCGAAATGAGCAGCCAACGTGAATATTGCGATCACATACTGCCACATTTGAAGCCCATTTTTAAGCTTACGGATCCCATACAGATTCTACTGATCTTTATGCAGAAAATGGATTTGCTGCTTAAACTAACGCCGGCGGAGGAAGTAAAACAGAGCGTACTGCCGTTGCTCTATCGGTCGCTGGAGTGTGATATGCCGCAAATACAGGAGCTATGTCTTGGCGTACTTCCCACTTTCTCCACTCTCATCGATTACAATGCCATGAAGAACGCTGTCATACCGCGTATAAAGAAACTCTGTCTGCTAAGCAACAATGTTTCCGTTAAAGTCAACTGTCTTATATCGATTGGCAAACTGCTTGAGAATCTGGACAAGTGGCTGGTGCTAGATGAAATCCTACCCTTTTTACAGCAAATTCAAAGTCGCGAGCCTGCAATTGTAATGGCCATCATTGGTTAGCTTATCAATATTTTATAATATTAGTGCGTAACTCACGATCAAACCTTTCCCTTGCAGGCATTTATAAAATAGCCATGACGAACACCAAGTTGGGCATCACTAAGGATGTAATGGCGCACAAGTGCATACCGTTCCTGGTGCCACTAAGCGTTGAAAATGGACTGACCATATCGCAATTCAATACAATCGTGGCGCTAATCAAGGAAATGCTTGGTCGTGTGGAGCAGGAGCAACGTGAGAAACTCCAGCAATTGTCCACCATACAGCGTGACCATAAGTATATGGACTCTAGTGAAATACTTTGAGCACAAATTCATTAACTAAACTTGACTATTTTTGCGCATTAGACCCAAGGACGCTTCCGAGATATTGGTTAATGAGATGGACAACGCAACGCTTTCTACATCGGGCAGTTATGGTGTCAGCAATGGCAACAAAAGCGATGATGATATGTTCTCGGGCTTCAGTGTGGGACAGCCACCGACAGCTGTCAAGCCAAAATCAACAATACCAGCACTGGCGCCCATCAAGACCAGGGAGCAACTTAAGTAGAGCATCCATTTCCGTGCCGAATACCATGAATATTAAATCAAGAATTTATTTTTACAGAATAACGCACAATACAACGACAGATGCAATATCGAAACCGGATATGTTCTCCTCGCTGATGCAAAGCAACATCAGCAACCTTTCCATTGCGCCAAGCGCTCAATCCATGGCAGCAGTTACTCCTCCACTGGGCTTGCAGTTAAATGCAAACAGTAATAATAGCACCAATTGGCATAGTGCAAATCCTCTGGTCATGAACCATCAGCTCGCCTCGCCACAGGCCAGCAACAACAACTTCTCCTCGCTTGATGATTTGGATCCGTTTGGATCAGCGGGTGCCATCGGCCAAGTGGCTAACAAGCCAAGTAATGCAAACGCTGCCAATATGTACACGGTGCAGCAGCCCACAGTTAATTATATTTATCCGACAAGTTACAATTCGGTCAACAATATGAATAGCATGCAGCAGCAGAGTGTTAGCCTGGTCAAGCCAACAAGTCGGGGCGCAGCTGCCACTTCCACAACCACGCTGCTGCCGCAAACACAGTTGACGCAGTCCATGGATGGCAAGAATCTTAATAAGTTGTCACAGCAGGATATACTTAACTTTTTAAACTAGACACATCATTCCCGTTGCATGCTCACCGAGCATGTGCTCCAAATAGCCAATGTTTTAAAAGACAAAACAAAAAATTAACTATATCGTACTATATTATATATATAATTATATATGAATGTCTGTGCAATTGTGTGTATGTGTTTGTATGTATGCAGGTTAGTTTTTTAAGCTGTTTGAAGTTTTGCTCATTGCATGGTTCAACAAAATATCAATTGTCTAAAGTGAGAGTGTATAATTTATTCTTAGTCTAGGCAAACAGTCAACCAACCTATTATTATATATATTGTGTATTGTGCAATTTTCTCCTTAGTGTATTTTTGAAGTACACACGTTAGTTAAAAAATATACTTAATCAATTCAAAACGATCAACTTTCAATTTTTGCGTTTTTCTTTATTCTTGCCGAGGCTATTATTTAACGTATTACTAATTTCATACTTTGGATCTACACATATTTCAAGCAAACAGTAGTCACTGGCAAATTAAAGAAAAATAAAAATTATTCTCATTTTTAATTTATTTTATTTTGAGCATATTATTCATTATATATATTAAATTAGTCTATTCATTATTTGATCATTAATTTTATATAGATTCTTTGGAAACTTAAAAAAAAAACACTGGAACAGCACTGGCTTAATTCCATATTGACTGTAACAATGCGGATTCCTTCCTGCTTGCATTGTGCATTGTGCATTGTACATGGTACATACAAATATAAATTCATTTACTTAATGAGATTTCTAGAGTAAAACAAGCACTAAAAGCTAAGTAACAAGTTGCGCTTGGCAAAGCTAAAGCCGATTACTTTGTGCTTGCAACTAGGTCTCGACCAGGATGTGCGTAAAGAGGCTGTGCAGTCGGCGCTCCACCTCCTTGTAGGCTAACGAATTGAGACCGTCGGAATGCATGCGCAGGGAAGCAGATCGCAGCAGGGCCAAGCGATTTTCATTGGGTATTTCAGGTTTGTGCTTCAGCATTGTGTACTCACTGTACGCAGGATCAAAGCGACAGATCTCAAGGCCAACGATCTTCAGACGCTCATACAGATCATCGTCCTCGCCGCCCCAGCCATGATATAGATTTGACATGCCGTTGATCATCTTAAACTGTGTGGTGCTAATTGCCACGACGCCACCGAATAGTGTCCGATACGGAAGATGGAAGCGCCAGCTGTCCAACGCAGAGCTCATGTGTCGGGGCAAAGCCGAGCACACATAGATCTGGCCGGAGTTTAGTGGCATTAGATCCACATCGTGCAGTATCAAGCAGGGATAGCCATAGGTCTCCGCCACCTTGGCGCCAATATTGAAAAGCATGGCACGATTGAATGGTTTGCGATCACTTTGCTCCACAACAAATATTCGATAGTGGATTAGCTGCAGACGCAGATAGTTGTGCATGTAGTTGAGAAAAGCGGCCAGCTGCTCTTGTCGATCGCGATATGGCACAATAATAGCCGTACTAAAACGAGCATTGCAATCGTCTGGTTGATATTCGCCGCCCAGTCGGATTTCCTCACCACGCTGAATTCGCTCGCGATGGAACTCATCGTAAACAAAGGTGCTGTCGGCAATCACCTCCTTGTAGCTGCAATCAAATGCTTGCGGCATTGAGATATTTGGTATGGTTGCCTGCTGCAACGCCTCCCCAATATCGATGTAGTCATAGCGTAATGCAAATCGATGCGGCAGCAGAAAGTAGACGAGCAGTGTTAGACTACCACTGAGTATGAGCAAGTCATAGATATGAAAACTGTGCTGGCACAGCCGTATTATCATTATTCATCTATAGTTTTTTAACTTATGATGAATCATTGCTTCAATTGTATAATATTAGTTTATCGGTTTTTAACATTTTGTCGAAATATTGGAGTAACAATGTTAAAAGCAGTAACATAAATACGAATCTAACAGCTTAAGCAACCACTACACAGCATATTGATGCTGTCGAGACACCAAGTAACTAAATAAAATAAAATACTGCATTAACATTTCGCAGTATTAATGTTAACAGCGAAATAGAAAAATAATTACGAAACTAACAGCTTTTAACTGATTCAAAGGCTCTTAATACAGCTGTTTCTAACATGACGGACTGTTAGTTTGTGCAAAAACAATTCAAAAATATTTATGTTATCCACTGAATTAAGCATTTTCAATCAGTCGAATTCTTACAATAGAATATACAAAAACTAAGAATATTTGTTTACCTCCTGACCAAGAAATATTCTCGATAATATATGAATATCTTTGTGCACACATATGTACTTATTTTAATTGATAACACAATGGTCGATAAGATATTTAAGCCCACTTAGTAATTATTACTTGCTCAGTTGCTGGGCGAACGTCGAACAGTCTATTTGATCAACTGAAATGTGCAAGGCATTCAAATGTGCTCTTTACCTAGCAATCTGCTGCAGTTATATTAGTGTGCACGCCGCAGAAGAACACACACTGCGACGTCAGTAATAATAAATTTTTTTTAAGATGATTATTTAATATAAACCGATTACAGTTAAGAACTGCACAAATCAGGATGAATGCCCGGATCGTTCCGTATGCACAAAGGTTATCGCCGACTTGAGTTGCCTCTGCTGGCAGGGATATCATCAAAATCCCAACTGGTCACTGCAAATTGTAAATAGCACCAAGGCAGAGGAGGAGTATTGTGTTCGCGAGCCGTGGACTAACAACCACGAACGCATGCCGGCAAAGCCAGAGTATGTCGCAGTTGCCATTGTGCTGGTTTTGTTGGGAGTGATTGTTGTCACTCTGATTCTTTATTGTTTTATTGCACTGCGTCCAATAAAACGCACCCAGGCTGCTTATCGCCGCATGCAGTTGAAACGTTCAAATCATCGAAATTTGGAGGAATTTAACGACATTGACATGACTTTTCGAGATGCACGAGAACTATCATAATTACAACTATCTAGATTGAAGGACTGTAATTGCTAATCAAAGTAGAATTAATTATAATAATCGCCATATTAGTATTATCAGTAGTTGACTTTGATAAATTATAATAACTATTCGCTGAAAATTATATATGACTTAATGTTACGTTAAATATGCTTTTACAAAATTAAATTATGTTGAAGCCGTTATTACCATTATTAGTCATTCCACAACTAACCGCTATTTTGCATTAGTTGTCGATGTCCCACTGTTACTGGTCATGTTGTCAATATCCATTTAAATGTTAATATTTCTGTGATTTTTAGCCCTAAATTATGCCTTTAGATAATCTATTTTGGCCTAATTGCGCCAAAAAAAGTAAACTTAAAAATACTATTTTCGATATATTTATCGCACATGTGGTATTAACTATCGAACGAGCTAAACCGGCTGAGATACAAATCTTTGTTATTTATAACAAATGCATTAGATTTTTTTTAAGCTCAAAGCAATAATTGTAAAATGACTTCAATTATTAAACTGCACACCATATCTGGTGCCATGGATGAATCGCCGCCTTGCTACATTCTACAAATTGACGATGTCAGAATACTGCTCGACTGTGGCTGGGACGAGAAATTTGATCCAATTTTTATAAAAGAATTGAAAAGGTGAAATAATAAAAAAATTAAGAAAAAGAATTTACTAACGTGTTTCGGTTTAGGCAAGTGCATACACTGGATGCCGTGTTGCTATCCCATCCAGATGCGTATCATCTGGGTGCACTTCCATATCTCGTTGGCAAGTTGGGACTCAATTGTCCCATTTACGCCACGATACCCGTCTTCAAAATGGGCCAAATGTTTATGTACGATTTGTACATGTCACATTTTAATATGTACGATTTCGATCTGTTTTCACTGGACGATGTGGATACAGCCTTTGATAAAATTACGCAGCTAAAGTACAATCAAACAGTGTCGCTGAAGGGAAAAGGATATGGGATTTCCATAACGCCACTAAGCGCAGGTCACATGATTGGCGGCACAATTTGGAAGATCGTCAAAGTTGGCGAGGAAGACATAGTGTATGCCATCGACTTCAATCACAAAAAGGAACGGCATCTCAGTGGCTGTGAATTGGACAGACTGCAGCGACCATCGCTGCTGATCACCGACGCCTACAATGCACAATATCAACAGGCGCGACGACGTGCCCGCGACGAAAAGTTGATGACAAACATTCTGCAGACGGTACGCAACAATGGCAATGTGCTCATCGCTGTCGACACGGCTGGTCGTGTCCTGGAGCTAGCCCACATGCTCGACCAGCTGTGGAAGAACAAGGAATCGGGCTTAATGGCCTACTCGCTGGCACTTCTGAACAACGTGAGCTACAACGTCATTGAGTTTGCCAAGTCACAAATAGAATGGATGAGCGACAAGCTGACCAAAGCCTTCGAGGGTGCGCGGAACAATCCCTTCCAATTCAAGCACATAAATCTGTGCCACACCCTGGCCGATGTCTACAAGCTTCCTGTTGGTCCGAAGGTGGTGCTGGCTAGCACACCGGACATGGAAAGTGGCTTCACGCGCGACCTGTTTGTGCAGTGGGCAGGTAATCCCAATAACAGCATAATTTTCACTACACGGACGGGTCCGGGCTCACTGAGCATGGAGCTGGTGGAGAATTCGGTACCGGGTAGACAACTTGAGTTGGATGTGCGTCGTCGCGTGGAGCTTGAAGGCGCCGAACTTGAGGAATATTTGCGCACACAGGGCGAAAAGTTAAATCCATTGATTGTCAAGCCCGAACTGGAAGAGTCGAGCAGCTCCGAGTCGGAAGATGATATTGAAATGAGCGTCATAACGGGAAAACATGATATTGTTGTCCGGGCGGAGGGTCGTCATCATTCCGGCTTCTTCAAGTCAAACAAACGCCATCACGTAATGTTTCCGTTCCATGAGGAAAAGATCAAGTACGACGATTATGGTGAGGTTATCAATTTGGATGACTATAGGATTGTAGACGCCAACTATGACTACACGGCCATGGATGATCAGAACAAGGAGAATGTCAAAAAGGAGGAGCCCAACACCGAGCTGCATTCAAATGGCAATCTGGACAATGATGTCCAACTGCTGGAGAAACCCACCAAGCTGATTAGCCAACGGAAGACAATCGAGGTTCATGCACAAATCCAACGCATCGATTTTGAGGGACGTTCAGATGGCGAATCGATGCTTAAGATTCTATCCCAGCTACGCCCACGTCGCGTTATTGTCGTCCATGGCACTGCCGAGGGCACCCAGGTGGTGGCCAAGCACTGCGAACAGAATGTGGGCGCTCGTGTCTTTACGCCCCAGAAGGGCGAAATAATCGATGTAACGACGGAGATCCACATTTATCAGGTCCGTCTCACCGAAGGTCTCGTCTCCCAGCTGCAGTTCCAAAAGGGCAAAGACGCCGAGGTGGCCTGGATCGACGGCCGACTAGGCATGCGTCTGCAGGCAATCGATGCACCCAATCAATCGGAAATCACCGTCGAACAGGATATGGCAGCCCAGGAAGGTAAAACGCTCACCTTGGAGACGCTTGCCGAAGACGAGATACCCGTGCACAATTCAGTCTTAATCAACGAACTCAAATTGTCTGACTTTAAGCAGGTCCTCATGCGCAACAGCATCAATTCCGAATTCTCGGGCGGCGTTCTATGGTGTTGCAACGGAACTCTGGCATTGCGGCGCGTTGACACTGGCAAGGTGGCCATGGAGGGCTGCATATCGGAGGAGTACTACAAGATACGTGAACTGCTCTATGAGCAGTACGCCATTGTGTGAATAATAAAAAAAAATAGAGAAAAAATATCAATATAATTATTATATAAACAATTGCAAATTGTTGCTTTAAATATTGAGTGGGGAATTTGTGCTGAATTATGTTGCAAACAAATATTAGTTGATAATAGCCTTATATCATTTTAACAAAGTTAAGTCAAAGTTGAAAATCCAATTATTATTTATATTTTCCGACTTATTCCCATTTATTTGTTTATCTTCGATTGAGAAGATTTCCTCATAAGAATTGCAACATTGGATCATCGGTGCGCGAGCGTTTCTTCTTCCATTCCTCGATTTCCTCCTCAGTGGGTGCTTTGATATCGTACATGCTATTGTATGGACGCTTCCGATCATCAGTTTCGTCGAGCAAGTGCTTGGATCGAGACAAAGGCGACTCCTTTTCCTTGGGCTCCTTGGCCTCTTTGTGTTTCTTTTTGTTTTTGCGCTGCTCCTTTGCCTTCTTTTTCTTTTCACGCTTCTTGGACTTTTTCTTAGATTTTTTGCTTGACTGCACTTCCTCTTCAGCCTCAGAAGAGTCTGCCGAACTTGGCGCAGAGTCCACCTCGGATCCAGAGGCAGGTTTCTTATCATCTTCAGCCACCTGTACTGCTGCCAATGGCTCCACAATCGCTGCGGTTGCTGCAACAGCTGTTGCCTGATGCGGCTGCTGCTGCTGCTGTTGTTCGGCATAGCCTTCCGGCTCTTGCATGCCCACACAATATGAGTTTTTGATGAAAGACTTGCAGCACTTGTAACCCCATCGTCCGGCATTCCAAAAGCTGCCCCAAATGGTGGTGTGATTATTGATGTACACATCCTCCTCATAAATACTACGAGCCTTCGGCTTTTCGATGCCTTTGATCACCTTGCCACTTCGAGAGTACTCCACATACTCCTCGGTCTGGGCAAGCAGCAAAGATTTCGGTGGCACCTTCAAATGCTCATCGCCGCCATACTTTTCCACAATGTCCGTTTTGGTCTACATAAAAAAAAGAGTAGTTTTTAGTATAGATTTAGTATACGACAGTTCTTTGTTTTCACTTACGCTGGACTTGAACTGCTCCTTTTTCTGCTCATACTCTTTCTGCAGGAGTTCCAGCTTTGTGGGCTCGGCAAGCAAATGGACATCGACACCTTTACCATGTGCCTCCCATGCGAATAATTGTGCTGTGGCTTGCGCTGTGGTGTCGCCAGAGAAACGCACAAAGTTCTCACCCGCAAACTCCGCTCTGCAAATTAAATACAAATAAAATATATATTTCCAAATTAGGTAATTATAAGTGGGTTGCACTTACTCCTCCTCTGGTACCGCTGGATTGGGATTGTCACGCATAGACCGCGTTTTGGGATCATAGTAAGCCGAATTGGGATCCAAATTGCGTAAATATTTTGCCGTATCTTCGCGTATACGCAAATTACGAACGGTAATACGCTGTTTGGAGTCGACTTTTGTACCCGGCATATCCACCTCGTCTACGTATTTGTCCTCGTTACCCTCTTCATCCGAAATTTCAGCATCGGGATCTGTGAGTAGATGGAAACTGTTACAAATTGACTGCCTTAAGCAGGAATATAAATTGCTTACCATTTTTCAACTTTTCCGCTTTGAGCTGACGCTTTGCTTCCTCCACTTTTTCATATTCTTCAATGATTTCGCGATGATTGGCTGGATCGTAGGAGCTCCAGCGATCCCGCTTCTCATCGTAGTTAATCGATGCATCCGTCACAATGTGCTCGTCATGCACCACAATCGACTCGGCGTACTTGGCTTGCACCTTGCGCGGCCGTTCCAGGCAATCCTTTCGCTTGTGCGACATGGCACCACAATTCTCGCAGGCACCCTTGCGAAACTTGGTCACAAGCTTCGTGGTGTCTAGCCCTTTGGGCGCCTTGTTGTCCAACTGGCCACGCTCATCCTCGTGCTGTGGGCGCTGATGCTTCAACGTGGGCCCCTGAGAGCCATAGTACCAAGGCGCATTGGAAATGTATTGCGGTATGTGTGGATTTATGTCGCGACCCTCTTCGTCAACGGCAGCTGGTGCAGTACCCGCTTTTCGAGCCTCTTCCAGCTCCTTGGCCTTCCGCCAATCCTCGCGTGACTTCTTCTTAGGCTCGTCATCCACATCTTGATCGTCCCTGGTGTGTATTATTTGTGATACAGGCGTACGAACAGCGCCCGAACTCATTGCGTGAGTTATTTAGAACGTTTTTAAATCTTTTTTAAAAATACATTAATTTATCAGCGCTTATTGTTTTGGTATCAGAACCACAATGCAAACTACCATATATCGAACTAGAGTTATCGAAAAGATTTATCGGTTCAGTCGGTTCGCATGGTCTAAATTGCCATTCGCTGCAAGCGTACGCATTAATAAGTAAAGTCGGACAAAGCGAGTGACTGGCAACTCTGACGGCGTCTCATTCGTGTTAAAATTATACCACAGTGCAGACGCGTCCAAAATCTAAATACTAACCAGTTTCGATTTATTTGTTTTTACATCATTCCACGCATAAAAACAAATTGCGTGTCCAGTGCATTTCCATACCCAAACACATAATTATCTACTAAGAAAATATCGATTAAATAAAAATGGTAATTTTTAACAAAGGCAAACGCTGTGGTGGTGGCGGCGACGATTGCGGCGCAGCGCGCAAGTTGATTGCCAGAAGCAGTTTTGACATACTGTAGTTTATTGCGCGTGCCTCGCGTTGCGACCTAAAATCTCTATTGCTCTGCCTAACCACGTAGAGCGAACCATTTGTCAATTGCAATTGTGCGCGCTGCTTTCGAAATTGCAAAATTCTAACCAGTGTTGTTATTGTGTTTCGGGGCGGCAATAAAAAAAAAAAGAAAAGTTCGTGTTTAACCTCAAACTTCAGTGCTAGTTTCGACTTTGTCGCCACCATTTTGTGTGTGGCGCTTTCTTGTTGTATATGTTTATTTGTGTTTTTATTAATTCTGTGCGCAATTCTGTTCTTCTGTAGGCTGGTGGCAAAGCGGGCAAAGACTCTGGCAAAGCCAAAGCGAAAGCGGTTTCACGCTCGGCGCGCGCGGGCCTTCAGGTGAGTTACTGTTGTTGTCTGTACCAAATATATTTTTGGCGCCTTTTTTTTTACCGCTCACACACAAACACACAAACGCATTTGTAAACAGGGTGCGTTTGCGTGCATAGCTCGCATGTATGCATAAATGCATGCACATGTGTGTGTTATGTTTGTGTGCTGAGAGCTAATGCAGTAGCTTGAGCTGCTGGGGTAGCAAAACATAAACAAGAGTTGCAGATTTTATTTTAATGCGATTCTTATGCACCAAACAGTTTCCCGTTGGTCGTATTCATCGGCATCTAAAGAGCCGCACCACATCGCACGGACGCGTTGGTGCGACCGCCGCCGTTTACTCTGCAGCCATTTTGGAATATTTAACTGCTGAGGTAAGTTTTTCCCGCCATTCGTTTTTGTGTGTGGATTTTCTGTAACGGCACTCACTAATGTGTTGACTATTGGCTGTGTGCATATGTATTGATAAATGTGAACAGCGGCATTTGTTTACATGCCCATTTCGCTAACAGACGCATAACTTGCCTGTTAGTTAACAGTGCGATTGGCAATACCATTACTATTTATGAGAAATGTTATTGATAATAATAATTTTTGGTTTTTAATTCGGTGCACACAGGTTCTGGAGTTGGCAGGCAATGCATCAAAAGATCTGAAAGTCAAACGTATTACGCCGCGTCACTTGCAGTTGGCCATTCGCGGCGACGAGGAGCTGGACAGCCTGATCAAAGCAACCATTGCCGGTGGCGGCGTCATTCCTCATATACACAAGTCCCTCATTGGCAAGAAAGAGGACACCGTACAGGATCCGCAGCGAAAGGGCAATATCATTCTGTCGCAGGCTTATTAATTAATTTCCCTTTTGACAATTTTTGGAACACAATTTTAATGTTTAAAATTTTATATTACATACTAAACGACGACGCGTTGTAATTAAAACAATTCTGTGCGAGTTGCTGCTGCCCCGAGGCGCTGCGAATCCACAATTTCTAATTAACAACAAATTCTACACCAGAGACATCCAATCTCCCCCGCCCTACCCCCTACCTAACCCCAAGCAACATAAACCTAAACATCAACACAAACACGTACATATATATATATATATATATATAAATACATATATATATATGCACTCACACATACAAATGTAAACTTAATTGTCAAGTAAAATGTTAAAAAGAATGATGATAAAAAGAATGCAAACTTAATTTAGAGCAAAGTAAATTACACAAAATAAATTTAATAAAAACTTTAAATAAAAAAATTAAACAAAAATAAAACGCCCAAAAGTTGTTATTGAAATTATTTAGACAATTTGGGTTTTTCGAAATAAACGTTTCTGCACAATGTTATTGTAAAATTACATTCTTAAAATATAACTGTTGGTCAGCCCAGCAATGGTGGCACCGAGTTCTGCACACTTTCACAACGCTCCTTGAGGTCCTCGGCATCGAGTTCCAGACAGGCGCCCCACTCGATCAACGTAATGCGATGATCATTGTTGGAGTCGCAAGACTCTAGGAACGGTGCAATGCAGTGCTCCAATCTGACCAGCTGGGCACGAATGGGGAACAGCTCGTGACGTGAGACGGATCGATCGGTGTCACCATCCAGATCGCACCATTTCCACACGGCAGCATTGGACCAGCGAAGCGAATGGTTAGTCTCGGCCTCCAGTTCCATTTGCATGTAGTGATCGGTGAGCTCATCGCGCTCGGCCATATCGCGCATCACGTTGAACAGCCAGTCGCGCATGCGACGAGGGAAGTCTGCTAGATCATCACCGTCGCAGACACGAAACTCATGGCACTCGCCATAGTAATCAATATGCAAATGGGAATTATCGGGATGACGGCAGCCGGGGTCCTTGATATCGCACCAGCAACGCTGCTGGTAGACGGAACAATCCGTTGGCCAGGTCTCGTTCTTGTTGGTGCAAACAAGACGACGTGCTTCCGACGCTTCTGGACACTCTGGTATGCAGATGCACTCGGGCTTGTCCTGCTGGTTTAGCTGACAGATGCGGCCGGCACCGCAAAACATGGTCTCGCAGGGATCATGTTCGACGACCGGAGACAGCAGGTTATCCTGCACTTCCATCAGCATTTCGGCCAGTTCATTTTCCCGCTCCAAATCCTTGTTCTAAATGTTGAAAGAGTGTCGTAAGCAAGAATTCTGCATAAAGTACTATAGGAATAAAGAGATACGCACCCTGTGCTTCTCCTCGAGCAGTTGGAGGAACTCCTCATCGTTGTCATCGAACTCGGCAATGTCGTCTAAGAAATCAACGATGGGCTCCTGAGCGTGCACCTGTGAAAGTGCCAGCAGCCCCAAGCAGAGCAGCAGCCAAATGGAACGCATCTCGTCAAGAGTTCTGTTTCGAACTGTAAGTGACCAAAAACATATTCAAATTCCTGTGTCATCAACCAACTAATCTCAATCGGGAGTGCGGCAGGTCAAGGGCCTTTAGCGATTAAGTTTAGCCTTCATTGTACAATCAGCAGTTTTTGATTATTATTTTTTTTTTTTTAAATTTTAAGGCAGGCTATTTTTGTTTAGGGTTCGTGACTGTACTCGGCTTGTAACGGTTTGTGCCTTAAATGTTAACAACCCCCTTCTTGGGATGATTTACACAAACCGCAGACGCCGCATTTATGTGCAATGATATTTTTGAATGTGCAACCGATGCGACAAGAGCCATTCTCTAGAAAGTAACGGAATTCGAATGGAAACAATCACACCTATTGTTGTTTTTTAGAGTTTCACAAACACAGATTGCTACTGGGGTGGACCAAAAAAAAAACCCGATACACACTGAGTTTTCTTTAGATTTGACACACAATCTTTTCGAATATTTAAAATTACAAACTATTGAATTTTAAAGAAACCATTTCTGATGCTTATTATTTGTGCATTTATTTTTCAAAATTATTTGTTTTTATTTTCAGTTAATTAAAAAAATGTTATTTTCTGTTTATTATTTATTTTAATATAGACTTGTTTACTGATTTTTCAGATTTAAATCCATTGTTCTGATATGCAAATGCATGTTTTAAGATTGCAATAGACTGAATACAGTTTCAGAGATATTACACAAAAAACGCTGTATACAAATAATTGTAGCTCAAAGATAACTTTGCGGATGTTTGTAATTTAAAACAGAAATTGCAAAACAATCAGGTCCACACCAGAAAGGCCTCATATGTTTTTGATGTGAACATGTTCAACACATGTTCTCTGGTTCAAAGCATTTGGAAAATGTTTATGTGTGTGGCTTTGGCATAAAATAAGCATTTCTGAAATCATTTATATTTACAAAGCAGACACATATATTATATATAAGACCTAATTCTGATTAAGGCTTGACCTTAATGCGAGAATTGTTGGCTAACATTTCTGTGCAGCTACACGAATTTAATCAGCACATTTAATGAATTTACGAATGTATATAATAAATATAAAGATGAACTTCTGAAGCGGCACAAAAGCAAAACTTATCTCGCACAACTTTGACCCGTGCTTATCTGTAGCCTGGACTTCCGTTTTGTGAAACTTGGCGTAGTCTTGAGATTTGCTTAATCGCCACAATTTGAGTGCGCAACTATTTGAATGTGGCACACAGAACGCTTCCAATTCTACACACAACTGCATTTTATATACCTAAATATGTGCATGTATCTATAGAACTATATATTGGGCAGTGCAACAATTTCCAGGAATTTTTCCCAGTTGATGCTGCATGTTTATGTGTATGAGTGCATGTGTATGCAATATTCGTTGTTGCCACAGTTTAATTATAACGATAAAAAAAAAAACTGACACAGAATGACGTGATGCTTCGCATATAGCCAGAGAGACTGCTATGTTTATGTGAGCGGCGAGAGCCGGCACCAAATACTGAATTTTATTCATAAGCTACACTGCTTAAAAAATTATTGCGAATAGTCAGAGCCATTAGGTATGCGTAGTTAACATTTATGATTTATTAAAGCAGTTGTTTTTTTGAGTGTAGCAATTTAATGCATTTGCGGAACTGCACTTTGATGATGATGACACTTTTGTGTATGTCGAGCGCTAACCTTGTATTTAACCATTTTATAGTTAGTTGAACCACATTTGAAGCAATTCAACCAAATTAATTGGCAATATGCAAAATAATTAAGTTCAATTGATTTGAGTTTCGAGATTATTGAACTTGAATACGAGCAAAACACTTTGAAGCTGACCAAACAAAATGCATACATTTTAGTTTTTTTTTTGTTTTTTTACAAAACTTTGACACGAGTATATTCCATAATAATTGTGTTGCAGCTGCTAGAAATATACTTACAATATAGCTAAAGAGTTCGTGTTCACTTGGGAGGTATTAAATGTCCAATCACTTCGGCGGTAGACGTAAGACTGTTTAGACAGGCGGAGAGCTAACCAGCGATTATGGATCGTCATCAAACTGGAGCACAGGCGCTGACAACAAGCAGGCAACCAATCATTGGGGCCGGCAAACTTGTTCACTTGCAACATGTTCGATGCCAACATTATAACAATAACAACACAGATTTCGGTTTCACTTAAATTATATTTGATTTTATTAAAGCATATAAACATTTACTGAAAGCAAAACTATATTTTTTTTACAGACTTACCTGGAATTTTTGTTCAGGTTTACGTTTGGAATGTGTCGTGGACTCTGTTTGTGCATCCAGCAGTGCTCGAGATCTTAGTTTCATTTGGTTTGGGGAAAGAAATATTGATGTGGTACTTTTAGAAATACTCGTTTACGAAATACAGATTAAAAGCGGTACTTAAGCAGTCCAAGAATAATATATATATATACATATGTAAGTTAATAGTTCCAATTTCACCCACTAACTTACCTTCAAAATAGACTTTACATATATATATATATATATAGTTGTATTAAGAGATGCATATGCATACGATTAACTAATTTTCTAACTGTTAATTTAAGTAGTTGGTTTTAACTTTACTTAAGTTGGATCCGTTGTTAAACGAGACTTACTTAAAATTGCATCTATTGGGGGCAGCCCAAATAAAATATTTAGATACATACATAGTGTGGGTTTTAAGAATTTATTTATTTAAAAATAAATATATATTTATATTTTTTTTTTATTATAAATTTATAATATGTCAAGTCATAATGTAATAGATGTAAGCATGTTTGTAGAGCTAAATTAAACTTGCAAATTTTGGGTCTCTGCTCTCTTGGGCACCCCATACATAATGAGAAATACATATCTTTATCGCTTATCGTAGTTTTGTTTGAAATTTAGAAAAGTAGCATTTATGATGTTGTCATCCAAAGCCTTTGGCGTGAGCTACAAAACTTAAGCTTATTAATACATATCGAAATATACAATAGCAACATATATAATAATTAGTTAAGTAATGCTAAACTTAAAGTTCATGTCGTGGTTGTTCTTTTTTGTTTATACTTTCTTTCATTTTCTTAACACATACATTAATAAAATTTTCCAAAATTTTGCAATAAAATTCATTGTTGTCAAACATAATCAAATCGGCTCTCCATTAAAATGTATTATTATTATTATTGTATTTTTTTGTTGTTGTTGTTTTTGTTGCATTCCGTATAATTTGTTTGATTTAAAATATGGATTCGTTCTACATATGTACGACATATCTGAATGTCGATTTCAGTGAGTGGAAACCGTTTACAAGTTAAAATAAATATATAAGTAGAGTGTATATCAGACAGTCATATACATACGTATATATGTATACATATATATATATTGATATACATTGATGTTTTTAAAAATTGACAATTATTTTGATATTAACTCGTTTAAAATTATACAAATTTCTATAGTAATTAACTTCTTTTTGTTTATATTATAAACGCAGCTGTGCTTTGCTCACCTTTGCTTCCCGCTTTGAATTAACAATATTTATTACTGGACGTATCATTTTTTTGTTGTTTTTGTTTTACTATCTTGTTGTTGCTTGATTTCAAATATATATTTATAAGAGTATTTAAGCGTCTAATAACTAATGTACTACACACAAGAGCTATACAAAAATAGCTCTATAAGCTCGGCGAAACGAGTGTTTCAATTACTAGTTGGTGTATTAATTAACAATTTGATTAGAAAAATACAATATACGATATGCAATTGGTGAGCTGGGCACAGGCGCCAATTATAGACTGAGTTACAGTTTATGCATAAGTAACTATTTATATATATATTATAATGGAGAGAGAGAGAGAGAAGAGAGCACTAGTTAGATATAACTTCTATTTAAGTTTACACAAAATATATATATGTTTTGAAAATAAAGCATGGCAACTTAACACTAAATGAAATGAAACGCATATGGCTACCGCTTTCAGTTGTAGCCAACTATATATTAAGTTGAGTTCATTTAAATATTTTTATCTTATTGTAAGCAAAGTGTCACTTAAATGCAAACATATGCATATACATATATATGTATATATAGATAGATAGATATCAATCATTCAATAAATAACATTACAGCTTATGTTAAAAGAGTTTTAAAAAAAAACCGTAGTAAGTTTGCTCGTTTGCTCAGTTATATATAAATATATATATAAGAGTATATATATAGAAGAAGAGCCAACGCAGTTAATATGTATCCTGTTTTAAGTTTCTAAGCGAGTGTGTGTCCTAGCTTATAACAAAGCCTATTTATCTGTATCTGTAACTTGCTTTTGTGCTGCACTTTAAGGGCACACACACACAAAGGCATCTAAATTAAAGAGAATTATATAAATGATTAGTAATTTGACATTTTGCAGACATACTTAGCGAATGGCTGTCTGTAATTTGTACCTTAAACTTTGCCTTGCTCGAATTTTACTATGCAATATAGAAATGTACCACAACAATGACAAATCGAAGCGAAATACGAAAAAATCTCTCGCTTGCTCTACTCACCCCAAACAATTAACGACGATATTTGCTGTTAGCGCTGGCACCCGTTGCCACTGAGCCATTGGATACGTTTTTCGGCACCGGACCCGACGATGGTCCATTGCCAGTGGGGGGCGGTGCAGCTGCATTATACGGCGCATAGCCAGGCGCCGGAGGTTGGGCATTATCTATTTGCGAAAAGGATTTATTTTATGATATTTGAAAATTATGAAATCGCATTAATTACGATAGCTGCTGGGTGGTGCAGACGCATAGGGATTCATGCGATTGCCGTTCATGTTGCTGTGCTTGGCGGGGCCACCGCCATAGCTCTGTTGATAGCCACTGCCAAAGTTTGGCGGCACCGGCTGCTGCTGTTGCTGTGGTGGTGGCGGCTGATGGGGCGGTGGACCTGTTAGCGGCATTGAACCGGGTATTGGTGGTGCCGCCGCTGGCATATTCCAATTGCCAACCGCAGGTGGCGGTGGCCCGTTGCGATGATGCGGACCTGGCGGCATGCCGGGTGTGGGCGGCTGCACGGCCGGCGGACCACCCCATTGATTGGCATGCCATTGCGGATGACCGCCCGGTGGTGGTGGCGGCGGTGCATTCCAACCATTCTGTACCGGTGGATAGGCGTTCCACGCATTCATATGAGGCGGCGGCGGCTGCTGGTAATAGGGCTGCATTGGCGGCGGTGGTCCCCAATAGTTGTAGTTTGGTGGTGGAGCCGACATTGGCGGCGGCGGCTGCTGATGCTGATACGGCGGCATCTGCTGCGGCGGAGGCACTGGGGGACGGTAGCCAGCTGGCGGCATATTCGAATTTGGCGGCGGTTGTTGCTGCTGCTGCTGTTGCATCTTATTGCCATTCGCTGCAGCACCCTGCGCCATGCGGTCTTTCTTCTCCAGATTGTAAATCGACTTCTTGACGTCGACGAGCACGTATTTAATTGAATGCTGCCGCTGAACTGTTGTTGATATAATTTTAAGATTATTCATCAATTTATATTATTTGTCAATTGCAACTTACGTATGGCCTTGTCTACGGCATCATAGTCATCAAATTCGATGAAGGCAAATCCCCGCCTCTTTCCGGTTGTTTTGTCCGTTAGCAATTTGACGGAAACCACATTGCCGAATTGAAGGAAATACTCGCGAAGGCAATCCTCGTCATGATTGTCCTTGAGGCCGCCAACGAACAGCTTCTTCACCGAAATGTTTGTCTCGCGCGTCTCGCGCTCCGGACGTGGCAAAGCACGTTTCGCCTCCACAGTTCTTGATAAAAGTGTTTATTGCATGTAATTAACGCGTATTATATGACTATAAAGGGATTTAATTCACATACTTTCCGTCGATGATATGGGGCCGGTTCTCTTGTGCAGTATCAACCATGGCGGACTTTGTATAGGTGATAAAGCCGAAGCCACGTGAGCGCTTTGTGGCCGCATCTCGCATCACAACCACATCGACCACTTTGCCCCATTGTGAGTAGAACACTTTGAGGCCCTCCTCGGTGGTGTAGGGTGCCAGGCCGCCGATAAACAGCTTTCGCAGGTGCTCCAATTCACATATGTCCTGCTGGGGCAAAATATAAATAAATATAGATACACACATACAGATATCTAAATATACGCCAGTACATATATATATCATTTGCAGCACCGATTTTTTATGTATGCGATTTGGTGGAGTGGGCAATGCGAATGCCGAAATGCTATTGCTACTTACGTCTTCGTCCTTTATTTCGAATATTTCTGGTGATGGTTCGTCGGAGGAATCATCCAGTTTAACAACTTGCGGTGTGTTTGCCATATTTGGCGCACGTTTAATTTAATTTACAAAATAATGCACAACTGCAACTCGTTAAGACACGCACGCGAAGAAAAATTCAGCGATGCGCCTTAGATATCGATATATATTTCTGTTATCGACAGGTTGTTTTCAAGCACACACACACACATTTTTGTCAGCCCTGGTTTGTTGTTGTTGCGCAAACCATGTACATTTTCTAAGTTAATTTTTGTTTACTTTTGTCTCCAAAAATAAGGTGTAAATTTAACAGTGGTTATTTAATTGCTGCAATAACAAATGCAGTTTACTAAGGTAAGTGCGTCATTGTGTTGTCAACTAAATAAATTGTTCAAGTGGCATGTCGCATAAGACAGTGCTGCGCATTTTAGCCTTTTTGTCGATGTTGAATCTTAAAAGCCGCCAAACAAATATATGCATTGTACTCTGTACAGTTCAATATTTAATTTATTTTTAATGCTTAGATACACACGTTAAATATACCCTGTATAACAGCGACCAGAATTAATATTATTCGGCTAATATTTAAATCTTTCAAAGATCAAGCCAATCATTTGTTCAGTTTCTTTACGGGAAATTTTAACGTCATTACAATCTGGAAACAGGGTATCACTCAGTCGATCGTTTCGTGTTGTATGCTTAAATTATTTAATGCAATATTATATTAACAGAGATGTGGAATTAATTTATTGATTTGCTTAATGTAGCAATTAAAGAATTTAATGATTTAAAGCTCTATTCAATTAGCCAAATTTTGATGCTAACACGAATTAATCAGCGTCGGCGGAGGCACAAAACGACTGCGCCGCTGCTGCTGCTGCTGATGCTGCGACTGCTGCGGTTGCAAATTGTGATGCAGCTCGTGCTGATGTTGGTGATGTTGATCCTCAATGTTAGCATAGTTAATATCGGCACGATCACGAGTCACGTTGTTGTTGAGGACTGTGTCCTTTGGCAGCGGCGCTGGCAACAGACTCTGAAGTCCTCCAGGTGCACCATAGTAGCCCACGCCACCGTTTGTGGCAAGCATTGTTGCTGTCGCCGTCGGCCTCACTGCCGTTGTGCTGCTTGCTGTGGCAGCCGTCCCATAGCTTGTCTGACCCATAATAGTGCTCATAAAACCATTGGCCACGACAAAGTTCCTGCAAATTGATTGTATCGTGCATTACATCAAATGACCACTTTTTGTGGGTGAACCACCCAGTTTAGGATGGCATAGGGAAGAGGAGAGAGAGAAGAGGACGAGAACGCGGACGCGGACATTGTCTAATTGGGTCTGTGTGCGCGTAAATGTCGTAAAATTAATTTCGTGTTAATTTTATGTGAGTACATCAATTAAACTTGTGACATTTCTTTGAATTACTTCCGTTGCAAAAAAGATGTCCCCTTTTTTATTTCTGAGTTGAATGCCTTTTATTGAAACTGAGTAGTAAATAAGGTGTGTTTATGTTGTGCACACATCTATGTATAAATACAGCGAAGTCTATCCGGAGAGATATAGAGAGCGATGTCAAATTTGAAATATAGATATGGTTTATACCATACGCAAATCAGAAATTTGGAAGCTATTGAAACTCGAGAACTGAGCATTAATATATATAGACTTATATATAAGCAACAGAATAATAACCTGAGAATCATATTCACCTGTTTTAATTGATCTTAAATACAGATACACTTAACAGGCTTTAAACCTCCCCTTTTCAGCTCTAAAAGTATTGGGGTTATTTGAAAAATGTTTATAATTCAATGTGAAATATATATATGGTTGGATTGTTCCATAAAATCAATGTAAGCATTGATATCAAATTACATATGTGTTTCGCAATACTTTCTTTTAACTAAATAAAGAGTCATATGCTAGGCAAATATAAGCTAAGCACAGGGTCTTTCCAAGTCTGCATGATTTTTAACCACCTCTCACCTGTAGTGCTGATCAATTTGGGCCTTCTCAATGCGCTTATCCTTGGCTCGTCGATTCTGGAACCAGATTTTGATTTGTGTCTCTGTGAGACGCAACGTTTCCGCCAGCTCAAAGCGTCGACTTCTCGATATGTACTCGTTGCGATGGAACTCCACCTCCAAGCGGAGTGTCTGCTCCGTGCTAAATGTGGTACGCTGGCGTCTCTGGCGTCCCTCCTTGCGACGACGTCGCGCCACTTAGCGAGTATAGAGAACGGATAATCAAATTGTTAGAGTGGATATCATAATCAAAGGACAACAAAAGACGATGCACGCACAATGGAAATGCTAGAGTGAAATTAATCTTACATTAACAAACCATCAAATTGCGCTAAACCCGCCCCGGACTCAATGTCCTTGCGTGTTAACAAGTTAAACAAATAATTAACCATGCTGCCCCGTCCCTTCGCTTCTGATCGCGTTTATAGCGCACATTAAAATGCATTTTACACGTGTGCCTGCCCAGACTGTCCATCAGAGGCTCTCTTTTGCTCTCCCCTCTACCCCCTCTCATCTGAGCCGTGCACCATCCGAGCAATCCATAATTTGGGCAATCTGAGCCGGGAAACTTTCAACAATGCGCACAGCTGTCTTCCATTCTACCATTGTGAATTCACACACACTTCAACATCCAGCAGTCATCATAATTATACACTAACATGATATATACTACAACTTGCACATGCTGTTTGCCACGCATAAGTGAAATAATTATGTTTTAAGAAATTTACAGATTGCAAAAAATAACTGTTATTAAATATCCTATTTTTTCAGCGTAACAGCATATCATAATTTTACTCGGATGTAAAATACACATTTAGTTATTATTGTCTTTGTTGAAATAAGTACAGAGCTAAATATATATATACAAAATTATACCATCAAGTCAAGGAAAAATACATTTATTATTTATTATTAGAAAATAATTTCTGATATTGCACAAGCTCCAACTATTACTACACTGCGTAAGGGTATTTACACTTCACATCGTCATTTTTTGTTTGCACGTCTTCATCCAAGCGCACATTATTCTTTAGCCACACCCATTTGTAAGCGGCGTGTTTACATTCATTGTCTGTCCCAGTATGCTGATTACCGCCTAATTGTTGTAGCCCCATACCCTCTTCCCTACTCTGGATCTCTCTCTTTGTATTTCGCTATTCCCACTGCGAAGCTGTAAACTTTGCGTGGGTGCGTGAGAGACGGGCTAATCTCTAGTTTTCGCCTGATTACCCTTTGCTTGACTAACGCACAACTGTCATAAGCTCTGCTTTCGGCTTATGCACCCACACACACAAACATATTTATGCATTTTTTTTAAATCACGTGTGAAATACGATATGACAAGTGTCCTTTGAGCTGGCGCAAGTGTTTTGTGAGTTGTGTGTGTTTTTTACGGTTTCCTGTTAAGCTCAATTACAATGCTAATTTTTTTACCAATACAGCAAGCAGTGTATAGCTTTTTTTTTAGGTGTTATTCTTATTTGGGGTTGTGCGAAACACATAATAATGATGTGGCTTTTAAAATCATCTCTCTTATCACTCTTGCTCTCTCTTCTCTTTCTATCGCTTTGTATACAATCCTTCACTGTGCATTCTCATTTTTCAATATTAACCGCAAGTCCTTCTTACAGTAACCTTTAAGCGAGATTACCGCAAGTAAATAGGAATTTTCACAGCTCAATGCTTTTTAATATTTTCTTAATTTCTTTTCTTCTTAACGCCCGTTCTTTTATTTTTTCCCCATTCCCTTATTTTTTGTGCTTGTGCCTTATTATTTCCTCTGCTTGGGTTTTTTATTTGTACATTTTTTCTTCAATTATTTACCGCCAAGTGCAAAGATATTTAATAGCCTTTTTTTAGAGAGCTTTTTTTGCAGTTCCTGCGGAACTAACTTTTTTGTATGCTGCTTAAGTAAACAAACTTTTGCACCTGCATTTTGTCCGAGCGTGTGAATACCAAAATGTTTTCCTGTTGATCAGTAATGATATATAAATTTATACGTCTCCTATAATGCAGTGCCGAGTCTATCCTCAATGCCTCTGTGCCTAAGATATCCCAGCGGACTGCTTGGGCGCTGCGGACTTCAGCTGGCCGCCGCCCTGCAACCCAGACACCTGTCCGCCAAGGATGCCTCCTCGGATGAGGATATAGAGGTAAATTCTCTTAATATCCACCTAGAGGCAAGTTCTCTATATCTATAACTATATCTATTTTAGTTACCCCCGGAACCCACCACCTGCTGCATGTCGGGTTGCGCCAATTGTGTCTGGGTGGAATATGCACAAACTGTGGCCAAGATACTGGGCGACAATGATGAGCGTGCACGACAGATTGTTTTGGCCAAGATCAAAGATCCCAATTTGCGAATGTTTTTGAGCATGGAGCTGCGACACTTGAAATCCTCGCCAGAGAAACCCACAGAGGATACGCAGAAGTAACCCAAGAAATATCCATATCGTAGCACAACATTGTTAAATAGCATAAATTCATTTGTTGAAAAACATTAAAAATTTTAAGTGCACCTTATAGCAAATTAGATTGTTTTGTTGAAAATATATTAATTTATATTTATACTTTTGCAAATCGGTATAGTTGTCAAAACTATAAAGTTTTTCTGCGGGAAGTTCGCTCTGAAAAGACCTTATCTTTCCACCTGTATCATATTGCGATGTGATTTGCATTTATTTCAAGTTCACCCAAAAAAGACTGACTGAGATGACTTGAGATGCTTATCAAGAATATAAATATAAACTTTGAAAAATATTCTTTAATATTTGCTCTTACTAACATTATAACATTAATTGGAAAGCCAAAAATTAAAATAAAATTCAGCATAAAAATAATTTAAAGTTTTCTAAGGTTTTTTGGAAACTAATGTGAAGTTAAGTCTTACATGGAAATTATCTCGATTTTTCGAAAGCTAAAAGATGCGACTTCTTTCCACGTCTCACCAACCTGGGTACAGTGATCTGCACTGGACTTTGATAAGTCAAGTCTTTTAAATTTAAGTAAATTGTGTACATTTTTTTTAACTTACGAAATGCGGAAAATCCGGCCGTAATGTGAGGATCACTAGAAAAGGCCGTATAAGGGAGAACCGTTGGCGAAGTTCCGTTCGATATTGTTCTGTAGTTATTATAGTCCGACGGTGGCGGATGTAGCTCATAAGGCGGAAAACTGATTAACGAGATGCGCTCATCACTGATGGATATATCTGGCGAGGATACACTGCCACCATCGCTCTGATAGGGAGTCTCGATATGAGTGCCCACGTCAATGTCTCCGTTCTCACTGTTGTTATTGTTGTTACTATCGTTGTTGTTGTTCTGGGTGTGCGTCTCGAGATGACCATAGAGACGCTCGAAGAATTGCCGTGGAGATGACGGACGTTGCGGACGCACGGCAATGACAGTTTGTGTGGGTGTTAGTGTGGGTGTGTGTGTGGGTGTTGGAGTGGACTTCGTGGAGTTGATAACATTATTCAAATGGAGGAGCAACGGCGATGATGACGAAGGATTCTGTTGCAGCATTTTGTGCACCCGAACTATGAACTAATCACTTGAGTAATCGACGAGAGACTGAATCTGACTGCCGTTACTTCCGCTGACCAGTGGCTCCGCTTATGGTCAACCACTGTGTTTATCCTTGCGCCACACAATTTATGTACCGCATTGCAATCAACAAGAGGGCGCTTAAATTGTGGTTCATAAAAACAATATTGGCGCCACACCTGAAGCAGGCCTGAAGCGGCATGGATCTGATTGGTCGTTGCTGCTAAGCAACCCCTGGGCAACTTCCGCCTCAGGGTGTCAGTTAGGGGTAGCAAACAGGATGCAGGCGCCGCCTATTTTGCGACAATTATGTAGCAGCTTGGTTTTTGTACGTAGGATGTTTCACGCTGTAAAGCTGTTTGATACATAACTCAAATTTTGCTTTTAATGTCGTGTTTTTGGTATCGACTTATAACTTACTTTCTTCGTCTATATCTATCTAGCTCGTACATTAATCTTAAAAATCTTAAATTTTTACTTAATAACAACTCAAGCATGTCAACAGCAAATAAACAATCGTGTTAAGTGGAAAGAACATCGTCGCCGATATACCAAGTATATCGCAAAAGTATAAGTATATATCGAATACAACATATCGAAATTTTATGTTGTAATCGCAACGATTTGTGTTTAGTCGACATTCGGTGCCATCGCAACATTACTTCTGACTGCACAGGAAAATAATATTTTTATTTCAACAGTTTGGAGACTTATTAATATGTCGTATCAATTGTATCGCAATACCACTCTTGGTAATACACTACAGGAGAGCCTTGACGAATTAATTCAGGTGAGTTGAGCAATCGCAACATTAAAACAATTGCAGTCGCTGCAACTGCATCACAGATGGACAAACATATAGACGAATTCGCAAACAAAGTCAAGCAAGAATGTTCAGTGGACTTGGTTCGTTTAGTAGAAAGTATTAACCCACGTTTTTGCTTTTTATTTAAACCAACTCTTCCAAATATGCCCAGACACAATGTATGATGTATGTGTGTGTGTACACACAAAAATGACATACATTGTTAGTACGACACGTCTTTTATTTGTTTATATTTATTTACATATATTAATATATTTAATTATATTTTCAGTATGGCCAAATTACGCCCACATTGGCCTTTAAGGTGCTGCTTCAGTTTGACAAGAGCATCAACAATGCATTAAATCAGCGGGTTAAGGCTCGCGTCACATTCAAGGCGGGCAAATTGAATACTTATCGCTTCTGTGACAATGTCTGGACCCTGATGTTGAACGATGTGGAGTTTAGGGAGGTGCATGAGTTCGTTAAGGTCGACAAGGTTAAGATTGTGGCCTGTGATGGCAAGAGCGGCGATTTTAACTAATAAAATCAACATCACTCGAATTGCAAAGCATTCTACTTTCTAAGCTTCTAATCGATAAGTTTTGTGTTGGTTGCTGTTAATTTAACTGTAATATGCAGCAGAAAGGGGAGAAGTAAATTGTTAAATTCTAATCAACATTCAATTGTTTTAATTATATCCTTGCAAAAAGGTAGTCTTGTTCGAAGAAAATTTTCCAAAAAAGGCAAAGTATTTAATTGGCATTTGAATCTTAGTAATTAGTTCGATTACGACACATAGTTAATATAAATAATATTTTTAAGAAATACAGCCATTGGGTTTAATATTAAACTATAATAGATTTTCGGCTTGTTGATCTTTAACATAACTGCTTAACAATTAAGAGCACCATATGAGCAGATCCAAAAATTAGGTTAACAGTAGACAGTAAACATCGATAGCCCGGTGACACTGCTGTTGGTATAATTAATAACACGATAATATTGCAAGTTGGATTATTTTAATACAATAAACAATTTTATAATGTGAATTCGTAAATTATTTAAATACTATTATTAAGACAAAACATGCATTATAAATTGTTGGTATTTTTATTTTGAGATATTATGGTTAATATTAATATCGATAGGTCTAGAGTCTAGAGAACCGTTGGCGAAGTTCCGTTCGATATTGTTCTGTAGTTATTATAGTCCGACGGTGGCGGATGTAGCTCATAAGGCGGAAAACTGATTAACGAGATGCGCTCATCACTGATGGATATATCTGGCGAGGATACACTGCCACCATCGCTCTGATAGGGAGTCTCGATATGAGTGCCCACGTCAATGTCTCCGTTCTCACTGTTGTTATTGTTGTTACTATCGTTGTTGTTGTTCTGGGTGTGCGTCTCGAGATGACCATAGAGACGCTCGAAGAATTGCCGTGGAGATGACGGACGTTGCGGACGCACGGCAATGACAGTTTGTGTGGGTGTTAGTGTGGGTGTGTGTGTGGGTGTTGGAGTGGACTTCGTGGAGTTGATAACATTATTCAAATGGAGGAGCAACGGCGATGATGACGAAGGATTCTGTTGCAGCATTTTGTGCACCCGAACTATGAACTAATCACTTGAGTAATCGACGAGAGACTGAATCTGACTGCCGTTACTTCCGCTGACCAGTGGCTCCGCTTATGGTCAACCACTGTGTTTATCCTTGCGCCACACAATTTATGTACCGCATTGCAATCAACAAGAGGGCGCTTAAATTGTGGTTCATAAAAACAATATTGGCGCCACACCTGAAGCAGGCCTGAAGCGGCATGGATCTGATTGGTCGTTGCTGCTAAGCAACCCCTGGGCAACTTCCGCCTCAGGGTGTCAGTTAGGGGTAGCAAACAGGATGCAGGCGCCGCCTATTTTGCGACAATTATGTAGCAGCTTGGTTTTTGTACGTAGGATGTTTCACGCTGTAAAGCTGTTTGATACATAACTCAAATTTTGCTTTTAATGTCGTGTTTTTGGTATCGACTTATAACTTACTTTCTTCGTCTATATCTATCTAGCTCGTACATTAATCTTAAAAATCTTAAATTTTTACTTAATAACAACTCAAGCATGTCAACAGCAAATAAACAATCGTGTTAAGTGGAAAGAACATCGTCGCCGATATACCAAGTATATCGCAAAAGTATAAGTATATATCGAATACAACATATCGAAATTTTATGTTGTAATCGCAACGATTTGTGTTTAGTCGACATTCGGTGCCATCGCAACATTACTTCTGACTGCACAGGAAAATAATATTTTTATTTCAACAGTTTGGAGACTTATTAATATGTCGTATCAATTGTATCGCAATACCACTCTTGGTAATACACTACAGGAGAGCCTTGACGAATTAATTCAGGTGAGTTGAGCAATCGCAACATTAAAACAATTGCAGTCGCTGCAACTGCATCACAGATGGACAAACATATAGACGAATTCGCAAACAAAGTCAAGCAAGAATGTTCAGTGGACTTGGTTCGTTTAGTAGAAAGTATTAACCCACGTTTTTGCTTTTTATTTAAACCAACTCTTCCAAATATGCCCAGACACAATGTATGATGTATGTGTGTGTGTACACACAAAAATGACATACATTGTTAGTACGACACGTCTTTTATTTGTTTATATTTATTTACATATATTAATATATTTAATTATATTTTCAGTATGGCCAAATTACGCCCACATTGGCCTTTAAGGTGCTGCTTCAGTTTGACAAGAGCATCAACAATGCATTAAATCAGCGGGTTAAGGCTCGCGTCACATTCAAGGCGGGCAAATTGAATACTTATCGCTTCTGTGACAATGTCTGGACCCTGATGTTGAACGATGTGGAGTTTAGGGAGGTGCATGAGTTCGTTAAGGTCGACAAGGTTAAGATTGTGGCCTGTGATGGCAAGAGCGGCGATTTTAACTAATAAAATCAACATCACTCGAATTGCAAAGCATTCTACTTTCTAAGCTTCTAATCGATAAGTTTTGTGTTGGTTGCTGTTAATTTAACTGTAATATGCAGCAGAAAGGGGAGAAGTA
This sequence comes from Drosophila longiperda, assembly GCA_035042125.1. Classification (NCBI taxonomy): domain Eukaryota; kingdom Metazoa; phylum Arthropoda; class Insecta; order Diptera; family Drosophilidae; genus Drosophila; species Drosophila longiperda. The sequence continues at coordinate 2,941,344 of JAWNLV010000003.1, forward strand.
AATTGTTAAATTCTAATCAACATTCAATTGTTTTAATTATATCCTTGCAAAAAGGTAGTCTTGTTCGAAGAAAATTTTCCAAAAAAGGCAAAGTATTTAATTGGCATTTGAATCTTAGTAATTAGTTCGATTACGACACATAGTTAATATAAATAATATTTTTAAGAAATACAGCCATTGGGTTTAATATTAAACTATAATAGATTTTCGGCTTGTTGATCTTTAACATAACTGCTTAACAATTAAGAGCACCATATGAGCAGATCCAAAAATTAGGTTAACAGTAGACAGTAAACATCGATAGCCCGGTGACACTGCTGTTGGTATAATTAATAACACGATAATATTGCAAGTTGGATTATTTTAATACAATAAACAATTTTATAATGTGAATTCGTAAATTATTTAAATACTATTATTAAGACAAAACATGCATTATAAATTGTTGGTATTTTTATTTTGAGATATTATGGTTAATATTAATATCGATAGGTCTAGAGTCGATATCTGTTAAACTGTAGTACGTGCTGCGTAAAAAACATCGATATAATATCAACATCCCTAGTTTCAGTGTACAAAACGCAACAATAGCGCGTCGTGTTCGCACGGATACCGCTTTGATAAAAATTTTTAGAATTTTTGAAACGGGCGAAGTTATTTTAATTGAACAGGCGAATTGTAATTTGTAATTATCATTATTAAAATAGAATTCGTGGCGGCGTGCTAAAAAAAAGTAGTTGCATACGCGAATGCATATCGACAGCGAACTCGTGAAATGCAGCAAAATATTAACTGCGACAAGTGAATCAAAGTGTAAAAACCTATAACATTGAAAAATAAGTAGTTTGTTTTTAACAAAAAGGTAAAGAATAAAATATATATTCTACACAAAGTCAAATCCATTTGCCTGTATGTATGTCAGTGGCTGTGTGTGTGTGTGTATGCAGAAGTGCATGTGTGCATGTATGCGTGTAGGTGTTGTGTGTATGGAATTATTAGTTTGGCAAACGGGCAAAGAAAACGAAAAAAAATGCAATCGCGTATAATACCAAAGTGCATTCATCTGCCGACTGCGCGTGTTTTAAATTTAATTTGTGCTTAATTTCGACCAAATTGTAATAACAGTGAATCAATAAAGTGGCCATATTGTTGTTGCGGCTGTTGTTGTTCTTGTGCCTACAAAGCCCTTGAAGTGTTGCAGAAAAGAAAATATATATATGCAAACAAACCAACGTCGAGTGTCGAAAACGGAAAACAAAGCACAAAATACAAATCGAACCTTTTCTTATTATTGTTTGCAGTGGCTTGAGCTGCATGCTGAAAACTAAACAATAAATATATTTGTGTATATAGAGAAATTAGATGTATTTATTTATTTACGCAGCACTGTAAAACTTTGTAGTTATTTTCACATACTTTGTTTACATTGCGCTTTCCGTTTGTGTTTTGTTATAAAATTTTATGGCATTCCCTTTTTTGTTTTCGTTTTTGCTTTGTTTTTGCCGTTGCCGTTAAGAAGTCTTATACACAGTCCAATTGGACTCCCGCAATGCGACTGTTCCTTATACAACAGCAACAACAGCTAAAACTGCAATTTTTAACAGAATTCCTTTGCGTGTAATTATAAAATCAATGTTATAAAACTTTATATTTAAATCTAAAAAAAAAGGTTAAAGAAGACATCGCCAAAATTGATTTCCGTCGCATCAAAATCTTTACCTCAAAACTGGATTATAATAAATCCGTTGATATTGGAACTCAGCAGGAAAATAATTCTGGGGTAACCAACAAAATGGTCAAACGGTAAGTTAAGTATTTATGGCATAAATAAATTATTGATTTTTATAAATGTAAATATATGTAAGAAATTGTGTATGATAAATTTCCTTATCGACGCTGCTGCAGTTCATTAACCCATTTCCCCTTCTCAATTGTCAAAAAAAAAATTAGCGCCTTTTCAAAAAACCTCTCCCCTACACCCTATTTATGACTATTTTTGGGGCAGTGGTAGCTTGCTAAAGAGAACATTGAAAAATTTGGATTTGTAAAACAGATGCAGCTAACTTGTAGTTGAATACAGAATTCATAAGTTAATATTTTATAAATACACTAAATAAATTGACAAAATACAATTTAATTTAAATATAAAAAAAGATCGAATATTTCACATATCGAGGGAGCACTGTATTCGGTTTCATTGTCCCTGAGTCTATTGAACTTCAGCTACTCTGATAATAAACATTTGCCTTTTTGAGACGAAATATAACGCAATTTATTATTGTTAATTGCTCAGCAGTTGGTTATATATGTGGAGCTTGAAGCGGAAAGCTTACTTTTGTTGTTGTTGTTATAGGGTTGCTTTTAACTGCGTCGCAGTCAGTCTGCATTCGAGAGTTTGTTAGAATGTCTTTTTAGCATGTTTTGTACGCTTTCTATGTGAATGTGAGCACACTAGAATGCTCCAACAACAACCCCCAGCGCAAATACAAAAAAGGAAAAGAAAAAAGGAAAGCAAAATGGAAATGGAAAAACACACCCCTCGACGACGACTGCAGCCACCAACACAAAAACAACAACAACAGGAACAGTGTTGACAAGCGGCGTCGCATAAATTTGTTGTGTGCGTTTTCCGAAAAATCAAAATGTAAAAGCACAGCAACAACAACAAATAATCATGAAGAAAAGCCCAACGCGGCATCAGCTAAACGCATGCGCTCTGACATCAGACAACAGCAACAATAACATCCTTCATGTCTCTGTTCTTTTTTCGTCTGCAATTTGATTTTCTACACGATGGCAACACTGATGGCATTTTCAACCCATATAAATAGCTGCATACGTTGCACTCTCTTCACTCTGTAATTTTAGACATTTCTAATATCATATTTAACATTGTTGTTGTTACATACTTCATTCCGAGCAGTTTCTGGTAGTTTGCATTTTCACAGTTGCTTTTATGTTCGTCGCGCCCCCGCAGAAATCCAACATAACAACGAATGCCGTTTCTCAGCTTGCATTTGTCGCGTTCTTGTTTTTAGTTGCTTTACCTGCCTTTTGTTTTGACTAGTTTTCGTAGTGGTTTTGTTTCCTGCCGCTGCCTGCCTGCTGTTAATTTATCGATATTTATCCGCCGCAGTCTTATCGTTCTCTTTCTCACTACCTGCGGTACTGCCGACCTGTTCACCGGGTTGTTGTTTTTATTGTTCTTCCTGCTGCTGCTTTGCTTGTTCTTGCTTGCTTGCCGATCTCGCCTTACAAATCTCCAGCCTTGCATGCATATGCATGCCTATGTATGTAAATGCATATGTTTATGTATGTATACATTGCTGCATCTGCACTTCTCGGTGGCTACGTGTTTTTTTATTTTGTGTTTATTACATTTTCTTTATATGCGTGTGTGTATGTGTAGTGTGTTGTATGCATGCAGTTGTTTCTGCAAAGGCAGCGTTGCTTGCTTGAAAATTTATTTGTCTGCACGCCATTATCCAATATGTGTGTATGGATGTGTGTTAGTATATACATATACATGTGCATGTATATATTTTACGCTTGTGTTGGTTGCCCCTTACATCGTCTCTCTCATCCTCTAGCTCTCTTTTACTGTTGGTTCTTTTCGTTCATTTTGACGATTAAAATTAAATTTTAATTCCGTTGTCTGTCTGCTTCTGCTGCTGTTGTTGCTGCTATTATTGCTCAGTTGGGCCTCTCTGTTCATTGAGCATTGCTTTGTTTCACGACTTCCTTGTTGCCTGGCAACCAATCACACACTCCCGCCTACCCCCACCCCCATTCACAGTCATAATTTAGCGTTTGGCTTGTTGCTAGCCTGTTGCGCTTAGCAACATTCTCTCTTCATCTGTTAAGTGCAAATTTATTTATGAAAAACCCCTCACACACACGCAAACACGCACGCACACGCACACACTAGCACACTGCTCATAATTAACTGTTATTATTTGTGTCCATGATTCATGAAGCCGTTTGTGTCTGTTTGGGGCGCCCAAGTGTGACTTTTGTCAAAGCGTGGGAGCAACAATGAACAAATAATGTACATTTGTGCATGCATATTTGTGCATGTGCTTAACTACATTTTCACACCATTTTCTCTTTGTGTACAAATTTTAAAATTTCCAGAACAGACATATCTTCGGTAAGGGAATTTGCTTTAGTGCATTTAGTTGCTAAGGAATTTGTTAAGCACTTAAAAAGGGTTTCAATTTGAAAAAATGTTTCAGTTGTGAAAAAACATAGAAGGAATTTTAATATTTATTATTGCCTAAATCTGCTATTAAAAATATTGAATTTTTAAGAACTAAGGCAGAAATTGATCTCATTTATTAAATAGTCTACATTTAGTCAGTTGTCCTAATACTTTCTTGACTCACTGTATTGGATCTTATGGAATACTGACTTCTACAAACTTATCTTTTCGTTTAATCCCCTCCCTCAAAGGGTAGCTTAGTTTGTTGAGCGAGCTTACGCAGTGTTCCATTTTGCAGAATTTTGTTTTTACATTTGCCTGATCCCAAAACTGACTGACAGACAGCGAGTTAGACAAACAGGCAGCCACTGCATCAGCAAATTTTGGGCCTTAACATTTTAACTTTTTGCGTGGCAGACAGAATGAGCTATAAAAGCTGATAAGAGACAGCATCAGCAGCCAAAGCAAAAGCAAAGCTGAATTCAAAACCAACAATGAAACTTAATCATTTTACTTTAAAAAAAAAGTACACGTGACCTGATTCTAAAGTTGTATACACGACTAGTGCATGCGTGTGTGTGTGTATGTATGTATTTCGGGTGTGTGTGCTGTGATAAGAAATGACAACAAAGGCAAAAAAGAACTTAACAAAGCACACAGAAACTTAGATGAGACATCTACAAAAATAAACAAGAATTGCTGTAAATTAATCAACATTCAACTTCTCGCCCAAAACTGTCACCTTCTAGTCCCCCCCCACCCCCTTAACCCGTCAACACACTCGCATCCACTTTGCTATTAAAGTTCATTGTCAAAAATGAACGGCTGGGTAGCTGTAATATTTGCTGCTGACCGTGCTTCCCTCGAGTTCAAAGTTCACAAAGCGCATCTTTTATCACAGAGCACATCTCAGCCAAAAGATGGTTGTTGTTGTTGTTTTTGTTGTTGGGCTTCAATTGGCTTTGCGTGCATTGGCATTTGAACTCTCAATTCAACTTAAGCAAAAAAAAAAAAAAAATCAAAAAGTTTTACGATAAGACAAAAGATTATTTCGCAGCTGCTTTGAGCGGCTAAACGCCTTTTGACCCACATAAGGCAGGAGCTGATTTTTGGGCCTTGTTTTTTTAGTTGCTTCTTTCTGATCGTCAAGTGAAAGTTTTGGTCAGCTTATTGTGGCAACACCATTGTTGTTTTTAGCTGGCATTTTAAGCCACTTACAACAATTTACGACAAATTTGCATTAGCCGTGTGGTAATTTTTTTGTTGAGTGTGTGTGAAAAATGAAAGTGAAAATCTATGGAAAAGTAAAATAATTATTTTACTAGCCAATTGGCCTCTTAAAAATCAAACTTTAGATTTGACCAGATAATAAATGATTGTACCGAAGCAGCACTCAGTTAAAATATGTATAATTCATAATAATTCATTAAATTGGGAATGTAGAAATGGATTTCCGTAAGCAATTAGCTTGAAATATATAAGCGAGCCTAATATATTCACGATCAATAAAACCATTTTCAGCTGAGTGTATCTTTTTAAAAATTCGTCGTTTCTTTCTTTAAGAACGATAAAAGTTAGAGTTCGACTTGGAGAAACCTAAAAAAAGTTTTTAAATACGTAGAAACACTAAACCCACATTTTATGTTTGTTAGAAGTATGTTTGATGTAATTAATTTGTACAATATTAAAATAAGTTTTTATTCACAATATCTGCGATTTATATTCAATGCTAATAAAATGTTGATGATTTGTCTGTGTATATTAAATGTTAATTGGGCAGCTTTATTTTTACCATTGCGTGTTTTATTGCCATGGCTAACGATTATTATTGATTATTTGCAAATAAAAATGCAATTAACTTGATATGAGTTTGATAGACGAGAGTGTATATTCCAATTATATGATGGATAGGTGGACATGGCTGTACCAACTCATCTTTTAAAAAAAGATTTATTTTCCATTTACATTCTGCATTTAACATAATTTTGCTCAAATTTAATTAAGCACTCTTTCTCAACTTCATTAAATATATTTAAGTGCATATTAATTACTGTTTAAGTTAATAGACTTAATGAAAAGTATTTCAAGAAGATTCTTGCCTTAGCAAAAAAAAAAATTCCATTTTTAAAATACACATATTGTAAGCCCATAATAATTGTATGTAGGAAAAATATATAGCAAAAAACCACATAAAACAACAAAACTTAATGCAGGATATGTGCAACATGCAGGATATGCGCGTAGCTGAGTTGCAGCTGCAATGCAAAAAAAAAAAAAAAATACATTCATCCTGCAAGCTGCACACAGAAAAAGTGGCAACGTTCTCGCAGACAACAAAAACCAAGTACAACAAAAACTTGTCGCTGTCATTAATATGGGTAGCTGGGCCAGGAGACAGGAGACAGACTTATGACGGCTTTGGATGTAGGGGAGGCTTGAGGGGATGGGAGGGCGCTCTCAGCTGCTGCTTGCTTGCCAGCTTTTGTGCATGATTTGACCTTAATTCGCTGGTGGGACATTGCACTTAAAACGCACACGAGCCCAGCAGCTGGTTGCCTGGTTGCCTGGCTGGCTGCCTGGCTGACTGGTGTCCTTTAAGAACTTTGAACTTTTGTTGTGCAAGCGTTTCCGGTTACGGTTATGCTTACAACTACGGGTTAAGGAACGCCAACTTCTTTTCCACTTGCCACTTGCAGAGCATCTCTCAGGCAGTTGGCGTGCCACACACACACACGCACACAAAGTGCCCGCAGGAAAGTGAAAGAGCGTGTGAGATGAGTGCAAGTACACTCGAAAAAAAACCATCTGAACCATCTGAGTGTAACACGCCGGATGTGTGTGTATGTGTGGGCGTGCATATATGTATGTGTTTAGGTCATTACCGTCTTCTCTTTCCACAAATGATTTTCGATAAATTGACTAAATTTGTTACTTTTCTTCTTGTTTTCTTTACAGGTAAGTTTACGCATGAAAACTTTTTGAAGCGATTCGAAACTTTAAATATGGCTCTGAAGCCATTTAATGCCGAGCTTGGCAGCCCACGCAAGACTCTTAAGACTTGGTTTGAAGTTGGTTTCTTAAAATAGTTTTTGCAAAGTTTTTTTGTTTGCTGTTGCGGTTTTGGAAACTCATTTAAAATAATTACATGGCTAAGGCTCAATGTCTTGCTCTCGTGTCTTGTTACTTTTTGGTGTTTGCTATATAACTTTAAAACAATTAATTTCCCACACAAACATTTGCAGAGATGACAAAGCAACCAAAATGGGGAAATTCCTGGCCCACAAAAAACAGACAGACAACAATATAAACCAACAGTCAAACATACATTGCTGGTTATTGTTTTCTTGCTTATAAATATGTATGCTCAAATTTTACAGACGCTAACAGTTTGCAACGTTTTTTGTAGGTTGAAGGTGGAGCGAGACTCTGTACTTTGCACCGACAATACTTACACGCATGTGTGTGTGTGTTGGTGTGTGTGTGTTTGTGTGCCAATGTGTGGGGTGTTTAAGCAACAGCTCTTTAACTCAAAATTGGCCTTGTGTGGGTTTAGTGCTAGGCGGGTCTCCTTGTACAGTTAACTGGCCGAATTCCAGCAACTGAACAATGCGAACATTTTAAGAAATAACGTGATTTTTTAACAAACAATAAGATTAACTTAAAGTAGCAACAATATTGTTGGCTAATTATTATCAGATTGGCATCTATCCAAGTTAAGATTATTATCAGTAAGATCTATTATGACCCCTTCAGAGCCTCTAGCTCTCATTAATCCTCTTCATAATATATTTAAAAAATCATACTCTTTTTTTAAACACATTTCAACTGCTTATGCCGTAAATACAATTAATTTAGAATTAATATATATATACATATTCCTGATCAGCCTTAAGAACCGAGTCGATGTAGCCATCCTTCTGTATGAACAATAAAATGTGAGTCGGGCTCCCTCAACTCTTGGGAAAATCGTCGGATTTTTATTTATAAATTTATTGTGACGCATTTAGTTGATAAATTGCAACACTTTGAAATCATTTCCACACACGCAAACTCAATTTTAAAAACAAAACCCACGTTTTTGATAATTACAAAGCGCTTACATTATGATGCATTCTAAGGCCATAAATCTGAAAATATAGTTTCAGCTGTAAAACGGCTGACATTCTTGGATAATAACAATTTTAGTCGCTTAACAAATTCTGAATCATTAGGCGGATATAGTCTTTAGTTGTTAATTGCTCAAGATCTTGGGCGAACGGATGTTGTCACCTATTTGTGTTGTTGTTAATAATTATAAATAAAGAGGAAACCAAACAGCGTACCATCGCACCTCCCCCCCCCCCCTCTCTCTTCATCTTTACTTTGCTTCCGTTAAAATGTGTTCTGGATTATTTTCTCCAACTTGTTTGGCGCCCACTTGATGATGACCCAATTAATCTGTTTACTTGCATAATTTACACACGTTAGTCAGTGCGTAAATTTTATGTGAGTGTGTTTTGTATATTTACTGACTGTGTGTGTGTGTGTGTTAGTGTGTGTGTGTGTGTGCGCGTGTGCTTGTAATGCGCGTTACTTTTCGCGCAATTTTCAAACTGCAAACAATGTTGATGAACCAACTGCTGACAACGATGGAGCAACAAAGGCGCGCCACAGTTTTCGACTGGTCTCAGAGGGGGTAAAGGGGTGGAGGATGTGGAGGGGCTTACGTTCGTAACTGCAGACAGGCACAATCACACACGCGTTACACACGCACACACAAGCATTTGTCTGATAACCGTTTATTGGACGTTATTGTTGTGGTTTGCTGTTGACCCACATTTTTGCCAATATGTTGCACAGAGTTTGTGCCACTTAGCAAGTCATCCAGTCCAAGGGAGAGCTAAAAGACCACATTTTACAGAATGGTATTGAATTATACATTTACCATTAATTTATATTGCAGTGGATGACACAAAAGTGCAGCAATTACAATTTGTTGACATATTGCTACCTTTTGTGGTTGCTAATATCTATTTCTACTCTTAAGAAAGTCTCCATTGTATTTATTTATTTAATTAAGAGTTTATTTCCTCGATTCCATAATGATTGCTTGCAAGTTCAAATAAATTCTTAATCTCTTAATAAGAAATCAATGTACAAAATGTAATTTTCTTTCAAAGTTTTTACATAGTTAAATCAGTGAAAAATTTAATTTATTAAATACTAGTAAATCCTTATAGAGAACAACCTATTACTATATAAATATAAATGTTAAGCAAATATAATTTAGACACTGGAAGTAAACAGTTGACATCTAAATGTGTATAAGATCAATGACTTTAGATTTATATATACAAATTACTACAATTTGTTTAGTTTATTTAGTAGTGCTCGCACTTATTTTTAGCAGGAACAACGATGGAAAAAACTTTTATATACATTAATTTTTTTTTACATATAAATATTATGTATGCAGTATGTGTGTCTTTTGACAACTTTCCCTTGTCATTGTCATTCATAGGAGCATAAAAATTCTTGATTTAATTTAGAATGAAATAAGTATTAATAAATAAGAAGGTACACAGCTTTGACTTTTACTTTACTTTAACTAAAACTAAAAGTTTGTACAGTAAGTGCAGGATAAGAAGAAAATGAAGTTGTTGGAATAGGGATTGCTGTATGTTGGCCTCGAATTCGTAGTAATTTATTATTAGAGAAGTACTTACTCAGATTGGAATCGATTTCTCGGCATGTTCAACATGCAGCTGTCATGAAAACCTTGGTTAAAGTGACGCGGTTGCTCAAAAATGCTTTTGCATTGGAGGTGCAGCAGCAGTAGGAACAGAAAATCGCGTCATCATCGACGTCTCATTATATTTAACTGCTGATTTAATGCAAACACCATTAAATTGAAGCAATTAACTAACAAATTGTTGGGGCAGATCAGTTATTAAAACATGAAAGTGCTTTTATTTTTCAAGTAACGAAATAAAATAAAAATAAAATAAAACAACAATGAAACCTGCCATTTTGGCGCGAAACTTAATTACATCTTCCAATTAATGTGTGTTTGAGTAAAAGTAATATTTATGCATAGCAAAAGAAAACAGCTCAAACGCACATGGTGCAAATTGTGTATCATTAATTCAAATACACGCAAGCCACTAAAACATGCAAATTGTGTTTTATGCAGAAACCTAAAATGTTTGACTCCAATATGCATGCATTTATTTACATTCTAGTTTAATTAAGAAAGTAAATACTTGAGTAAATTTCATATGCTGTTGACCAACGAGTACGAAAAACTTTCTTACCTATTTCTAAAGAAGACTCACGCATTAGATCACCACCAACGTTGCAGTGTTTTTCTGTTTTATATGTTTTTCATGCGCAACTCGATTAAATCATAGGAAAAAAAAGAAAGGCAAAAAAAAAAGCAAGTGAAGAAAACCATATAAGCGGCCAGCTTCGCATGCGTCATAGGTAAAAAGAAGTAAACTGGTTTCTTTGCTGCTGCTTGTCGATGCTGATGCGGCAATGCTGTGCTGTTGTTAAGCTTTCAGATGTGCCCAGCCTCACAGTCAGACTCACAGAAACATACACACACACACACACACACTCGCATAGTGCCTCTCACTTACTCCTTTATAGTCGTTATAAATTGTTCGCTTTGTGCATGAAAGTGATGCCGCGGTAATCGTCGCTTGGCCTTTGTCTTTGGCTTTGTTGCCGTCATCGTCGCCGTCGCTGACTTTTGCACTGATTATGGCAATTGGCGCTGCAAACAATGCGAAAATGAAAAGCTCGACGCAATAGGCAAAAGCCAAACAAAAGTAATGAAATGAAATGCAACTTGTCGTTGCTCTGTTTGTCCGTTGTTGTTTTTGTTGTTGCTGCTGTCGTCGCCTTGAGACTGTCTGCAACTGTCGTGAGTTCAGCGTCTGATTATTGACGACGTCAGCTGCAATAGCAGCAGCAGCAGTAGCAGCAGCGTCGCCAAAGTGTTGTTGACATGCGATCCGTTGCTCTGCCATAAATCCATTTGACGCCAAGGTGCTGCCTCTGCTGACGTAGCAGTCGCTGTCTGCTGTGTGCACTGCACTTGTCAAGCTGCGTTTGCGGACGGAAAGCCAACTGCTGGCTACTTGTCATGGATGCTGCGTGTGTTTTTGTGTAAGCCTGTGTGAGTGTGTGGTGCTTGCTGACCATATGAGGGAATCTATAGCATTTGCATTACAAATTTATACATAAGAAAATGTAATTGCATTTTTTTTTTGTCTTGTTGTTGTTTTTGTTGTTCGTTATTGGCTTTGCTTTTGGTTTTGGTTTTCTCAATGCCCATGGCAATTAGATATGAATTATCTGCACGCTTTGGCGATTTGAGAATTCATTGAACATTGAAGATACAAACCGATAGTTATGTTTGATTATGGGGCATAGACATGCCGAATGCGACTTTGAAATGTTTATGCCTTTGTCTGTCTTTCTGTTTGTCTGTCAGTTATCGTTGTCATCGTGATTTAATTAGAATTAGTGCTCTTGAGTCTTATCCGTTATGCGATATCGGTGTTATATCTGACGAAGTGTAAGAATAGATTTTGATAATTTTAGAATATTATGTTTATTTATTGATAACAAATTAGAGAAAAATTGCATACGCATATCTTTTGATATTTTTGCATATACCAGATTATCAGAAAATATTTGAAAAGTGATTCAAGTGTTGAAAACGAATAACAATTAGTTCACAAATGGAGAAACATTATACCATAAGCGGATTATTCAAATTACTTAATTATGGCTTACTTTTATCTGCATAGTGGAATCTTTTTTTTAATAATAATAATATGCTAAACCAAAAGCATTATGCGCATATCTATTAAAATACTCAATTGATATGCAAGCTACTTATGGATTTATAATTATTTTATTTACATCATCTTTTATATCTATCTTTTGTAAACTATCTTATTTTTTATTATTATTAGTATTTATTAATGTTATCTTTTCTTAAGTTATATATTCACTTTCTTTTATTTTGTTAAATCTTATCAATTTACGGCAATTATATTTATATTTATTATAATGTATATTTATTTTTTTTTATTAAAAACCGCAATAAATTATTGTGTTGATGAATTTATTAGAAATATTAATCTTATTATTTTTAACGTAATTATATTTATATTTATTACAATATATATTTATATTTCTTATTAAAAACCGCAATAAATGATTGTGTTGATGAATTTACTAGAAATATTTTCGCTGTTACTTTTTATGTTATGTTTAAAGATATTGTAATTCTTATCATATAAATACTTCCGATAGATGAGAATCTCCGGCAAAGCGGAAATTCGCCATAAAATGTGGTGTTCTTTTTTCGTAGTTTCGCTGCAAGCAATTCAAATAAGTCCATGGAAACACATTCGCCTAAATTTGTGAGCAAATTTATATATGTGCTTGTATTTTTTTTTTTGTAACAGCACGTAATATAAATTACTTGTGTACTTACGGCAAACAATAGTTTATGAAGCTTTGAGGCAATATCCGTTCAGTCGGGCGGCAACAAAAGAAATTCAAAATTAAAAGTGCGCGTTGGTAAATTTCACTAATGGGTTTCTAACTGTGCCGATTACTACTTGAGCACACCCGCCCAAAAAACAAGTTGTAGCATTCCAGTGGAGTCGACTGCGAAATACACTGCTGATAACTGCAGATGCATTAGGTGTATTTTCCAGACTGGTTGACTGAATTTGAAAAACGTTACAAGAAACTTTAAAGCTTTATGGCGAGTGTCGGCAGTTTTTTTAATATTTACGGCTAGATCTTTTAAATACTTCAACAGTTATCTAAGCTTCAAATAAATGAGTTTTGCTTTTAAATTAACAGAGACTTATGATTTATGATGATGATGATTATCAAGTAATGATGCAAGATTCTGTAAGAATCATACGAACAGATATTTATGGCTCATCGATTTGCATTGCATCTGTCGTAAATAAACTCTTCCGATTTCGATAACAGAGTGTACAAGGCACAACAACACTAACGATAACCTTTGGCACACTCGCTCAACGTAATCGCATCGACAATTTCTTGGCATATTTCGTAAATCGTTGAACAGCCTTGGACAACACAAAACGAGTGCGCTCCGAGCAGAAACTAGAACGGAACTAAAGCTTTTGAAAATGTTGCATGCATTATCAAATTGGAAACAGTCAAAGAGTGAGCAGTGAGCACTGAGTGCGACAAGAACAGGAAGGTTGCTGCTTTTGCTGGTGGTCGCCTGGGGGCGTCACCTCAAAGTGCCATTCGGCAGCAATTAAATTTATGACTTCGCCTTTTGACGTTGGCACTTGAGGTGCAGACGTTGGAGACGCTTGCGGCATGGCCTGGAGCGTAGGTCAACTATTTTGGATATTACTTGGGCACTTTAGTGATTCTGGGGCGGGGTAGGGAGGCGTTCGTCACTTTGACAGCTCTAAAATAATTTCTCACATGTCACTTGTCACAGTCCCCGTTTGAACGTCTGTTCTATTTTCTGTTTGGAGTTACTGTTGTTGTGAAATGCTTTTGTGACATTGCTGCCCCCCCCCCCCGCCAACAGTTCTCATGGACCTCAAGAGCAGGCAGACAGCCTGGTTTGGCTTCCAAGTCAAATCCATGTCTGTCAAGATGCAAGCGACGCAAATGCCACAAAACATATAATGATCATAATATGGAGCAGAAAGGGAAGTGTGGTGAGGCAGGCGCAGAGTCAGTTTTCTTTTTGGATGGTGAAGAGGGACGTGTGGGCGCGTGGTAAGGATGGGCTTGGAGACGTGTTTTGCTCTTATATGCTGCGCATAGTGACGAGGTCTTGTTAGCCGTGCAGAGCTCTCAGTGACATAATCGGCACAGTTGGCCTGGCAACAACTGTTTTGCAGTTTTATCACTGCTGTTGTTTTTGTTGTTGTTGATGTTTCAACGTCGCGCTGTTGCCGTTGAAGTGGCCTACGAACATTTTACAGTTTCTTATTTTCCCAAACCAAAATTGGCTTTAGGCAACATGATGTAACTTGTCCAATTTGTGTAGAACGCAATCTCACAGTTTATTACGTGGCAGCCGAAATGAGTTTCGTCGTCGCTGAGTTTTCCATGATTAAATCTTTAAATTTGAAGTCAATTCAAGTAAAAGGGTACATTTTCGGAAAACTGGAGAAAAGTTATCGAAATTAGGCGGGTTTTCTTATTGATGTTAATTTCGAGTGCCTTTTTTTTTATTTATATTTCTTTAGAAAGTTAACATTTGAAAGATTCCACCTAATTAAGTATTATCTGAATAACTATTTAATTAGTAGTTAAAACTAACCTTAATAATCTTAATCGATATTCTCGAGGAACTGGAAACTTAATTAATATTCTATAAGGTTTTTACACGAGCACTAGAAATGAAAAACAAATGTAGCAAAAAAATCTTAGTCAGTTTCCAAAATGGTCATTTATAAATATAAATAATAAATTAAACTTATTTTTCCAATGCTGCACAAATGAAATATGGAACTGTTGCATACTGTCTGATATCCAATGTTTATCTCTCCTCTGTCTCTGTCTCTATCTCTATATATTTATATATATATATATCTATTAGTATTTTTTTTTTTTTTTTTTTACAAATTTGCGGGTCAGTTCGTGGCTGACCCAAGGTTCCATTACCATTGCTGCAACCTTTGACATTTGGTTTGCTGGCTGGCCTGGCTTGACCTGGCCTGACTTGGTTTGATTTCATTGACACGCTCGCTGTGAAGACAATCATTTGTCAATATTGTATTTAACTAGGATTTGAATGTTTGCAGTACAAATGTCATCGAATGCCTTTAAATGTCATTGAACCGAACTGAACCGAAATATGATGACTTAAAGATGCGGGTTGGGATTTTGGTTGATAAGCAGTCGGGTATGGCTAATGTTTTATGGCTTTATTTCAATTTGGCTTTAATTGGCTCACGAATTTTGCAAATGTTGAACGTTGTTGTTGTTATTGCTGTTGTGGCTATTGTTGTTGTACTTACACATAAAATGTATTTCATATTTTGTTGTTATTGTTGTTGTTGTTGTTGTTGTTGGTCTCGTGCATATTTATGGCTTTCGCTAGCCCGCGGGCGTAATCAACAAACAGCAGCTGGAGCTCGAGCTGGAGCTGGAGCCGAAGTTGGAGTTGGAGTTGTAGCTGGAGCAGCTGGCTGGGATTCGGTCGCAGGAGTTGCTGTTACTATAGATGTAGATGTAGATGTAGATGTTGCTGGAGAGCCATTCTTGAGTGACGAATGCGACTGCGGCTGTTTTGGTTTGAACTGCCTTCCTGCCTGTCTGCCCCTCTCCCTCTCTCTCTCTCTCTGTCTGTGGGCCTGCCTTTGATTGTTTGGCTCTATGCAGATTGCCGGCTGCAATTTTCGATGCATAATCAGCAACAACAACAGCATTTTTGCTACGTGACGAATTACGTGCAAAATTGCTAGCTAACAAAAACAGCAGTAACAACAACAACAACAACAACATCAATGAGTCGGAATGTTGCAGTCAAGTGTGCCTAGCTTACCTTCTGCATCGGCTGAAGATTGCTTACTCAAGTCATGAAAAATGCAGGAGAGAAAAGACCTAACGGAACACATAAAATAATACAAAAAAAAAATAACAATCATACTTTTATACCACCCAATTATATATACATATATATATTTTAACCACCAACCATTAAATATGATAAAAAAGATTATAATAAAATTGTGTAAGGCAGAAGGAACAATCTAGCAGTATATAAGATAAATAAAAACTCGTGATAAATAAAGACTCGCATCAAGGCTAGTCGATTTAGCCATTTGCATCAGTTTCTCTGCTTTTCTACATAAAATATTCAATCTCAGAGACTATAAAAGTTAGTTAATATTGATCAAATCGCAAAATTGCATTTAGATCGGTTACCAAATACGGAAGAGAATTGTAATGCATATTTACGGAACTATACAGCAATTAGCACTAGCATTCTCTATATATAATATAAATACATATTACATACATTAATTCATACATACATATATACACTCTTACATATATACAATAACTTTTAATTTGAATATCTAAGTCATTTGTAGGTTCTCTCGAATAAAGTGTTCTGACTTGTTTTTTATGCACTTTAATCAATTTTTGTGTTTATATATAAATATATATAAATCTATAAATATAAATGTGTTTTTATAGTTTTTTTCAATAACTGCGATATGAACTAAAAATTGAGAATTAAATTCATGTTAAGGCATTAACAGTTTATTTATTTATTTTTTTTTAGCTATGGAAGCACATTTTCCTGAGATCAGTATGCAAATGCAGAGAATTTATGTGAAAAAGGCTTAGATAAGATTTATTGATAGGTTAATTGCTATAAGCACATCCATAATGAGAGTTAAAATTTATTTGAATTTCAAATTTGATTATCCAATAAATGTTTGAGAGTACGATTTATTGATACGACATTTCCATCATTTATTGGAAGAGTTGCTGTTGTCGAGTTCTAGAATCGAGAGAGAGTTGAGAGCGAAGCTAGAGTTATCTAATGCGCATATTCTGAGAGCTGTCTATCCCGTTGTCATTGGGAATTTTTGCCCCTCGACCTCTCCTTATCGTGCGGTGTTTTCTAGCCATGCACGCCCCTTGCTCAAATGTCACGTACGCCAGGCGATTGTTTGTATTTGTTTGCTTTGTGGCAAATGCTATTGTGCCCGATGCCCCGATGCCCTCCACTTGCTACTTGCTCTCTCTTTATTGGCACGCATGCGCTGCGCATACATACGAGCTTAATTTGTTTTTAATCAAATTGCAATTTTGGCCACAAGATCAACGTTCGGGAAGGTGTGATGCGGTGCGGGGCAGTATGAAGCAGAGCGGTATGGTTCGCTATGGTTCGGTACGTAGCCTGCTCCTTGGCAAAGAGGAGCGCGCGTTGCCCGTCAGGCAGCCAGGCAGAGAATCGAAGTGGCTTGCAGGTGAAATTGTATGCAGCGTAACATATTATTAAATTGCCTTGATTATGGCCATGAACAGAACAGAACACGCAGCAACAGCAACAGCAACAGCGCCAAGGCGGTGGGCGTGTGCTTTGGACACAAAATAATAAGAAAAGAACAAAAAACAAAAAAAAAACTGGTAAGAATTTTTTATTTGCGAGGAATCGACCATGAGATACCCTTATATGTAAAGTGTATGTTACAAAATAAATAACAAGTAAGAAATTTTATTTTAAAAGTGTGACAGTTTTTAATATAGTTGTATGTACTGTCTAAATAAAATGTGGTAGGTAGGTATAAAAACAAAGGCATAAATAACAGAATAAATAAAATTTCAAAGTCTTCTTTATTTTTTATAAATTCAACAGAGCAATAGCAGAAAACTGAATGCTCTCCCTCACTTTGCTGCAACTGCAGAGAGCTACTCTTATTGCTACTCTTATTTATATCATTTATTTCAGATATATTTAATACATAATTCGATATATATCACTACAAGTTCATTTTATATGGCCAAACAAGCGCAGTTACCAAAATGTTAAAATGAATAAACATGATCTACGTGTACAATACGTCTCTGAGATCGACAAACTGATATATTTAGATTGACTCGGCTAATGATGCAAGAATATACATATATCAATGAATGCTTTAAAGGGCCTTGCTTTTAACTTTTTTCTACATTTGTACAACTTTATGATACCCTTCTTAACCATTTCCAAGGCGTTCGGAGTATAATAAAACCAATTTTGAGGCAGGCAGACCAGTCAGAGCATTTCCTGTCGTGGTATGCCGTTGCTGCTGCTGTTCCACTCTAAGCAATTAAAGTGTGTAAACGTGGCTGAGTAAGCCAAATCGACTTTCGTTGTGTCGGACGCATAGCCATAAATCTTCCACTGCAGCCAAAAATAGAGAGAGGCGCGCACAGTATTTTTTTTTTTTTTATTTTTTTGGGGGGGATCTCTCGGACAAAAGTGCAGCGCGATAAAGAACAAAAATAGTCAGCGATACAACAACAACAACAACAAAAGCTGCAAGCAAGCAATAAATGTAAAAATGGTCTCAAAAGCATTTGTGATTGATCTACGCGTGAACAGGGAGAGGCAGCGTTACAGCACATTTCTTTTCATTCCCTCCAAAAAGTGGATCTATTTAGGTCAATTCTTGGTCTTTATATACGCCTCGTCGACTCAACTCAATTCTACACTGATAATAGCTGCTCTGATAAAGTTGTTCTTGTGAACGTATCCGTGCCACTTTCCCGGCATGCTCGTCTATTATTATTATTCGTATTTTTTTTTTTTTTCGTTTCACAAAGCTGCCTTTAAACATATATTCTAGCGATTTTTTATCAAGATTCTTGTCATTTCCCCTAAGCTTGCCTAACTTGCCCGCTTACCTGTTAGGCATTCGACTATTATTTATGAACATAGCTTACAACATTTGCGGCATGTTTTATTTGCGCTTGTTCGTTTCTTGTTGTTTTTTCGCATTATATAATAATGCCTTTTAGTCACGCATCTGAGACGACAATTTTATAACTTTTCTTTTCTACATTTTTTTTTTTGCTGCTTTCTCTTGCAACTGGTGCATACAAATTATTAATTTGGTATATTATAGCAATAGCTATTTCATATTATCATTTACTGCGCACATATTATGTCATTTTCTTTAATAAGATGTTTTTTTAAATTAAGTTTCTACTTAATTAAGATAGTGTTAATATGGCCAAAGCAGCAAATGGCTCTAGCAGATCTTCATTTTGGTTTATTTATTAAAAACATGGAATGGCTATTTTAAATTTTTAGTAAGGCTTCCAAAGAACACCGCTTTGTGATAAGTATAGCTAACCAAGTCGATAATGACAATCTTAACCTAACTTGATTCAAATTCTTGTTTCACTAAAGAAAAAGATCAGATTCGGTTTCCTAAATTTATATTGAATGTTGAATTTGGGTAGATGAATTTCGGCTTGCAAGAGTATATATCATTCGGTGTACCCTTCTTACATGTTTTATTGGTTTCTGATATTCGCCTTTAGTTTTTATTTTGTGTGACTAAATTTATGTGTAATGAGTTTAACGACCTTTCGCCTCTTTATATTGGAATACTTTGTGCTATAATGTTCTATTGAAATTAGGGTCTATTATTAAAGTCCCTTAATAGAATGTGTCGATTAGGGCTTTTGTAAAAATCGATTTGCCTGACTAACTTAATCTAAAACGATGATTTTCATTTTGTCAATTAATGTCAACAAATTATCTTTTATTTATTTATTTTGTTAGGGTGTAATTAACAATATTGACACATGCTGAATCAAGCAACCACTTTCATTAATATTTTGTCTATTGCTTAATGTGTTTTTCTAAGTGAACTTTTCATTCATTAAAAACGTTAAATTACTGTCAAAGTGGCGACTAGATACCAGAAATATCTATACACATATGCATCGAATACATATATTTAAACATAAGACTTGCTGATGGTCTTATCTGTGCTGTTGTTAATTAAAATGCCATCGATTTTAATGGTATTATATAAATGTCACATGTCCATTAGATGACAGCATATGTTAATTAATGAAATAAACGGGTCACATATGCCACAGTTATTGCAACTCGACATCGATTTATGTTTCTTATACCCATTGTTGAGAGAATCATATTATAATTTGTTGTCAAACAATGTGTAGGAAAATTCGTTGTTTTTGATATTTGTTTTCAAAAAAATTTGTTAAATAAATATAATTCTCATAGATCGATTATTGTAGTATCTCTAAAGTGCACAGTTCTCAGACATAAATTCACATCAAATATAATAAGGCAAATTAAATGGGATAAGCTAATTTTGCGAACCAAGGGAATTACAAAATAACACATTAGCTATGCAAGTGCATATTTAATGGCATGTTATCAATTTATTTCAAGCACATATATATATATATATACATATACACTGCTCTGGCAATGACATGGAATACCAGATAGGATCGATTTGTTGTTCGCCCGACCTTTTGCGAGTTATTTCAGTAAATTAATTGTAGGGCACATGATTTGTACTAGAGGATTAGCAAAGCAAGCCAAGGCAATATAATTTCTCATTTGGCGCGTTTCTGGGGCTAAGCTCGTAATTTGTTTCGTAATAATAAAATAATTTGTTCTATTGCCAACGCCCAACGCCCCCAAAGAACAAGTCAACCCATCTGTTGGCCCTTTTTTTTTTTTGTCTATTTAAATTGCTTAGCGATGTCGTTGGTCATAAAATACAATAAATTTGCATATTCATGCTTAAATTGAAATGACAAACTGCAGTCGGTTGTCTTTTTTTTTTTTTCCGGTTTAGTGGCCCATTACTTAGTTCGATTCGGCATGATGGCTTTAACTCTTCCGCGTTACGACAACCAGAAAATGTGACAGTCATTGGCCCAAAAATTCGCAGCCAGACAATGGCAAAGCACTTACAAATAGGCAGAGCCAGACAGCAACGAGCTTGGAAATGGGCAATGAACGATCCACAATGAAAAGCGAAATTATTTGCACTGGCATTTCATTGGTTGCAAGTTCCTCTACCATTTTTGTGGCAGCTCCCATCCATTCGATTGCCGCTTTGTGGCTGTATTTTTAGCTTACAAATTGTGGCAGCAGCAAAACAGCGAAAATTGTCGGCTAGCAAAAGAAAATGCATTGTCAACGACTAAAATGTAGGTAAACCAGTGGAAAAACAAAATATAAGTAAAAAAGCAGAAATTATGTGCAACGACGATTAAATGCCCTTGCAAGATTAATAATAATAATAATAGATTAAAATATGCACAACTAATGTGTAAAATAAATTTATACTTAAACAAATTTTGGTTCTGGCCTGCACTAAGTTAAAAAATAAATACATTTACTTTTGTTTTTTTTTTTAAATTAATGATTTTTTTGATACAGTCAGTCAACAAATTTATATGTATTTTACTCATGTCTTAGCCAGACTAACAGCAAACACATTGAAGTTATACTTTGCTCTTAATATATATAAGCCACTTAAAATATTCTTCAGGCCTATTGTGGGAAAGGGTACCACAACTAACAACAAAAGTAGCAAGAGCAGCCAGCCAGAGCGTGCACAAGAGCAGCTCTCAGCTAGTCATGCTTGGCTAGTTGGCCGGTATTTGTTTGTTGCTGCTGCTGTTGTTGTTGTTGTTGTTGCTGCTGCTGCTGTTGGTTTTGTATAATTTTAGCCAGGCTTGTCACCCAGTGGAGTACTTGCAAATTTGTTGTTTGCCCAAAAGTGGCGGAGAAAATAGTTCGAAACGTGCTGCTGCATAGACAAAGAAAACAAACAATCGAAACCAAAACAGCTTCTGAAGAGTAAACCGGCCAAAAATGAGACGCTTGTTGTTGTTTTTGCATCTCTGCTGCTGCTGCTCGCTTAACATAAACAAAAGTTATACAAAAAAGAAAAATAAAAAAAAACACAAAAAGAAAAATAAAAAGCAACAATCTAAAGCCAAATTTGAGTTGGTTATGTAACACAAACTTACTTAAAATATAAAAAGTTGTTTAGAAATTGACGGCAAGATTTGCATAAATAAATATTAGTGAGAAACTGTTGTTAACAAGCCCAGTGCTAAGGGCAGAGGGCGTGGCTGGCTGGCTGTGCAGGGCGCGAGACAGCAGCTGACTGATTGACCAGACAAACAAATCTTATTATAGCTGCTGTATGTGTGTATATGTTGTATACGTGTATTTGTAGCTTAAATCCGCATTTATTTTTTATTATGTTTTGGATTTTTTGTTTTCTTTTTAGCTGTTTCTCTGAAAAGCAAAGAAATTCTCTTTGGCTTGAGAATTTTTCGCATTATTTTTGGATTTCAGCTGCGCATATTTTATGCTTTGCAATTTGTTACTCAGTCCACGCTTTATGCTCGAGTTTCGCTGACAGAACGAGTTTTACTGTTGTCTGTCTCTCTGTCTCTGTTTGTCTGCTTTTTCGCTTTGTACATCTGCACGTTGAGAATTTCATTCTTGAAATGCAAACAGCTGTGCCAAAGGCCGCCTTATATATATTTATTTATACATATGCACATGCAGAGAGAGAGAGAGCGAGAGAAACTGAGATACAGTTGATACAACTTTGGCATATGAATGAAGCATTGTTAAGTGCCATCAGCAAACGAGACACAGCCACAAATTTGGCCATAAAATATGGTAACGAAACACCTGCCATGCATCAGGGCAGCATTCAATGGGCACCTGCGAAAAGTGTCGTCTGTCTCTCTCTTTGTGTGTGTGTGTGTGTGTGTACATTTGTATTTGTTTGTGTGTCTGCATTTTGTGGGCGCCCTTTTGTCATAGTTCCCTTGTTTATTGTTTAATATTTCATTTGCACTTTTGCTGCGCTCTGCATTTGCCCGCTTTGCTGTTCGTCCCATACTTAATTTAATCAGCATTCATTTAACATGCTCACAATATTCACATTCAGCTCAAATTTCAGCTACCTAAGCAAACACGGAATACTTATATATACATTGTTGTTTGTTTACGGCTTAAATCTATATTTATTTAATTTCAGTTTGAGTTTCAATCTCGGTCTTTGTGTGTCTAATGTAGCACACAAATCTTTAAAAATGTTGTAAAGGGAAGTAAATTAAACATGAATGGAAACATCATTATGGAAAGCTGATGATTAAATATAAATACAAGTTTATATGTGAACTATGTAGCTTAGTTTGTTTCCGAACTAACAATTATCGTTTTGAAGTTAATATGATCTTTAAAACCTTTGCAGATATTATTATAATAATTTTGTTTCGTGTTTGCATTGAAAGAGACGATTCGTATCACATAACATATTTAGAAATATTTTTAATTATCATTCACAACTAACTTGTGGCTCAAAGCGTAGGCACTTATTGATTGATCTTATGATAATATATTTAATAGTTGAACTTGGGGTTTCTTCTAGTCGAGATCTCTCGACTAAATCGTTCTTACATGTTCAGTGCAGCACAAGTCCCTGATGGGGCGGGCATTAGATTGTATCGAAAAAGCTAATATTTATCTATGATATTGACCCGCATATTTTGCTGGCAACAACAGTTTGATGGATTTAAGGGCAAAGCTTTTAAAAGGTCACAAAAGCCGCAAGCGTTGCTAATGGTATGTTGGCCAATAAGGTGTAAGTAACACGTTCAAGAGTTCAAGACTAGTTCATTTAATGTGACCTTTTTACCTTTATTGCTGGAACACAACTGAATTAAATACGGTAAAAGCATTTTGCAGGTTTAATTAAGCATATTAAATTCCAACTGCATACGCAGCAATGGCTATAATCAAATGAATGCACTTTATATATGCAAGAATATTAATCAATATAATTGGACATATTGCATAGCACACTCTCTCTCTTTCTCTCTCTCTCTCTCTCTGTGTGTGTGTGCCTCGCTCTTTTGTTAATGACATTTAAAAAACATGAAGGCGGTCCTTTGGTGCATAACAAACGTGGCCTGATTTTGTGGCACGACCCCTTCCAGACATTAGCTCTGCTGGGAGCCGCCTGCACTTGTTAACATGCAATGGTCTTTGTTTTTTCTTTTTTCTTTTTCAGTTCTGTAGTTATTTTTGTTGTTGTTCTGCTGTTGAAACGGAGAATTTATTGTAATGCGATTGCCGGGCCATTTGGGTTGCATGTGGCAAACACGGCTAACAACAACTAACCAGAGAAATATATCGATTCTAGCATGTTGTTGCCAACCGTATGAATGTGTATGTGTGCGTGTGTGTGTGTAAGCAAGTCTAAGGTAAATAATAATATATATTTGTACGCCTTTCATGCGCACACAGACGAAGTTAAAAATTGATTTCCCCTAAATGACGGCTGGTAGCTAAACACAAACACAGACAGAAACCGAAACCGAAACAGACACACAGATACACAGATACACAGTTACAGATACATTCACCGAGACAGTCCCAGATACAGATACAAAACATCGGCGCTCGTCGCGTTGGTATCTAAAAAGTGCGCCGCCGTATCTCATGCATACCATCCGTTCATGTGTATGTGTATGTGTATGTGTATGTGTATGTGTATGTGTATGTGTATGTGTATGTGTATGTGTATAACTTCACATTTTACACGTAGTCTTCAGTTGCTTAGTCTGATATCGCTGGCAATACTATTTACTTAGTTTCGAAATTGAAATGTATGCAAATGCCGCAACATTTTCCGTTCTAATAATAAAAAATGGGTCTGTAGTCGTATTTGTAGTCGTTGTTGTAGTTGTAGTTGTAGTTGTAGTTGTAGTTGTAGTTGTAGTTGTAGTTGTAGTTGTAGTTGTAGTTGCCGTGCTAGCTTGAAAATCGATAAGCTCTTTTTGGCGTTACAAGCAGCTGATTGTGTGAGAAACACGTCCAGCAAATTGTTTTTCTTTTTTTACACATAGCGAAAAATGTATTGGAAATGAAAGAGTGTTTGCCATACTTGCTCAAGAATATGTAACAGGCAGAAGAAAGTAATTCAAAGCCAATAAGGTGTATATTATCTTGATCAAAACAGCAATCAAAGCGATCTGTCAATCTTTTAAGGACATAATAATAATAATAATAATAATAATAATAATAATAATAATAATAATAATAAAAATAATAAAAATAATAATAATTATAATAATAATAATTATAATAATAATAATTATAGTAATAATAATATTAATAATGATAATAATGATAATAGTCATAATAATCATAATAATCATAATAATAACAATAATAATAATATGAATGCTAATCTGCTGCTATTTCATCAATATCGTTTGAGACACATTATTTATATTTATTCATCCAATTAGGAGTTTACTGTTTACAACCAAAACACTATTATTTCGATCATAAACAATTTTTCGTCTACGAAATGACAACACATTAATCATACAAGTTAATTCTTGGTGTCTCTATGAGTCATTTCGCAGCTAACCAGTTCAGACTATGAATATCATTCTCCTTTGTATCCTGGTCAAGGATATATTCTGCTTTGTCAGTCTGGTATATACCAGACTAACCATCTTAGTTAGCAACTTGATTTCAGGGTATTATCGAGTCGAGTTATCTTATTTTTTATCCGTGAAGTATTTGAAATTGTATTTTAGCTTTTAAAAATTAAGATTTGTGCCCCCTTTGGGAATGATTCCACTTTTGAATTGATTGTTGCACCATTTGCTGCTATAAAGCTCACATTAAGCTACACGCATATTTGTGGCAATTGTTTAGGGCTGTTGTCCAAATATTTACTCTCATTTAGGAGGGCGTCCAAACAATTGCTTGGTCTGAGTACATTTTCTGCTAAAAGAGATTCTTGTTGGCTGCCACGTTTTCAGTTTGTTTGTTAATTAAATTAAAGTGGTACAGCAGATAGCGGAACTTTACAAATAATGCATGTCTAATCAATTTAACCTAGTTTATTTTTTGTTTCATTTTTTTTTTAGAACTTGCAGGGCTTGTAACTTGTAAGAGTCGAAATTTGAGTTCAAGTTTTGTTGCATTTCCTGGGCTTTGTTTACCTGATTACCTTAAATGAATATGGCTTAAGCTTTTGCGTAATACATAGTGATTAATTTTTAAACAAACTGATGGAAAGTGTGTAAGAAATTTAACAATGAACTTGCCTTTTGTACTATTACATAATACTCACATATTTAGCTGATTTTGTGTTTTAATTAGTGCAACTATTATGCAATAAGCTGAAGCTGTTGTTTTACTAATAATGATTATGTTGGCTGGTATGGTAACTAAGCCAAACAGATGCAAATTGTGTGCCCAATTACAAGCTGACTGAGTGGCTAAAAGAAGAAGCAGCTCAAAGAAGTTAACTAAGTATCACTCGCAATCTGGTTAACACTGTTAACTAACACTAACACTGTTAACTAACATCGCTGCACATTCAACCGAATAACAGAGCCTGTTCTCCTCTGACTTTAACCATTTGATTTACGGCCTCTGGTCTCAGTGACTGCAATGAGTCAGCCGCTGAAGCAGCAGACAAGCCTGCATCTGTTTATATGTACAGTGTTGGCCAGCAAAATAGTATCATTATTAATTCAGAGCTTGTCTGAGTTCAAATGTATTGTGTTTTGTGCGATATAAGTTAAGGCAACAACTGAATTCTATAAAAAAAAATAGTACTCTCATATATTAAATAAAGCGGTATTTTATTTACTTATATTGGCTAGTTGAAAACCGTCATTGATCTATATAATTACATTAAACAATTTCTTATTGTAATTTATTTTCCTGTTCGAATACTGCTATAGCTGCAAGAAAGCTCGAAGTGAATTAAAACCATTCATTTATCGTCGTTGAATGTGCATCACAGAAAAAAGATCTAAAACCCAACAAGAATCTCTGAACTGAAGGTAAAAATGCTGTTTCAGAAGCTAAAGTGATGAAGAACGAATAGTTTTGGCAGAGAAGCTAAATTCCCTAGAAAAAAGATTCAATATTTAAGTGCTGCTTTTATTGCCTTAAGAAATCCCGTTTGTTTGATACCTAAAATCTCTGTTAAAGGGTTTATTGAAAGTAGAAAATACTAAAGTTACTGGATTTTATTTCGTTGCTATATTTTCTTCCACAAATGTATTTATTTAAAATTTATGCATTAATTTGAAGGCATGTGTATCTTATTTGATGCGCCGACTGCCGACTGGCTGACGGATGCATAGAAATTTACCATTTCTATTTAGCTTGCACGTGCCACAGCCTGTGCACCCAACCACCCCTTCGCTAACACCACCTCTCTTTCCACTCAACCCCTTTGTGCGCACAGTTTCTGTCTGCGCTGCACAATTTCAAGTACTTGACCCCGCACTCCGCAGCTCAACAGAAAAAGGGGAGCAAGTTTAAATGCAACGTGCAAAACTCAATGCAACCCCAAAAGCAGTACGCCCCGCTCAGCACCAACCTAACCCACCCCCCTATAACCCATAGCTGGGGGTAAAATCCATTTGCCCGTTGCGCTATGTGCATGTTTGGATGTGTGGGTGAGCCGACCTCCTTGTTTGTTGGGGCGTCAACCGGCGCCGTGCTGCTTTATTAGATTGCTGTAAATAAGTTTATGACGTGCCCCAAAAAAAAAAAAAAAAAAAAAAGACATCTAAAAAAGATGATAGCATCTTTGGCATGTAGCAAGAATAAAACTAGCTAATAATCTGATCGTGTGCTCATTACTGTAAAATATGTTAAGTTTGTTGAACAGGTAACTTGAGGTGTTCTTGTGAGGAAATTTCTATGACTTCATCTGGCCAAAGTCGGTGTCAAATTTTAATGCCGGCTCTGACTCTGAATCTGACTCTGAAATCCGACTTCGACTCGAACAAAAGACGAACTTGTAAGTAAAACTGCAAAATGGCATAAGCTGGCATTGTAAAGCACATTGCACATTGGCAGACGTCGTGGAGTCGCCTCAGATATTTCCTCATTTTAAATTCAACAAGAGCGCGTCAGCAAAGGAAAATGCTTTGAAAATAAGCAATTTCTGACTGGCATTTGTGCACTTTGTGAAATTGTTTTGCTTTAGTTTTCCGACACAAAGCAAAAAACCCAAAAAAAAAAAAAAAAGTAGTTTAGTTTTTATTGTTCTTTTACAGTCCTATTTACCATTCGCACACCAACCTCCCTTCCCCCCTTGCATAACAAAGCGGCGCCACTGTGTATTATGTCATGAACGCATTTGACAACTAACCACGACGATTGTCGTTTGCTTGGTTTGTCCAAGTTTTTTTTTTTTTTTTTTTTTTTGTACTTTAAAGTTTTGCGTTTTCTAAAAATTGTTTGATCTAATTTAAGATTATAATTTTTGTGTTTTTTTTTTTATTTGCAGCACCGACGGCACAGAATCCCCCATACTGGCTGAAGACGGTGGAGATGGGCACGATAAACCGCGTTTGCGATATGGCGAATTAGTTATACTTGGGTAAGTAAAATTATATATTTATAAATTTGTATATATATATGTAATTTATATAATATATAAAAGAGTATACAGAGAGAATCGACGATATAACCTTGTATAATATTGGCTTTTGATGCTGATCAAGAATAGTACAGCTTATGGTTGTAGTACGACCAGATTATAATATCCTCTACAGTGGTATAATAATACATAATATTTTCAAGCATTCTTTATGAAATTGTTGTGCTTTTTAAATGCTTTTTTTTCCAGTGTGCGATGACATGTAATCGCCGCCGTGTTAACTGACTTGTCCAGTGCAATGCAAGAACAATTGTGTTACAGCGAGTAGGTAACAAAAGGCCATAAACACTAAACTGGTGCTGTGACGCTGTAAGCCGCAAGCAGTCAACCAACCAAAAAAAAAAAAAAGACAACCTGGCAGTTGGCCACGAAAATTAGATTCACACTGCAGTCGCCAGTGGGGCCAAGATTGATGATTTTAACTGGCAGCTGTGCGACAGACGCTTGTAAATCTTGATTGCTGTCTGGCTGACTGGCTGGATGGCCTGTTGTCTGGTCAGTTGTCTGATGTCGGCTGTCCGTTGTCTGACAAAAAGGCTTGACAACGCCCGAGCGGTGTTAGAGACTCACATATAAATTGAGATGGGCGAAGTCGTATTTAAGCCTGAGCTTGAGTCATTGTCATTAGCCGCCAGTAATTCTTCTTCTGCTCGTTATCTGAACACTCTTTAATTGCCTCTGCAAGAGCAGAGCAGAGAGACAGAGCTGGACTTTCGTTTATTGTGTGTGCTGCCTGCCACAAGCTGTGTCTTCTGTCTGCCTTTCTATCTTTCGGTCTGTCGGCAAATCAATTTTTCATTTTTCTTGGCTTTGACAGCGCCGAGCTGTGGCAATCAACAGGCCAGTAGATTACAACAACTAAATCTTTTACCTAACGCCCATTTACCGCCCACTTTAATGACATCTTCAGTCTGTGCGGCAAGAACCGGTTAAAAAAAAAAAACAGCCAGCGAAATAGTTTTTACTGTTGTCGTTTCCAAGTCAAGTCTTAATTGTTCAACAACAATTTTGTTGTTTATCATTTTTGTTGCCTTGTCACTTTTCAGCTAATGTTGCTAATGCGTTAAATATCATTTACAACTTTGTAAATATGATCACATTTATATTTCAGTTAAGAACCAAATAAGAACGTTTTGCTTTTATGTCGGTAGGCAACATTTATTTTTCTCTATGCCACATAATTCCAAAGAAACTGTTTCACAATCACTGTTTTTTTTTTATAGCTCTGAAGTATGTTTGGGTTGATCGGCACGTTTCCAAATGTGAATATTGTGTCTATCCTACATTATTGATATTTTATGTGGGCTGTCAGTTCATTAAATTGTCAAATGTTAGGTAAAAATAAAACTGTTGAACTATGACAACTTTGGTTGTCCAAAAAGCTTTTAGTTCTCTGACTTTAACACAGAAACATTTGCGTTTTATTTGCTTTCTATGCTACAATAAATTCAGTTAACGATCACAATTCACTTTTTAAGTTGCAAACATATCTTTTCAAAATTCAATTTAATGTGATATTTTTGTTGCTTTGATCGTTATGCCAGTGTAATAAGCATAGTTGTCTCTTAAAACATAAACGACATCGTAAAATGACAGATGAAAGAATGTTTGATTTATTTTATTAAGACTTGTGTTGTGGGTCTCATTCATGTTGTGCTCAGAAGAAGTCAAAAAAAATAATCAAAACGAATTACATCTCCTCTAATACTCTTCCTTCTTTCTGAGTTATTTCTATTGAGTATTTACTGTATGTCCAAAAGTTATGTTTGTCTATAATGAAAGATCGATCTGTGTGTTGCTGTGAAAATATCTTTAAATAGCCAAATCGATTTAACAACTCGAATAGAATTCCACTAATTATCCGGCAATTATATTATCGAC
The DNA here is from genome assembly GCA_035042125.1 of Drosophila longiperda. Lineage (NCBI taxonomy): Eukaryota > Metazoa > Arthropoda > Insecta > Diptera > Drosophilidae > Drosophila > Drosophila longiperda. The sequence goes on from JAWNLV010000003.1 coordinate 2,971,461, forward strand.
TCGCCTGTGTGGCCAATATAAAAGAAAGATGCTTTTAAGTTATTGTTAAACATTAATTGTTCTGTGCAACGGCGGGGCAGGGGCATTATCTAAACACATTTGCCGACGCAGAACTTGACCTATAAACTGATAAATTACATGAGAAATTTAGACATAAATGGTATGTGTTTGTTTCGTAATAATGTTGACCCCATTAGGACTTCAATTCATATTACAGCAGGCACAATCACATATATATTATATTATATGATTTCATTGATATCTCCTCGTTGCAGCTACAATGGCTACTTGCCGCAGGGCGATCGTGGGCGTCGACGCTCCAAATTTGTGCTGCACAAGCGAACGGAGCCAAGCGGCGTTAGACGCTCCAAGCATTACATCGTACAATCACCACAGACATCGAAGGCCATACTGGATGCCAACCAGCACTCGATATCGTATACACTATCACGCAGCCAGGCCGTCATTGTCGAATACAAGGAGGACAAGGAAACGGATATGTTTCAGGTGAGATATTACACGTGGCAGTCTTAGCACTTTAGTATTTCAATTAAACTTGACAACAAAACGAAAAATTTAATAGCGAAAGTTTTCAAAAATGTTAATAAATTAGTTTATGTATATACAAATCCACAAAATATGTTTTTGCTTGCAGTTCAAAAAACTCTATTTATTTTAATTGAAAAAAATATGTTTAATTTGTCCTATTGCGATCTGAACTTGCGACTTTTAGTTCGAGAGAGGAGGGAGTAAATTTAATTTATTGTTGTAAAATTAGCTTTTTACTGCATTACTAATTTGTTAAAAAAAGACGAAGCAGAACCGCACTCCAAATATAGCTGAATATAAAATTAAAAATAATAATTGACCAGAAACCAGCGAAAATCATATTCAGAATATAAATTTGATAGTATTAAAAAAAACGAGATAATTTAAAATTATGTATTTTGTATATATAAAAATATATCTAAAAAATTTCAATATTTATAATTACATGCAAATAAACCTATAGTTTTCATTTTAAAGCGATTGCCATTATAATGATGACATTAATAATGCCCCTTGAAAATGACAAAGGACATAACCTAGCAACGCAAGGAGAATATTCATAGTATAAGCATATTGATTGGCCATTGTGACAACTGTCCTGGCAACGAGCCCATTTCCATTGTCATTTCTTTATTGAATTGAAGTGTAATACAAATATCGCATGATTCGTCAGAAAAACATTTAATAGATTGCTCCAACTACTTGGAAAGTGGCATTAAATTATTTATATATATATTATGTGTATGTTAATGTGTCTCTCTGTGGGTGTCTGTGGGTGTCTGTGTGTGTGTGGATTAAGGAATATTTTTAAATCAATAGTCGCCTTAATCAGCGTGGGTTTTTTTTTTTAATTTATCACACCATCACTCATCATTTTCTTCTCTTTTTTTTTTTTGTTGTGGTTGTTGTGGTTTCGTTAGGTGGGACGTTCATCGGAATCGCCAATTGATTTTGTGGTAATGGACACGCTGCCCGGTGATAAGAAGGATGCGAAGGTGATGCAGAGCACGATTTCACGTTTCGCCTGCCGCATTTTGGTGAATCGCTGTGAGCCCGCAAAGGCGAAAATCTTTGCCGCCGGCTTCGATTCGAGCAGAAACATATTCTTGGGCGTAAGTAAAGTGTAATTTTTTAGTATAAGATTTCAATTTGCATACTTATATTGAATTTGATTGAAATTCACAGGAAAAGGCAACAAAGTGGCAGGATAATGTGGAAATCGATGGCCTGACCACAAATGGCGTACTAATCATGCATCCCAAAGGCTCGTTCTGTGGCGGCAATGCCAAGTCCGGTCTCTGGCGTGAATGCTCCGTGGGTGGCGATGTATTCAGTCTGCGCGAGTCGCGTTCGGCACAACAAAAGGGTCAGCCCGTAAGTTAATTTAATGAACATGCAAATGGAAAAGAATCTCATTAATATATATATTCTTTCGCACAGGTCTATGATGAATGCAATATCTTGCAGGATGGCACACTCATTGATCTCTGCGGTGCAACGCTGCTCTGGCGTTCAGCCGAGGGCTTGCAACATTCACCGGTAAGCACTTGGCCAACATATATCGTTATTGGTTGACAATGACAAGGTGTCGTTATTTTGTTTTGCAGACCAAACACGATTTGGAAAAGCTTATCGATGCCATCAACGCTGGTCGTCCACAGTGCCCGGTGGGCCTCAATACACTGGTTATACCCCGCAAAGTGACTATCAGTGAACAGGTTAATCAGCCTTATGTGTACTTAAACTGCGGCCATGTGCAGGGTAAGTCAATAGTCCCAATCAATCATAAATGTAATTAATTCTTAATTTGCCAATTAGGTCATCATGACTGGGGTCAGGATGAGCACACTGGTGAACGCCGTTGTCCCATGTGCCTAGAGCTAGGACCAGTTGTTACCTTGTGCATGGGCCTGGAGCCGGCTTTCTATGTCGATGTGGGTGCACCCACGTTTGCATTCAATCCATGTGGTCACATGGCGACTGAAAAAACTGTCAAGTAAGTGATATGGATGCACAACAAATTGATTTTATATACTGATATATGTTACATTTTTTCAATTTATCAGATATTGGGCAAATGTGGAAATACCGCATGGAACCAACGGCTTCCAGGCCGTTTGTCCATTCTGTGCGACACCGCTGGATGGCGCGACTGGTTATATTAAATTAATTTTCCAGGATAATTTAGATTAAACATGTATATGTATATGTATGTGCACATCTTTATAGTAGATATGTATTTGTAGTAAATAAACAACGTCGAAGTTTGAAGCAGGCATTAAAACTAGGCTTTATTTATTATCATTATATAATTAAATATACGTGTAATACGAAAGAAAGATACATGAAACAATTTAATTTAAAAAACGAAAGTAAATTAAATACATGTATGTATTTTGTAAAAGTTAATTGCTTTAATTACTATATTACAAATGTTTAGTAATTATTTAAACGGAATCATTTGCAAATATCAATTACATGCAACAGAGCCCAAATTGCATGTCATATATAATTTTATGTTATTTTGTTTCCTATTCATCGTCTGTTGTATAAATTGTTTCCAACGAGCAACAATGATGCAAATTGCACCATAAATTTGATGAGCATTGAAGTGAGCAGCAATAATTGAATGATTTATTCGATTTAATTGCACTAATTCAAGCTGCCAGCTGCCTAAACTGTGTATATGTAATTCTGTATAAACATAAGATTCAAACCTAATTTAAATATTAACAATCTTCAATTATGTTTTCCCATTCGCGCAGTAGAGAAACAATCGTCAACAAACAAACTTTTATGTATTTTTGTTTTACCAAATCTAGAGCTTACATACTTACTTATTAAAACAAAAAATAATAAATCACAATTAAGATTACGATTACTACTTTGCGTACCAATTGAAAGAAAATTCTAAAAATATGTACAGTTTAAAAACTTTACCAAGATTTGAATTAGAGAAACAATTTAACGCATTTATGAAAGATTACATTGTCTCAACCTTTCATATACATATAAATATATATGAAATTTCTGCCTGTACGCATTATGCATTATTTTATTACTATTACATTATATCATAACATTATTTGTATTATTATTTTGTATGCTAAAAGAAAAAAAAAAGGTTCAACAAAAACACGCTGTGTTCATACAAATGTTGCGACACGATTATGTTAACAATACAACATTGCAAACAAAAAAAATAAATAAATATAAACTGTAAAATAAAAATTTCTAGCGATACACATACAAATATACATACGCGAGTATATTTTCATTAAAGCGTGCAGTGCATAAAAACAAAGTTTTCTTGCGTTTTAAATTACTAGCAACGCGCGGGAAAACAGCAGGGCTACATGCAAAGCAGTATTGAGAAACACTCCTGCTTAAATGCAGCATCACCGATAAACTTGGCAATCGAAATGCGTGCTGACTTCTGCGCATATCATAAGACATGCTACAATGAAATAGAAAAATTTCATCTTCACTATTTAGATGTATTATGTAAGGTCGGGACGGCGCGAACGCCATTCCCGGCTACCAAAAATTACACGCACGAGTTATTCACATTAGGAATAATCGCAGAGGTCAACTCAGCCGAAGTGCAATGACCGAGCCTCACTCCGGAGGAACCGCCTTCGTGATCACGGTTAACCTCTACGCCAGGTAAGTATGCTTTTCTCAGCTCAGCAACTGGCTTACCATACCCACACTGTTAGAACCGTTTGGGAATCACAAGTACGTCGCAGCGCAATATGCCGCCATAAGTATGCAGCGTATTTTAAACATTACCAGCGGTGGTGGGTTGATAACAATAAGTGCTATTCAGTGGCATTCAGAGCAAAACAAGGCAGCGCAAAACAAAAACAACAAACAACTTATTTTGTAAATATATAAATAAATGTCGTATTTGGTTGTATCTTTTACTCGGAGTCCATGGATTTGCGAATGCAGCCAATAAAACAACAGCTGCTACTGCTGAGAGAGAGAGAGAGAAAGAGAGAGAGAAAGTTCTTTGGTGTTCACAAGCGAAATAAGCAAATTCAGATTTTTCATGCAGTCAGTTCTTCGTCTCCATGTATTGTCTAGAAGCTAATCAACCGTTGACTTTAAATTAAAATTGGTATGCTTATTATTTATTTATGCGTAAAGTGAATTTTGTTAATTTAAATAATAATAAAAATAAACGCACTGTTTACAATAACATAAAATCGCTGAGCAGTTGTTTAAAATGTATTATCTGCACAAATGCAGACGACAAATTGAGGAATGTATTATTTATGGTTGATATTTAAAAATTAAGTAAATCATTACTAGATTCATATGAAGAAAATAAGACTTTGTTTGCTTGTGTTGTTTTAGAAAGTTTATTCCACTTTTTGCTTAACTTACAATCTAATCGTTTGCAAAAATTTCAAAACATTCGTACAAAACTCGGTATCAGAAATTCCTGGGTCTTTGATCGATTCTCTTTCCACTTAGTACTTGAAGTACTTGGTGTAGTAGTCATGGAAGAAAGTGTAGTCGAAGTGACCATAGTTGGTGTATCCCTTGTACTTGTAGTAGCTCTCCATGGTATCGTAGTGATAGATTGAGACATCCTTGAAGTACATGTTGGGCACGAAGAAATCGTACTCATCGATCTCGCGATCGAAGGGATAACCGAATGGCAAATTATCGGTGAAGCGAGCGCCGGAGCCAATGCCGCAGGAGTAGGTGTAGTCAAAAGTGGAGAACTGTTCGTGGGTAGGTGCGCTGTATGGAACAACCATGAAGAACATCTGCATGGGCATGCCCTTCTTCCAGCCCATGGGCAGGATTAGGCGGTCGGGGAAGCCGCAGTGACCCTCACTGATGTCCAGAGGGAAATCGTATTTGCCATCGAAGGCCATCATTATGTAGTAGTAAAGTTCGCTGTAGCTGGTACGATCCTTGACGGTCCAGTAGAAGTCGTTGGACTTGCGGGTGATCAGATTGCTGCCAGCCTTCAGGTCGTAGTAGAACTTATCCAATTCCATGAAGTTCATGCGGTTTTCTGCAAGGGAAATGATGCGACCGAACTCATCGAACTTGGGTCCAATGAATGCACGGATGACAACCTTCTCGGCCTTGTCGGACTCCACGGTGTAGGTGTAGGTGAAGGGCTTGTGATTGAGACGCATTTGGCGAGCGTATAGAGACTTGTCCCAGACGAACTTGCCATCGTGGAAGACCATCTTCTCGTTCATCAGATTGGTCACATCGAAATCAACCAGATCGAAGTAGGTGGCCAGTTCGCTGACCTCCACATGCTTGACAGTGACGCCGTGCATCGTCAGATGCTCCTTGGTGTATTTGGGCAGGTAGTGCATGAACTTGAAGTAGACCTGAACGATGTGCTTGTAGAACATGTAGTACATGGGATCGCGCATCATTGTCTCGAAGTTGAGCATCACATTGGGGTAGACCTCCATTTGGTAGAAGTCGGTGTCGGCGAAGTACATATGGGCGAACATGTACCAATACTGGTAGAACATCTTGTCGAAGCTATCAACGTTGCCCTGCAGCATATGGCCAATGTATTCAATGGATTCGGGCTTGCGCAGGTCAATGGTTTCACCACTGGCTGTCGTGTAGTAGCCCAGGTCAATAATGTTGTAGATGCGCTTCAAGAAGCTGGTAATCCTGCCAAGCATTTCGAAGTTGCCATAGGTCTCCAATTCATAATAGTTCTTGCGGTAGCTGTAGCCAATGCCGTTGTAGTAGATCAGCTGGGGATCGTAGCCCATCTCGATCTGGTGGTACCACGAGAACTCGGGAATATCACCAAAGCCATGAGACAGACGCTCCATGTAGTAGCGGGAAAGCAGCTGGTGGGCGGTGTGTAGCCACAATTCTCCACGACGATCGTTCTTCAGGCCGAAGGTTTTGCCATCGAGGAAGAAGGAGTAGTCCATGTTCAGATAGTACCAGTATGCGTTCAAGCCCAAATCCTCAGTGAAGTACGAAAGTTCGGATTCCTCGTTGTAGATATTAAGATCGCGAGTGTAGTCGACGGGCATCCACCAGACCTTCAGATCCTTCATTATTTGCTGGTATTTGGGGTCCTGGTTAAACTCATGGATGTTCTCACGGAGAACGTACTTCTCCTCGCTGTACCAGTTCTCGCCGAGACCCATCAGTTTCCACCACTGCCACATCTTCCAGTCCTTGACGTACATGTAGTCGCTGTTCTGGTACATGTTGTTGTGCTCGTGTCCCTTGAAGTAAACATCCAAGTACTCCTTCTCGTACATGGCCATCTTGCTCCACATCTCAAAGTCGAACTTCTCGGCCTCGTACACAAATTTGCTGTTGAAGAAGAACTGTGGGAAGATCTCATAGATGGTGGGCAGTATCAGGCCATGGAAGTCAGGACGATGGATGACAGCCAGTGTCAGAGCATAGACGAACATGCCCTCGTTAACATGCATGCGAGCCCAGCACACGTTGTGGTAGAATGTCTCCCAATCCTTGGCATAGTAGAAGAAGTTGAACAGACCGCGTGCCTGCTTGGCATGAGCCTTGACCAGCTGACCGAAGAACTCTCCCTTGGGCAGCAGAGAGTGTGCCTTGTAGGCCTCAGCGAACTTCTTCATGTAAATGCCATAATGCTATTTGGGAAACCAAAATGTTAAATGGTTTAGAAGGAAAGTCCTTGAGGTGAGTTGTGATTTTACTTACGGTATAGTGGGACTCGTCAAAGTGGAAATCTTTGCCATGCTTGATGTACTCCTCGAACATAAGTGGATCCTCCACGCGGTAGACAATCTCGAACAAAAACTTTTGTTTCTGTAGGAAGTCCTTGTCGGCGATCTTGACTTCGTGCTTATGATTGAAACTGGCCGCAGCGGCCAGGCCCAAGCAGGCCAGCAATGCAATTGCGATTTTCATCTTGGAGGACTTGTTACACCTGCTACCAATTCAACTACTCCGGATTAGACACACTTAATTGGAGTCAAACGCCTAAAGTCTGTTGCTTTTCGGTAGTCAGCACAGAGCTTATATACCCCACAGAAATCAACCGCTGGCGCCAAATCTATCTATCTCAGTCGGCGTCGAGGTGTAGCCAGGTTCAGAGGTTGCCACAGCTTATCTCAGGTGATTTGAACATCTGATGCCGAAATTAGAGCGTATATGTCACCATTGTGATTGCAACATGTCTTATCATCCACCTTGTTGCCATGAGATAATTATTGCAATTATTTAAATAAAAATAGAACGCAATCACAACAACAATAAAAATCAAGTCCGGGGTCTATTTAGATTTGAATAATTGAATGCACATTTGTTTTTCGATTTTATTTCTAGAATATGTTTTGTAGCAGTTTTTGAATTTGCATTCGTAAAGCTGCTTATTGACATCAATGTTTCAATTGTCTACCACTTAATTGTTAAGGGCTTCTCTGCTTCTTTTTTTTTTGTGAATTAATGTCGAATTATTTATGATTTCCACTTGATGGATTTACAATATGTGTTCATTTTCTTGTCTGACTCGTATTAACGCTTTTTTTTAAAATGGAATAGTTCTTGCATGCACATATATATACTTATGAATTTTAATTGTTTACTTCTTAATAAATTAAGTTGGGAGATTTGAATGCAAGTCATTAATGAAAGATTTCGTTTGATATTTTTTTTTGCAGAAAAATGTTTGCTATCTAATTTTCTTAAGTACAGAAATGCTGCATAATTTATAATCGACATGAAAATTTATTTATTTATATATATATATATAAATATATATTTATGTATGTATTGTATGTATTTGGATTATTCATTGCAATTCATAGTTATGTATTTATTGTATTTATGTATTTTTATATTTATGTAGTTTAATTCAATACAATACGAAAAATGTATTTATAAATTTGTTTTTGCTTGGACTCTTGTGCGCTTAGTTGCAAAAAAAATCTATACAAATATTCAAATTGCCTTACAAAACTCAATCGAGCCCCAGGTCGTAAGCCTATACCTCTGTATATATACGTAAATCTCAAATGTTGTTATAAAAATCTTTAATATTCAGATGGCTCTATTTTGTGCCGATGATTTCTCTGTCTGCTGTTCACATATATATAGTTTAAATCATTTCTAGTTTACAATAAACAAAATCGAAAAAAAATAAAAAATTTAACTCGTTTAAAGAAAGTCACAAAACAGAAACTTAACAAATTGATGAATACTTAAGAATAATATGTACTAAGTATTGTTCAAGAGCTACAAAAATGCATTTTATTATGCTTTCGAATGTGTTTGTCTATATATTTATTATATACAAATTAAATATATATATTTATATATAGTATGTTTATTTTTAGATATTTTTCTTTATTTTTAATATATATCAAAACCTTGCCCAACTTGTGCGTACAACTACCAAAAGGTATAAAGTACAAACATTACTTAAGTTCAATATTTTCTAATATTTTTCATTCAAAACAATTCGCAAGTGAGTGTTTTTTTTTTTATTATAAGTAGTACAAAGTATCTTTAATTTTTGACATTTGATTATTGTCACAATGTATTCTGTTTTGTTTTTTCTTTATTCATTTATTGTCTTATTTTTTTAGTAAACGGCAAAGAACAAAAGTTATGTATATAAATTTATTTATAAAAAGAATAACATCAATTATGCAAAGAGTTCAAAAGTTACAAGAAAAAACATTCGATAACAGAAAGTTTGAATCCTTTCTTACTCCTTAACATTTTCAATATAATATTGTTATTTTTATTGTTATTTTTATTGTTATTGTTACATGAAGCACCACAGTAGTCAGTAGCAATAATAAAAAATAACTTGATTCCATTATTAAAGTATGTATATTTATGTGTGTTATTTGTTTCTTAGTTTTGTTTTTTTGTTTTAGTACATTTAAAATGTGTAAATTTTTTTTTATTGTATCGTGTTGCTCATCCGATTTACATAGATATATGCCTTTTATTGTCATATCTCGTTACAAATTTCTTATTATATAAAGATTTTTTCTTATTGTACAATAATATTTGAGCTCAAGTTTTGGCTCAACAAATTGTTTTATTTTTTGCTTTGATTTGCGCACATTTATTTATTGTCATCGTGTCGCGTTTATTGTTTATTGTCGGTTTACATTTACATAGAACCGCATCTATATATGCATAGATATATGTATTTATATATATATATATATATATATATATTTGTATGTACAATGTGTGTGTGTTTAATTAGTAGTTGTTGCTAGAAAAATTACAATGTAAAATGTAAATGTATAAGTAAGTTTCGTGTGTCTCATTTCATACACTGTAAAAAAGTAGAATTCCATACACGTAAATATACAAAGATTTCTTGCTGAGCATTCCTAATCAACTGGCCCACAGTTGCACTCGCAGATACGAACTACAGTAATCACTCAAACACGCATACAATAGTTTCAACAGTTTTACATCTTAAAAATTATTATTATGAAGATATGTCTTTCAGATGATATTAGCCTGGTTGTTCTTCTAATACAAATGTGTCTCTCTCTCCGCTGTTCCAAGAATCTCCAAACAAACAAACACACATTGTGTACGAGTCGAGATTTATATGATATATGTGATATTTATATGTTTCATGAAATTATAAATTCGTTTAGAAAACTTGTTAAAAAAGACTTTAACATGGCTTGGGATATGTAAAGTGTCTTGTAAGATATGCTCCGAACAGACAACTTGCTTATCCGTTGGAGATCTCGGAACATGCCTAAAACCGTCAGTTTAACAATTATCTAACTATCAGGCAAGCAAAGTAGACCGTCTTACAACCAGGCTAAAAACTGTCAATATCATTGAACAGAGCAGCGAATAGAGTCCTGGATTCCTATCAGATGCGCCACTTGCGCCAGCATCCACAACATTGATCCGCCAGCCCAGATTGTTGTGTGTGAAGCACTGTGGGAGGCAAATGCTCATTTTCATACTCAGATGTTGTGTTTTAAATAACTCACCTGGTAATAGAGTGTGTTGGGTGCATCTATTGGCACCGTCCAATTCATGTAGCCGGCTTCCCCGTCCTCGCATTGGAAGAACAGCGTGTCCTTATATTCCTCGAAGGTCTCAATCTCTGACGAGCGGTCTATAGTGCGATGCTTCCATTCACAAAAGCGGCCCGCTGGTAAATAGAAGATATGCAATTAAAATCTTTTTCAGTTCTTCACTTTTTATTATTCTGCGCTAAGTTTTGAATTAAAACTGATTTTACAAACATAAACCTGTTTTCCCTTAATCACTATTTGAGTTACCCATTTTGTAACCAGGTAGTTTTAAAGAAAAATAACTTTTCTGTTCTTTGAAAAATAGTTTAGGTCCGATTGGATAAATAACAAAAGAGTTGCATAAAGTTTTTTTTGCAAAATCGGAGAAGCTAAACCTTATTGGTTTAGGATACAGTCCGGAATGTATCGATATTTATCGATAACGTAAAACTCACCGGCTGTGGGTATTGCATTGCCATCTTCATCATATTCCACTCCCGCATAGACCTTCTGCTTGCGCGCCTCTAGGCCAGTCTTTTGACCCAGACCGCCCTCCGGCGAATCCGTAATGTAAATTGGATGATAACTATCAGAAGATTCATATTAAGTGCATGTTATGATTATCACACAAATAGTCGTTTGACTTACCTGGCCGGCTGGGAAGGATCGTTGCCGCCCTCGACTAAGAACTCATAGGTCAAACCGCGCTCCACAGTTATTTCCGGTATGAGCAGATCATTGATGTACCAAGCAATGCCCCACGAGGGTACGCCAGTAATCGCCGTATAGCCCCGCTTGCCACCTGTGGGTCCAATGCTGGCCCGGAACTTGTGTTCGCCAACAATCTTGCGCGTCGGCCACGCCTTGGGCCCGCTCTCATCCTTGACATCATACAGCGAGCTCTTGCACACATGATCGTTCTGCAAAATGACCGCAATGTGAGATTAGCTCAATGAGATTTGTTTTTACCGATTGTACTCACGCGCTCTGAGAAATTGATCCGGATGTCATCGGGATTGTGATCGCTGGTGGTGTGGGCGTGTGCATTGGCCTCCTTGCGGGCGTTGAGTGGTCCCACGGCAGCGATGATGGATACCTCGCGATCAATGGGAATGGGCATGTCATAGATGGCCTCATTGGTTTGCAGCAGACGCTTGTACCGAATGCTGGTGACACCGTTCTTCCGATCACCACTGACTGCAGCCGCAGAGAGTGATAGATAGAGATAGAATTATTTGTGAAAAAAAAACATGATTCATTGTTTTCTACCCACCCACAATGACATCGTTGCGTGCACCGATCCGATCATCGGGACACACACCACGTTGCCCATCGCACTGCGATAAATCGGAAATAAAGTAATCCTCGGCACGAAAAACCCGCGCGTTCGTATCATAAAAAGCCACAACAACATCAGATTGTGCCATTTGAGGACGTCCATTGGCGCCGGACAGACCGAAGGCCATGTACTGATCCTCGGTGATGCGGCCAAACAGTTCGATCTGCAGATAATCACCCTGCAGCTCCCACTTGACCTGCAGCCTATTGGGCAGAATCTCGCGGCAATTGGAGTAAACGGGACGAGGTGTTGTTGTCGTCTGTAATGAACAGAGATTAGAGATTAGGTGGCATGCAACGGCGTGGAAAATGTAGCATGCATGAGGCCGGAACTCTAGTACTTACGGGTGTATACCACCATGAAGGCTAATGCGGCGCATATCGATTAAAGAGATATACAATTATGAGTTATGTGGGAATGATCACATGGTTAAGTACAGATGTTTGTGTTAGTTTGTTAGTTTGTTAGTTTTACAGTTTGTGAGTATTAGTTGAAATGCAGCTTGTTGATTTAATTACTTTGACACTTACCGTGATCTTCGTCTGTCCCAAGGCAGGCGGCACATCGAGATCCTTGGGTATGAAAACGTGTCCAAAATTGTGCCTATATTCCACACACCACACGGCCAACCAGTCGATATCGTAGACGGTCAAGCCGCCAGGCAATTGAATCTCAATATCCTCGCCCTGATAGCCCCGAAGCGGATCCAACGAGTTAACCTCATTGGGCACCTAAAGTGTATCATAATAATAAAAATAATAATTAACAATAAATTATAAGTTTAATTATTAAAAAAAGTCAACCCTTAAAATTTATCTCGTCTTAAGATATTTATCTATATAATTTCAACAATAAAATTATATCAACAGCAATTATTGAATTATTTAGTAAAATCAACCAAACTTTAGGTGGGTTATAGAAATAAATAGTTAGATGTTAATCATAAAAATTCATCGCAAATATAACGAATTTTTCCGTTTACTTTGAATTGAAAAGTAGCTTTACTGTAATTATTAAAAATTTTAGTCCAAGGTAATTTTTATTTTGATGTTATAATTGTTCTTGATATTTTTTTTTTTGGGAATTCTCTATATATTTGTCACTCAAAGCTTAGTTCTTTATTACATATTATTTTCAGCCGATTGATCCTATGGGAGCTATATAATATAATGCTTAGATGTCTTTAATTTTAATTTTTTAAAGTTTGCGTAATCGTCAAGCTCAAATAGCTGAATTTTTTGATAAACATAAATGATTTTCTTATAAGAACTTATCTTTTGACCTTCTTTGATTTTTTTTAATGTGGATTGGTCAAAAGTTTTGACATTGTTCTAAGTAGTTAATTGAAAAAACCCCCACTATACATTTGCTGAGTAATTGTTTTTCCTGAGAAATAAATAATAATTAATATTGGTACCAACCTTAATGCCCATGATATTTGGCTCGCTGCCATTGCCCACCCAGAAATAGGCATCGGGTCCAGCGCCATCATAATGCAAATTGGGTCTGTTTAATAATAATAGTTGCATATATAATAATAATAATGTATATAAATAAGTAAGATTTTGTTGCTGTGCTTACATATAGAATGTTTTTGCGTCCAATACGCTAATGTTACTGGAACGTAGTCCATGGGCCAAACGCCGAAATTCTGGCAACACACGTGGCTTGGGCACATCTATGCCAGGTGGAATGAAGACCTCACCAAAATCGACCTGAACCAATATAAAGAATGTAATTTTAATACAAATATAATTAAATAACATTTTAAGCTATAATAAGAATAAAATAGGTAAATTTCAATATTTATAAATAAAAAGTGTATTTGGTAGATCGAAATACTTTTCGGCATGCTTTTCACCGTTGTTGTATACCAAAACATTTGTATATAGGAGTCTTATGTATACGTGCAGGCTAACGGGACTGTGAGGCCCCCCCCAAAAAAAAGACATGCGCGCGCAGAACTCCATAAAACAACACACAAACATACCCCCAATCTGGACTGCTTGTGCTAGTGTGTGTGTGTGTGCTTGTGTTTGTTTGTTTGTGTGTGTGTGTGTGTCAGCCCCCAAGATATTTTTTGGCTGTCAGTCAATGGAAGCGGAGAAACAGAGAGCGTGCGTAACACAAACACACCCAAACACTCACACATACATAAACACACACGCAAATGTAACAGTAACAGCTCGACACCCTGTATAAATATTCACTGTGTGTGTGTATGTGGGAGGGGAGAGTGCGTGTTTTCGCTTGTGTTTGTGTATTTATATGTGTGTGTGAGTGTGTGTGTAAGTGTGTGTGTGTGTGTGTGTGGGTGTGTGTGAGTGTGTGTGTATAAGCAACCACTTGAGTTAATCAAAAATGTCTGCTGTAATTTATTTTACTATGGCGGCCATCTTTGGCAGCCACAGCTCCACCCAACGCCCCCTTTAAGCCCTACACCAAACACCCACAACTCTCCCCTTTTATAGCATAATGTTCGCTGGGAGAGTTGTGATAACATTTTTGCAGTTAAATTTTTCAAAGAGTAAATGCATTTAATTTTCAAAGTAATTTTCAACGTGTACCGCGCGTCGCAGGCGGAGTTTAGTTTTATGTGTATGTACTCCAAAGCTGGCGGAGCTGAGCTCTCCTTGAATTGGGGTGCGGTCCGGCTGCTGTGGAGCTCTCCGATGCGCATTTGTCTATGTAGAAATGTAATTAAAAATCTAAAAAAAAAAAAAAAAATATGCCAAGTCTAATGAAAACAAACTTTGCGTCGACTTGGCTTGACAAAACTGACCCACATCCAAGCCAAAAATAAATTAAAAAATCTTTCAATTTTCCATAAAATAGCATAATGCTAAAAAAAAGCAAATAAAAAAAAATACAAAAAAAACTTTAGCCCAAGTGCAGTTAAATTACAAAAATGTAATTACAAAATGGTTTTGGTCTTCACTAAATACACACATAAATCTGTTTGGAACGGCGCGTGCCGCTTTGAGCCAACCAAGAAAATCAGCAGAGGCAGCAGCGCCGTGAAGCAGAGGAAGCAGGAGTAACAGTAGCAGCATCAAAATGGAAAGACTTACCGTAAAGCGTCTGCACCACACCGACAACCATCGAATGTCCTTAATCCTTTTGCCCATGGGTAAGCGCAGTATGATGTCCGTATTGTTGTGCGCCTGCAGAATGGGCGGATCACTGCGGGAGACATGACAAGAGAAAACATTATAGATAGTGTACATTGTGTGGGTGTGCTGTGTGTGCCTTATGCAGCATTTAAGTCCTTAAAAATCCCAAGAACTGCATCCATCCCATCCCGTCCCATCTCATTCCATCCCATTTTATCCTTGAGTATCTATGTCTATACAGTGTGCGCTTATTAAAAATCCCGTTGCTGCTCCTGTGTCCCTGTCGGACAGAAGGTCGTCGAGTCCCTTTGCCCCCAGGGCCCAACTTCGATCCAACAGAGCACTGGTCAACAGAGCACGCCTCCAATTTGCACTGTCAATATTGACGAGTCCTTGTAGCTGCACTGTCATTAAAATTAAAGTTTAAGCAGACGGAAGATGACACAGATTCAACCATGGATTATATTTTGGCTTGGCCAATTTTTATAAGCAACACACATTTGCCAGAATTAGTATTTTGAAGTAGAATTTTAAAACAATTTAAAACATTTTAAAAATTAACACGACAGTTTTTTAGGCAACTTTAATTGCTGCATCGAATTTGCAATTTTTATATACACAAGAATCTATTGTAAATTAAATTCAGTTATATGCAGTATTTCAAGCTTTTATAATCCCACACTTAAATTACATTATTTAAATGCGAAATAAATTGGATAGAAAGTTTATTTTCCCCTTCTAGAAACATTTCAATGTTTCCTTATAAATTATATATATGCAAGTATACTTTATAAGTTTTGTCTATTAACTGATTTGTATTTTATCTAGTTTTTTCTTTACTTGTCTGGAGCACAAAATGTGTTTATTTGATTTAGTAGCATTATGTTTTTGAGTCGCAATCACATGAAGCATTTCTTATTCCCTTTTTATGCGCTTGCATAATTTTTGTTGGCGCTGACGAAGATTTATTGCTAATGCAACGATGCGTGGCGTGTTACACATCCCCCTACTCCCCGCCCCTACATTGTCATACGCGTGCTTGTATCTAGTACATTATTACATCAGTACGTATGTATTTTGTACATAAGAATGAGCATTTGTGTTCAGCGTTGCCATTCATGTGTACAGCTTTTTACGCTTTGACAGTTGTGGAATATCTGAATGTGAAGCTCATTAGTGAAAATATAAATCAAATTTATTTATATTCATAATCGCTTTAAAATGCACCAATTATAATAAAGTTTTTATATAAAAATAGTTCGAGTAAACCGGTTTTTTTTATTTTTATTTTAAGTAGCAGTAATTATTGAAAATTTTCGATGAGATTTTTTTTATTCCATGAATAAAATAATCGGCTTGCTTATATAAATATTTTGTTTGAGATAATTTTACACAGATATGTATTAAATAGTATAAATCAACATTGTATGCTAAAAGCGAATTATCTTATTATTGTGAGTTTTTGTACCCATTGCTGAGAATTTAATTTCTTAATTTCATGCATGAATGCAATTGTGATTGAGTTTATATATAAAAATGTATGTCTGTTGTTAAATCAATTTACGCTTCTGATGTTACATTTTGTAATAAGGAAATTAAAATATCAGCTGGCAGACCACAGTTTTGCTATACTGAGCATCGTTAATATTTGCTTAAAGCTCTTAAAATTGCAAGGCAAAAGTTTTATACAAAAGTTTGCATAAATGTTTACAAAGGGTATTCAAAAAAAGATTTCAGTTTTTACATTTTTTTTTCCTATACGCTTAATTAAATGAAGCTATGCAAGGCTCAAGTGAAAAGAAAATAATATCTCTTTTGCCATATCTGTTTGTCCAACTATATATATCTGCTATACAAAAGCAGCTCTTTGTCAGAATTTGTACTTCAGTTGATTAACCAAAGTATTGTGGATGAGTGTGTACAATCGTGAAAGGATTTTCACAGTGCTTAAACTCTTTCAATAATCATAAAAAAAAAACTTGCGATCGAAGTACGCGAATGTCAATCCCAAGAGACATTCAGTTCCCCGATGATAATCAGAGGGCAAAGTATATGAAAATAATCAGCATTCGCCAACTCGCATAAGAATGTGAGGGTGTTTTTGGTATAGTACATTGTTAAGGGATGTGTGTGTGTGGTGTGTGGTGTATGTGTGGTGTGTGTGTGTGGTGTGTATGTCAAGCAGAACTGACTGTTGAGTAACAAGTGTCTGTCAGGCCACAACCGACATTAGACATTGGACATGGCTAAGCACTTAATTTACACCCTTAAGAAAGGACATACAAGTTTTGCAGGTTGACCTTTAATAAGACCAAAATAAATTGAATGCTTCTGTGTCAACACAGCAGCACAAAACGAATCCGTATCTGTATCTGTGAGATACATTCATTTTGATTTCGTCAGGCTGTCAGTCGATGTCCTCCTTCACTTTCTTACCCACTCAGCTAGTTGTTTGCCTTTGAGTTTGGTTTTCACATTCCAAATACGTTTGTATATATTGTGTTATATTTGATTTGATGAGCTTCTGCTGCTTGCTGTGTACGGGCTTGAGATTCAGATACATTGATGCACTCAGCACACAAATCCATAAGCATCTATCGATTTTCTTATTGTTGTTTGTTTTCGTTGTTGTTACAGACAAGCACATAGACACACACACACACACACACACACACACATAGAGTCTTCCTCCCAATTAGTTTGAAAGCCTGACGAGTTTGCTGTCCTCTTCTTGTTTGTTTGTCTACTGGCCTGCAGCAAATATCAAAACCCAAAATCAGTAACCAAAGTCCCAGCAACAGAACAGTGCCAAAGTTCAGTGTGTCAATCACCATTGCCAGTTATTGACTTGGCTGCGTGCACAATTTCCGTTGAATATGACAACAACAAGTACAACAACAAGTACAACAACAAGAACAGGGCTCAAACAACTTGTTGCGTTAGTCTATCAATTTTTTGCTCAATGCGTTTCTTTTTTTTTTTTTTTTGCTAGCTGACTGGCATTTTAGATTTGCTTGCCTCGCAAAAGCGCACAACAATTGCGCCTGGCTCAGAAACTAGGCAACAAAACGAGCCAACTCAGCAGAGAAATAACACAAGCTCCAAGCGACAAATGTCAGAAACAGAGTAAAGCTCAATCAACCCACAAAAAAACGTATATTTTTATATAAATATCTCTTTATATATACATATGTGCTGGTGCATAGCCAAAAATATAATGAATATTTAATTTTTGCGCCCCATCTAAGGCGTCACCAGCAGCGCCAGATGAGTCCCGGACAACGACCACTCAATTAAATTTATTTGAAAATATAAAATATTATAAATTTGAGGGTGGGCTTTGAAGCATGCTGCATTAGTCACACTGCAAGGGGAAATATTACAGTCTAAGAGTATACCCTGTATATTATTTTCGAAGTCTTTTAGATTTTTATTTTATCTTAAGACTTTAGAAAATGCTCTTAAATATTATTTATTATTTTTATTATACCAAAAGTGAAAGTCTTTTAAGATATAATAATAATATGTTTAACTTTATTAGTTGGCAAAACTATTTCTTAAAGCTTTATTATTAACTTTAAAAGTTATAAACGTATAAATATTCATATATCTTTATCTTTTTGACGGAGAAAACATTATGTTAGACCGATGGACAACACAGCTTGGAAACCATACAAAACGGTTGTCAATATTAGAAATTGGATTTGAAAAAATCTTAATTAAAAATAAAGATTTTTAAAAATTTATTATACGTTGCAAGAGTTAAAACTGACCACAAAAATACAAATTGAATGCTTATCTCCATATTAACATTGATATTTTTCTGCTGAAATTTGACTCATAAAATGTGTTTCATTTTATGTAGCCTGGGAATTGAATTATGTGCATTAAACACTTTGGTCTAACGGCTGCAGGATATCTGCGGGAATTTGGAGTTTTTGAAAACGCAAACCGAAAAAGTGCCAGCAACAGGCGCAACTACTTGAGGCATCTGCCACTCATTGTGTTTGCTGTCGCAGCTGAACATTTTCTTGTTTTTGTCGCTTAATTGAGTTAAAGGCTGGCAGCAGCAGCAGCAGCAGCAGCAGAAGCAAAAAGGCTTTTCGCCTGTTGCGGCTGCGTTGTCAGCGTTGATTAACACGAACACAATGAATGATGATGGGCTGTGAGAGATTGGATGACTGCAGCCTGCTCACTCATTAACTCACTTGACAATGGGCATGCTAAACTAAACTGGGCAAAAAAAAAAAACTTTGCCACTTTGCATGCAACACATTTTAATGAGATCAGCATAAATCAGTATCAGCAACAGCATTGAGTTGGGGGGGTGAATGGGTGGGTGGGTTGGTTGGTGAGTTGGTGTATTCTGTTAACGGGAGTAGGTGGCTTTTTGTGCATTGTAAACCGTTGCTGGAAATGCAAATGAGCAACAGACAACAGGCCAACGGGGCAACGGGACAACGGGACATCATCGTCATGGCAATGGGGCGTTAATCAGCACAGCGTTGCTGCCGCTTTCATGCTTCTCAAAAAATTCTAATTTAATTACTTATGCTCGATGCATCCATTGTGACACACACACACACAAACACACACACACACCCCACACAGTGGAACAAAGCGAGCGTGAACGTAAAAAGAAGTGAACAGCGACGCCAGCAGCGAAGCCCAGCAGCGACGCACAGCAGCGACGCCGGCAGCGACGTCAGCAGCCCTTTAACTGAACGCTGTGTTTTATATATATAATTAAAGCTGATTGACGGGCGCTCAACGCTCAACGCTCAATGCTCAAGTCACTAACGCTGTCAGCTGCCATTACAAAAGCCAGATGGCACCGCACAGTTGCCAGCTCAGTTTTGTCAATCATGTGCATTTATCAATTAGTGTTGCCCCAAAATGTAAATGCACTTTATATATCTAGACAAACAAATCTGGCTAAAATAAGCATCACAATTATGGGACACAATAAATGCGCTCAATTAGTTTTGCCCAAATGTGTGCGTTGGTTAGCACTTAGCCGCAATGCCACATAATATCAGGAATCATTTGGGCCCACCTGCCAAACCGTCAACACGCCAACCCAAAGGAAGGTGCATCTCGCATGCGGCTTGTTGTGGCATGGGTAATGTGTGTGTGTCTGTGTGTGTGTGTGTGTCTGAAAGCGTAAAAGCGTGCAAGCGCCACTACGACGCTTCTCGTTCCGGGCACCGACTCCATTCTGCCACCCTATATTTTTATACAGGCACTCACACACACACACACACACACACACACTATGAGGATGAGGCATGGCAGTGTTATACATTGAACTAATAAAGCTTGGCACGTGGCATCAACAATGAAACGCATTAAAGTCGATTACAATATGAAGCTGGCAATGGACTGGGATAAAGGGTGTGGGGTGTGTGGTGTGGGGTGTGTGGTGCGGGTGCTTGTCATACGTATATGTATATATATATATATATATATATATGTTTGTGTGTACTTCAACATGTACACGTCATCAGGCAGCAACATCAACATCAACTTTCGCAAAGGTTTTTTCAAGCGAGAAACCGCGTGGCAAGTGCACGGGGCAAGGGGAAAAAAAGCATGCATAAAACGTATCGGAAAAGCATTTCAAAGGCCGTCTAAAAAAAAAGAAGAAGCATTTTTGGATACAATCTAAACTTGAGCGTGCAGCGAACTTGAAACTTATTTGAATCCAGTTTTAAAAAAAAAAAACCACAACATTTGAAATGTTGTTGATTTATTGTCTTTTTGTGATTTTGTAACTTTGCTCTGTATATTTAAATATTCAATTCCTAAGCGATGCTCACATTTCAATGAACTGATAAATCCTGAATATCGATAACACACTTCAAAACAAGTTTAATTAATTAAACACTTTTGAAACGTTCAATAAACATATCTTAAGTAAAAAGAGATGTGATATTTATGGATTTGGAAAAAAAGATAAGAATTGTTTGATAATTAACCTTTGGTTAGCCAAATCATAATTGTGATTCCAGCAGCACAGATTAAAACATTATTATCCAAAAAAAAAAATTACACTTTTAATGAGAGTTCCCATGGAAAGTATTTGTTAGATTAAAACTTTTTTGTTGTAAATTTTGTCTGAAAAACAAATGTAAATTTCTCCCATTAGAAAAAATAAAATAAATTCAACGATTATTTCTATTGAATCTATGTGTTAAAATATTCCAATTTTGACGGTTTGAAAATGTTGTTGTAAGTTTGTCTCTTAGGCAAATGCATCAGAAAATCACTCTTTACACCTGTAAAAACACATTTTTTTAAAAGGAATTTTTGCATATGTGTTGGGTTGTTATTATTTTTGGTAGCTAAACGTGACATTTTTGCACTGAGCAGGCATTCAAAAAGATTCAATGGGGAACACGAATTTCGACAGGTCTTAAACATATCTCAGAGACATGAGAAAATGTCAGTGAGAAGTGGCCGTGGCTGTGGCACTCTGAATGTGGCACTTTAGCCTAACCTTGGCATGCGATTAGCGGCTCACAATGCGGCTTGGTTAAATGACAATGATCATGAAAATGCTAAGGATAAAGATAAGGATAAGGATGGGGATTAAAATGCGTTGTGAGTTGCAATTGAATGCCTAATGCCTAATCAGTCAAATGACGACAAATTGTGTGTGTTGCATGCAACGCGTCGAGACGCGACGCTAGCAGCTGGCTTAGTGTGCTCAAGTGGCCGTCATGTGTGGACGTAGCTGAACAGGTTAAGGCAGAGACGAAGGCAGTGGCAGCTTCAGGTGTAGAACGATGAGTAGGATGAGGAGGAGCAGGAGCAGTAGGAAGAGACCAAGATGCTAGTTGGCCAGAAAGCAAGGTAAATAATATTCAGAGTAGTGCGACTTAACCTTGTGCTGCTGACGACTTAAAGTAAATACAACTAGAATGTGCCTGCAATTCAACCATCTCTCTCTCCCTCTCTCTTTCTCTCTCTCTCTCTCTCTCTTTCGCTCTCTCTCTGTTGTATACATGCCGCTGTGGCTTTCATTGTTTGCTGTTGTTTGTGGGCTGTTTTGCCACCGACGCCTGCTTTGCTTTACATTGCTGTGCCACACACACACACACACACACATACACACACACACACACACACACACACATACACACATACAGAGCCACACAATATATACGTATGACCGCAGATCTAACGTAAAGAAATAAATGAGTTTTTCGCATTAGGAGGCAACGAAGCGACAACAGCAACAACAACAACAACAACAGTAACAACAACAACAACAACAATAAAACATTAAACGAACGGAACGAAGGCGACTTCGCAAATGGCAGCCAAGATGAAAAATGTTTTTTAATTTTTAAAAGTGGTTTCATTGTCAAGCGTGCGTAACGTAAAATCTGCAAGGATATATGGCACGCACGCACACCCAAACACACACGCACACACACCCAAACACACACACACACACATGAACACTTCGGTTGTAAGGAAATGGGCCGTTGCGCTCGAGTAGCCGGCATCCAAAAATGCCGCCCAAGAAATTCTAGCAATATATATGTAATATAGAATTTGGAGTAGTTATAGCAGTGATACATACGGTCCTTTATATTCCTCCGGATAGGGTATAATATAGCCATCGGGCGATGGTCTCGCCGTTTTGCCCACCCAGAAGAAGGCATCCGGTCCGGTGCCGTCATAGGCAAAGGATTTAACAAACAGCGTTGACTCATCCACCGCATAGATGGAACCCTAGAATAGTTTAAAATTTTTAAGTTTTTTTCCATTTTTTTTTTTTATGACCAGCAGTGAATCCATTGAGTTTGCCCACCTTGATGCCATGCGCAAAGTTCGTAAACTGTCCAATGTAGCGGCCGAAATAGGGCTCCGGCGGTGCACGTCCAGCAGCTGAAAAGAGAGAAAGAAGAAGACATAGACTGGAGTTAGAAAGAGCATTTTAATTCATCTAAAACTTTGGCAAGACCCACGAATTAAGTTGCATGTTGCACCCATCAAAGGAAATGCAACTGCAGTTGCCGCATTCATAATCCAAAGACTTTAGAAATATGCTGGCCAAAAGGAAAAATCCTCTGCTGCCTTACAAATTAATCCGCTTCGTCCAAAAAAACTTTGTCACACAAAATGTGCACGATGCATAAAGTTTTGAGTTTCAATCTGAGTTAGCTGTACAATTTGGTTCCCAGGACTCCACGATTTTTACCTCGACTGGCTAGCATTTGATTTGAATAATGATGACTGCTTCTTAGGATGGGTATGCATATTATGCTGACGTTGATGATGATAATGATGATTATGTTAATGATTAAAGAAATGATGATGATGTTGCTGATGATGGACTTGGCAGCTTTCAACTCTGTTTGCAATACTCTTGACAGGTCCTTGGGGAGTTGTTGCTACCCCGCTGTGACTTTGCCATGAAATTGATTGAAAACCATGAAATATATTGAAATTTGATGCTAAATTGGAGAGAGAGAGTGAACACATGCCCGGGGAAATATCTAACCAAACATTTGGAGCTGCATGCAAGCAATCTGAGCTCGATGGCGGAAGGCAAAGCTAATTTGTAGTTGACTTCTAAATGACTCAAAAAGCTGTCATCTCTTTTATTTTGGACAACCAGAAAACTTTTGCTTTGGTTGCTTTTTGCCAGAACTGCAGCCAGAATTAATCTTACAAAAAACGACAAACGAATTTAAAATATTTTATATATACTGACTTTTAAATTTTTCCATAAACAAATTAATTTAAATTTTATCTAAATAATATTCGTAAATTGATTTATTCAAATATGAAATATAAAATTTTCGAAGACATCCAAATAAATATTTAAGTAATCAATTTTTTCAATTGAATATAAAATATTAACTAACATAAAACAGCCATCGGAATAATAATTGATAAAGCAAATTTGAGTTCAGCAAAATAAAAAAGTATGTTTCTTGGCTCGTTAGCAACTTGTAGTTGCAGCATATTGCGGCACGGTCGCTCATGCCACTTTATTACGGGCACACAGGGGTAGCTGAACAAATGATGCCCGGGTATTCCCCAGAATGTCTCAATTGTATCGGCGACAAAGGCAATGATGGTAGCCAAGGCGACGCCAATAGCAACACCAATACAAATATCAATAGAAGACGAGGGATGCAGGGAGGAGGGAGGGCGGCACAAGGACGTGCGCTCAACGTAATATGCATTAAATCTACTAATGCGTGCATTAATCTCTGAAGATTTGGACCAGTCCGCAAACATGCAGCACGTGTCTCCATGAAATATACGTGCTCGAGGATATATATATACAAAGTGATGACGAGCACGTTGACGCTGATGTGGATGTGGACGTGGATGTTGATGTTGCCGTTGCCCGATGAAATGCTCATAAAGAGCTGCCAACTGAGCCTAAGGCTGTTCTCTTGTTGTAGTTGTTGTTGTTGTTGTTGTTGCTGTTGTTGTTAATAATGTTTTGGTGGCTGTTGCGAACGGATGGGCCATTGACAGTGGTGACAGGAGGCGAGACAGTGGGCCTGTTTGCCAAGCAAATAATAGTCCAATGGACATGTCTATCTTTCTGCCCCACTGGCTGAGTGGCTGCCTGTCGATATTTCTCTTCATTGAATGCGATAAGGTTTGCCACGGCAGATAAAGATGTTGTTGTCAGGCAAGGAATGACTTTTTATTTGGCCATCCCGATTGAGGCGGCGACGGTGTTGTGACCCACATTTCAAATGAAATTTAAAGCAAAGCAACAACATTCAACAGGGGATGTGTTTTTTCTCCTTATTCCTTTTTTTTTTTTGGCTCTTTTATTGCCAAAAGCTAATCATGCTTAAGCGCAGTTAGTCCTGAATGCTGGGAGCGCTGCAACTGGTATCTATAGCAATAGCCTTAAACATTTACATTTTTGCAGACAGCATAAGCCCTATAAATTAACTGGTAACCATGGGTATCATCAGCAAGCACCACTATTGAAAGGACTGCTGCACACGCACCATCAATCCTGGTCTTTGTGCCTGAAAAATAGTATTCAAAGGCGCTACTCTCTCAAAGGGTTGACAGCTTCGCGCATCATACACAAATCCATGCGCATCCCTCTATCCAGGTTGCACAAAAATTGTTCTCGTCTGGTTGTAGTAGTAATCATCAAAAGGACGACGACGACACAGTCAGGGGCAATAACTGCTACAACAGAGAGAAAGGGAGAAAGCAACCTAAAAGCCGTAACCACTGGCAACGAAAATTAAGCGGATTTGAAGCCCTAAATACAATTTCAGCATCATTTGTGCACAATACAAAAACCACTGCTGCTAGGCAAAGATGTGGCTCAAGACTATATCCCAAAAAAAGTTATCAATATAGTAAATAGCGCATTTGATGACTATTTTGTTTTAGTTGAGTCAGATGTATTATATAATGTCGGGACGGCGCGAACGCCATTCCCGGCTACCAAAAATTACACGCACGAGTTATTCACATTAGGAATAATCGCAGAGGTCAACTCAGCCGAAGTGCAATGACCGAGCCTCACTCCGGAGGAACCGCCTTCGTGATCACGGTTAACCTCTACGCCAGGTAAGTATGCTTTTCTCAGCTCAGCAACTGGCTTACCATACCCAAACTGTTAGAACCAGTTGTGAATTATAAATAGAAATTGCCTACAGAAACCCTGAATGTAGGTAACAAGTCAGTTCAGGTAGAATTTGCACAGGATTTGATTGCAATTAGCTCGAAGACAAGATAGGGCCAAAATAATAAGGTTATAAATGCCGCAGCGGTTGCTGCTTAATATAATCGTCAGTGCTTGGTATTTATTATATTTATTTACTCGTCGTCGACATCAAAGGAACAAATGATAATTAAATTCGCACTAATCTGCCCGTAATTTATTTTATCACATGCCCATCTTCGACTTTGACGTCGTCATCAACATTATCGTCAACAGGGGTTCTGCTTCTGGTTCTTGTTCTGGTTCTGGTTCCGCATGCACGTCCCACACACAACGCACGAAATTCCAAATCAAATTTTCATTTACTTCCCCAAATAGACTCTCGGCAAGCAGGTTGCCCGCACCACAGAGTCCAAATGCCTGGGAAGCCGGCGGGTTCATTGGTTGGTCGGTCGCCCAACATCATTAAAGTTCGAAAATATTCCTCCCCCAGGAATGTTGTTGTCTATGCTGCGTACTCCCTTATATCACAAGGGATGCGTGCTGTATGCCTCTATGTGTGTGTGTGTGTGTGTGTGTCTGTGCTTGTGTTTTGTGTATGTGTATGGATGGCAAATCGAATAAAATTTAGCTGACTCAATAAAAATCAAAAAGCGTTAATGCTAACGATATGACTTTAACCTGAAACCGAGTAAATTGTTGCTTGTGTCAAAGCCAAACAAAAAAAAGAAAAAAGGGGGTCGACAATGGTATGAATTTTTGGGCGGAAAGGCAGCAGGATACGGCAACTGGAAGCAATATTGCACCGTAATCTGACAGCGACAATTTTCGGATTTCTTTGACTTCGCTCAAGGGGGCACGGACCTTAAGACTTGCCAAAGAAGCGACAACGCTAAAATAAATGATGATAAATAAATGGGAAAAACGCGGGAAAAAGGCTGGACTCGCGCACACAAAAAAGGCAAAAGGAAAAGCGGCTAATGAATACAATCAAATGGAATCGGTCGGGTTGTGTTGGGCTGGATTAGGGGCAGCATCTTTTCGGTGCCATTGATCGATGAATGGGGTAACTCCACTGTCGTCACGGCTGATTGCTTAAAGGCATTTGGACATTTATTTGAATTGCCATTTCGCTTCACTTAGAGCAAAAATCATTTACTTTCGCAAAACTCTCAGTTCTCGTTAATTATAAGCGGATATTTGTTTTAGGCACAGACAGCTTCTGGTAAACGATTCAAGAATCTACACTTGGTATTATATTTTTCAACATTATTGGTATTATGGTTAACATTTTGCTTAGTTAAAAGAATATTATTAATTATGATTAACATTATTTAACTAACAAAATTATTGATCATTATCAGTATTAAGATGAACTATTTCTTTAACTAAAACTCCTTTAATCTTTAATAAAACGAAGCAGTGTTTTTAGATAAATAAATCTTCAGACAGATACTTTCAACGCTCGGAATACATTTTTCAAATTCAATGTGATATGCCACTCAAATAATTCTCCAGATTTGTAATTTTTTAATAAAGCCGATTTGAAGCACCAAAAACAATGTCAGCATCATTTGCATAACACAAAATCTATTCTGCTGCTAGCAAAGAAAAATGTGGCTCACGAGTATATCCCAAAAATGTGATTATTATAGTAAATAGTGCATTTGATGACTATTTTGTTTAGTTGAATCAGATATATTATATAAAATCGGGACGGCGCGAACGCCATTCCCGGCTACCAAAAATTACACGCACGAGTTATTCACATTAGGAATAATCGCAGAGGTCAACTTAGCCGAAAGTGCAATGACCAAGCCTCACTCCGGAGGAACCGCCTTCGTGATCACGGTTAACCTCTACGCAAGGTAAGTATGCTTTTCTCAGCTCAGCAACTGGGTTACCATACCCACACTGTTAGAACCGTTTGGGAATCACAAGTAGAAAATGTCTAGAGAACCCCGAAATGTAGGCAACTCGCTTGTTCAGGTAGAAATTTTACTGTAAATTTCAGATGAATTGATTGCAATTAGCTCAAGGAAAGCATTGGGCCAGGATTATATAAGATGATGTTAAAAATGCTGCAGCGGCTGCTGCTTAATATAATCTTCAGTGCTTGGTATTTATTTTATCTTTTTACTTGTCTTATTAAGGTTAACTTTTTCTTTAACTAAATCTTAATCTTGCAGTGTTTGCAGATAAATAAATCCTCCGACAAAAATTAAGAATTTAGGCAGATACTTTCAACGCCCATATCCCATTTTTTGAATTCAATTTGATTTGCCTATTGAATAATACTGCAGAGTGGTAATTTTTTCTGTTCTAATTTTCTTAAATCACGGACATTTAAAGTTAGTAAAGATTTTAAAATATTCTTTCAAAGAAACATTTCAGAGTGTTCCCTAAAGCGAACCGAATTCAAATTTTGGTTTTCTGTATTAACTAGTTTTCTAGTGCATAATATTTATTTTCATATAAATATATTTATAAATAAAAATAAAAGAATTTTAAAAACAAAAGAGTTTGACATCGACTTACAATCATCATATAAAAGTCTGTCAAAGCAGACTTGGTTCATTTACCTGCCACAACAATAAAATCAATAAAACGTATTCGTTTTGTCTGTAAAAAATAGACTGTTTTAATGATACTTCAGATTCGTTTTAATTTAAGAACGTTTCGAAAATTAAATGTTAAAAATATAAGAGAATTCATTTTCGACAACAGTATTTAATCTTTGACACCACAAAGAAAATAAATTTTTTTATTTGGGTCTTTTGTCTTCAACTGTTGCTTAGTAAGCCAACAATCCTGGAAGATTTGTAAGCGACACGCTACTCTAAGGCGCCCGTCCCCCCACTTGTGCCAGAGAAGGGGGCGTTACCGCTCAGCGGGAAGTGAGCCCAGTTCGCTGTGCACATTTATATTTATTTCAATTTTATGACTTTATGTTGCCCAAAAAAAACCAAACCACAAACGAAATGAAACTCAAATATGTACACAAAGTTTCCATGTGGTCGACGGGGTTCGCAGCAGCAGTTGGTTGGGGGGGGGGAGCTGGAAAGCTATCCACAATTCGTGTATCGCACAGTGTACAGAGTACAGATTAGGAATTTAGTGCGGTAATAGCATAAAGGGGGTAGGGGTGGGGGAAGAGGAGTGGGACAACAGCCGAGCCGGGCACTAGTAAGTCTGAGGGCAGGGGCGTGGCGCATTGACACCCACACAAAATGTTGCGCAGACATTGCCATCTCAGTTCCGCATGCTGCCGCAGCAGCATCGTTTGGTGGTGGTTTCTCTGTATGCAACCACAGCTAGTGGCATGGAGCCTTTACGGCCAGCAACATTCGTAACAACAACAGGCACAAGAACAACAACAACGCGAATAATACGGCAGGGATTGCTTCTTGCCTGGGAAGCGCACGCTTCAGCTAATTTAATCTCTGCAAATTGCTCGACAATCTGCGTGGCATTAGAACTACACACGTGAAAAGTGATCCACTCCCACACTCTCTCTCTCTCTCTCTCACTCTCTCTCTCTCTCTTTTGAACTGGCTCGCTTTGACTCCTGCTGTGCGTTTCTGGTGCGAATTAGATTAAATTGCAAACTGCTTGGAAGCTTGTTGGCTTAGTTTAACGACCATCGTTTGCCAAACTCTGTTGACTGCAAATACGCGATAAGCTTGTCAGCACACTTGTCTCCAATTCACTATCAAAGCTTGTCCATATCCCAAAATCATGTTAGCACCATCAGTCTGCACTTCAACAATTGAAGTGAAAAGCAATCAAACATTTGCTATTTATGCTAGTAGATGTCATAGCTTGAAAATGATAAGCAAAACTGCCTTAATCTCGGCCTAAATTGTGTTAGCCAATTAGATTGAAATGATTAGATTTATTTGTTTAAGTAAATTAAATAAATTATTTATCTATAGTCACAGCAAATTTTGTAACTAGTATTTTCTTTATTGTACTGCACACAGTTGAATTAGTCAAACAGAATAAAAATTAATTTTTACTCCCAGCCTAAAGATATGCAGTCTATTCGAAAAAAAATATACTACATTTTTTTTGCTGACTTCAGCGGCTTGCTGCCTACGAGGCTTATCGCACAAATAAAAACTAACAATTTAACAAACAACCATTGTAAAATTATAATAATAAATGAAAGATTTAAAGTAAATAAGTCAAATTTACAATATTTACTTAGCTTACGCACATAAAACTTTAATTTATGTGTAAATGGAATTTTTTTTAATTGATATTCAATAAACTGATATGAAGCAGAGTGTCAACAATTTGAAATCAACTTTAATATTTTATGTATAGCTCGCAATTTACAAACAGACAAATTGCATAATAGTTGCAGCTTGTTAACGTAACTTCGATTTGAAAGTGAATTTTCAATTAAACAATTCAAGGATGACAACAATATTTTTAAGATTCAAAACAAACCTGCTCAATACTGTCATTCAATAAACAAAACACGCATTGTGTTATTTTGAACTGAGCTCAATTTTGAATGCATTCGTTTTGTGCCAGACACACTTTCAATTTGATACCCTTACAAATGGTACTTCACTTTTATTGGATATGATTACTTATCTATTTTATAAACCTTACTTATAGTTGACTTTAAGTGTTTGTCTTAAGTTAACAGATTATAATTAAACATGATAAACGTATTTCCAATTATATATTTATAAGAGAAGCATAGAGCAGAGTTAAAGATGGGAAAGCATGAGGATAAATTGTACAGTTACCACGGGATTTGTTTGGGTTCGAGAGACTGTTGAAAAAGAGTCTTTCACATCTGTAACAACTTCGACTACTGATAGATAATCACTTGGTTTCTGGGTATCTTCTAGCAGATGTCTCTCAACTACTTGCTTTTTGACGATATTTGCCACTTTATATTTGTGGCATGTTAATTAGCCACCAAGACGAGCGGCTGCTTGCCAATGGAATTGAGTTCAACGACGACAACTACAAAACCAACAACAACAGCAACAACAACAACTGCAACACCAGCAACCGCAACAACGACTGCGCTTGTGCATTTCGTTTTTAATAGTTTGAGTTTTTTATGTAGTTTGCCTTTTTTTTCGTTTTATATTTTTCTCTCTCAAAAGTCTTGTGTTACGTAACCGGCATGTGGGCTGCCGAGTCATTTATGTTTTTCTGTTTGCTCCACTCGCAGCCAGCTCTTGATGTGTAACTTTTAGGCCAAGTCTGTAGAAGGTGTGTGTGTTTGTGTGTGTGTGTGTGTGTGCATGGGAACTGTTGTCCAAGTATGAGAAGTCAGCGTCAACCGGTTTCCACATTACACCATTCGTTTCTTTTTTTTTTTTTTGGCAGTACGCTTAATAATGCCAGGCATTTACACTCCCAGCACGTCAGAAGCGGCGATATGAATGATTTAGTTTGCTGCGGTTCATTGGCCTTTCTAATGTCTTATCGCAGTGTTTAGCATTAATACAAACTCGAATGCGAACACGAAGAATGATTCCTGTTCATAAATCTTATTAGCAGCGCTAATATATCTCCAAAATGGTCAACACTGGCTAACAAATCAAAAAATGTCTCGATTAAATGCTGCTCATTATGTAAACATATTGTAAAATGTACAATTTAAAGAAAAATCTCAATTTACTCAAAAAACTTTAGAGCTAAGAAATCAAGCTAAAAAAAAAAGCTGAAATTTTGAAGCCAAGCCTTTCTCAAAAATTAGTGAAAACCGCTGCAAATCTGTTAATTATGCAATAAAACATGATTTATTGACAAAAAATGTGATAAATATAATTTGTTATTGTTTTTGAAAAATTTACAAAAGATTGGATTTTTTTGTAAACAATTTTATTTGAACGTTGCTGTGAAATATTCCAATTGAATTCAATAAACGCTGAGAATTTGCATAATTGATTATTCAATTATGCATTTAAGCCTAATGCAGTCGTAAAGCTCTAATTTAATGCGTTTCAAAATACCTGACAAAGTTAAAAAGCTACCTGTTTAAAACAGTTTGTTTTTTTTTTTTATTATAAATTTTGTATTTTCTGTTGCTTGCAGCTGACCAATTGCGTGAGTCAAGCGTCGGTGTTAACGGTTCAATGAACCAAAAGCCGTTCTCTCATCGCTTCGGCTTGCCTCTCCTCGCCTGTTGGCCAGGCTAATTATGATAATTAAGCGGACAAAGCCATGTATTTTGCGTAATATGCAAAACAATGGCTATTCTGTGATTTAAAAACTCGCATTTATTAGTTGTACTCATGAATGCTGAATGCGCATAAGGCCAAGACACTAATCGACCAACTAACGTTGGCGGTTGGTAAGAGCATTGTTTATATACAATTAATTATATTTTGAATTATTGTCGTAAATAATTGTGTTAATTAAGTGACTGATGCAAGCACGCAATGAGTCTTTGTTTCGCCAGATGAGTTTCGCTCATTAAGCCAAGTTACACGCAATTTCAAATAGTTTGTGTATGGCTTAATTTAGCTAGCGGCATATTTTAGCGCACTTGGCTAAGCTTTTTGCCAGACACAACTATTTATACATATACATATATATATATATAAATAAAATAGTTTTGTTGTATTTGTTTGTAACGCATTCAAGTTAAGGTCTCCTCACAAAGCTTATATATTCCCGATCAAGTCGATATAACCATTTCCATCTGTTCGCTAGCCTTTTTTTTGTATATTAATCAAATGAAGGTGCACACTTTTTTAATCATTTGATAGAAAATTAACATACTTTTTTCATTAGAGCAATATTTATAGCTGCAAAAATGATTATTAAATAAATGTTGATTCTATTTTTATTTATAAACATGTATTTTGCAACTAATCTTGGTTAAATTAACTTTGCCCTGCTCTGCACTTGAGCATCTCATTTGTATACAGCAATAATATCTGTATAAATTATAGATATAATTAAAGTGACAACCAAATGATTAAAAAAAAATAAATAGATTATTTAATAACTTGGTAATCCAATCTGATTTCTGTTTATAAGATGCAGCTGTTGTAAAATGAATATTATGTAAATGTAACATATTCATAAAATTAAAAAAACAACTAATAAATTATATAAGTTAAGGAGCATAAAATTAAATAGATGAGTTATTAAATATATAGTAATTAGTCAAATAAATAGTCACAAGATAATGGTTAGAGAAGTCTGACAAGCTCTGCTGTTAGACCACTAACCATATGAGTTGTGCTGCATTATTAATGATTTGGTGGTGGAGTTTATGGAATGGATAATGATGGGAAATTATGGTTTTTATCTCTTGTTCGAAAAAATAAACCCATTATTATTAAATCAAAATTTAATTGTTATGAATATTGCGCATTAGTTTTTGTGAAGTGCAAATGAATACTTTGATTAAGTTGAGATACGATTTTGTAGTGTCTCGCACTTGTCAAAATTCAATTGTGCTTCGGCAACAATTGAAGTCGTGGCTAAGACCTTGTCCAAAAGCGAATACCAAATAAGCCGACTTGAGTTTGTTGGTAATGGTTTTTTCAATATATTTGTTTTGTACTTTAAGTGCTGAAATCATATCTAAATTAAATAAAGCAAAGCGTTCAATTTGCCGACTCACTTTTATTAAAAGAGAGTAAAAGTGTTCATTCACACCCAAACAGACACACACACACACACACACACACACGCACACACACACACATCTTTATATGTATATATATTTCTTATTGGTGTGCTGAACTCACCTTGACAGACGAGGCAATTGAGCAGAACTGCAACAGCAACAACAACAACTAACTGTGACCATGAGCTGATTAATCCTTTTGCTGCTGCTGCTGTTGTTGTTGATTTTGTTGTTGTTGTTGTTGTTGTTATCCTCGTTCTTCTCATGCTTGCAGTTGCCATTGTTGCTGTTGCTGTTGTTGTTGATGCTTCTCTTTGTCCCTGACGACGCGTTTTTCTCCACACTGACGGCGTTTCCATGGCCAATAATATTGTTGCCACTTTGCGTTTCACGAAACGACCAAAAATTCCCAACGAAATTATTTCTGGGGTCTCGTCTACTGGATACTATTGTTGCTATTCTTGTTATTATTTTTATTGTTGTTGTTGTTGTTTGGCTTGGACTTGCGCTTGCGTGGGTGTTCCTTGGACAACAACAAAATAGTCGATTAGCAGGTGTTTTTGGATGTGTTGGGGTTGTTGGGGGTACGGAATATCAGGTGGGCTGCCGTTGTCTCTGCCTTAGACTTTATATCAGTATCTGCCAACTGATTTCTTTTTTTATGTTTCTTTTTTTGGTGGGTGTCTTTTAGTTGTTGTTGTCAAGTTGGCGGCAAATTGTTGTTGTTTTTGTTTTATTTTTGTTATATTTTGCTTGGTTTCCGTTATAATTCAAGGTCTCACATCGTATTATGCAGGCTCCATTATACACACACATACACACACACACACACGGACACAGGCAGGCCCGTCGTGGTATTGGTGTTTGCTGATGTGCTGCCTTTGTGTGTTGGAGTCGTCAGCTCTCTGCTTGTATTGCAGTATTGGTATTTGTAAGTTGGTCTACAAAATGGCGAAGATTTCTGTTATGTTTTCGTTCTATTTTATTCGTTGGCGTTTAGCTGCGCCTGTATAATTGTTTTTTTTTTTTTTTTTTGTATTTTAATAATTTTATTTACTATCTACATAAGTATTAATTGATTTTTTTTTTAATATTTTTCGCTTATTTATTTCTTATAGAAATTATCTAATTTATTGCACAAATTTCACTTTGTTGTTATTGTAGTTGGCTTAGTTGTAAATTGGTTGATATTATTGTCGGTTTCACATATGAAACTTAGGTATTTATATAAAATGTATTAATTTGAAATAAAAGGTTTTTATTGTAGGCTATGCCCATTGCCATAGAAGCGTTTTCAACGTATCCCACTTTTATTCAGTTATTATCATTGCACACTTTATGATTAACTTTTTAGTAAATAAATCAAAGTTCGTAAAAATGTATTAATAAATTTCGTTCGGTTTTTTTCGAATAATATTGCATATATGTATATATCCGTCAACGCCAAATGTGTGTGTGGAGGAGAATTAAACGGAAAAAAGCGTTTTAAACGCCGCGGCTCGCAAAACGCGCGTCAGGAACAAGCTTCGGCCTCAGACTGAGTGCCGCGCAAATTCCAATAGGAAGCGTCCGCAGTGGTATGTTTGGCTTCAGCGTGCGGTATTTTTATGTCACTTTTGCGGGTTTAGTATTTTAATACACTATACAAAATTGGAGCACATTTATTACTTTTACTTACCCTTTGTATTCAAGGATGTTTTATTTATTAATTTTTGTATTTCAATCTCTGTTAATTTTTATTTTCTAAATTAAGCAAAAGGCATTTACAAATATAATAGATAATAAGCTAATTTCGCTAATTTGGTCACACTTATAATTAAAGCGCTGCATGCCATTTCGAATAGATGGCGCCATAAAAAAGCGGTTACATTCAAAATTTGTCCATGATTCATGATTTGATTTTGCTTCTTGAATTCCTAAAGAATTATTTTAAAAAAGTAAAGGCTTACAGTAAACAAGCCACAAAAGTTTGCGTAGCTGTTTGCTTGTGTGTGTCTGTGTGTTTTTGTGTACGTATGCGGTTTGTGTTGGTTACTTTCTCAACTTTAAACATTTGCATTTGCGGTCAGAATCCCTTTGCACTGCCATTGGTCAGAAAATAAGCTTTTTACCTGACATTTACTCTTGTTGTTCTTGTGAATTTCTGGGGATTGTTAAGACCTAAAGTCAAACATGCACCCTTAAATATATTTATATACCTCTGAGACATGAGAACGAAAAGAAGAGTTAATAGAGAATAATATTAATGAACTCATTTAGAGTACTGCAAGAGTGCATTATTTGACTTCAGTTTTCGAATTGCAAATTTATTTTAGGCTATTTGTTTTTTAATAATTAAAGACATTGATTTTGGCATTTAAATATAAATATAAAATAATATAAAATTATTAAATATAAACGTAAATTAACTGATAAAAATGATCTAAAACGATACGAGAAATGCGATGAAACAATGTGTAAATATGTATGCATGCCTAAGTGTGTGTATGTATAAACATTGTACACTCAACGTACATACGCACATACCTATGTAGTCTGTGGGCCAGAGCAGTGCAGAGTAATGGCGTTTCTGACAGCAGTCGCACATCTGGCAAAAATGGAGAGCAATACAATTTTTACTACAACTTTCCCAAGATTTGGGCGCGTAAACAACGCCAGCTTTCCAGCATCAAGGCCATACAGGGTGCTCACCAAATCCTTGGAAATTGAAAGCAATAACTGCAGAGCGCATGTGCGCTCAATGAAAATAGTAAACTAAACCGTAAACATATCTACAAACTAAATAATTTAAGTTGTGCCAATGGCTGTAATTTAATACACCGGCTTTCCTCATGGTCAAAAAATATGTGAAGAACGCGAGACTTTTTAATACTGTTCATACTACAAATAAAAGCAAAATAAAACATCTAAAAAATTAACGTTTTTCCGTTGCCAACAACATTTATTAACAACAAATAGCATTAAACAGTCCTTTGGCGCCATCTATCGAACTATATGCTAGCTAAATGTGTTTGGCGTGATACAGCAGTTAGCTTTCATCGTCGCCTTAGGACCTGCGCGAAGTCCAATACGTGCAAGGGAGACAGTTGCATTTAACCAACATAATATGACCGTATGCTATATAACAGCAGGTATATTGTGTAATATCGATTTGTTTTCATATATATGTAAGGACAATAGATTCCGTTTGTGAACTATCAAATTACTCAAAAACATATTTATTTCTAGAAATAAAAATATATAAGGGAATATATATATTAATAAATAAATATCGATCATTCCCGCACATGAACGAATTCTTTGGATTACAACTCTGCTCTGTTACGGGGCTGTTAAAACTCTTTGAGCTGATGGGCAGTTTTTAAATGTGAGCTGCATTTGCTGGATTTTGAAAAAATATACTGAAAAAATTGACTTTTTGTAATTAAACTAGTATTTAAACATTTTTATACAATTTTTGAAGCTAGCAACGGAAAAAAATGTGTGGTGAATAGATTTCTCACTGTTAATAACAGTTTGACAAAGTGTTAGCTTTCGGGTGACAGAAACATATGTTAGGCCGACGATATTTGACTTCGTCGATAACATTCTGTTAGTGAAGTTGTCAAGAGCGGACGTGTTTCTGCAGCGTTTATACATTTACAAAATTTTTTGTAATAGTAATATATACAGATTATACAAAACTGTACACAAAAGCGAAAACAAACAATGAACTAATGTAAAGAGGAACCGCGAGTACTCAATAAGCGTGTTCCCCACGTGGAACCCAATTTTTTTCGTTTCCTCATTTTATGATGTGTGCCTGTGTGTAAGCAGCTTTTGCTTTGGGCGGCGAGTAAGTACCACAAACACAGACCAACCAATCAGCCGACAGGCAGACAGACGACAGCCGCCGAGGAGCTGCAGCAACAAACACACAAAAAAAAACAAGCAACGCCTCGGCGACGGCAGAGAGAGAGAGAGAGAAGGAAAATAAAAAAAATATATATACAAAAACGAAAACGGACAAAATTCAGTCTAGAACAATATAGCAAGCTTTGCCCATCAATTCCTGGAATTGTTCAAATTGATAAACTCCAATTAAAGCACACGTTATTTTGTTTCTTTTAATTATAGAGAAA
The DNA here is from genome assembly GCA_035042125.1 of Drosophila longiperda. Taxonomy (NCBI): domain Eukaryota; kingdom Metazoa; phylum Arthropoda; class Insecta; order Diptera; family Drosophilidae; genus Drosophila; species Drosophila longiperda. The sequence continues at coordinate 3,008,886 of JAWNLV010000003.1, forward strand.
ATTTCGGTGAAATTTTATCAGTACTTAAATATATACAATATTTTGCACGTATTAATGTGTGTTTTCGTCTAATTTAATGTCGATGTGCGTTAACATTTGCATTCGTTAATTATACATGCGAGAAATTCACAATTAACCAAATTCAAAATAAGCGGCTGCAAAACAAAAAGAAAACAAAAGGAAAATAGAAAGAGGAAAGAGAACAACCAATTCCTTGCCAACTGACTAAATGCATTTAGGCGTCTTGCAAATTTATTATAAACAAAAAAGGAGCGAATAAATCATCAGAAAAGAGTTTGCGTATAACAAGTTCAAGCGCAATTCCTATTGTATTCAGTCAAGTTGAAAGGAAGAAAGAAACGCGCGTCACTTAGTTTTGCGCCCTTGTCGTGGAGCAACAGCAACAACAACAGCAGCAGCAACAACAATAATAAAGTCAACAAGAACAACATACAAACAACGAAGAATACAAGAAGAAGAAGAAAACTCAACAGATACAGCAACAATATCAAAGTAAACGAAAGCGGGAGTGCGGTGCAAAAAGCGCAGGCAGCGGTAAGTTTACCTCCCCACATTCTTTCCATTTGTATAAATACCAGTTGAAATATAATTTTATGCTTTTAATAATAGTTTTCACATGCGCTATCGCTTTTCCAACTGCTGCCTGAGTTTTTTTTTTTTAATATTTTTATTGTGAAATCTACAAGCCATTTGACAACCACAACAAAAACCATCGTTTTTAACAGAACCCACACACAAAGAGAGGCGAGACAAGAGACCACAACTGGTTTTGTTTACAAACAAGCAAGTGCAAAAATTTTCTCAAACGTGTTTTCGTTTCGCTTTTTTTCTTTCTGCTCTGCCGTCTTCTGGTATGCAGTGAAAATGTTTTAATAAAAAAAAAAGAAGAAAATAAATATTGGAAACTGGTTTTTCCCCTAAAACTCTCTTTGAAAAAGAAGATGATGATCCTACACTGTGAATGTGGGCCGAGAGAATGCGGCAGCTTCTTACTGCTTGTATCTCTGCTCTGCTAGCCTCGCTTCTCCCACACACATAGAAAGCGGCTCTTGCTGACTAAGAGCGCCACCTGTTGTTGTGTGTCATCGTTTTCGTTTTCTTTTGTACTCGCGACAAGTATTCTTTTTTTTTAAATTGTATAGTGAGCTATTTTTGATAAAAACTGGCGATAAGTAATAAATAAATGTGCCATCCTAAACAGTTGTGTCTCGGTGTACGTATTTCACACGCCCCATAAGTGACATCATGCCAATTCATGAGCTCAATTAAATGCAAAAGTGAGAGAGAGTCAAAAATACAAATACTTACTTTCTACCCGGAAAGCTTGGAGCAAAGACATTATTAAAATGCATATTGCACTGTTTGTAATTTCGATTTCAGTTGAATTTCTTAAATAAATAAAACTTATTTATAAATTAAGCTGCAATATATGTTGATATGTGTAGTTGTGTCACTTGGTCTTTGTTTAACCTGTAAAAAACGAGTGTATCAGTGATCTCTCGATAGTTGGAACGCCTAATTAAAAAACTACAAATATACATAAAGCTATAATTTAAATTACTTTCTGAAAAATTGAGCATTCAAATATTTAATAAGTATATAAATTAAATAATAAACTTTGTATTCGCTTTAGCAACAACGTTCCAATTTTCGAGTAACACCTTGCGTAGCGTTCTTAATTTCTAAAATTATTAATTAAATGAGTTGGTCAATTGGCAAGATTTTAAATGTATTTAGCTTCTGGGAGTTTTTAGTTTTTTACGGCACACTAATTTGCATGCGCTTCTTTGCTTATTCTCGCACGATCATTCACCGCATTCAATGACCCATGGCTTCTACTTTAATGCGTTTCATTTTCCCCATTTTCATCTTACTAACAATATAATTTTTGTACATTTCGTTCTGTTCCACGACGCCAACGATATTTGTGGCCCGCATCCACAAAATGCTCTCTCTCTCCCACTTTTTTTTTTTCGTTACTCTATGTGTGTGCGTGTGCGTGTGTGTGTGTGCTCGTGCGTATGTATGTGCTGCCGCGTATTTAGATCCTACGAAGGTCCTCCCATGTTCATTTCAACGGGAGGGGGTGGGAAGGGAAAAAAACCACAGTCAACACACCAGCAGAACCACAACCGCCAGACCCAGCACCATCAGACGGCACACGTGCTACCGCTTCCGCACCTCCTTCACCCAGCAGCAGGACAGCAACAGCAGTTGCCCCAACAGCAGCAGCAACAGCAAACGCCCCAGCACATCTCTCATCTGCATCAGCAGCAGCAGGATCAACAACAACAACAACAACAGCTGCCTCAGCCCCCACCGCCAACGCACGCGGTATTTGTGCCGCAGCCGAGCAGCGTTTCCAATCTCAACAGTCTCCATCACCATCCGCATCAGCACCATTCCCTACCCCAACAGCAGCAGTTGCAATTGCAGCTGCAGCAACAGCTGCAACAGCAGCACCATCAGCAACAGCTGCAACAGCAACATCATCTGCAACAGCAACAGCAGCAACACCATCTGCAACAGCAGCCAATAATCTTCTATCAGCCGCCGCCGCAATTGGCATACGCCAATCACAGCCAACACTCGTCTAGCAGCAGCAGTAATGGTAGCACAGGTGGTGCCGCTCTCCAATTGAGCGGCGCCGCCAGCAACAGCTCGCTGGGACATGCAGGACATGGCCATACGCAGCATCATCCCAATCACAGTCATGGTCATGGACATGGCCATGCGAATGGCAGCAGCGGAAGCAGCGCCAGTCTAGTGCATGCCTTGGGCACCTCGACGCTGGCGCCACATTTCTCGCAATCAGCTGGACTGATCGCGCCGGCCGCCGGCAATGCTGGTGGGCCCGGCACCACCTACATTTCGACCACTTATTTGCCCTTCAATCATCCCGGACAGCTTCTTAACGCGCAACCAGTGGCATTTGCACCGAATGCCGCTGTGGCAACACAAGCCGGCTTCTATGCAACGGCGGTAACAGCGCAGCAGCATCAAAAACAGCAGCAGCAGCAGCAACAGATTGCATCTGCTCAGCAGCAGCAGCAGCAACAGATTGCATCTGCCCAGCAGCAGCATGGAATTGGCGCCAGTCCCGTACCAAGTCCGGCACTAGCACAGCCCATTACCTACTATCACACGACGTTGCCGCAGCCACAGCCACAGCAGCCGCCGGCGCTTAATAACAACAACAACAGCAGTGGCAACAAAAACAAATCGACGCCAGGCGGCGGCGCTGGCAATGGCGGCCATCGTGGCAGCATGCGCGGAGCCGGGCAGCGTTCAACGCCGCCCCAACAGCAGCCGAGCTACTTTCCCGCCTATGCGGTGCCGCCAGCAGCGCCCCCCCAGCGAACCGCGTCGCGCAACTCGCCCCTAAATGGAACACCAGCGTATCACATGCCGCCGGCATATTGTCCCAGCATTCCCCTTGTGCAGCCGCAGACCTTAACGACGCCCATGATTGCGGCCGCCAGTTTGACGGCAGCGCCGCCAACTGTGTCGACGGGTCTGCACACGTATGCACCGCACCTGCAGAGCACCAATGCCACAGCCGTGGGAGCGACGGTACCAGGAGGCATTGCTGCCGCTTATTCGAACACATCGTTGAGTGCACTCCAGCAGCTGGGAGGTGTTTGCGACAAGTCGAAAGAGCGACGTAGTCATGCGATACCCATCATACATCCAGACACCAAGGAGAATGTGCTCGATCCCAATTCATCAGTGTTCATCAACAAGGACTCGAACTGTGCACTCACATCGAGCACAGGCAGCGAGTGCTCCTTGCCGCAATACACATTGAATGCCGATCCGGAAGCAAGCTCGCTGACTGCTCTAATACTAGGCGGCAACATGGTCGATCATCAAATGCAAACGGAAAAAGCTTCTCAGCCACTGGACGACCATCAAGCAATCGATGCATCTGCACCTGTATCTGCATCTGTACCTGCATCTGTATCGGAATCTGTAACTGTAACTACATCTGCACCTGCATCTGTAACTCTATCTGCACCTGCAACTGTAACTGCATCTACATCTGTATCTGCATCTGCATCTGCATCTGCATCTGCTACTTCATTAACCGACGATGATAAAGTCAGTGGCATTGTTAAGGACATACTCGCCAACACGGGCAATCCAGATGAACATCTCAGCTTTTGGCAGTACAATAACGGTAAGTTAAATATGAGCAGTAGGCTAGAATTAATAATTCAAATTATACACTTTAGAGAAATACAAATTTTTTGATTTGTTTAGTTAGTGCAAATATATTTTAAATTATCTATAAATTATAGTCGATATTTAAGTGGAATTTTGATGGGTAAACTTCAATCATATATATCTTTAAAAGTCGCCTTAATTATTTGTCTATTTATTTCGTCAGATTACGGTATTTTTGTGTGTTAATTGATCTAATAAAAAATATCTTCTTTACTTAATAATTTGTAGTGGACAATTCCTCGGAGAATGCAGCCGAGCTAACTTGTGCTGATGACAATATCGATGAATTGCCACCCACAAGTTGCAGCAGCACAGATGAGCCGCTGCTGCCGGCGAGCAAGAAACAGCGTCCCAAGTCGGCCAACAAGCAAAGTTAGTATTGTGCAAAAATATTCTCTTTAAAATATTGTATTTAATTGCGATAATTGTATTATAGGTACTGCCACACCCATATCTATAGCAAATGCTGTTGCCGAGGCAGGCACTAGCAGCACAAGCAAGAATATTTGCATTCGAGCCGGCATCCAACTGCCGAAGACATCAGCGCCACAGCAACAGAAACCGCTTCTGCCGACGCCAATAACAACGACAACAACAGCGATAAGCACCTGTTTGGTAACTGAAACAAGCACAGCGAGTCCCTTTAAAGCGTTAAAGCCAAAAATCTCGGTTCAGCAGACTCAGCTAGCCCAGCCGCAACAGCAACAGCTATCACAGCCGCAGCAGCAACTATCACAGCCGCAGCAGCAACTATCACAGCCGCAGCAGCAACTATCACAACCACAGCAGCAAGTAAAATATGAGTTGCCTTCGAGTTCATCGTCGACCGCGTCGACTCCACCGCAACAGCAAAATTTGCCACAAAAACAGATACAATCGGCAAAGCAGCAAACTGGTCGCGTCAAACCCAGAGCAGAAAGTCCACGCTCAGGTTCAGGCCTGGGTATAGGCCCAGGAGCGAGCTCAGCACAGCAAGTGGCTGTTGCAATTGAAGTTATGCCTGCAGCGGCTGTGCCGCCAAGCAAGAAGACTCAGCGCAAGGCGCAGAAGCGCAAGGAGCTGGAGAAAAAGAAACAGAAAGTGGCGGGCAACACCGCTGCCACCACGACAGCAACTACAACAGCAGCAGCAACAGCAGCAGCTGTAAGTAATGCGACCAATAAAAACAATAATAATAATAATAACAGCAAGAGCGGCGCCACAACCAGCTCAAAGAGCAAAAGCAACAAAAACAATAATAATAATACAAGTGCAAGTGGCGCTGAGACCATCATTACGTATGTGACAACAACTAAAACGACAGCCGCTGTCGCATCCGCAACGCAGGTGGACAAAGCGGCGCCCACGACGACTGATATGCTTAGTGCAACTAGTAATAATTCTAGCTTAAGTTTTAGCCTAAGAGACACGCAACCCAAAGATTTGCAAAAACAGCTGGCAAGCAGCAACAAAACCGATGCGACGACTGCCAGTGACCAACTCAAATGTAAGTACACAACACACAGTTCTGGTGCGTGTGTGTGTGTGTGTGTGTGACTAAAGCCGTTTTAAATTTACATTATTTTTTCAGATGGCCAGCAGAGGATTGAGGATAAGGATTTGTGTGATATGGACGCCCAGGTGCTGGATATGGGCAAGCATTTGGACAAAAAGGATATTTTGGCCAAGTTTTTGCAAAAGGATGTAATGAACGCCAATGTGGATAGCGAAGAGGCGGAGGCACAGCTTGAATTCCTCAATAGCAGCAGCTCCATGTGTGAGGATGATGAAAAGTCGACGAAAAGCAATGAGGTCGCCGCCGATCAAATCAACAAATCCCCCAATAAGGACAATTTGGGCGAACTAAAATTTGGTGACTTCGTTGAGGAAATGATACCAGACAACTGCAGTTTTATATGCAGCTCCACCTGGTCGAGCTCACAGCCAGCAGCAACTGATGTGAACATCTCGCAGACCACATTGTCCGAGGACAATGTAGACTGTGCCCCAGTTGACAGCACACACAAGATTGAGCTGCCCATCAAGAAGGCCTCTGGATCTGGTGGGCAACAGTCGATTAAATCGGCCGTATCTAATACAAAGGTGATAAGCGGCAGTAAGGCGATAATCAGGTACGGCCTGGAAGAGCTGCGCCAGCTATCGAAGGTGAGCCTGTCCCTGAAGCCACCATTGGTGCCTTGCCAGAAGGGTGATTGCATCTCGCAGCTGTTCGTCTCGCGACAGTCGCAACAGGTGCAACAGCAGCAGCACCATCATGGCCACAATCAGTATGGTCAGCAATTTCAGCACACGCACGAATCGATGGACTATAATTCGGGGAAGCGTGGACGCGGTCATGGCCATAACCAGAACAAGAAACATCACGATGGACACCAGGCTGCGATGAGTGGGGGCATAACGGGTGTCAACATTTCCGGGCCCGTCGGCGGCATGGGTAGCTCGAATCAGCGGCACATGGACATCATACGTGTACAGTTATCGCTCAAGGAAGAGATTAAGCTGTCGGAATGCGCAAATGCCTGGCAGCCGGAGGCGATGCGTCGCACGTCCTCATTCATCGCAACGGAAGCCGATCCCGACGATGACATGGACGTTGTGCTAAAAAAAGTCCGTGGCATACTCAATAAACTGACACCGGATAACTTTGACGTGCTACTCAAGGAGATGTCCAGCATCAAAATGGACACCAAAAATAAAATGACCAATGTAAGTACAATGTTTAGCAACATTTTTGATATGCTCCTCACTAATCCCCATTTGTATCTAAACAGGTTATGCTGCTCATATTTGAGAAGACCATCAGTGAGCCGAACTTTGCGCCCACCTATGCGCGCTTCTGCAAAGTGTTGTTCCACGAGATTAAGGCGGAGAACAAGTCGCTGTTCACCAGCTCGCTGATAACTCGAATTCAGCACGAGTTCGAATCGAATGTGAATGATGCGAATGCTAAGGCAAAGAAACTGCAGCCCACCCAGGACAGGATTAATGCGTGCACCGATCCGGCCAAGAAGCTCGAATTGCGCGCCGAAATGGAGGACCTGGAATATCAATTCAGACGTCGCGCCTGGGGAACAGTACGCTTTATTGGTGAGCTATTTAAACTGCAATCGCTGACCAGCGATCGAGTGGTGCACTGCGTCGAGTCGTTGCTGGAGCATGGCTGCGAGGAGAAATTGGAGTATATGTGCAAATTGCTGACCACAGTCGGCCATCTGCTGGAGGCCGGCCAAACGGAGCAGTACCAAAGCGGGGTGCGCATCGAAAAGATCTTTCGCCGCATACTGGATATTGTGCAGCGTTCACGTTTAAATGCAACCCATACGCATCGCCAGCATCAGCATAACATCAAAATAAGCAGCCGTGTGCGATTCATGATGCAGGATGTACTTGATTTGCGTTCACGGAACTGGGATCAGCCGGTGACGGCGCAGTCAGCCGCTGCCCGACTGCAGCGCAACAAACAGCAGGATGAGTCCAAGTCGCAGCAGCAATCGCAGCAGCAGCTGCAGCAGCAACAGCACAGCAGCAGCGGCGTCCGAAGTGGGCAAATGCCACAGCAACAGGCCCAGCAGCAGCAGCAGCAGCAGCAGCAGCAGCAGCAGCAGCAGCAACCGTTGTCGAATTCACAGTATCAACAACAGAAGCAAAATCAACTTGGCCACGAAGGCGGCGCAAATTACTTTATGCAAAAGTCGAATAAATCGCAGCATCAGGAGAACCAATCATTGAGCATAGATCTCAATAAGCTGCGCTTCAGCAGCGGCGGCGCTGAGGATACATCGACCGCCAAGCTGGGCAACTTGTCACTGTATCAGTGGCGTAATGTTAGCAATCGTCCCGTGAGTGCTGCACTGCCAGCAGCGCCACAAATCACCTTGGCCAAGCGTACGGTGCCAACGCCTATGAACTCCTTTGTAAATCCACCGTATCAGCAGCAGCAGCAGCAGCAACAAGCATCGTCAACAGCGCCAGCAGCAGCAGCACCGTCAGCAGCACCACCACCACCATCAGCATCATCAGCAGCACCATCAGCAGCAGCAGCAGCCGCAGCTTCAGCAGCAGCAGCAGCAGTAGCATCAGCAGCAGCAGCAGCAGCGGCATCATCATCAGCAGCACCAGCACCGTCTTCAGTTGACAACAGAAAGAATAACGTGGAGGCGGCGGTGGTGGTGAACAAAGTGGTGGAAAACTACTACTACAATAACAAACAGTGTCAGACACTGCTCACGAAGCTCATCGAGGAGGTGATGAGCTCGCGAGATTGGCAAAATGAAGTGCTGACCATTTGGCGCAATTCCAATACGAATAGACCACAGACTGTGGAGTCTATTTTATATTATGTGCTCATGGAGTATGTGCATCGGGCAGAAGTCAAGCGAGATCAGCGTATGGCATGCGCCAATGTCGTTTCGTTTTTGATGCGTCATCATGCTTTTGGACGGGGTGTCTTTTCCCAGGCATATAGACGCTTCGGCGAGGATTTTCCCGATCTGCTGGTGGATGTGCCCAACGGTTGGACATATGTCTTTGAGTTTCTCGGTCCCATAATGCATGAGGGATGTTTGGACTTCAATGATTTGTGGCAACGACGCTGGCTGGAGGACGCCCACTTCACCGAGCGTTTCGTTCGCGCCTTTGTCAACTATTTTCTGCAAGAGTTTGGTGCCAGCTACACACACAGGCTGTGGCATATCGACATCAAGCTGGATCGAGGCCAGCTTTTCTGGAGCGATTCTCGCAAGTATCGTGACTTTTTACAGTCGAATAGCTTTCAATTTTTGGATCCGAACAGCACACCGACAACTTCGGGTGTGCAGCGACCAAAGGTCACTCGCACCCCCGCCGAACATGTGGAGCGCATCAGATATCTGCTGATGATATCCAGCGACACCGCAATTGACTACATCAATACCAATGTGCACATAAATGTGCCATTTGTGCGCCAACTTACCAAATTCCTTTGCTGTGATTTCGCACTGTCTGTGATCATCACTAAACCATCGACTAAGACTAAAAACAACCATAAGACTAACAAGAACAACAGCAAGAAGCAGCTGCAGCTGAACGTCGATACCTTCAAGGGCCAGTGCACCCCACTGCTGCGCCTGTGCATCGATATGCTGGAGGCGCACGAGATCGCCTGCATCGAGGAGTCGCTCGACTCGATGCACAGACAGTATACGCTCGAGTGCGATGAGTTGGCCGTGGCGGAGACCATCTGCATCATTTGGAGTGTGCTGTACGAAAGCGAGGTCATCTCACGTGACTCTTTTCAAAAGTGGCACAAGCAGAAAACCGGGCCATCTGGTGGCCCCGTTTATCCCCGACTGCTGAAGGACAAGTTGCGTGCGTTTGTTGAGAAAATCTGAGAGCGGCGCGCACAACAAACAACAAAAAAAAAAAAATGGATCAACAGCCAAAAACAACAACAACGAAACAAATCACCGGCAAACAAAAAATATGATAAAAATCAAACAAAACATTTATATTATGTATACGACAATTGTAACAGCGGCACTCAGCATTTTATTCGCACACGAAGCGCGGTCGTGTATACCCCATATAAATACTACACACAGAAATCGTTTACAAGTAACAATTGACTTGTCCATCTAACATGAGAGTGTAAAAACAACAGATAAGCAAACGACAAACAGCAAATAAACTTCGGCAATAAACAAAATACAAAAGGCAACATTTAAAAGTCGAAAATAATAAACAAAAAAGAATCTCGGCGTCAAAAAGTATTCTCGAAACTCAAACACAAACATAACTTAATATATAAGTCAGGGTACATATATATTATATATATATATTTATAGCAGCTATTTTTCTTGTTTTTTTCAAATCCTCCAGTATTTCATTTAATTAATTTTTCTTCAAATTATAAATTTGAATATTCCCGCTAGTCTATCGCCACAGTTTAGCAATCTCTTTGTTTATTCTTAACAAATAACTATATTCTTTACCTTTAAGTACAAACATTTCTTAATTTCCATTATTTAACTTTTTCTCACATTATTTTTACTTAATCTATAAACAACTTAATAAGATATTTGGTTTATGTGATTTCCATGCAAAAGGCTCAAACCGAAAGCATACGTTTATTTCCTTATAATGAATATATGACTATTTGAAATTGTCGCGAGGCTTAGACTCAAATTAATACTACGTGTATACAAAATTATATAATTACTTCAATATATGTTATACTTTAAACAATGTAAATTATAGCAAGAAAAGACATGTAAAGTATGTATGTATTGAGTACACAGTGCATGACAAAAATAATCCAAAGATACAAGTTTAAAAACAAAAAAAAAAGAAAATTAGCTGTACAATGAAAGAAAAAAATACATGAACTTTAATTTAAAAAAAAAAAAAACATTATAGCAATTTAAACCAAATTGAAAACTATATTTATAAATTTACAGCAACCACAAACCTAAAAAGAAAAAAAAAACCTAAAAAAAAAAGGAAACTAAAATAGAAAAACAGTGAAAAGCAAAACCAAGAGCTCTAAGCCGCCTTGATTTAGTTATTTTTATAAGATACACAAGGAAAAAAATTAATTTCAAAAATTAATATTTCAATAGTAAAAGAGTTTCAAAGTTTTAATTTTTTTAGTTATCATTTTCGTTTTTTATTTTTACACTATAAGTGGAAACCAAGAAAAAATTATTAAAAAAAAATAATTTGCGGCAGAATGCAAAAAAAAAAAAAATAATAAAAAAATAAATAACAATTAAAAACGTAAGAATAAATTATTTAGCAAAAAAAATAAAAATGTAAACAAAAAATATTAGTTAAGGAATTGTGAAAGCGCTTCTGCACTGAAAAGCAAATAGTATAAAGCCAAGCTAAGGAAATTCTGAAAACTTTTAGCATTCTTTGAGAGCATTTCAAATGTGTAGTCAAATTCTGGAATAAATTAAAACAAAAATGAAACCAATGAAATCTGTGAGCATTTTTAGCATGGAAGCAAAACATTAACGAGAAACCCAATTAATATCTAACAACGTTAAAATATTGAATGAAATTTCAAATCACAATTAAACCACATTTAAACAATGGCAAAACCAATAAGGCGCATAAGACTAGAAGAAGCTGATTTGAGTGGCGGTCTAAATAATGGCGAAATTATAAACAGCAAATAATAAAATTCAAATAAAAAAGAAAAAAGAACAAGAAGAAAATACAACTTCAAGACGTTTCACTGTGGGATTAGCCAAAAAGGACAACACTAACTAATTCACACATGCAACACACACATTCGCACACAACATTCCAATGCATCCACATTAAATATCATGCACACACACACACACACACATACAACCAAGCAATTCATGGTGTTGGCATATAGCATAAGATTTGTAGGATAATGCTTTAAGGCTTAAGGCACGCACAAACGTAAGCTGCTCAGTTTGGATTCATTTGCTTAGTATCTGATTTAATTCTTGATCTTCTCTTTCCATTTCGTTTAGAGCCCTAGGACAGCAAGATGGAGCGACGTGGACGCATTCCGGTGGCCAAGTTTCGGACACAAGAGGCCAAAACACGCAGTCGGAGTCGAGTGAGCGAGCCGGACTACAATGAACAGGATCCGGAACACGATATGTTTACGCTGCTGGAGGACAACATTGCGCTTAAGGAAGAAAACAAAGCGCTCAAGCTGGAGATTGAATCGCGTAAGTAACAATGCTTGTCTATCATTTACCTGTCTAAAAAACACTTTTACTACATGCAGATAAGACGACGCAGGAGGAGCAACAGGCGCAGCACGAGAAGCTCTGCGCTCAGCAGGAGCTACTGCAACAGCAGCAAAGCAAATTTGAGTCAGACATCAAGGATCTCACTGTCAAGTTTAATAAAACACTTAACGAACGCAATGCCCTCGATAAGCTTCACAAAATGAAGGTCGATCAAATACACAAGTAATTTGTTAATTGTTTATTATTATTATTAAAGCGAACTGAAGCATTTCTCTTCCCCCCGTTGCAGTCTCACCAGCGAGCTGGAACACATGCGCGAAAAGCAGTTTGAGCACTCAAGTGGTGACACTGTTGCAACCACACTAATTGACTCAGTTGAGCTGAAGCGTAATTTACTCAAGATATTTCAACATGACAGCACAGACAGTGGCGATATCACCAGCGGCGCTAACGATCTGGACAGCCTTATTGATGTCGGCGGCAATCTGGAAGTTCCCATTACCAACGCCTTAGTGGAACGTCTGGTGACTGAGTTTCTAGCGCTGAAACATGCCACCAATTCCGTCGAACTGCAGCTGTATGAAGCCAACGAGAAAATAGCCGAACTAGTGGAGCATGTAAGTAGTGCCTTTTATCCAGAATGTAACTCAAGCTTATACATCATTTTTGCCACATAGCAACATCTACTTGAGGAGGAGAACGAAACACTACGCATCGAGAATGGCAACTTGACCAAAGTAGCCAAACTTTTGACCGACAACATGAAGGAGAGCGTGGAGACCAGTCAAAAGTAATATCATTTTCTATATATAGTTTATTATCTATATGGTATTTAAGATTAAAATAAGCTATTTTGTTGCAAAGATCCATTAAGATATATATAGATAAATGAATTCCCTTTGTTGGTCCAACTCTTATAACATACAAATATTTTTGTTGTTGAGAATATCCCTTCAATATCCCTTCAATCCCACAATTCATTGTATAACCAAACTAGTATACCTCATGGAAGGATATAAAATAATTATATATATATATCTTAGAATTCGAATCGAAGTTATTTTTTTCTGATTATTTTTATTTGTTATGCAAATAAAATGAAAGCACATTAACAACAACATATTGTACATTACAGAATGGAGGCCGCCCTAATTAGATTGAAGCAGCGCAATGATGAACTCACTGCAAAGACACGCGACTTTACCGATGGACAACCCCAAGCAACGCCATCGCCGACAACTCTGCAGACGCAGGTGGAGTTCGAAGAGATCAAAGAGCAGGTGCAGCATCAGACTCGCGAGCACAACGAACGCATTGTGGAAATGGTGAGCAGAGAGCTAAATAAATGTTATCTATATTTTATTTGGTCATGGTTTATCTATCCACTGTGTATCTCTCTATTTATCTATCCAACCTTATATCTAACTATATCAAAGCAAACACGAAGCGTGTTTGATATATTCAAGCCGTTCTCGGGTCTCTTTAAAAGCAACTGAGTACATCAACGAATGCTACAACAAAAAGGCAATTTCTTCCCTCGCACGCACTTTTCTTATAATATATAAATGCACCTAACAATAAATTATTACACAAGTTATCTTATGACACATGCATGGAATGTGTCTACCTGGGTTTTGGGCTAATCCCTTTCAACATTTTGGTGCTGGACTCAAAAACGTAAGCGCAACTCGCTTGCCTTATGCTTTTAGCCATCTTGTAACACTCTCTATTAACACGCATCGAAGGCGTTTAAACTAATTTTCAATACTACCCCTCCGCTTTCCCCACGCCCTGTTTACCCTGCTCTTGTTTCCGTAGCAAAGTCTAATGGATGCGGCTATTGCAAAAACTACTAACGATGAACTAAAAAAATTACAACTTAAGTTGGAAATACTCGAGGAGCAGCTGCGCCTGGCTCAAACACGCGCCGATCTCGCCGAAGAGCAATTGCTACGTTTTCAGCAAGCCGAAGAACAACAAATTGCAACAGCGACTACAACAGTAACAGCGCTGCCACCACCTCCACCCCCACCACCGCCACCGCCACCCATGCCGTCCAAAATGCTTTACACAGCTGCAACGGCTTTGGGTGCAGCTGGTGCGAGCGGTGACGCTAGCAGCTTTAGTCAGCATATAGCTGAGCGTAATTTGCACAAAGGCGTCGGCGATAAGATTATCGATAACGTCAAGCAACAGGTACAGGCGCAGGCGGCAACAGGTATGTCTGTCATTCACTTATCAGCAATCCCCTACCAAATACCACCTGGCCTATGTTATATGTGTATGGGTGACGTACTCCCTCAATGTCAATAGCTCAACAATGGACAGGACATGCATCGTGGAACACTTTCACTTTAGCCATTTTGTGATTGAAATTTTAAGTGTCGTTTTTTATGATGCTTTCCTTCACTTATCACTTTGTTTGCCTATACATTAGTATGTGTGTGTGTCAATACCTGACGTATGAGCAATATGCCCGACATTGTGTGTTACATAATACTATATTTATATATATATATATATATTTGAGTGTTTGTCTATATTGACTGCTAATTTTGCGTATTTTGTATTTTGTGGCATTTTTAGATCATTTAAAAATTAAGCACCTTAAGCAATTTAGAATTTTTCGGGTTTCCACAAGTTGTAAATAATATTCTCTATTTTTTTTGTTTTTTACTGACTTGTTTTTAATAACTATTCTTTAGGAGCTATATTAAGTGACCGACGAATTCCTATTAAGTTTAGTATAGCTATCCCAAAAAGTAGTAAACTCTTTTTGCAAGCGTGCTTAGTTTGTCTTTGAACAAAAACTCTAATTTTCTGATGTTTTCGCAAAAAACCTGACCAATGGCAACTATGCCAACTATGCGTTTTCTGCCTCTAGAGGCGTCTTCGTTGAATCCTTGGAGAGTGGCGTTGCCTGGATCCACTGACTGTTGTTGTTGTTGTTGTTATTGTGTTCCTAGTTTTGGGTTTAGCAGCTTTCTACTTGTTGCTGTCAATTGTCAATTGAGAATTGTTAGTTTTTGCCACACGCAACCAACCTGCCTCACCGATAATAATTGATTTTGTGCCGATTTTTTTGTTGTTGTTTTTTTTTTTGCTACTGCTGCTACTACGCCTGTGGATGCTGTTATTGTTGTTTACCTAAGCGTTGCCAGTCTGCCACGGCTATGGTGCACGTTACCATGCCATGCCTGTCATGGCTGCTGCTTGTTGCTGCAACGGCGGCAACTTCTTAATTAAGTTTGCCACAAGCTTTTTGACGCAACCCAGTTGTGCCTCTAGGTATACACATACACACATACACCTGTGTATGTATGTATGTATCTGTAAAAATCTAATTAGCGTCGGCTTTACACTCGGCAGAAAGGGAAGGCAGTTTGCGGGGTTGGAAGCTGGTAGCTAAATTTCTTTTTAGCCTTAATACATTTTGCAATCAATGTGAAACCGCCATACTTGATTATGCGTATGTATATAGGTGTGTCCCTATGTCGGTGTGTGTGTGTGTGTGTGTGTAGGCTGATGTTGTTGTTCATATTGCCATTGCACTTGTATGACATCTCTGGCGTTTCATTTCCGCTTTTTATTGCGTTGAAACAATTCTATGAAATTGATTTGGATATGAGTTGGAGCTCAACGCTCTACACTCGATGCTCGACGCTCTCGGATTGCCTCATGGCAGCTTTTAGACAGCTCCTAAATTTAGTTAAAGATGAGCTTAAATTAAGTCTAAGCTTTAGCTAACTAAATAAAAGCTAGGAAATATTTAAAGGATATTTACTAGATAGATTTTCAGTATATTGGTTTTACAGATTAATAAAATACGTTTTTGTTGGATTGGTTAAGGAAAGAAATAAATTTGTTAAATTAAGATATTCAACTAGAGACTGTGCAGTGTCGCCTTTATATAAAAATATTATATATATAGTTATTGCCATTGCGTAAATGTTATTTTATAGTGTTGTGCACAAAATCGTGTTTCGCATTATGGCGCGCTTTAACCACAATATACACACACATATAAACATACATATTTACCATGTATCGAACATGAAAACGAAATCAACTGGTTTGTACTTTAAGGGTGGGCTTTAATACACACACACACACACACAGACACACTCACAGACACGCTCAAACATAAGCATTTTCCTTATATAAAATATAATGCAGCCATGCAGCAATTTCCATCTGGGATCTGACTGTTTGTGTGTGTTTGTGTGTCTCTGCTTGTGTTTTGGCAGACCGAATATGGTTGAAAACACTTTTAGCATTCTTATAAATACAAACTATCGATCCATAAGATATGATTAAATTATAGTTACAGTTACCCATGTCGTTTCAACGCAAAATTGAGTACAAAAATATTTGTTAGCTATATATTTTGGATGAGTTGAGAATCTTAAATTCATATTATAGTTGTTTGATTAAATTTCGCTTCATTCAGCAATTATAATCGTCCTTTACAATTTAGCTAATTATTTCTTGAAATTTTTAATTTTTTTGTGAAAAGTTATTTATTTTTCATATTAATTTAATTTAGTCTGATGACTGCGCATCTAAAAATGATTAGGAGAAAGTGGAAACAGAGAACGTGACTTAAAAGCAAGAGAAGGTCTTATTACTGGCTGCTACGCAGGAGCGATACAATCAAAGCTTAAGCCATATGCAACAATGACTCTCTCTCAGTTGCAACACATTCACAACACAACAATATATATGTATACACACACACACACACTGACTGACTGACTGACTGACTGACTGACTTACGCGTTGACTCAATTACAAGAGTCTCTCTCTCTCTCTCTCTCCCTTCCACTCACTTTTTAATGCTCATTGTCACTATCACTCTCACCGTTACCGTCACTGTCTCACTGTCACTGTCACAGTCGCACTATAAACACATCCGCTTCCGGTTGTTGCCGTTGTCCATTTTTCTATTTATTTTTTTTTTAATTTTTTTTTTGGCGCGTATGCGTAACGAGCCCACATTCAAATCAATCAACGCTCTTACTATGTACGAGTTGGCGCGATTTGTTGAGCACACTAGGCTTCAGCTATTGTTATTGATAATGCTGCCAACTTATATAGCAGATGTATATGCACATACATATATAGTATATGTATATGTATATGTATTATGTAAGGAATATAAGCTGTGCGATAAATAACCCGGCACTGGAGAACGAAGCGCGCGCGCGTCACTTGAAGCACATGAAGCGTTTGAGCTGGCAGCAAAGCCAGCAGCTAGTCAACAGCTAGCCAGCGTTGTGGCATTCGTGTCCTGGCGCTCGTCCCCGTCAACAGAATACAGCCAAGGCAGCCAAGCCAGCAACCAAGCCAGCAGCCATACAGGCAGCGACGCGTCGTCGCACTCGGCCCAAAAACAAATGACGGAAAACTGAGCGAATAAATTCCAGACAATGTTGTTGTTGTTGCTTAGCAGGCGAAGCCAACCTGTAGTTGTGTGTATTTATGAGTGTATGTGTGTGTGTGTGTGTGTGTGTGTGTGTATGTGTATGTGTGTGACTGGGTTATACGGCATCTATCCACAGATTGCCATGACAGTGTTTATATGCTTGATGCACCGTCAAATAACGTTTGGCTTTTCCCAGCCAGTTGCCTTTTGTTCCGACCATTATTGACCAGAGAGCAGCCTACTCAGACACCACCACTGTCCTCCGTCTAGCAACAAGCTGCCACATTTAGACCAATTTCCGCTGGTGTAAATTAATTGACTTTGAAGTAGGCACAGACCGAGCACAGTTGGATATCATTTCCGCCGCATTTCCGGTGCACGATACAACAATAACAGAAGCAAAATATAAATCGCATATTTCATTCATATGTGTTATGCCACCGTGGAGAACTTGAGTTGATTTAAGTTTGTCCTGCTGTGTGTTTGTGTGGAGCCAAGAGCCAAGAGCCAATAGTGTCAGAAGCTAGTAGCTAGCTGCACGCCATTAGCTGGCTTCCTGGGCCGAGGCTACTGCCCTGGCAACACAGCTTCTCGGGAGATGGGTATACAAGGGGCGGGCGGGCGGTTGGGCGGCTGCTATTGTGGCTGTCGTCTATGCGACAGCTTCGGCTTTAAGCAGAGCAGCCATCAGACGTTTACATGTTTCACTCGCAGCTTACGGAGCTTTATGTTACCCAACGCCCAACGCCAAACGCCTGACGACGCAACGTATCAAATTCGATGAAGGCAAGGCATACGCCATTTATTATTTTGACGAGTAAACCAAACAACAGACCAAATGGCGATTCCACAGCACCCAAGAACCGGGACAAGGCATCACCTTCAATCCAGATTGTTGTTGTTGTTGTCGCCATGCTATGGCTTATTATTATTATTTGTGCGTTTTATATTTCCGTTTTTTATTGCGACGCTTACACACGATGCCACACACACACACCAACACACACCCTTACACTTTACTGTACATTTCCATTGACTTTGTTTTCGGCACAACAAGTCGCATACGCAGCATAAGCAACTTCATTTGTCTTTCAACTGACAGTTGTTGAATGCGTCAGCTTAATTCTCACCCCTTTTGTTGTTGTTGTTTTTTTTTGTAATTTCTTTTGATTTATAAACCCAAAAATCCGGAATTTAATTTCCTTAGCTCCCTTGATTATGTCGCATGCTTGCTGTTGCCTCTTAAAGGTAGGTGTTGTCTTATCATTTTTGGCAATGGTTTAAAAAAACTAACCGCATTCTAGTTGAATTCTTTTAGATGCTCAGCTTATTCAAATTTATATTACTTTTAGCTGATTTTAATATACAACTGCTCCTTTCAGGTCTTGACGCTATAGTTCGAGAATTTAAATCTGGACGCGTAACGTTGCGTCGCAACCAGCGTCGTAAGACCGGCACCAGCGAAGCTCTCAAGGAAATGTTCCAAGTACTCGAGATCAGTCAGAAGCAGAACCGCAATTCTAAATTGAGTGTGGACCTGAACACAAATTATAAGTGACTACAATTTATCATACTTCTGTCTCAAAAAACTAAAGGTTTCGCTGCAGCTCGATCAGCCACATTCCATGCATTTTACTATTTATATATATATAAGTAATTCTACATTTCGCGTATGCCTTTTCTTATGGAAGAAAAAAAACTTAATTTTATAAGCTGACCAAACTACTAATTAAAACTTTTTTGTATTCATATTAGCTCACATTTTATTTAATGTTGTCTTTTTTAAATGTGTTCATGTACTAATTATTATTATTTATACATTACTTGCAATTAAAACCCAACGAAATATTATGAATAAAATTTATATAACATATGAAATAACAAATTTTAATAAATTAAAATTATTTTTTCGAAATTATTTTTTGTGGCTTAAGTTAATCTGAAGTAGCGCAGAATTATTTTTCGAAGTATACTTACAGGCTGTAAATAAATCAGTTACAAATACAAAAATCTTATAGCATGCTTTTAGGCTCAAGCAGTAAACAGCTGCTGTTGGACCTGCCAACTGATGTTGAACAAGCCATCGCTAAACAGTTGAGCTGTCAAAACGGTTGCTTTTGAGCAGCGCAAATAGCTACCAATAGATGGCGCACATTCGATAGTAACTTTAATTTAAGCAAAAGCAACATATTTAAGTCTTTAAAAAATGTTTAAGTTACTACAAATTTTGTAAAAAAATTTAATAATTAATTAAATTTATATTTTAGTCGCTATATGTTAGGTAGCTAGAAGCTGTTTAAAACAGAAACTATTCATAAGGTATTATGTATTTTAATCTAAGTTTCGTCAATGTCGCTATTATTTAAGGCATTAATGTACTAAAATTGTATTATAAAAATAAGGAATATTCACGCGTCTAGTGCAAACGCAGAATCTGCTGGAACTGGTGGCTGTGGATCCTGGACGCTATGTCTGTCTGTCATGGAAAAATAAAGAAGGGAAAGTAATTGCTAAATTCACCAAATACACGTTTCTAAAAGCCACAGTCTATTTATAAAAATACTTTAAATTGTCATTTTTTTACTTGAAACAAATACGTAAAGCGTCAATTTCTTCATTTTTTAACACAAAAACTTAAAGCCTAATTATTCTACTAACTGAAAAACAAAACACATTTTTTAACTTTTGATGAAGAACTAATATTTATAAGAAGGAAAATTCAGGCTTTAGTAAATTATTATTATAACAGTTTAAGTTGGAAACAAATAGCTAAAATGTCAACTTCTCAATTTAACTGACAAAACATGTTTTCATCATTTGATGTAGAATCAATGTTGGAAATAATTGTATTTGCAAATATGCACCGCAGCATGTTTTGCATTCCAATTATAAGTCTTAATTTGTTGTTGCCTGCGAGCAACGAAAATGATTAGTTCCAAATCATTTCGGATGGTCTCTTTTAACATTTTCAGTGGGAAAGGGGGAGGTGGCTGAACACAGTCTGAGGCTGACGCTGAGGCCAAAAAACAAATTGTGTGCTTCCGAAATATGGCAGCGCATATTATTAATATGACATTTATGCAGGCACGCAAAGGTGCTCGACTTTGTGCCAATCTCTGGTTGGGTAGTGTGCAGCATAAATTAGCTGCCAGCCAGAGCGGCATTGTGTCAAAAGCATATCCCAACGACACTGAAAACATGTGTTGTCGCTTGTCAGACATACAGGCAGACTGACAGAGATACACACAGACAGACAGACAAACGTACAAAGAGCCGCCGTTGAAATAACTTGCAAACACTCAAACTTTATTCGTGACAAAGTGCCAGTCGAACAAATCGGACGAAGAGAGTGGGTAAAGGGGCGGCCAGACAACTGGGCGTATACGCAACGTATTATGTTTACCATGCGTAAGGCGCCGGAAATTGTATCTGTGTGGGTGTATCCATGTGACTGGAAGTTTTCGAAACCGCAACTAATTCAACATCTTCTTCTTTCCCCTAAGAGTTACTACAATTTGTTTGCCAACAAAATCTCACAAAGCCTGTTTCGTTTGTCGTTTCTTAATGAAAGGCGTTCTTCGCTCTTTTTTCTATTCGCAAGCTTCGCCTATTTCGTGTCATCTTAAAATGATGTTGGTTTTCTGTGACATTTGTTAAAAGTTTGTATTAAGCCTCTTTCTTATTAAGCCAACCATATAGAGTTGAGCCCATAATAATATTCGCTACAACAACTTAATATAAGCTTTATATCAGATTTAAATGACAAATTATCAGATATGATTAAGATTAAAAATAACGAATAATAATAAGTAATATTAACAAATGTATTGCAGATTGTATTTAAATAAAATTTGTCTTATACTGATTGAATTTTTGCAATCTTATATTTGTAGTAAAATTATATCCAACAAACGAAAAATATTTCTATACAAAAAAAAAACACTTTCACCATTGTTTAAAGACTTCTTCTTATAAATGATTAGTTAAATGCTACAGTTCACCAAACAAGTAAATTAACTGCCATTTTTAATGTATTTTTATAACGCTTTAAATTCTGTTTTCTTTAACTATTTTCCAATTCTGTCATATTTCGTTCGACAGTCTGTCAGCTCTATGCAGACTGTCTGCTCTGCTTGAAAGACAGTCTACAATCGTCATTGGCAGCCGCATTAAGTTTTGAAATCTTGCTGTCCGGAGTTAAAGTACAAATTCATTAACTAAGTGGCCGTAGCAATTAAGTTTGTGCATTTTGGAATAATATAAATTAATTACAATATGCTAATGAGTCGCTTTTCGCAATATCACCGTGCGTACTAACAGTAGAAAGGCATCCGTCCCCAAACCCTGTCGTCCCCTCAAGCAGCAATGTTGCTAGGAGCGACCAACATCGAGAGCCGAGTTAATTTACTTGAATAAATTAGCGAGCAATGCAGGCGAATCCTCTCAAGCATTTAAAGTTCCCATTTGTTGACTGTCGCCTTAACAGACATCTCGGCATCTTGGCCCCACGCACTCGCACTTAATTCGCTTGGGATCTCAAATGATTCTCCATTCCATACTGAATCTGTAGACAGTCAAATGGACTTCAAGTATTTTCCCGTAGCAAGGCAAAGTTTGTGCGCCATGTACTCAATTAGAATATTTATTACTTGTACACCTAAGTTAATTTCTATTGTGCATAGTCTGGATCTCAAATGAAATGGTTTCTATTTATTTAGTAAATGTTAGCCAAGTTGTGAGCATGGAGGTCCATATGGACTTTCTTGTGTGCATAAATCGGATAGTTTAGTAGGGAAACATTAATAAAAACCAACTCAAGTTCACCTGTGAGTCGCTTATGTGGGCTTAAGGAGAGACGAAGTGGGAGCCAAGGAAGCATAGGTACAGCAGTAGATGGAAAATGAAATAATTTTAATATAATCAAAAGAAGTGCAACACTTAAAAATAAATGGGCTATTTTAAAAAGATATTAAAAGTAATTTCATCGTGACAAAGATATCCTTAAATTAGATGGATCTACGCACAAGTTGCAAGTTAAACATTCATTGGTATCTTAATAGATTTACAAACTGTTCAGAAAAACAGAACACGTTCACAAGTTGGCAGACAAAGAATTTGGAATGGAATGTTTGCCCAAGATTGTGAGTTGAATGCCCCATTCACTCAGGCGATAGGTTATCAGATCATCGTTTGGCAACATGTTGCATCTTATTTGATGCGTGTGTACAATTCATTAGATTTCTGTCATTTGCATGCAGACGATGTAAATTCTGTGAAATATTCCAGTAACTGCATCACATTGATGTCGATAGACGCTCGAAAAAGTCATTTCAAATTGAGAACGACTTTTGCATTAATTCGGGCCACAAAAACGGAATTCTTTGCAATTCGAGTGCATTTTTTTTCTTCACTCTACGTGCAGCCCATCAGCTTAACGGTTTGCTGGCTATGTTGTAGGCTGCCCCACTGTTTTGCTGGCTGCCTCACCGGTTAACCCATTTCTACTGCCGGCGCATCAGTGTGGAACGCTGCACAACGACGACAACATTGGCATTACAGTCGGGAAAATGAAAAGCGGCGAGTGTAAATACTCCTTTCCTGGTTTAAGCCAATTTCAGTCCATAGACGAATTCATTTTGTCGTCCACTTAGTTGGCCATAGTAGTCACTGCTGGACCGCAGCTGAACAAAACCAACGGAAACATATCGAACTGTTCAACCGAAATCTAAATATAAAATCAGTGCTAAAGTTTTAAATTGCAATTTTCTTCACGGTATTTTATCCCTTTCAGTCGTTGGCTTCATGCTTCAAGTTTTAATTGTTGAAGCGAAAATTCTCTGGCTAAAAATGTGGCAGACGTTGAATTTTAATAGACACATTTTTGTGATAAAGTTATGCGAGCTAAGTGGCAACTGGTAACTGGCAACTGGTAACTGGTAACTGGAGCTGTTGACGTTAAATAATGGCTGAAGATAGAATTTTATTTAATTAAGCCGTTTGTGGTCAGTTCGGCGCTCGGAAACGAAAAAGAGTATCCATTTTCAGACTGTTATCAATTAATAATAAATAAAGTGAAAATTAATTACGTTTAAATTTGCATTTATTTTATTTGTCTGTCGATCGATGTGTTTAATAATTGAATTAAAAGAAGTAGGCTATATATTGAAAAGATCTGCCTGGAATTGAATGCAAACTGAGCCATTAATATTTTATCTGTTCAAATGACACTCTCAAAACTTTTGCCATTAAATACAATTGTTACTCGGCAATTTACGCCATTTAATCGCAATTTTCACAATTTATTATTTCTTGAGACATCTATCTTTGTCGAACTTTCAAGAAACTTGCTTTCAATTACAAAAGCGACAATTATTAAGTATTGTTATAAATATTATTATAGCTCTTTGGGTTTTACTCTTATATGCATAAGAAAATTATAATAAAGAACTTTAATTTTAGAGAATATTTTTAAGTGTATTCATCTAATTTGCAGAACAGAACAAATTTAGCTTGAATAATGCAACTTTCACATCATTTATTAAATAACATTTTCAATATGAATTGTGATTTGAGGTAAACAAACATATCTTGATAGCTTTAGAAAAATGCACTCCACTAAAAACAAAAGACCAGCCAACAATTAATCGTCGTCATCATCATCATCATCATCATCATCATCGGACAGGAGTTCCGACAAGCTAAGATCAGAGGAACGTTTCTCGAGATTCTTGTCGTTATCATGGTCCAAAGGAACAACCGGTAAAGCGTACATTTTCAGGTAGACGGACACATTATCACGGAACTCCTGCTCGGACTGCTTCATAATGGACGCCGCATGAGAATTAAGTGGATCGTTGGGATTTGGGTATCGCAGCAGCTGCGGCAAAAATGTTTGGAACACGTTTACCAGATCATAAGTGGCCGACCAGGCATGCTTGAAGACGTTCATGCAGACGAGACCAGAAGTGAAATCGATATTCGGATGCAATATTTTTGTAACGAATCGAATACGTGGCGCCTTCAATGGATACTCCTGGGGCAGTGTCACATTAACCCTCCAGACGCCACCCTCGTATGCAGTGCCCATTGGCCCCTCAAGGCTCACCTCCAAATTGGTCAAGTCGTTGGTAATGACTGTTTGAAACCCAGCAGCCACCAGCCTGCTTATGTCCCGGCTCAGACGATTTCCGGATATGGGAGAGGTTGTGTTCACGATTACATTGGCCATTTGGTCCGCTGTTATCCCACGTGTCTCTCCGTATTGAAGCTACTGTGAGTTTGAGTGCACTCGTCCGTTTCCAGTGATAGCTTCAATAGCATTCATCTGGTTATGATTTGGTTATTGAAATTCAAATTATTCAACACAATAATAATAATCATACTAAAGCTTACACATATAAAAAGAATCAACAAAAAAAATGTATAACTAATACAGTACAAATACATTTACCTATATATCAATGCCTACTTCAAAAAGGCAAAATTTGTCCAACTAGTTTTCAGCTTAGCACTGTTAAGTTTTTTTTTTTGTAGAATTTTCTGAAATCGTTATAGCCTTTTTAGTAGCTTGTGGTTTATTGGTGTTTTTGTGTTTTGGACATTGTCGCATTGCGCACAAAAAAGCAAAGTACAGTTTGAGTTTTTGCATTGAGGTTGCTCGACTAGAAAATAGGCTTTAATGGGTAAAATTTTGGACTTAATAAAATAATTTAAAAATAATGAAGTAGTCTAAAAATTGAGTGCACTAGAGGTTAATTTATAAACGCTCATCATGTCACTTGCATTATATGAAATTTATTCCACTTCAGGAATATAATAATTAATTTGAAAGAATCAATTTTAAATAATATCTGCGATAATTCTCACGGAACTAAAGAATGAAAATAAATAAAATATTAAATTGATCTATAAAATTTATAATTTGGTTAAATTCGTAAAGATCATCATGCTCAATTTGTAATAACAGGATAGATAAAATAATTTTGGCAACGCGCCGAAACAAAAATTCATTAATTGCGCGTGGGTTGAATGCAAATTG
This sequence comes from Drosophila longiperda, assembly GCA_035042125.1. Taxonomy (NCBI): domain Eukaryota; kingdom Metazoa; phylum Arthropoda; class Insecta; order Diptera; family Drosophilidae; genus Drosophila; species Drosophila longiperda. The sequence continues at coordinate 3,034,312 of JAWNLV010000003.1, forward strand.
TTGGCTGCACTGCCAAACGCTTGTCGCTGGCTCTCGAGGTCAGCAAATAGTTAAGGATGCATTTTATATGCCAGATATAAATTCAAAATCTATTCCAGATTGCCTCGTGCTTGGAGTTAAATGCATTTCTGATTGTCAACAATAAATACTCATTCGCCGCCAATCTGCTTTGGTGAATCATATGGTTGCAAGATAAGTTTAAAACGAGTGAATTAATGTTAAATAGACTTTCGACTAAATGCTGCAAATTGCTGTCATGGCAAACAAATATACGTATATGTATCCAGTTGCGCAAACACAATGGGCCAGTGTCTCTGTAATAGCAACATCAGGAGCAAATGCAACTGCAACTGCAACTGCATTTGATTCCGTATCTATATCTGTGTCTATATCTGTATCTGTATTTGTATCCAACCCGTTCTCTCTCTGGAATTGCAGTCGAAACAATAGTGAATAACGACTAGAAAATTGTTAAAAATGTCAACGATGCTTCCATTGCTTCAATCCTTCGCCCTGCCGCGCCATTTGTGTGTCCACTCCTCCATGCAACCCATCGCCTCCCCCCGCTATGTCTGATCTGTCTGCCTCTGAGTCTTTGTGAGTCTGCGTCGGGAATGCGCATTGTTGCAGTTTTCTCAGTTGAGTGCATTCATTGTTTTCGCTGTCAGCAATGAATAATTAGAATTTTTTGATGGTTTTTACTTATATATACCACGTATGCTACGGTTACTCAATGGGAATGTTTTTTAAACTCTATATCTCAGTGCTCAGATATTAATAATATAGTTTCTTACAAAAAAAATATCGATAATATATCTTTGTATCTTGTATGTTTATAAAGTTGAAGCTTATAATGACCTATTGTATCACAAATAAATACAAATTGTTCATTTTACAATTTTTATTTAAATGTATATTAAGTTAAAAATAATAATGCACTATCTTAAAATAATGATATAAATATGTTGACATGCAATTAATTTACATTTAAATTGTGTCCACGAGTAACAAATTTAAATATCCATTTTCAAATTAGTTTGATTTTATTTCAGAAAAGTATTTGCAATTGTTATGCATTGAACAAAAATATATAAGCATATAATTAATGGGATTGTAAAATGTAATTTTAATATTAATAATTCTGTGCACTCTTCAATAGGCTCAGCAGCAGCATCAAATTAAATTTGATAATCAAATAAAATTACAATTCTTATGGCATTTTGTGCACAGTTAACTGGCAACAATTTCTCTGTAAGTGAATACAACGCATGCCTAAATGTGATTTTCAAGTGTATAAATTAAATGTTTAATAGATGCCATTAAGGACGTTATCCGCCATTAAAGCAATATGGAAGAACAGACTACAGCAATTGCTCCAATGCCAACGCGGAACGCGAACACTGAGAAATGCGATTATCGCGCGAAATGAACGTGAAATTAATGCAAACTACGCGGCCGTCTAGGAGCCCAAATCGGAACCGGATACTCAGACTGCAGAGTCCACTGAAGATGTAGCCAGAAAATGGTGTAGAGGTGACGTCAGTCCCCCCCACTGCCACCGCAATGACATTAAGAAATAAACGCGAAAATGGGCGTTAATTTTTTAACTTTTTTTTTATTTGACTCTGTTAACTTTTGGTAATAAAGTTGTTTCGCTGTTTAACCAACGCCGGACATGCCAGAGGCGGTCACAAAAAGCGACTACAAAACTAAAACAAATACGGAAAAGGGTAAATTTGCTTCGGTCCTAAAACAAAGGCCTATGGCAATGAGCAAACAACGCCCAATGTTTCCACCAAACAATGGTGTAAAACAGGTCAGCAACAAAAATCAAATAATCCTTTGGATTATCCACAGCGAATATGAGTGAATTAACCGCCCTTCGCACATGTTACTTGCATTCATTTCGGCTAAAACTTGTTTTGTTGATTAAATGCCATTGGGTCTATTTTAAATACAAATAAATATTTATAAATTAAAATTTTTGAAAATTTATTTGTCGCCTCAGAGCATAAATAAATTTAAATTGAAACAACTGCAGCCTGCATTATTTAAGGTTTTTTTTTTTACTAACAGGTGTCTGGAAAATAAATATACATTGAAATCCATTAAGTTTCATTTATTGAATTTTCGGCAGGTGCAAAGGGAAACCGTTACTTTTTAAGCTTTAACATTAACAAAATCTTGGGCATAAATTAAGTATGGAACTTAACGTGCCTTAAAATCGCTTTGCGTACACTGCAAACTAAATTGTTGCTGTTCGCTGGTAATAAAATATTTGTCGGGCGCCATTTACAAAGTCATTTGCAAGCTCAATGTGCTTTCAAAGTAATGCGCTCCACCTGCCCTTTAACCGCGCCCAGCCCCGCCATTTTCCATTCTTCATCACCTCCCTCCTGGTTCTACCAGGGATTGTAGCCAAAATGCCGTTGTTTTAGGCTTTATTGCTTTCGCTTTTTGGCAGCAACAGCGAAAGCGTTTACCATTTTATGCCCTCGTTTCAAGGTTTGCCATTCCCTGACACCCCAGGAAACGGAACCGGGTAAAGTTACAAGTTTAGGGGCTGCAGAATCTACACAGGTGTAACTTGAGTTGTTGTCGCTGATTTAAAATGTCATAAATACTTTGCTACTGCTTAAATGGCATTAAACAAATTTTTAAAATTTTTCCAAAGATACTCAAGTTTGATGCATTCCATTAAATTTTACTGTGTTACACTTTAAATCAAATTTAGAAAGTCGCTGAGTTTGAAATAATTATTCAGATTCTACAATTCGAAAATTCTGGCAGTCATCTAATAAGCGTCGTCGGCACATATCGCATTCAGCTATTTGAACACAATTGCGCAAAACTTTAACAATAAATCAGAGAATTTGTTCCACATTACAAGCAGGCAAAAAGTTTTCTGCTACGCTAAATGGAAATTTGTTTACAATGCAGCTGGAGGCAGCTGCTCCAGACCAACCCTTCCTGCCGCTTGGAATTCAGTTATTGGAGTTTCCTTCCTAATATTCATTCTCAATTGCTATATACAACAGGTCGGAAATCTGTATAATCTTCGTGGCTTTAGTGTGTGTTAACTGACTAAAAAACTGGCTAAGATAAAGTAGAATTTTATTCTGCTTTCAATATACAAACTTGATGAAGTTTAGCTTAAATTAATTTAATACTTTTTATTGACTAAATTAAGTCTACTTCAAATGAATTTGCCTATTTGTATAATTTATGTCTGTATGATTAAGATAAAATAAGATCAAGAATACAGAATTACTCTTTGATATTCAATTTTATCACTGGGATAAATATTTTAATATTTTCAAAAAATATGCTTAAAGACAGCTTTTTTTTTTAAAAATTATTGCACTTATTTAGTGGATCAAGTAAATTGGCAATTATGTTTGCATCCATGTTCAATGCAAAGAGTTCAGATTTTCTGTCAAAAGTGTTTGTTTGTTATTAATAAAATTGTTGTTTGCTCGTTTAAAATTTGTTATATACTCATTTGAAGCATTACACTTAACTGAACAAGTTGCACGAACCGTAGAGGCGTTGCCAGGGGTAAAGTACCCCTTTGGTTGGAGGCGCGGCACGGGAACTCGACAATAAGTGGTGCTCAATGAACACATTCAGTGCGTTAAGCTAGAATAACAACAAATCTGGAAACGGATGGATACAGTGGATGGAATATAAAAATAAAGTAGTTTAAATTTTATTTCATAATATATGAACTAATAAAAAAGAATCTAAATTTAAAATTATATTGTATTAAATATTATAATATAATATTTGTTCAACTTGATATATTCGGAGCTAAGTCTATCAGTTACAAATTTGACTTTAGTAAAAATTGAGTTCAAAACTTTAAATGTTATCAAATAAGTTTTTCTTAAATAAACTGAACAGTTTGGAAAATCGAAATTATGTTCAAAATTGGCAAATTATTTTTGCGTTATCGTTACAGCTCTGCAAATTATTATTTTTTTGTTTTATTAAAATGTAAAGAAATAAAAATGTATTTCTTTAATATTTTTTTTAAGTTCGATAAATACAAATAGAACAAATTTAGTTTCAGTGCTATCGATTTAGGTAGAATAAAATATTAATGATTCCATGGTGCACATTAGCTTCCAGGTTTAACTTCAACGTTCGCTCGTGGAGCAATCAAAGTCCGTGACGAATGAACTTTAACGATTATGGCGATACAGAGATTTATCGATGAACAAATCAGCTGAAACAATACACTCACTTGCACACACACACAGACACACACACACACACACACACACACTTACACAACACACTCGTCGTTTTGCTGCTTGCTGAATGTGTGGCCATTTCACCCTTCCGACTTCCACAGCTCGTGCGCCTAAGAGTCCTCGAGAAGAATGTGGGGTTATTGAAGCTAGCACAACACAACGAGCACTATCACCACCCCCGCAACCCCCACACACAAAACACTGCTCCATTGCAATCGCATTCGCGTGTGTTTTATGGAGCACTTCATTGCGCACACTTATGGGACGATTAAAATCGATTTAATCCATTGAAGGCATAAATCAGATAAAACGAGCAAGATCCAAATCCAAAATCATGCCAAGACAAGGCAATTGAACACTTTGTGTCTGCTGCTACTTACCAATGGCCATTGATGCGAATGATGTATGGCAATAGCCAAAAATTTACTTATAAATAATACAATACAAGCCATTAAAAGATGGGGAAGGGCATTTGTTTGGCTAGTTTAGCAAAATAATTTTTTTTTTTTTGAATTGTTCTCCCACAAACTCATTCATCATGTAGGTGGAATCAATTCCCCACAGCGTCAAGCTGGACATGTAACAATTTATTGTTTACGAGCTGAATAACTAAATAGAACAATGTGCACATGATAACAACCCTTTCAAACGAACACACAAATCATATATATAAATAAATATATATGTATATAGATAATGTTGCAAAAATTGTTTATTGATTCACAAAGCACACAAAAAACTGTACAAATTGTTAAATTGTTGGAACTGTCAAACAAGATACAATTTCGGGAACAACATATGACAAACAGTTTATGTAGTTATGAGAATGAGAGAGAAGACAAAGATATAGTGAGAAAGAGAGACAGACACGCTGTGAATTGTTTACGCTTGTGGTAAATATTTCAAATGCGGTTTTCAAACACAGCGCCATCTGTTGTGTATCAATAACAACTAGCTGCGTATATTAACCCTTATTGACACATCTTTGGGTTTACCGATGTTTTAATTGTAAACACTAAAATGGTTTCTAGTTTATCACTTATTTAATTTGCTTAAATTAAATATCTTGTTTAATTTAATTATCTATGCTGCAAGCGAAACTCACAGCTTCTATTTACAAGTGCATTTAGAAGAAGAATTCTTTCGAAAGTAATATTTAAATTTCAAATATTACTTTTATATAATTTCAACTTACTTTCGTTTGCTGCAGTAGTATGACTTCATCAGCTTGGATGTTATTGTCTTTAATTTCCATTTCATCCATAATGAAATTATCGTTATGGGAACGACGCGTCGTCTAATAGTTGTGTGCATCTGCCTCTTGTTGCATGTGCTTAAGTAAGCATTCAAGGTTGTTGCAAGCTGCGGCAAGGCTGCTCCGTCGCGCTTATGGCATAAATATTCATATGACCTAATCGGTTTATGGCTGGTAAAATTTTATGCATTTACACTTGACACGACTTTCGGACATGAACTTTTCCTCATATTTGCTGTCGCTTTCTGGTGTCCATAACGCGGCGCTGGCATATGGCCCATTTGCATACAACATGGCTGGAGCACAATTTGGAAACATGTTGAATTCACCAAGAGCAACAACAACAAAAGCAACAACTGTGGGCGTCGACAAATTTGTGTCATTCTGTGGCGTAATATCAATATGCAAATAGCGACACACATGCCAACATGCAACATGAATATGTGTGTGTACACAAGGGCTTATTGAGTGTACAGTGAAACGTCATTAAAGCGACTCTTTTCGCAAGTTATTAACGTGTTCGTTTCAATTAGCTGCAATTATGTAAATTAACGCTGAAAGTTCTGCAGCTCTTGTAAAGCTTGCAAACTTCATGCCAGAAACACCAATCGTTTTTGTCTTCTTTGGCTTGTTGCCAATTTTCTGTAAACGTTTTTGTGCTGGCTTTTGTATGTGATTCTGTCTACCTGTTTACCTGTGTACCGAGTATTGTTCAACTACACACACACACACATTGGTCATTAATTTAACACTGGAAATCAGATATTTTGCCTACACAATTTTTGCTTGTACATTTCTCTATTTCAATTGGCTTTGATATGCAATATGCTCCTGACTATATCATTTTTAAAATTTGCTTACTGTGCTCAAGTAGAGAACAAATAAAAACGAAACACACAAAATAAGGAACTGTATTTTTCCACCCAGTAAAAAGCAACGTTTTTTTTTTTTTTTAGAAATTTCAAGGCGATATTTGTTGTGAGTTTTGGCATACCCTTGTTGAATTAACTAAGAAAATCATCTTTATCTTTTTCAATTATTTTTTTTTTTGCCTTAAATGATTCCCAATGCAAGGCAATATTTAAATATATCAATTCTGATTCCTAATACAAGGCATTTTTTAAATATATTAATTCTGTCCAATATTATAGATTGTATTGTATATTTAATCAAGTACATATTTTGAAATATAAAATGCCTGCTAAAAACTACCTAAAAATTATTGTACAAAATATTACGCTTAATTTGTAAATTGTTTTTTAGTAAAATAAAAATAGTCAATAAAAATTAATTAATTTCTTTCAGAAATAATTTCGATAAGCTTATAAATGGCACTTGAAAGAAAAAAAAAATATTGACAGAGAGAATTGAATTTATTTTGTAAGTATTTTTAACATTTGGTAGACATTTTTCTCAATAATAAATATCGAAATGTTTTTAATTTCAATTTCCGATTGGATTTGTCACGCTGTTGATGTACAAATTAATTGAAATAAATGAATTCACATAGATTTTACCAGGCTGTCGCTGTCAGCGATTTATATAGGTGGCAGAGGGTTACCCCTGACTGGGGCACACACACAGACACACACACACACACATACAAAAAAAAATTGGTCGCCAAGAATATTGATTTTCAAAGCGACTTAGTTTGAATGGAAGAAAGTAAGTTCAGAAGTGACAGCTGTTAAGGATATTTATCAAATTTTAGTCACTTACAACTAATAGAAAATATGGCATTGTTGCCTATGCGCTGCATTGTTAATGAGATGGTGGCCAACTGAATTAAACAATGCCCAGAAAATAAAGTTTTTCTGTATACGACCAAATCTAAGCTAAAAACAATGATAAATTAATTAATTTACCCGAAAGAGCAGCTGGCACACTGGAGGCCAACACGTACAGCCAAAGGACGTGCATAGAAATGTGTTGAGTTAATTAAACCTGGTAGCAGACAGTCGAATCTGTTGGCTAACACACATATTGTAGTAAAACATCTTCAAATTTGGTTTACTGTTTGGAATTTAATTAGCATATTCCAAGGAGCTGTTTGTTAAGTGGAAATCATAATTCGAGCGGATTTCAAGGCTGCAAACAAGAGCTTTTGAATGCCAGGCAATTTAGAATGCGAGGGGGGGGGGAAGAGTCGGAGAGAAAGAGCTACAAGCTATTATATAAGGTTCAACGGTATACAAATAATTAAGCTCAAACTCAGCAACTGCAATCTAATCAGAATGCGATTCCAGGAACAATGCCACTACAAAATGTCGACGCCTACTGCGCATCCTGTGGAGGATAACAGTTTGTCATATTTCTTGTTGTTGTTGTTTTCGCACAAAGTTGCGGCAAGTTTGACAGCTGGCTTGGTGGAATTGTGCATGCAAATTAAATTCACACCTGATATTTTAAGATACGTGAAACTGCAGAATATTCTTATCACTCATACGCCACGTGGCTCCCGTCTGTTCTGTCTGCCATTCTTGAATTGGGGCAATCAACGCAACATTCAACATTCAACATGCCACACCCAACCTTCAACAGCTCAACAACATGTTGGCGCTTTCGACACGTCCAACAAGCTGTCAGAGCGTTTATCACTTGTCATCATCCGATTTGAGCTATTGGCCAAACTGAGGTCTCATCTCACACACGTACACTCATAAGTTATGCAACACCAGGAGGAAGAAGAAGAGGCAAAAGCAACAAAAGCAGTCTCATCACTCATCGCGTATTTCTGTTGTGGATTGTGTCTCCTTCAGGCGATTTTACCTATAAGCTCTTCAAATTGTTGCAAAACAGTAGGCAGATTTTAAAAACTTAAAATTGCTGCTTAAGGCAATTTTCCACACATGTCGTTTTGGTTGAAGCTGAACAGAAGTTAGAAATAGTCAAAAGTGCAAATTTAATATACATTTGCATTATGTTAAAAATGAAAAATAGCTAACTGGAGCGACGAAGTTGAATCCCAACGGGATGCTTGACCTGGATTCAGCTAGAGACATATTTATATAGTAAAAATAGGTCACCAAACAGTAAGTAATTTATTTATTATTATTTTATTTTTAATGTCAGAATAATTTAAATATATATTCAGTACAAGTCTTGCACTTATCTATTAATTCTAAAGAATATATCTTGTACTTTAACATGACCTCTAAAATATTTTATTTTACTTAAGCAATACAAAGCAAACACTGATTTTAATATATACACTTTTACCTGTCCATCAGTTTCCAACTCAGCCCCATCTTTTTTATCTGTCCATCAGTCTCCAACTCAGCCCCATCTTGGTGCAAGAATCTGCATTAAAATTTCACATAATGCTGTGCATAACATAGTGATAATATTTACAATTATCTTTACCCTTCAGCATTTTTCACACATTTTGTAGAACATGAAAATATTTGCAGAGCTCTTAAGTTAAATAAACAAAGTTAGAAAATGAGCAAATCAAATGCACAAGACTTTAAAGCCTTAGGCTTAAATTTGAATTGCATGAATTTACTGATGAAAAATGTGTAATCAAATCATTGAAAAATAAACGTTTTGTGCGATTTTATTATCATTGCTTATGTCAACAAATGATTGTTTTTAATTAACATATAATTAATTGGAAGTTGATATGACATGTGTTCTTCTTTTTACTATAATTAAACAATGACTACATAATTTTAATCGATGACTGTTTAATTGTTATTAATGTTATTAATCAGTCTGATAGCGTATCAATCAGACTTGTCTCTCAATGCACAATGCATTTAATTAGCGCCTTTTGTTAGCCATTGTTAACGAAATAATCCATTGACAAAGGACATCAACTCAACTGACAATTTGCTTCTATTTAATCATGGTTGCATTTAACAGATATTATCATCAATTTAATCTGCTCGAACTGTGAATTGTTCAAGTAAATGCACAAGCTGTATAATTTGGCTAAATGCTTATGAAACGGCATATTAAGCAAAATATCAAAGCATATTGCTTATTATTTTTTTAATTTGAATTTATATAAATAGTTTAGAACACAATTGAATTTTATTGTTTAGCCTTTAACTTTTGTCCCCTTATTTTAAAGACAACTTAAATGCCTTTTATTGGGCAAAAGAACTATTAAATTATATGTACCACAATTAAAGTTAAACTTCTTGCATTATTGGTATTTTATGTTACCTTTTAATACACAAATTTTAATTCTCCGATTTTTTTTAAATAATTATTTATTGCAAGCATTTTTTCATAGATATCTGTTAACCAGCAAACACAACATTTAACGTATGCAAAATGTAACACTTTTCATTCAAAGTGCAAGTTGAAATCATTCCATAAGGAATATACAAGTAAATGCGGCATTAAATTGTTGCTATGTGACTTGGATTATTGAATCCGGATGGGCAAACGAACTTCCAGGCGACCTACAGTGAGCCCGTTGCTTTGGATATAGCTTAACGTTTTTTTTTTTTTTTTTTTTTGCTTTTGTTTAGAAAGGAAGCAATATAATTTTCCTGCTTACTGCAAAACTTTCTCACTGAACAATATATTGCCCATTGTATCTGGCTGCATGGGTTTCTTCCGCCAGTGTGCTGGCCATAGTGAGAGTAACTCAACTTGTTTTGCATATCTCGAAAATAGAACATACGCATTTTATTTTTTTCTCAGAGCCACAACAATAACAACAGCAAGTGGTGAAGTGACGGCAATAGCCCGCAGCGACGTCCGCCAAAGCAGCTGAGGCTATTATATTAAAAAATAACAGAGTCTGGAAGAGTCGCGTTATCATGAAAATAGCAGCTGCCTTTTGCCACAATGAAGTTTGACTATGCCAAAGTTATTGCACTTATTTTGCCTCTGTTGGGAAGAAGAAAAATACAAAACTTAAATTTAAGAATCATGTTTTGTACCACTCAAAATACACAGCACAAAAAATGTATGTACAATTTTTCATAAAATATTCTTGGTAATGCATTTTGCAGGCGGACGCAAAGCCGCAACTTATATTTTTCCTCCATGATATTTTTACTCAGTGTATAACTGTTGTTACATTGTGTAATAAAAGCACTTCTTCAAATTGACAGAAGTGAGTAGCTTGAAATGGCAAAAAGCAAACGGTTTGTTGATTGCTTAAAGCCACTTTGGCTTTCGCCAGTTGTTGCTGCCCCTGTTTGCTGATCTGTCTCCGCACTCGCATTTAAATGAAAATGCAGTTGAAAACTCTCACATCGCAGACATTTTTGCACCATTTTTAATTTACGTATGTGTTGGCAAAATAAAACTCAAAATGTGTATGAAAAAATAAAACAACAAACAAATGAAAAGATTTTGCATCATTTTTTTTTTTTCGTTTTAATATTACGGTTAAAAGCTGGTTGGCATATGTGTGAAAATTTTATATGAGCAAACACATCCACACACACACACACGAACGCATATAGTAAATTCGTCTATTGTTTTTTTCTGAAAAAGCGAGACAGCAACCACATGGACCGACATGTGTGAGGCGTATGTGTTTTGTACACCCAAACCAACACACACACACACAGAGATACATACGCACACTTGTGCAAACATGGTAAGCTTTGTATTCTTTTTTTTTTTTGGTTGTTGTTGTGGCTATGGGTGCGTGCTTGAGTGTGTGTTAGTTCTGTGCTGTGTGTGTGCTTGAGCGTTATAATGTGCTCCCTCAAACCAATCGCTAGTCAGACAAGGCCAAAGCCAATGCGTGCCGTTGCACTTTCAACCAAAACAATTTCAAGTTATATATAAAGTAACAAAAAAAAAAAAAAAACAACAACAACATAAAACACACACAGCTTAAATATAGGGGGAAAAAAATTGTGAACAATAAAATAACTGTGCGGAAAATAAGTAAGTACCATAGTTGATGCTTTTATTAAAACGTTTACCAGCATATTTTAAATAGAATTTGTGAAAAACATTTTATCAACTTTTACCACTTGGCACTTAACTTCATTGGGGCATAAAATGCAAAGTTAACTTTCTAACAATATAACAATATATACCTAAAAGTAATTAGGACTAAAAGTATGTATGATGTATATATGCTCTATATAAGGGACCTAATTTAATTGAACTTTGCGAAAAGTTGCTAAGAGCCAGAAGGAATGCACATGCCTAAAATAAAATATTTATTAATTCATTCAGTATAAGTCTTAAAGTAATTATAATGCGCACATGCATTATTTTGGACTGTCTGATTCCAGTTAATTTAATTGGGGTTCCAGTTAAATCAAATGTATAAATTTATATTTTTATTAAATATCAGGTTTATTAAACTCTAAAAAATTGCTATAAAATAATATGTTAAGAAGAGTGTTTCTTAAATATAAATAACAAAAAATAATTGGTGTTGCACATAATGAACAACACAAAAAATATCCATTGTTCTTCGATATTGTGGCAACTCAAGAATGACCTATATAAACAATTGCAATCTATTACATTTGAGAAATCATTGGAAATATGTTTTAAGTGCTCTGACAGTTGGCAAATGGGTCAATATAAATGATTGTTGTGAGCGGAAACTGAAGCCCATGTGGCATACAGGTCCCATTGGAAAAGACTCAAAACAATAAATAAAAATAAATAAAAATACGTATTTGTGAACCGATGCGAGCATAATACGCTATCTATAGTTTTTAGCTCTTAGCATTATGAGGAAAAAATTAAATGGTGCGCATAAAAGGAACTTGAGCTGGAATCAATCAGATGATGGAATCCTTTTAAAAATATTATAATAATGGGAATAGTTCCCTGCGTTGAGTTTACTTTGCTGATTAGTGGATTTGAGGGAAGTATCAATATTCAGTACTATGATTTGTCCTCTCCAAAGAGAGCTCATGCTGATTTCACATGCAAAATTATGAATAAACCAGTGATTCTATAATGTGCGCTAAATTAAATCTTAATTCAATTGTTATAATCGCTATTATCTGCTGAATAACATATTGATAGAATTTTATTGAAATTTACACAAATAGTTATTAGATATTAGTACTTTTTTGGCTTGTTATACAATTTGTAGAAATAATGGTAATTTAATTTTTAAATAGTTAATTGCTTATCCGTTAGTTCAAACGAATACAAAATATAAATACGTAAATATGTTTTATTTATTAAATTTTTGCTTTATCATAAACTAAGCAGCACCTAAAAAATAATGCTATTAAATCAATACGAATTAAGAATATTTGAATTAAACAATAGCCAAACTTAATCTACTTTAAAAGTATTTTCTTCTGCAAATCTATTGAATTTTTAAATAAATAAGTTATAAGTTGTATTAATCAATTTGCGAGACCCAAACAAATAGCAGACGCAAAAAACCAAGCATATACATTTAAATTTAATAATTTTAGGAGTATTTAAATATGATTTTGCTATGAAAACTTATTAAAATTTCGCTTATACTCAAAGCTTCTAATGAATACGCAGATTAATATAGATATATATTTTCTACGTTACTTTATTAATTGTTTTTTTTTAAAGTAGATTTTAAGATTCTAATATGCTTTAAATTTATTCTGGTTACCTAAGCTGAAAAGAAAAACAATACGAAAAAATTGTTTACTATGCTAAAAAAATTTTATATTTGTTTACTTTCTAATCGTTTGTCAACGCAACATTTCGAAGTGCAAAGTGTGACTATGGCACATTTACGAGCATAGTGTGTGTGTGTGTGTGCGTGTGTGTTGTGAGTGTAAAAGTTTTAGAGCAAACAAATTTAAATCATATTTGTTTTCGGCTCGAAAATTGCTGAGGGACAGTCCTTCGTTGCATGTTGCACGCAGCACGGGGGCGCCTCGACGGGAGAGCCCTGCATGAAATTGCAAAAATTAAATATATATTTGTGCGCAACCATTGGTATTTTGTGCCGTTTCTTTCGACTACCAGCTTTGGGGATTTTGTCGGGTGCTTAGCTGCATTTTTGGCATAGTTTTATTTTATTTTTTATTTTTTATTTTTATTTTTTTTATAAATTTATATCTGTTTTACTTGCAGTTGTGATTTTGCTGCAGATTTGGGAGCATCCTCTTTATATTTGGCGCAATCAAAAAAGTTTGCTTTTAATTAAAACATATTTCAGACCATTTTTTTTCCACTTCACTAACAGTCATCAAATGTAAATAAAAATCCGCTTGGTATAAGGCCAACAAATGGCCATTCATCCAACTGTTTTGTACTTTACCGCTTTTTATTCCTGTGTAAATGCCATTTTGAAAAGTCCCTCACTTTGAATAGTTTTGTTTTATGAATTATCATTCAATTGGTTAAGACTTTAATGAGCCTGCAATGAGTTCAAGTGCCATTCAATCCATTCAAAATTAAGTGAATCAAGTGCAACTCATTCACTTCAAAGCCAATGTTTTTGCATAGAGTGCTTTTACAGTATCTGCTCTTTACTATTTGCCATTAAAGGTTGTTTAATTTATCACACTCATTTGTCAACTTTATTTATTTATTTTTAATATATTTCTTTGCGCTATCGCAACTTTTTCTTTGATTCATTAAGGCTCAGTGTAAAACCCTTGAATACCAAATCGAATTTCATACTAAAGCAGGTGTCGGCATGTGGTATTCGATGTCGTCCTTTTTCCACTTCTTTTCCAGTGATTTTTATCTCATTTGCTTTTATGTTGTGTCGTTTCAAAGTTGAAAAGTTGTAGCGACACGTTCTGGTTACGTAACTTTTTTAATTATAATACTTATTAAATCGGCTTTAATTTGTGCAATCGCAAATAAAGCTGACATTAAGTAAACGTATTAGTGTTGATATTAAATTTGACATATTTAGTTTTTTTTATTAAGAATTTCCTCAGTCTCTTTTAAATTTTGATAAAACTCTTTTACTTAATATAACGATGAAATAAAATGTAAGATTCAAACTTTAAGCTGTTCTTTTAAATCTTTTAATTATTATCAGTAAAGTAAAGTGTCAAAAGTATTGTAAATATGCATAAAGTGTCTACCGCAAAAATAAAAAAATGGGAAACTTGCATAAAATATAAATGAAATTTCATATGCAAATAAAATTCGTCAACACTTTGAAGGTTTTTGGGTTATACTTTTGAAATGCTCGTTTGTTGTCAACTGGGGAAACCAATCTATTCATACTCTTAAGGAGTTGATGCCAAAATGTCGTCAGAGCAGTCGAAAATGTGAAGCACGTGAGTACTTTCAACTTTCGACGGTTCGACTAATGAAATTTTTTTTTTGTTGCAGCGTGGCAACTATGCAGGCATGCGTAAGTTTGGGTACATAACAACTACTAAGGGAAGTACGTATGTGTGTGTGTATATCTGTGTGTAAAATATATGTGTAAGAGAAATTGGTGGCTTTTGTTGACATCACGTCGAACTTACTGCTGGTGGTGGTATTCCGATATTGGCAAATGGCCTGACAACGTCCAAGCAGCTCACGTAACTCTGACCGAGGTCACAGTTCATCGTTGTCGACAAATGTGTAATTTCAGGTGGTCACCTTAAGCGTATCTGCAAAATTAAACACACACACAAACATGTGTGTATATATATATAGGTATATACTGCAATTGTAGTCGTTTCATTGAATAACCCACATTTAAGTTGACTATAAAAATGCATATGCACGAAACCTGCTGAATGGTTGTGTTTGCTCTGTGCATCCTTGTTTGCAATTCAAGTGTCAATTGAAATTACTCTCTCAGATTGATAAAAACCATCACGGATACTTTACTCCTGGTCATTCATTGATTCACTTAATAACAGCCGTACAGTTTCGCATCTGCAAGATACATTGCAGACATGATTGAGAGCCAATTAAACGTGGTATTAAATGGTGTAATTAAAATGACACAATTCAGTTGAATATTTGACAGCTTTCAATGGGCAAACTTATGCGTCAAGCCCACAATCACAGCCAGGGTCAGTAAATAAAAATAAAAAAATTAAAAATAAATATCAAAGTGAATGTATTCAAGCATCGTTTTGCATGCCAAATGAGTTGTTTTTTTTTATATTTTTCTGTGATTGTTTGGTGTGATTTCTTTGAGTGCCAAAGGAACTCAAAAACAGCACAACACAACTTTCCTCACACACACACATGCAAAAACATACACACACATATAGACTGAGTAAGTGTCGAAATAAAATTTCACATCGTTACAAATTGAGTATTAAGTTTTTTTCAAATTCTCAACTCAAAGCGGATGTGGCTGGCTACACCAGCGGAAGCGGAAGCACTCACATTCCTCAGCTTACGAGTATCCTACTACCAATAAAGAAGCCAACTCCAACTTCTTGATGAAGTTGCCAACCGACTTTGCTTTGCTAGTTTTTCAGTGCAGTTCAATTTTGATGATTGCTCCTACCCGTAGCATACTTAATAATCTTGCAAATGTTCTTTAATGTTTTTTATGTCCGGAACTCATGAAAAACGGATAAAAAAAGGTGTAGTCGGTTTATGCAAATAAATCTCCGACATAAAGTATATATATATATAAATATATTTGATCAGGATTAACAGCCACGTTGATCTAGCCGTGTTCCTTGTTCCATCTGTATGAAAAACTGGATCTCAGTGACTAAGTCTATGTATGAGTTTAATTTGATTTACAAGTTGAAGCTTATATAGTCAGAGCATTTTGATATATTACTGATGAACTCACAACATCCAAGGTATGTCCCAAAACGTATTCACTACAAGATCTGAGAGGGCCATAAGAAAGAAGAGCACTTTCAGCATATATTTGAGTGTGTTAAACTTTTTAAAGCCAAATTTTCTCAGTAAAACTTTAATAATAATATTTAACAACTTTGTTCATGGATTTGCATAACTCTCTGGAAAATAGTTTTCTTACTTTTTTTTTGTATTTTCTTGACAAAAGATTTACGTACTTGAATGTTTGTTAAATAACAAACTCTTTTTTTTTAGTTAGGGAATGAGGATTTATTGACAAACAATATTAGGCAAAACAAACAAAGAAATATTGGCGTGAGAAATTTAATAAGTTTTTGATTGGATTGGGTCGGATCGTCAGTCAAAACAAACAAATAAATAAAAAAGTATTTTAAATGTAAATAAATAAACATATAAAAAAATATTACAAATTTGGTTTTAATAAACTTATTTAAGATAATCGATTTAAAGTTTTTATAAGTTTTTAATACGAACTTATTCAAGTCATTCGGCTAATTTCAAAATATTAAGCTACTTATGCTGCTACAATCCGAAATTAAATTCTACAGAGAAAATAAAAAAACGAAAGACAATGTATTTATTTAAATGAAGATAAGTGTTTGTTTATTAAGAGAAAATTGAAGTATTAAATTACTGTGCACTTCAGTTCTCGAGCTGACATTAGTTAAAATGAGTGGCTTTAAGCGATTTGCCCAAATGCTTAATATTGCCATTTTTACTTTAAGCCATTTTTGTGCTCCGTGCTTGAAATTCGGTTGTCTCGATTATCGTTGTACTTGTTTTTTGTTGCTTGTGTTGGCCATTTTGTTGCCACACACATTGCTCAGCTTAAATCTCGACATTCTGGCTCGCAAATTAAAATAAATGACATCAAATTTGTTGTCTTTGGGTTCAGCCCTTTTTTGGCCCGCTGGCTGAAGTGAAGTGCCTGCACACCATCGTGGGCAACATTAAGTAGACTATTTACTTCTGATTCTGAAACTGAATTGTGGCAGATTTAAATATGAGCATAGGTCACTGCGTTACTTTGTACTTTTGTACTTTTAATGGCCAAAGTTCGCATCGAAATGTATCAAGTGAATGTCAACAAATTGATCGAAAGTGACATCAAATTACGCACTTAAATCTTAAATAAATTAGCTGCAATTCGTCATGTGAATCTGCAGCTAATTGAAAACAGCAGAAAGGCGAATTTCTCTTTGCAACGCCACGCCTTAATTTGTGTCTGCCTGGTCTGGGTTGAAGGTATGTGGGTAATTTTGTTATTCAGAAGGGGCGTGTTGCATCTATTTAAAAACAAAAAATTTATATTAATTTTACTGTTATGATTATGAGCCGCAATTTACACTAATTAGACACACGATGAGCATTAAAGAGGGAATTAAGGTGCGGGGTCGCAAATGAACCCGACCTAATCGGGAATTATAATCTGTGGGCGGTTGGCAGTGTAATTATATTTACCGTTAATTCCCCCTCCCCACTTTTAATGCTATTTGCAGCGAAGGCTGTGCACAAAGGGCAGAGACCAACAAATAGCAATTGACGAGGCAAACAGCAAAGAACAAACGCAACAAATTTACGGAATGCCTGCAAAGGATTGCAAAGGACGAGCTACGCTCTAAACGGCTAAATTGTTACAACATTTGCAACACAATTGTCAATTCTCAATCGTCAATCGTCAATCGTCAATTGTCAATTGTCATTTGAATGACATTCGATTACGCGTTTTTGTTTGCTTTTAATTGAAGCGCTCATCCATTTTGCGTAACAGCAGCTCGCTTAACCCAATGCAAGTCTTTCGTCTAACTTTCGCCCTGCTTTGCCTGCTTTATCTACCTCCATCTCTTCTTCGCTTGAGCAACCCAAAACAAGTTGAAATGCTGAGCCATTGTATTCTGTACACACATACTTACACACTCATTTATTTACATTTATATATATATAAATGTATATATGTATATCAATGTGTGCACTCAGCCATCGAATCAGTTGCCTTCAAACAGATTGGCTGCATTCAAGCACAGCTGCACTTCTTATTTTACAGTAAAGTAAGTGAAAACTTACAACTTACATGCATATATATACATACATGCGTATATGTATATATATATATATATATATATATTTGTATATATATGTATACGAATATTGTAAACAGTGACTACAATGGGAATATATTTGGGTTATATTTGCATCTGGTGCAAAGAACATTCGCTAAGCATCTGCGTAATTGAAGTTATTCGTGCGAGTTTGCCTTAAAAAAATATATATGTTTTTTGTTATCGCAATTTGGCAGTTTTGTGGCTGGTGTTGTGCTAAATACGATCCTCTTTGACAGATGCCTTCCTGTACCCTGAAACCATTAATAATGAAGTATTATATAGTTTAGCAAGTATAAATTACTATATTTACACTCGATTAGCATCAACATCAGTGGCAATATAGTCTTTATTATTTATAAAGCCGATTTGTAAAAGCGATATAGCTGCA
The DNA here is from genome assembly GCA_035042125.1 of Drosophila longiperda. Classification (NCBI taxonomy): domain Eukaryota; kingdom Metazoa; phylum Arthropoda; class Insecta; order Diptera; family Drosophilidae; genus Drosophila; species Drosophila longiperda. The sequence continues at coordinate 3,053,005 of JAWNLV010000003.1, forward strand.
GATTTTCAATTTTAAAAATCTGTTCTCGTTAAATATTCGTCGAATAATGTTTAAATTCAAATTACGATTGTAATAGATTTCAGAATGTTAAGTTATAAAATATATTATGGCATTCTTAAGATTAAAGCTAAAAGTTTCATAAAGATTGAATAAAAAACATATATTTTGGTAACCAAATTGTATTTTCATAATTCCTCGTCGAGCAGTCTTTTTCAGCGCATTATTTTTGGTCCTATTTCATATTTTTTTGTTGTATCAAAGAGCGTTCATTCAATCATTAATAATTGCTTAACATTTTTATTAATTTATTTACTATCATATTAAATAAGGTTCAGCAAAGTAAAATTAACATTCACACAATTGCAATTAAATCTTATTTACCTGATAAGTACTATGAAATGGTAATTGAAAACAATTTTTGGATTAACAGAACCTTTTTTTTTATATGGTATAATATCGTAAGTGCGTGTCATGTTTGAATTAACACGAATATTAAATAAGATTTTCCCCTAAAGTCTTTCCGATTGATGCTTTAAGCTGAAAACTGATTTGATAAGCTGCATCAACTGTCCACCAGATGAGAGAAACGCAATTAAAACTTTCAGATTTATACGCAATTGGGAAAAGGCATGAATTTTTAATGTGTATTTATAAAAATGTAGTTGTTATTTTAACACAACACAAACGGGGGCAGCAGCACCATAAACATTTAGAATTTACGACCCAGTCGCATAATGCGAAACACTCAAATGAACAGCTGTGAATTGTGTGTGTGTGTGTGTGTTGATGTTTGTGTGTTTGTGGAGTATAAATGGTTTGACAACATGTGTTGCCTTTAGGCCGAATATATGTGTCTTGGCAGAATCCGTTTAACAGTTAGTCGAAGTACGAAATAAAGTATATTTTGATTGTTTGGTGAGCCAAAAAGCTAAGCATTTTATGGCCGTTTGTTGGAGCGGGGCAACGCCATCATTTGCATTTCAGAATCAAGTTGAGAGGAACTTCTTGGAATCGACTGAAAATGTCACAAATGGTGTGCTAACAGAGCAAAGAGGTAATAACAATAGCTGCTGACTGCTATCTCTGTATGTGTGTCCCTCCCGCAGGCTTTTCGCGAGGATCCCATATCCGCTCCCCGCAAAAGTGCCCACAATTTGTAAATATTTTTGTTGTTGCTCTCGTTTTTTATACGGAAGCCGTGTCAATACAAGATAAATTGAACTGTACAAGAATTTATGCTGGCACTTTGGAATGAACGCACATTTTCACCCGCAAACTTCCGTACAGCACTCCCATCCCCCTTCCGATCCATCTGGTGTGCCGGCGGCATACTGGTCCCACGTCCTCTGGGGACTTAAAAGTTCAATAATATTTATTTATTTGTTACTTGCTCTTTGACAAAGGCACACAAGATTAGGGCACCAGATCCGTATATCACGCCTAGCATATTGGGTCAGATTTAATGGCGATGCGTAGTTTTATTGTCACACAGAATATGTGGCATGGCAAGGGATACACACCCACACACACTCACACACAGTATCCTTCTTGTGGCAGGACACGCAGTAAATTAGGCGACAAAGATTGCAAATGTCGAAATTCGAAGTTAATTTAAGGCGCCAATGTAAATGGTTTGCTCTTTGATTTACAGCCGCCAATTTGTAGCAATGACATTCCAAAAATAAACAAAAGCCACGAATATCTACTTATAAGGTGTAAAAAAACGAATAACTGTTTCCTGTTGCCAACACTAATCTGTTGAGCTTTTATTTGATTTAAGTAAATATTTACTATTGCTTCAGTTTTAGCAGTCTATTCACGTATCGAATTAAATTAAAAATAAAACAGAATTTGAAGAATACTTTGCTACTTAAAATGCAGCTCAGCTTAATTTTAGTTTTTCTATAATTATTTTAAAAAATTAAAACAAAAATATGTGCTTCAATCTACTTCAAATATTAAAGAAAATTGTTACATGTAATATTGCTTGAAAAAGTTAATTTTACAGATTTGTTTGTTGTTCTTCTGACTCTGCTGCATGATTATTCATGATTCTGTAATTTTTCATTCTTATCGATATGATGCATATGTCATTTCATGTTATCCCTTTTTAGCACTGATATTTTATAAACCCCTTTGCTGAGATACCGGCATGCATAATCAACATAATTTCGACGTATTCACTTGATATTAATTTGGTATAATCGACTGTTAGTTAACAAAGTCAGCTAATAAATTTAAAGTCTTTTGTAAGCTGCATTTCGTCATTTTGGCTAAGTCGAAAAGGACATGCGCAGATCAAAAGCCGGCAAATGCTAAGGGGCACAAGTGTTCCACTGCTAAAATAATGAAACCCAGAGGAGAAGTTAATGAAACGGTTGGCAATGCGAAGGAGATGAAGTGTTCCACTGGTAAAATAACGGGTGGAAAATGAACCAAAGTGAAACTCAGTGGAGAAGTTAACGCAATCGTATAGAATGCGGAGAAGTTTATGAAACAGTCGGCAATGCAAAGGGGATGAATTGTTCCACGGATAAAATAATGGGTGAAAAATGAAACACAGTGGAAACAGTTCGCAATGCGAAGGGGATGAAGTGTTCCACTGTTAAACTAATGGCAGGAAAATGAAACACAGTGGAGAAGTTGAGGCAATCGTACAGCAAGCGGAGAAGTTCATGAAACAGTCGGCAATGCAAAGGGGATGAAGTGTTCCATTTTTAAACTAATGTCAGGAAAATGAAACACAGTGGAAACAGGCAATGCAAAGGGGATGAAGTGTTCCACTGTTAAATTAAATGAAACACAGAAGTTGAGGCAATCGTACAGAAAGCGGAGAAATTAATGAAACAGTTGGCAATGCGAAGGGGATGAAGTGTTCCACTGCTAAAATAATGGAAACAAAATGAACAAAAATGAAACACAGTGGAGAAGATAAGGCAATTGCGGGGTGCAGCATGCGGATGCTGGGATTTGGACCAGACGACAGACACAAGACAGATAACAGTAGCAGCGGGGAAGCAGGAGTTTCCTGACGCTGGTTGCACAAGCGATTTAGTTGAAAATTTGCCTCCCTTGCGAGCGGACGTGACACTCAGACAACGGCTAACGGCTAACGGCTAACGGGAAACGGCTAACGGGAAACGGAAGCCAACTTGTCCGCGTACAATTGCGGTTCGAAATTTAAGTCGTGCGCGTTTTCAAGAATGCGACAACGGCTGGCAAATCTTTTGTTTCAGGCCGTGTAGAAGCGGAGGGTGAGGTGTGCTGCTGCTGCAAATAGGTGCTAAGCGATAGCAAAATACCAGTTGCAAAGTTATTTTAGGGCCGTCCATGGAAAACAACAGAACAGAGCAAAGTCGCATTGAAGACATTGTACAAAAACTTTGTGTGTTTGTTATTTTGTGCACTGAGTGCCACGTTTGAGTCAGCTTACTGGCTTGCCAACTGTATCCGTATCTGGCCGAAATCACTTTAGAATTTGTTCGTTTTTTTTTTGTCTTAAAATGGAAATAGGAATCGCGACCGAAATGTGCAAATGACACTAAAGTGCCAAAAAATAAAACAAAAATCCAAAAAATAAAAAATTAGAGAATAGAATATAAAAATATAACAAGAAAAACAAAAATGAAAAGGAAGTTAAGCTGAAGAGGCGGCCACAACCCCATAAAAAGGGATTATTGTGTCTCGTAGTGGCAAAATACTTGCCGAAGCGAAAGAAAAATTATAATAAAATAAGACAAACTTGCGAAATATATTTTCAATGAGGATTATGCGATAAAGTGTTACCCAAGTGTAAGTAATTTTGCACGTGTTAAATCTCGTTAATACGACAGCATCTAGCATATAAAAAAATGTAATAAAATGTGGAATATAATTTATTATATTCAGCCCAATATGTAATTCTAATAAAATCCCATTTAAAAACCAGCGAAAACTTGTGAAGCAACTAACGAAAACTCTTTGTGCAAAACTTTAACCATTATTCATGGCAAAATACGGTTCGCGCTCGTTTGGCATATGGTACGTGTAATTTTCGAGAAAAACGATGAACTTTTTTAATTGCAATTTAAAATTGTATCTCCAAATGCAAGCATAACGAACTAAAGATTCAGAAAAAGAAAAAGAAACTTAAAAATAGTTAGATTAATTAAAACTTGGCGAACAGAATAAAATTTAAGATGTACCGAAAGTAATATGAGATTCACAAATATCGTATTATTCTCAATAATGTGATTAAATTACTGCTCAATGACAAAGTGCTTCAATTTAATAAAATCAAAATAAAATAGACAAAATGTTGAATGAAAACTGAAACCGGAACAGGTGAATCAATAAAAGAAGCAATGAAAACGCGTTGCTCTAAATTCGAATAACAACCCAAAAAAACAAGTTAAGGAAATACAGTGAAAAGCAGTGGATGTAAGAAAACAACAAGACCAAATTCAGTCCCCGGTGCATTAATTCAATAAACCTATTTATCAGACTCTAAATTGGAACTTGAACTGGGAATAGACACATTTCGCATAGAATGTGAAAAACTTGTGAGCCAAGAGGACTGCGTACTGCACAATCAGAAACTGAGGCCAGCAACGTGCCGAACACTTGGATACAATGTTGCGGCGATGCTGCCACAAACGAGTCCCCAATGGCGACAGTCGCCAGGCAATGAGAGCACAAAAGATGCTGTAAGTGTCATTACTGCTAGGAACTGTGCCACAGGGACTGCCGAGTCAGACAGCCCAAGCAGCCAAGCCAGCACAGCCAACACAGCCAACCCAGCCAGAACAAGCAGAGCCAACACTGCCAACAAACTGACAACTGCAAAGATGACACTCGCAACAGTCGCTGGACGTCAACAGCAGGAGCAGCAGAAGCAGCAGGAGCAGCAGCAGAAGCAGAAGCATCGGTGCCAATTTGTACGCACGAGCAGGACGATTACTTGGCAACACAACTGGCTGGCTATCCGGCTCCTTGTAGTCCTTGCTGCTGTCAACTTGGGAACACGTAAGTTCGGACCGGGGTATAGTCTGCTCACATTCATAAATTTTTGATTTAATTTAAGTTACTCCAGCCAAACCCCACTCAAAAGACCCCCCCCCCACACAGACCTGACCTACGATTTAACTGAAACAGTTTCTGTTTCGTAGCTGAAATTGTTCATCAAATTGGATAATTTTACGCATATGTGTAATACAATTATTGCTCATAATATGTGATATAAAATTGGATTCGCCAAGCAGCTAATTGGATTAATATTTCAATCTAAAATATTGCTCAAATTATCTTTGATGCTGCCAATTTGGCTTTGTTCTGTTAGCCAGAAAAAGATTTTGTGCATATTATTAGGATTATAAACAGAAATATATATATATATATAACATTTAAAAATTATAATAAACAAATTATAAATGTTAACCAAAAAAATATATATATTTATTTCTTAGCTCTACAATTTTTGTTAAAGGTTGCCTAATCTAAAATATTTTTATTTATATTTATAGGGTATCTAATAGTCGCACTTTATTTTTATTTGCTTGTTGTGAATCTCCTTCACATAATACTGCTTAATGTCTGTAAGGCATTTATAACTTCTGCTCCATGAATTTAATTATTGTGTTTGTTTTTATAACCGCTTGCACAGTGAATAAATATTCCAAGCAAAATAATATTCAACTTCAAAAAATATAATAACTAAAAAAACAAAATGTTTTCAAAAGAAACACACATTAATTACATGTCGCGAGTGTACTCAAAATTAAATTGCAATTTTCAGCATACTGTGACTCAAGTTTTAAATATCAGAAGTGGCAACCTTTTAAGCACTCATTCAAAAGCCTATTAACTCCGGAGAATCGACGTCGTATCCGTTAAGCATAATTAAATGAGCTGAACCCGTAGCGTGAATAATTCCACTAACTTGATATACGCGGATTTAAGCCCTGTTATAAATCCGATTAGTAAGTGAGCCGTATTGCACACTTGATAATACATTATTAATTGTAATATATGCAGGTGCAAGTGCCGATTTAAATTGTCAATACAACAATGATAATAATACAAAAGGTGCCAAGTACAAATGTACCCCGTAAGACTGCTGTTGTCGTGTGAACTCAATTGAAAGAACCCTGACCCCAGCTACTTAATATATTAAGCTAGTTTTATTGGCGAGCTTATCTTTTAAAAAGCTTAGCGCACTCAAATGTAAGCAGGTGCGAAAGTGCTCTCATTTCTTATGCTTGGCACTGGCATTGGTTATCAAGGGGGGGAGAAGATAAACCAAAGAAGTTTATTTTAAATGTGTGTGTATACACACAACTGAAGATAACGGTGTGGCTGAGTACACACACATTCTTATGCTCGCTTCGATTATTATGCTGTCCACCTTCCACTTATTAATGAGATCGGCTTCTTATCCAGCACCAGAATACATCGACTTTAATTATATTATTCTTCTGCCAGTTTTCAACTTTTCCAAAACTTCATTAATTATAAGTATAAAAAGGTTTATAAATTTTGCTCCAGTTTTTCTTGGATTAAAAACTCTTAGCGAACACATAGACAATTTTTGTCGAGCTCCTCCTTTTCATTACTTAATGTTGCTAACTAATAAAAAAAAATATTTTTTTTTAATAAAAGACTGGCAAATTGGTGTATTAATGCCTTTTCTTTTTTTAAGTATTAAATCCAGTCTTTACGTAGTTTACAGAGGCAATTTAAATTATTAACAGATGTCCGCTCATTTCAATAAAAAACTTTTAAGCGTTCAACTCGGAATACCGTCTGCCATTCCAATCCAATGATTCATGAGCCGCATTTGTGAGTTCCTTAACCCTACTGCCCTCTGGAGTACAGTTGCACAGTTAAATTGTAAAACCACTTACAACTGCAACTGCATCCGGCAGCTGGTTGCTGGTAACTGGCCAATATGCAACATAGCGAAAATAAAACAATAAATTGAAATTCATGCAGGGCCAAGACAGTGCACAAAGTAGTTTGGGTGGGATATGAAAAATGCGCTGAAAACATTAACGAAATTGAAAACTTGCCAAGAGTGTTAAATAAACACATTTTTAGTGGCACACGAGGCCAAAGGGAGTGGTTGACTATAAACTCATCCAATATCAAGGGCAATAAAGGACGAGCTGGTGCTTCTCCGGCAATCCCGATGCATTTTCTAAAAGGTTTGAGTGCAGCTTATTATGCCAAATAACTAAAGTTTGTCCTCCAATGTTGCTGTTTAATAAATTCTGCAATATTACGCACTCTGCTAATTTTGAGAATGTGCCAAAGTATCAAGCCAAATTCTGCCACAGGTTGTGGTCCGCCAGGCAATTCCAAAATGCTTAGCAAACGCCACGCCTCTTTAGTGTCCAATCCCTTAATGCCGAGCGAAAGCAATTTGCTGAGGCGACACACGAACCAATTGGGTCAGTCCCATACCGCCTGGGTTCGAAACGGTTTGTTTACCTTCATAAATTATGAGTCCACACAGCGAGGAACGGCAATCCACTTGTTCTGGACCATACACATGGGCACATGTCGGTTGACCTCCGACACCGAAGCTGTTTTCGATGCTCTTACTGCTGTTGATGGTGTCGCCTGTCTGCGCCTGAAATTTTACCCAAAAAAAAGACAAAAATATAACACAAACCTGAGCTGAACTCATCTGAACCCAATCGTTCCGCATGGTACCGCACCGGAACAGAGCGGAGCTTGGGCTACATCCTGTCTGCAACCAAAACTCAAATATTTTGTTTTATGACACACTCTGGTTTAGCATATGCAGAACAGAATATTAGAAAAAGTTAAACCTTTAATTAAACTAGACCTCTCGTTAAAAAACTACTATGATTGCTAAAGTTTCATTCAACAACTTTTACAAATTATGTGTCAGGCGTTCAGCTATTTAAAGGAATATATTTGTTTAATTTGACTGCAATTTAATATACCTTAAATTTCAAGATCATCATTATCTTCTTATAGCCATACAACGCTTGCCATACCTTACTATATATACTATATATAAAAAATTGAAGTTGAACAGGAAGAAAAAACCTTCACAATTTTTATTATAACTTTAATTAAGCTGAAATCACGGATAATTTATTCAAAATTGTGTATTAATACCACTGTACATTTACTCAAAGGCCAACAAACAACATTTTTTACGGTATACTCATCCGGCTGGTTTTTTGACTTAAAAAACGAGCCGGCTTAAATTATTCAGAGGGTCAGTGTTGACGTCACTGACGAGACGTGCCAGCAATCAAAAGCGCAAGCCAAAACACATAAGTGGAAAACAGCGGAAAAACAATGGAAAACCATGCTGAAAAGACAATCACACCAACAACAACAACAACAGCAAGTGTGTGGGATTTAGTGGTTTGGGTTGGGGGGGTGTGTAATTGTTGAGAAGAGTATGGAACAAATGCTCACCCGATGACAAAGTGCAGTCGACCAAAAGTCAACGAGTCTTATGAGCGAGGTCTAACGGAACATTCGACCGACCATTCTGTGTTCCCTTCTCTCTGTCCCTATGTTGTCCAGGCGTGAGTAAGCCCCAAAAATAACTAATGAAATGCCAGAGCAAAGCCCAATAGAGAGCACTGGTTCAGTTTTTGGGGCCTTCGCTGAAATTTATGAAATATTCCCAGAGCACATGCCGACAGACGGCCGAACTGAGCCCAAACCTAAATGAAAAATGTTTTGTTTTGGCGACGCTGGAACTTATTTATGAGCTGTTCCGGTAGCAGCAACAGCAGCAACACCAGCAGCAGCAGCAGCAGCAGAGGTCGGTAACTGTGTCTGTGGGTGGGTCAATATTTGGTTTGGTGGAATAAAAACGAGCAGCGAGATAAAAACCATTGCGGAAGAGACCAAAAACAAATAATGTAATGTCCTGCAGATTCGCATAATTATTTCACTTGATTTATATGCAACCACTTGGGAATCGCCCTCAGGAGTCACTGTATTTCCTGGAGCTCCAACAATTCAGCAACACAACAATATCAACTACATTCACATTGGCAGAGTTGGCTGTTCAAATTTTTGCATAATCAAACTCAAAATGCAAATACGGTATTTAGTAATTTTATTGGAGATTAGTCTGATTTGATTTCCAATCAACCGTTCGTCACGTGATGAGCATCTGAGAACTGATTTTATTTTTCATTCTTTTTGGAAATGAGAAATTGTTTCAGGGCGAACCTGAGCCAATTTCAATCTGAATGTCATCAGCATCCTTGGCATGAATTATTTTTCTAAAGCTATGTAAATGAGGCTTGAATTCAAATTTGCAACACGAAGCTAAAACTGACCTTCAAGGTAAATTACTCATGAATTTAAATATGAACGGTTTCGACAAATATACTTTTACTTAATTTTAGGTCATGTGAATTACAATTCAACTTTGTTTGAAAACACTTCTCTATTCTACAAATATTTAATCAACATTTAATTTTTGGACAACCACTTAAAGCACTTTCAATTAAAAATACCAAATTAATTATTAATAGCATATATAGAGTGATATATTTAACTGTAAACAAAGGGGTCTTAAATTTTGCAAATCGTCTTATCGATTTTTTTTTTAATTATTCAAAGTATTTTTATTTTTATTTGTGCATTCGGCTTAAATTAATTTTGTGTTGCAATATATATATTTAAGTAATACTTCAACTTGTTTTTCTATCATATAAATATTAAATAAAATGTATTATTAATTATAAAAATGTGTATAAATTTGATTTTCTCCATAAAAGAAAATATTTGTATAACAAGCATATATATCAGCAAGTTATAGTTTTGTGTAATTATCAGTTTTATTCATACTGAGCACATCTGAGGTATGCGATGCCTTTATGAAATGACACAAATATTTCTGCTCTTTTATGCTTTGTTTCCTGTGCCCTTTGATGTGAGAAAAACAGACTCGAGAATGCGTCTGGTGTTTGTAATGCGTTGCCTTTGGAGATCTTTATAAGAACGTGGTGAAGTTCTAGACCGAAAATGAGTACGAGTACATTGCGTATACGTAATGGGGCACTGTACAATGCTCTAGTTTCAATTTGCTGTAACTGACGAAGAAACTTCCATTTGGTACACGTAGACACCAAACATGATGCCATAAAAATAAATTGAGGCAACACCAAATAAAGCGAAAATATTGCGACGAAGAAAATAAATACACAGAATCTGTGTGAAGGGTTTGAAAGAGACAGCAAAAGCAGACAGCTGGGCGGAAAATGGGGTTAAGGATGGTAATGGTGTACCCAGTAGGCGTCGGCCCGACTGTTCGAGTTGTTTGGCTCCTATTGAATTTCGAACTGACAACAACAAAACAGCCATCTGGTGCTGTTAACGTTATTTCTGTGTTGGCATAACGTATAAACATATTTTAACTGTGACGCCCAACATATGTTTCACTTTGAATGACTACAAGCAAATGGTTGAAGCAATTTTCACCAAAACACAACACATTTAGCAGCGGCTCTAGACAGTCACTACTGTTTGCTCTGGTTGCATGCCACACAGCCACAGTGAGTGAGCCACCCACTCGTTCATCTGCTTACCCACACGCATGCAAATCTATTTTTAATGCGCAGACAACATTTTGTATTTGCATAACATTTATATTTTATATATATGGCTTTTGCTCTTCCATCGAGCTGGCGAATATGCTTATTTATTTATTTATATGTTTTGACGTAAAAAATACTCTCGTAATTGCTTATTGATCGATTTCGTAAATGTTTCCTAAACACAAATTTTGAATATTTATGATTAATTCGTGCTCATCGCATCAAATATCAAATGCCCAAATTACAATTCAGCAATTCAGCTAGACTAAGTGGGTTGAATAAATGTTTATAAATCATGCAAGGACATAAGGCACTTGACGACAACTTGGCGAAGAGTGCAAATTGATTTGACATGCATTCATAATGATTGTGAAGTGTAGTGATATAAATATAAACATTGATTTAAATGGATAATCAAACATTTAGTTCATTTCTTAGTTTGGATGTGTCTTCAACTACCTTTCTACTGACTGGGGCACAGAATAAGTTGGCTACTTTAAAGAACTGTTATCTAGAGCATTGTTAAGTTGCGACCTGACGGAAACAGTTGAAATCGCATATTAACAGGACCCCAAGGAGCAGCATTACCCATGACTCCAGACAGCATTCGCATTCGCAATCTCGTTCGCAACCGCTGAAACAAAAAGAACCAGTTTGGAATTGTCAACAGACAAATATAGACGCAATTTCAGTTACACCACTTAGCCAACTAGTTTGCCCCGGCAAAATTGGTTAGGGTGTGAGTTGGCCTGAAAGGAGCTAATCCGAACGCCTTGAGAAATCTGCTGGCGCGTGTTTTATGTGCACTCGAGGCACCCATAACCAAAAGTAGTCCCCAATGAAAAGTTTCGCTTTTATGTGTGTTCTTTGGTGTTTATTGCCGCGGACTGCCTGCACGGCTCCATCACCCATAGTCACAGCATGCCAACATCCTCACTTAGTTTTTTCTGGCTTTGCATTCTCCCACTTAGATATCAGATTGTGGCTGGCAGCGGAGCGTTCCAGACTCTCGAGTAGTTAGCAGTGGATTTTTAATTATGACTGCTGACAGCCACGCATCCTGTGCGCCATTTTGTCCTTCCAACTACCATGACTTTTTATTGGATATGTAATTACTTTAAGCCCTCAGCGTCTTCAAATTACAGCATCATGTTTTTTTTTTTTTTTTATAATTACTTGCGCCGCTCAGCAGCAGAGCATAAAAAGTTACGCCTCCCGTTTAAACCAAGCTAAGCTTCTTGCCAATTCTGTTGGTCCGCTAATGATGTACGTGTACACGCATCAAATGGCCAACAAAACGCGACTAAGCATAAAATCATAATTAATTCATTGACCTTTCACGGGTCAACCAGAGACAGATGTGAATATTAGTAGCTCGTAATGAGCTTTTAGAGTTAATGTATATTGTAGCATTAATTAAATAATCCGTTTGTACTTTGAGTAATTTCTGAACAACGTGGAAGCCAGCGAGGCACCATTAAAATATGATTTAACATTTGCTTAGCATTTAAATAATTATAATAACAATTTGGTATACTTTAATAAGAAACAAAAATGAAGATTTTGGCATACTTTTTTGAGGAACAACCGATTTAATTGATGCCAAGTTCAGGTGTTGAGCAGAGTACTTAATATTTAAAAAAAATCTTTCTCATCTGTTCTACAAGTATTTAATTTAATCAAATTATCATAATCTGAAATTATGTTAATACTTATACCAAGCACTTTTTCGGCAGTAATTCATTAAAGGTCGAGGAACAGATGTCTTCTGCTTCTGTTTCTGACTATTCCAGCATATTCATTGGAAAATGTTCTTATTCACAGCTGCAAATTAGCATCTCATAAATAAAATATTGCACCTGTGAACTCTGTGTAATATCTACAATAGGCAAACAACTTTCATTAAATTTTAATTAAAAAACAATAATATTTTATTAAGGCCAGAAGGTACTATAGATAATATTCATGTCTTCTATGTTTTTTCATTAATATCCACAATTTTTTTTAAAGATTTTTATTTGTTTAAATGTTTGTTATAATTAATTTTTACATATTTAAACACGTCCTTATGATGATTAGTCTAATTGTATCTTTTCGGGCTTTTCCCAATCATTAACCACAGATATATTAAATAAAAAATTTAATTTATTTTACTTATTCTCTTTTAGTTGCATATAATTTAATTTAAGCTATAATCTAAAAGTTATATTCTGTAAAATAGTTTTTTAAAATTGTGAACAGATTTCAGTTCACGTTTCAAAATATGTTAAAGTAAAGTAAAATTGCACATTAAATATTATCGCTTTTTAGAATATGTTCCGCTACCGTTTTTAGGGATGGTCCTAGATGAATATTATGTATATTTTGATACAAGTCTCTATAAGAATTTGTATATCATTATCATATTTTGTGAAATGCTCCACCATTTAACGTCATGTTTGGGTAATGCCGCTGATTACGTTGACGAGCCCATTGAAGTGTGCATTATGTTTTCTAAAGAAAAATTTAAATTTACATACACTCGCAATCAATTGGAGGTATCTAAGTGTGTGTGTGTGTGTTTGAGCGGATGTGCTTTGGGTTTTTGCGATGGCCACAGTGGTCGAAAGCACCAGTCCTAATTTGAGTAATACACGGCCTCATTTAAGAGCATTACTATTCAGTTGGCGTGCAGATTAACCAAGGAAAGAGAGAGCGAGAGATACGTATATATATATAAGGAGAGTGAGAGAGAGAAAAAAAGAAAAAATGCTTGTGAATGTAGCCGCTTGTTCATTTTGGTAACATTCCTAAATTATGAACCTTGCCAAGTATTGTGGCGACTGAAAAGACTAAAACAAACTACTGCCACACAGAGTTTTGAATTGCTCGGAGGAGTGACAGTGTCTCTAAGGATGGAATGGAAACGGCGAGCCACTTACCATGCCGTCGGGCAATTCAAGTAGATGGCCAAAAACTGAGCAAAAACAATTTAAGTGTTATTGCACGTTTCGCTTACATGTCCTGGCAGGACACCACAGGAGCTGTATGCTGGCTGGCTGCTTGTATTTATTTTTGTTGGCTATGTGGCTATGTAGGCGGTGGTTTTGTGTCTGCCGCATGTCGCATGACGCCTTTGCCTCTCTTCTCAACTGCCGCCATTTTGTCGCCTAGTGCAATAAGTGTTGGGATCACACTTTATGTGTTCGCCTTTTAAGGCCCGTTTCGTTCCTCGAGGGCCCCTCGAATTAGATAAACTAACGCCGGAATTTGCTGTTGCGTTGTGGCCTGTAAATTAATCGGCTTAGAAGCCAAAAACAACCATATCACTGGCATACACGAGCAGTTCAAGCCGCTTACCAAAAAAAAAAAAAAACCAAGCTAGAATCCCTTACGAAATGCCTGAGCAAAAACTGCGTTTAAAGCAGTCACTTGGGACAGCTTATTGTCTTTAATCTGCTTTAATTGAATATTTGAGCAGAAGCAACTATTTCGAGATTTGGGTTTCTGTCGATTTGTATCTTAACAACACACAAAACAAGCAAACAAAGAGCAAAAACCGTTCTGAAGAACATGCAAAAAATGCAACAATTACCAGAAGCTGAGTGATGGATTTTACCGGGTTCTGGGCGAAATAGATGTAGATTTAAAATTTACTATTTCGTTTCGTTTTCAATTTGCATTTTTACCACATTTTACATTTTCGGCTGGAAGTGTTTTACCTATTTTTTTTTTTTTTTGGGATTGGCTCTTTTACCTTTTAACATTTTTAACTGGCTGCCGACCCAATACCTTATCACCACGCCCAAATCTCACGCAATCACATTTACATTCACATTCGTCCATTCGTAGCAAAAAAATGTATGCAGTTTTTGTGTGGACTATTTTTCTTTTGCTTTCGTTAAACTGAAAACTTGAAAAATGAATAAAATACGCAGTAAGCGAACGGTCGAGTTTTAGGTTGAAATTGTACCTATATCAAGGTCTGACAAGAACGTGAAGTGAAATAATTTAAAAATGCAAATTCTTTGCCAGCAGCGCATTCAAATCTAGCTAAAAATCTGCAATCAACTTAAACCAGCGACTAGACGACTGATTCTTACTCAGTGGAGAGTTTATTTTTGGCCAACCTTTTGGCCAGTGTGTATTCTGGACAGGATAAATGTGTTTTCACCTTTTTCGCCAATATGCTTCATCTCCCAACTGTTTAGGAGGCAAGTGATTTGGGGAATACATTCATTTCTTGGGTCACTGATTTTTATAATCCATTTACATAAAAAAAAGTTGAATTAATGAATTTACGTTACACTTTGTAATTTACATCCCTAATCAATAATGCAAGGAATTACGAAATAAGTACTTTATTCATAATAAATTATAATATCAAACCAAAATTATAACTAAATTCAAGTACTTATAAGAGAAATGACAAATTGAATCTCAAGCTCAACTTTAAATTAATCGTTTTGTAGTAAAAACCCCAAACAAAACCGACAAAAGTAAAAAAAAGAAAAATATTTCATGTAACTTGTTTGAAACAGTTTTGGAATCGTCGCCAGCTCAATTTGTTGGGGCTTGCTAAACTTTCCACATGAACGACTTCGACTTCTGAGTTCTTAGTTCACGCCCTCATCATTTTCTCATTTTTTTTTTGCTGATATATTTTTCTTTTTGTTTGCCTCTTCGACAAATGGCAGCGTTTGGCGGCTCCTGCTGCCTATTGACCCCGAGGCGACAAGTCTTCTTGTGGGTCGTGACAGCAACTTTTGCCAGCAAAAAGTTAAGATGTGTGGGAAGCTAATCACTGGATCACAAGACCATTTCACATACACACACACACACACAAAAGCAGAGAAATTGTGAGAAAATCTACTGCCTGAAGTGATTAACCTTTATGCTCTTAATATAGTTGACACAACTTTGCTGTCCACCATTAAAATTCGATTTAAACTATGTTTAGGATGTGGAATTTTTGTGTATTGAATTAAATTTGCACAAATTTGTGTCAAATAACAATTATATAATTTAATTGCAATAATTTAAGCAATATATAATGTAAAATCTAAAATGCAAATGGTTTTAGCCGCATATAAATATTTAATATTATTTGAAACCACGTTAATTTGCGTGTTTCTCTGTTGGCCAACGCTACGAGTTGCCAAACAAAAATTTCAAGCAGCTAAATTTTAAATAATTATAAACGTGTCGCAACTTTTTTACTGAATACTCATAGGTACTCGTATATTCTATGGGGCGTATCCGGCAAAAGGAAAAAGCAAAAAGTTTTTAATGGTTGGCTAAATCTACACGCCTTCCCCCCCCCATCCCTCTGCAGCACCAGCTAGCCTCCTGTCGAGCTGAAAGTCGCCGCAGCAGCGACAGAAAGCGGCGAAAAATTTTATGATTTTAATTAGCATAAAAGCGTAATTGAAAATTAACGGAAACGAAATACATAACGAATGCATAACAAGTAACACAGTGTTTTACCTGTGCTTACAATTACTACTTAAAGTTAGCAAAATGCGTATATGGAGCATAATTTAAGGCATGCAACTTAAGCCCAAAATACGCCTTTGAAAAATATATTTTTTTGAACTGAGCTGCTTTGCATCAGCAGCAATTTCGAATGAAAACCATTCAAGAAATTTGCGGTTAAATTTTGTATTTATTTAGGTCTTGCGCAATAAATATTAGCACTGTTTTGGTTGTCTGATATGAAAATAATCGATATATGATTTATGTAATCAGTTAATTAATGTAAGATTTTCTTAAGGAATTTTCGTTAATATTTACTTAATAGAGTCAAAGAGATTTGTTAGCTCGCTTGTGGCTTTAATATTATATATATTTTTTGTGGTTACTATTTATTTTATTCATAAATTGATTTTAAGCTGTCGAGCATAAAACAAAATAAAATAAAAATATAAGTGCAATGAATTTTTGAATACAAACAGACTTTAGTTAAATATTTATTTAATAAAGTCAAGTTTGGTTTAAGCTTGCCTTTTATGCATTTATTTTTGCCTCACAATCTTCAATTATTGAAGCATATAAAAGTTATAAATTTTTAGCTAACTTCCTAAATATTTTATGTGGACATTATTCATGTCTTTATCACAGCTGCCAGTGGCTCACTTAAATGGAGCAAATTTGTATATATATATATATGTGCCTTCTGTTTCACCCACAGACCGTGCCACCTGCAACACAGCCTACGTCCAGGCAATTGCCACAGAACCGCAGCTAACGACTTACCCGAGATCCACTCTGTCAGATAGCCCAATGACAGCACAAAACGATCTAATTACGACAGCCCGAAACTCAACAACATTACTGAATGCGAAAAAGCCAACAACCGCAATAGCAACAGCAGCAACAGCAACGACAACAACAACAACAACGACAACAACTACAAATAGCGGCAATGTGAACACGACCCTGGGCATGTCATCAACAGCACCAACGATAACGGCAACTTCGAATACGACTAAGACTCCAGCAGCGGCAACAGCAACAGCAGCAGCAGTGGCAGTGGCAGTGGCAGCAACCAAGTCTACACAAATTAGTCTAACTACTCAGCCCAAAACGGTGGCTAAAACACAAACAGCGGCTACGACAACGATGATGACGGCGTCGACGATGACGATGGCAACAATGCTCATATCAACAATTTATCCGGCATCAACAAAACAACCAGAGACTGCTTTTCCAGCCAAAATAGTCACGGCGACAGCGGCGACGACAACGACGACGGAAACGGATGCCCACAACTCCATTGGAACAGCAATGTTATTGCAAATGGAACAGGTGGAACAGCAGCAGGATGCGAATGGGGAACAACATAAGGCGCAGGAGCAGGAGCAGGAGAGTGTAGTGCTGCAGCATGCTCATCCGGTGAACGCTGATTCACTGACTAAGGGTTTCTCCATACCCACATTTCTGCCACCATTTCCAGTGTTCGCGGCCGCAGATTTGCCAGCTTACCGCGCTGCAGCAGATGCCGCTGAGGCAGCCGCTGCTGCTGTAGCCGCAGAGGCAGCAGCAGCAGCAGCGGCAGCTGCATCAACTCTGGCAACGGAGGCTGTCACTTTGTCACCCGAGCAACAGCGACAACAAATGTTTAATGAGCAGCATTCGTACTTGGCCTCCCACAATGGGGCCCTGTTGCCGGGCCAGCAACCGCTCAGAAATCTGACAATGCCCGTGCTAAACATCACAGCGCAAATGGGAAATCACGCGTACATGCCATGTCAGGTGAGTTCCTCCACAGCCACAGCCTGAGCCTCTCCACAAACCAAACTCATTCCGAATCCCAAGCCCAAGTGCTGCTGCACTCATCCATCATCAAGCTAAAGTTGCATAAGAAGTATTACATGACCCATTTGCACATGCCTAAAATCTGCGTTCTAATTAACAGATGTCTGCAGTTTATACTTTTATGTCTATGTCGGAAATTAAATGAGTTAACATTTTATAAGTATTTTAAATGTATACAAAAATATGTTTTGCTCTCGTTTCATTTCTTTGATATGAGTTTTCCAGACAGCTGTCTTTGTATCACCGGCAAGTTGTCTAATTAAATGCAAGTTTTAATTGGTAATCTAATCAACGTGGCCGTAATCAGATGAAGCTCAGTGGCAAAAAAACTTTATAATGATATCCCTTTTCAAATCTCTTCAGATAGTTGGTTATTTTGCTTTAGTTTCCTATTTTGCATTTACTTCTCGGTGGCACCTTGCAGCGCTTATTTACCTTGCCACACTGTTGTCTGTCGTCCGGCAACAAAACTTTGGCCAGAGTTCACCATAATTTCATTTGCATATCAACAAATTTATTTTGTTTGCTTTTTTTTTTTTTTTTTGTATGACGTAAGCAAGGCAAACAACCTCTTCGAGTATTTGCCATACACATTTCACATTTTTACGTCGAGCTATTTATTTGGCCCTGTTAAGGAGACTCGCACACTCATGTTAATGTAAATAGTTTCTTTTGTTGTTGTTGTTGCTGTTGGTTTTTCATTTTTCATATATATATATATTACTCTTCACAATACTTATATATATTGTGTAATTCGTATGTATGTATGCAAATAAGTTTGCAACTATCTTCGTGTTTTGCCGTTTTCTTTCTTCATGTTTGTTCTCAATATGTAAATACAAACTAGGTTTATCTCTGGCTTGGTAAAATGAAATACTTTAACGAGTCGGCAAGGTCGTTAACTTGGCTCTCTGAACATACTTGTGGCATCTGATGCCATTTCCAAACAATCTCAGCATAACTCATAGAATGCTAATAAATTAAAAAAAATATAATTTCGACATGATTTGAAGTTGATCCGAATATAAATTCAAAGCAAAAGAGACTGAAAATATTTTTAATTGCCTTTTAATTTTTTTTGTTATTTTTTACGATTCATTTAATTTATATGCAAATGCCAATTTTGTTCACAGATTCATCGCCTGTCTGACAAGCCTGTTTCCTGGGTGCGTCTGCTTGATGGTCACATAATCAGCGTGGATGAGACTACCTTTATTGGGGACGAGCGTTTCCAGTCGATTTACCAGGAGCATGGCGACTACACCTGGTCCCTACAGATTAAGTACGTGGAGTCCAGCGATGCTGGTTGGTACGAATGTCAAATGGCCACAGAACCCAAACTGAGTGCCAAAGTGCATCTGGATGTAATTAGTGAGTATCATGTGTTAGTTCTCATTCAACTTCAGTGCATTCAGATTAAATATTTGCACTTTGCAGCACCCAAGACTGAGCTTATTGGCGATCAAATACGCTTTGTCAAAGCTGGCAGCAAAGTGGCAATTCATTGCATCGTTCGTGGCACACTGGATCCACCCAAATATATCATCTGGTTTCGGGGCCAGAAGAAAATCAGCGACAGCGATGAGCGCAGCGGCTGGTATACCCAGCTAGATCGAAATATATTTGGCAATGTTGGTGATAATCAAAATACTGTAAGTAAATCATTTTAATAAATATATAAAAACTATTAACCAGCAGGAATGCTATAGTCGGTTAAGATTATTAGAAATCCTGTAACCAACTGCTAATTTTACTTTAATTTAAATGTCAAATATATTTTATAGAAGATATCTTCTTGCCTGCTGAAAATAGTCCTATCAATATGAGAGATCTTTTGGGATTAAAAAATTACCCACTTTTGATGAGATTTTTACAGTTGCTCTGCATTTAAAAGTGTGATTTTTTATCGAATATATATATATATATGGGTTAACTTTGTTATATGCATTTTTAATGAACAAATATTGCATAAATCAATCAGTATGTGGCACTGTTAACTGTCAACACTGTTGCCCTTTTTTAGCTTTGAGTTGAGCATTGAATTAATAAAATTCACGTAATTTACAGATCGGCTCATTAATTATACCGTTGGTGCGCAAAGAGGATTCGGGAAATTATACGTGCCAGCCATCAAATAGCGTTTCCGTCTCCGTTGACCTGCACGTGCTGAGCGGTAAGTCCAGCATAGTTACACATACATACATACATACATGCATACACACATACATACATACACACACACTTTGATACATACATTTGTATTTATCATAAACATGGATTATTTCGTGTTGCAACTGCTCTGTAGCAATAAATGACAAGTGATTATGTTTTATATTTTTATATCAGGTTTAATGATTCATATTAATTGCAAGTGTCGCCACACACACGCGCACACACACACTGACACACACACGTACTTACACTTATACATTACTTACTATTCCCAACAGGTGAGTATTCCGCATCGGCTATCATGTCCGGAGTGGCAGAACGTACGAGGCGCAGCACGTTCCTTTTGCTACTGCTGCTTTTGGTGTTGATCCTGCGTCAGCAACGACTGTGGCTGGGCGGTGGACGGAGGTGTACTGCTCGGCTGGAGGTCTCCAAGACGTTGCTTATTACGTGACTCGCTTATTGAGCGGCCAGTCCGAACTTCAATTATTTGTAAGCTTTTGCGCAATGTGCAGTTATGTAATTTAGGTTAGAGATTAATTAAACGCGTCATTGTAAATATCGGAGACGCGGGGGAAAAAAAAGAAGCAGAGAAGGTATAACTTTCAATAATTAAGTTTACAGTTAGCAAATACCTGCATGCCTGCAGTGTGTATGTATATGTATATGCGGTTGTGTATGTTATAGTTGTTAGAATAAATAAATCAACAAAATCAATTAAAAATGTAAAGTAAAATTGCTGTCGGCATAATTCGACTGCGCAACATACTCTGTTCCCAATGTAAAATTTTCGCAAAAATTTTATTGAAAATTTAGGTGATTTCGAACTCTGCCATTTGCGAGACTGGTTGTGTTTCTGGCATTAGAAACCCATCGAAATCATTGCACCTTGTCAAACTATAAAGAGTATAAAATTTTCAAAAAAAACATTGGAACAGAGTATACAAATAATATAATAACATATATACGATTAATGTAATTAACTTATATACTAGGTTAAGTCAATTTCTGATGAATAATAATATAAAATCAACGAGATGTTGCCATTTACAGTTGTGAAACAGATCAATAATTAGATTATTGTAATCCAAATAAACTTAAATCTGAATATTTCAAATACAATTCAATAAATTCATCTGAAAGACAAAGAGAAATTTGTTTTATTTATTATAGTTTAACTGTTGCATGCATTAATTAATTGGATTATAATATAATTGCATTTTTTAATACCTTAAAAAAACAGATATGCACAATTAGCGTTAACAGTTGTTAAATATTAAAATAATATTTGTGGTCTCTTAATAAGTGATTTTAAACATCAGCACGCTGAATTGACTATGGTATTAAATGCATTTATTTGAGCAACTTAAACAGTTTTAAGGATGGCTTTTTTGGCCTTATATCTTTTATTCAAATTGCCAACTAAACGAGATTTAAAATAACGTCGGTGTAAATCCTCTTTCGTTTGAAGTTAAGCTCTTCGACTTATCTGCATACAGCTGTCTATTAGTATATTACTCCGCTCAAATCAAATCCATTTAAAATAAATATTTTAGCCAGGTTCTTATGACAATGACAGGAAGAAATTGGTCCCATTTACAGCAGGCATAGAATCAGTTCAGGATCCTTTTCTTGAATGGATGTGCATAAATAATTTAATATTTTATGGTAGTATTTTTGGGTCTCAAATATTCAACCCATCATTTAAAGGAGTAAAAAAAAGAAAATCAAAAAAATGGGTCGTCAGCGTTACAAGGAACGAAGGGGAAACACTTATGGCCAAAAACAGCAGAAAACTCATAAAAAAAAATGTATAGAGAAAGGCAACCGTAACCATAAAATGACGAATTCCAGTCGTCGACCAAACGGGGTCATAAGGCCCTTAAGGTAGACGCTCTATTTTATTGCAGCGGAAATCACATCTCACACAGCCACAACAAAAATACAAAAAACAAAAAAATGGCAAAGAAAGAATGGAAAAAATGCGAAAGAGCACGTAAAATTTGTAGAGCAAGGAGTCGGCATAAGGGCAATTTCCAGAGCAAAGCATCAAAGGAAACAAAACCAAAGTAAGAGTGCAAAAATTGAAGGAGCCCAACTGAAAGCTACCCCGTACTCAGCGGAAAAATACAACTTTTTAAGGTCAAAATTAATTAATTTAAAAAATATTCCAGATAATATTATCTTTAAAATTGCATCACCAATAATAAACAAGGGGTTAATTATTTACTGACACACACAACATATTAAATACCTATTTTTTAACTCATTTTCATTTTCAAAAATACAAAATAAATATAAATAAATTGTTTTCAAGAGTATACAATTTGAAGAATAAATTGAAATGGATTCAACTTACCAATTACTATACTCTACATTAACCCGCTAATTACAAAAAGCTTTACATTTTTATTGGACTCACATTTTGCATTTTAGAGTTAAGTGTAGGGCATAATAAGAGAAACTTCTAGGGTCAGTTTATATTCTTCGCGTTGTGCTCTGAGCTAATGTCCAAATAACTGACAGCTGCTGAGTAAACGGAACGGCATAAGTAAAGGGTAAGTAAGGCCAAGACAAGAAAGCCATTACGTCCTTAAAAGCCACGTAAAAGATACTGCGAAACCCATTTGAACAGCTAGAAAATCCATAAAGATGCAACAATTACTTAAGTAGTGGTGATTTGGTCTCAGTTACTTACAGGCAATACATATAATTTGGTTTTTATGTGATAATTATAATTATACTTCTTGGCAGTGAAAAATAAAATCCCCACTGACAATTTTGTTGCCTTTTGTATCAAAATCAAATTACTCAACAAATTTAGCAGACGACAAAAGCAGATACTTTGCAATGTCAAGTGACTGCTAAATAATCTCATAAAATATGATAAATTATTTTTTGCTGTTGTTTGTTTTGTGTCGTTAACTTTTTTTTGTAGTCCCCTTTTTCTGCTTTATCGCTGATTTTGTGAAACTTGAGGTATAATTTTTGTTATATTTGTATGCCAAAAACTGGTGAATGCCTTAAGTGACTTGACTTTTCCAGCAGTAAAGGGAATACAAAAAAAAAAAAATATATATATGCATTGCTGAGGAAGATGAAAAATCATGTCTTCAAAATAGGAAGCAGAGGCAAGTGCTCAAAATGACATCCTGCACTGACTTGCCGGTCATCGTGCACCATTCCTTACTGCCACTGAGTCGCCATCAAGTCCCTCTTCGTCTACCTCTCTTTGTCTATGTCCCTGTTCCTCTGTCCCATTAAGCAGCCACCCATTTAATTGTGTTAACATCATGGCTAACTCGGGAAGTCCTTCGCCTGCAAGGGTTTTTTTTTTGTACTTTTGACGTATGCCCACTTTTGCTCTCTCACGCTTTTCCTCATGGACTCACTTTGGCTTTTTGCTTTTTGCTAGGCGCTTTTTAACATGTTTTGTTGGCCTTTCTCTGTTTTACGCCTTCCGCTGTTTGCTGTCCAGTGAGTGTACTTCGCTCAGTGCTGCTTGGGTTTTGGGGCAGTTTTCTGAAAAGCATTTAAGTTGAGTAAAGTATTTGTGGTTTAACTTTTTCGCATGCAAGCACCACTCACCACCATTCACCGCTCTCCACTTCCCATATTCCCACAGCATGCCCTGATTCATTCGCCTGTTTCGCATGTTTTGTGGGTTGGCTACTCTTGGCATTATAGTTGTGGGTGGATGGGGATGGGGATGGAGTTGAGGATGCCAGAAGTGTGCGGTGTTTTTGAGTGCTCTGCGTTGACTTTTGGGCAAGGGGCTTTAGTTGTGTTTGCGGTTTCGCATTTCTGCAAACAGTAAATAAGTGTATACAAGCCAAAAGTTCTAAATGTCCAAAGCAAATAAACAAACGTCGCTTGTCCGCTTGGCTAATACTGTGAGTTGACTGCGTCTTAAATTTCGCAACAAAAACCTTTAGGTGATTGAAGAAAAAAAAACTTGACTAAACAAAACAAATAACTTTCAATATAGCCTAATATTTGTCGAAAGTATATAAATTAAAATTTACGTTCCTATATAAGTCATTCAAAGTGACATTTTGGTGATAGCTATTTATTTTATTTAAGATGCTTTCAATTTGATGTAGAAGTATATTTTAAATTCATTTTGCTAATATAATTTTGCCAATATAATTAAATTGCTTTTCACTGACTGAAATGCAAACATTTCGCTTAATTGATATTTTAATGTAATTTATATAGCTAATGCTAATTGAAATTAATAATTGTATATTAAAATAATTAATTACACTTATTTAATATTTATTGGCACTACAAAAATAAACATTTCGATTATTATATTAAACATAAAGAGGAAAAAAACGAACTAAAGGTTCAATTTTGACTCCGATTGGATTGTCAGGCTTAATGATGTGCTGCTATATAAAAGGTATTATCCCTTTTGTATCAATGCATCTTAAGAGCTTAAATTTGAAGAAGATAAATGACATTCACGGGCTGCCAAACAATTTAATTCGAATGGCATTAGCTTCATCTGCACAGCAACAGGATGAAAGGCAGCCAGACAGCCAGGCAGCAAGTAAAACAACCAGCCAACCAGCCAACCAGCTATTGCCAGTTTTTGTTTAAACTAGCATTTTGGCCATTGGTACCCCAACAACCAGTTATGGCTTGAAGGTCGGTTAGCGTGCGTGTAAAGTGTAAATTGTGGGTTCGTTTTGCCTAAATGCAAATCATTTTCAAGAGCATTTGCATTGAGTACGCAACGCGGATGGCACAGCCAAAATCGATGTATCAAAAGAGCACAGGCGGGGACCATTGGCGCTATCAGTGGTGCTTATGTGGATTATAGCCATGGATTGGTGTTGGTTTTTGGTGCTTTTTGGGCGTGTGTTCCATGTTAGGCTATATTTAGCATTCTTGTTATGCGCCGGTCATTAGTGCTGATGAATTCGCATTTCAGTTATAAATACATATTTGAAATTTGCATTTGCAAATGCAAATCAGCCGTTAAAGCCATTTCGAATGCGAACGCACAACCGGAAATCCTATTTGTGGCCACAGTTGTAATGCAAACATGCGAGCTGCGTGTAAATTCAAATAATGCCACTTTCCACCCATCAAATGTCTAATATCTAATTTGGAATGATAAACTCATTGATATGTATGGTTATCACCGATGTGAAAAACGGCATTTTATCTGTAGTTCACATGGCGTATGCTTAATGCTATCACAATATTCTTATGTAAGCTTACAAAACTGTTGCCAAAACATCAATAACAAACAATTTGACATCAGCTACAGAAACTCCATTAAATTCCACTTAATATCTGTATATATATATATATATACTATATATATATGTACAAGAAAAGGCAGAATATTTGTTTGGTGAAAGTTTTCGCCTTCGAACTCAGACAGATAAACTATGAAGAAAATGTGAAAGTGTTTTCTTAACTTTTGAGCATTCAAGAAGCTGAGACAAAAGTATGATGATGACGCTTATGATATTCGAATCCAGATAACAACTTTGCTAACCACAAATCAAGTCCTTTAACTTTATATA
The DNA here is from genome assembly GCA_035042125.1 of Drosophila longiperda. Lineage (NCBI taxonomy): Eukaryota > Metazoa > Arthropoda > Insecta > Diptera > Drosophilidae > Drosophila > Drosophila longiperda. Next base: position 3,078,596 of record JAWNLV010000003.1, read on the forward strand.
TAAATATGGCAAATACTTTAAGAACACATATCTAAACTTTTAACTAAGACATCTATATTATTTCTAATATTTATTATTTTGTTTCACAACAATTGTTTAACTTTTTGTGGCGTTTTAATATTTTGCAAGCTATGCGAAATTAATATTTGTCTATTATATCAGAGAGACATTGGTTGAAAGAATATGTAGACAATTAAATACACAATAAAAGTAAATTAAAGAAGTAAAATAATCAACAAAGAATTGAACAATATTTGAAATTCATGCCACTTAAATTTTATTTAGAACAATTTAATTATTCTAATAAAATGAGTGCATAAAATATAAATGCAAAACACGTCTGTGGCGTTAATGTTTTTGTGTTTTTATTTTGTTTTGTTTTTTTTTTTTTTGTATTTATCCATTAGGCTTTAGAGCGCTTTTGAAGCTTTTATTACACCAATTGGCGGATAAATTTTAATTAGCAAGTTTTCGACAACAACAAGAAAATAATAATAAAAGCGAACAACATTTGTGGGCGCCAGTTTATGTTCTAAATACGAATTTATTGACAGGCAGCCGACAATTGTTTTAATTTTGCTACATGCTGCAAGGTGTGGTGGGAGGGACTGAAGTTTAACATTTAAATGCCAATAAAAAACCATTCACAAAGTACAATTAAAAAGCCAATAAGGTGCGCAGCAAATTAACCAACTTGAACTTGGCCAACTTTTTATGTCTTTGCCATATTTATGTTTAAGCATAAACCGACGACTTCAAGGCCTGGACAAATTGCCAGCCGGCGGCCGAATCTTAAGATTTAATATCCTGTAGTCATAAAAATTGAGCAAAACTCCAAAGAATTGCAACTGTTTAGAGAAAATATGTTATAGATCTTCGAGCTGGAAAATTATAATCTCTAGTCAACAATTTTATTATTAATTAATTACTTTTTTAACTGTTTGTCCTAATTTTAATAGGACAAAAACTTATTAGTTTTTAGCCTTTAGGCATATAAAAAATATATAGAGCATCAGCTAGTCGGTGCTAAATAGCAGCACATTATTATTATTATTGACCTCGATGCTACAATTTTATGATGGCATTGTTAAACAAATCTTATGGGTTGGGTTTACGATTGGGGCTGCCTTTGTAGCTGCAGCCTTGCGTGGCAATTGCTGATGCAAGTGGAAAATTTATATGCCATAAAATACTTGAAGCTGTAAGTTTGATTTTTATACACTGTTTATCGATGAGATAAAAAAAAAATTGGCATCAAAGGGTTTTTTCGATTATAGCTAACAACTTGATGGATTTAAGTGTTTAAGTGACTGCTCACAAGATTGGCATCAAAGTACTCAAGAAATCGGATTGCTCCAAATCTATTAGTTGACATTTTTATTGATGAGCATAGGGGTCTGTGAGCCCAATCAGATCTAGTCAATTAATCAATTCGGCTAATAATTTGATCAGACAATTGAATTTACTGTTGCCTTTCTGTTTTTCGCTGAAACATGTTGAAGGAGCTGCAGGAGCTGCGAATAAAAATTGAGTGGCAAATTCTAGTGTGTATACGCCTCCTGCTGCGCATCCTGACAAATAAATGGCCATAATAAAATGATAATAGTATTGGCATCAATCGAATATTGATTTGATGGCAACAAGCAAAAAGGGAAGCAGCAGATAGCAGCATAGACAGCTGGAGAGTGGGATCAATAAAAGATAAATGCTATATAGTAAATATATTTTCCGTTAGGCAAAACCAAGTCGAATCGTGCGCAAAGTTGTTGGACTGTGATCCGGTCAGGGATTCGGTTTTGGGATAGGCATTGAGGGCAGTGCCACATGGCGAAAACTGGGTTTGATGAAGCTCACACACACACACACACACAAACGCAGCGCCAGCAATTTTCCAATTTAAGCAATTTGTGCCGGGCACCAGGCACAATAACTAGCAGAATCGAGAAAGAAAAAAAAAACATATCCCACCACATCAGCCGTTCCCAAGAGCCAACGATGGACAGTTGGAGATGACGTCGATAAGTTCGACATGAAACTGACTGAAACTGCCGCTATAAATACCAGTAGAAGTAGTCGTAGAAGTAGTCCTAGCAGATGTAGTAGCTGGAGGTGAACGGCAGTTAAATTCCAGTTGCCAATTCGTGATTCCAGCCGCAACAGTGGAATTTTGTATGCGTTTACAGTGGGGCCATGAAATTGGAATTACGACTTGCCAAATGCCTATTAAATCATCAATACTCTAACAAACACGAAATAAGATATCATAAATCGATTTGGCATTTAAAAAAAATAAAGCACACTTCGGTTATTGTCAAAAATATAAGAGAAAATAACTGGCAACTTGACACATAATTAAAATAAATAACTAATAAATTTTTGGTGTTAAATTCGTTTATTTTGGCGAAAATTGAATCCGTGAAAAATATGAATAATTTGACCATTTTTTGGTCGGAATTTAATTTGTGAAATTCAACGAAATATTTTTTGTTTTGCTGATATTCGAATATTTTGGTGAGAATGAAATGGGAAAGTTCAATTAAAAAATGATAAATGAAATTGACAAAAAATGCAGTAGTGATATTCGGTAAATCACTCAACATACAATTCTGAAATTCACTGTTTAATTGCAAACAATTTTCAAATACTTAAAATTTGATAAAATATGAACAGCAATAATTAATGAGAAAAGGTGCTGGAGAGAATTTCTTCTACTGGTTTTATCAATCAAAGTCAGTTAAGAAAATGTTCTTCGGCTGCTAATTAATGTTTTATATCTAAATTTTTGGTGTCTATCGAACTGCCACATCCCACTCCACATCTGTTGTGTATCATTATGGACCATCTCACAGGATACACTTGCAGCTGGCAGGGTAGAGCAATCGTCGTTAACCAATCAAATGGATGTTATTCTCTCTGACAGCTTGTTTACATCAACATCTTGGGAAGTCAGCAAAAGCGGAAACGTGGGGCAGTCACAATTTGGGTTTCTGATAACACAACAAACGAAAAGCAACATGAGCCAATGTAGGCGAATTCCTTGCCCGATAAGCCTCCCACAATCTGTCAGGGTCCGAGGAAGCCGCTCCCATTTTTTTTTTTTTGGGGCCAAAACGGAAAGTAGTTAGCAGCCAAATGGCTATTTCGATATTCGACCTCCTATACAAAGTAGGCGCTGTCCGCCCTAAGCAGAATGAACACATTATGTTAAATGTAAAATGAAACCACAGATTAAACCTTGTAATATCATTGAACAGTCAGCAATCTCCATCCGTATCGTGATGGCGACCAAATCCTTCCTCGTTGTGTATCTATGGATTCACAATTCAATTAAATATTTAGGGTTTGAAGCCCCTTTTTTAATAATTCAATATTTAAATCCGCACATTTCCTATAATTCTTAATAATTTACTTTACGTGATCCGAGTGAATTTGGAGCACCTCTCGAACTGTGCAACAGTCTGATTTTATTGTAAATCTCAATTTTGAAAATTGTAACAGCAGAAAGTGGCCACAATTCGACTGGAACGACATGGGTTAGCAAATGATGTGAACATTGCTTAGAAATATAGCGAAAACAAAACGAAATTTGTATTGACTGTTTTTAAAAATAATTGGTTATGGGATAAGAAAAAAAAAAAATACTTTAGTTTATCATAATTTGAAATAATTTGTAAGTGCAATTTTATTTTAAAAACATTTTTAAACCTTATATTTTTAAGCTAAGTTTTTAAGTTAAAATTGTAGAAACAAATCAAAAATCAACCATTGCAATAATTGAAACTGAACAAAATTGATGGAAAACTTGGGATAAAATCAAAATAAATATTCAACTAAATATAGTACGATTTCAATTTAAAGCTTGGTAAATGTATCTTAAATAGTGTATTCCGTTTCAGATTTTAGATTCAGATTTCTTGATCAAATCAACATGGATTGAATTGCATTGAATTTCAGCATTTGGCTTCGAGGCGTGCAACCTAAACTGTAATATTGCCAACAACAAAGTAATAAAAAAGCCAACAAATTTCGGTTTTGAGGCACGCTTATTTTACAAACATGGTAGAATCCAAGGTTGTCACTCTTTGGGGACTTTTGCGATGTGGCGCCTTCTGATTTTGCGTCCTTCAATCATGCTATATATTTTTAAATCGGTTTTTTTTCTCTTATGGTGGCACACAAAAGCCAATAACATCGCGTTTTTCGCTGCTGACTCTGACGGTGACAACCATTGACATGGGCCACATAAACACACACACACACACAAACACTCGCACACACACACACATACAGTGTGGCATACATGTCGCTTGGGGGTCTTTGAATAATGGGCTGGTTGTATAGTGAGAAAGAGTCCGGTACGGTAAAGTCTGGCAAACTTGGTTCTGGTCTACGCAAAAAACCGAAAAGCAAATTTGGCACAGTGTCACACATTATTGGTTTTGTGTCGTTTCTAGTGTATCGATTTAAATGCAAACTCGGCGACCAGCAGAGTGCTCTACGGCGTGGAGTTGAGTAGCGGTTTGTTTGGGTTCCGTTCTTGTTTTTGCTCCCCGGCATTTTCTCTTTCTTTTTTTTCTATTTTTATTTTTATTTTTTTCTGTATTGAGCCGGCAACTCGTAGCAAGCGTCGGGGGAAGCGGTAGTGTTTCATGTGTTGCTGTTCCTGCTGACAGGAAATTGTTGAATGCAAACGTTACATTTTTAATATGAATTTTTTTTCTTCTTGTTATTGTTTGTTTGTGGCAACGATTTGAGCAATTTAACCCAAAGAAAAAACATTTAAATCCAAAGCTTAAATTCAACAGCAACAACTAAATTGTTCCAAGCTGTCACGGCAGAAGCAAAGTTTTGATTTTGTTTACTCTGCAATTGCTAAAGTATTCACTTTTTGTTGACACATAGTTTTTTTCTTTTTGTACTTTTATGCCAAAGGCTTCACAATAAATTGGTAGTATATTGCGCCCCTAATCGCCAAAGCCGATATTTCGGAATGTGCAAATCGTTAAATCCGCAGCTCTTTCACAAATTGGAACAAAATTGGAAGGCAGCTGGCTAGTAACAATCTTCAATATATTGACCGCATCCAGGTACTTCGGCCTTAGATATCTGATATGCAAAATTTTATAATTTCACAAAGAAAGGCAACTTTTTGACAGATCTATAAAATAAAATGGATGGCCACACTCACTTTGACTTCAATAAAAAGCACACAAAAAGAGCAGATTTCTCACACATTTTGAAAGTCATATTTTTAGAAAAACCCTCAAAAAATCCGGAAAAAACAACAAAAAAAAACCAATAAAAGCCAATATCTGCCGAAATGTAAAAACTACAGTTTCTATCTTATATTTATCGCAATTGGAATGACACGGAAATTTCATTCTCTGTAACCTGTTAACAGAATGCATAATGGATTATGTCAAAGTATTTGACAGTCGGCTACGCTCGACTGCAAAGTTTTTCTTCTTCTTTTTTTTATAATTTGTGTTTTATTTGATTTTATTTTTTCCTGTTTGTGAGCAGTCAATAAAAGCCTCATCAAACAATTCAAACAGCTTTGAGCAATTTCTGTCGTTTAAATCAAACTTTTTTAAATAGTTATTTTTTATACACAGCTTTGTTTTGACAGCTCTGACAAACCATTTGACATGCATATAAATTTAATTAATTTAAAAATAAAATTGTGGGCGCATTCTCTTTAAATATTGCCAGACGCTTTAGAAAAATGGTTACATAAATAAATAACTAGAAAAACGTTGAAGATGAGAAAAGGGGTCCAAATCGAATAAATAAACATCAGATTTTTTAAGAACACAAGTTAACTCCATGCAAGGATTGTGGGACCAACTAAGAAAGACTAAAAATAAACAGACAAAAAAAAGGGTGTAAAACACAAGTCAATAACACAAAATCTGTGTTTTTTCCGTAACTCCCAAGGCGATTTGAATTTTTTTGCTTAGCTGTGATGATAAAAACAAAACGTTTGATTTAGATAACGATTTTAACATTTGTATTACTTAATTCGAATTATTCGATGGCCAAGAGCTATCTCTGGCTTAAAAGACATCGCACAGAGAAATAAGAAATGGAGTCAGCAGGAATCAAGTATCCTGCATAGGAAAAGTTTTATATTTATTTAATAAATAAAATTCACAGATACAGTAATCGGATATTGTTAACGATGATGATAGCTTGGGTAAGCCTTCCTGATAGATCAGATAGATCCTTCAGTGCCTAGTTTACATATCTTTACATATTTAATGAAGAATCTTAGCTAATGCATAAAGAGATAATTAAGTGCTATAATTAACTTAGCTCTAATTAAAAAAAACATGAAATAGTTTTAAATCCTTTAACAAAGCAGACTAACAGCTTATGCAGTACTTAAATGCTAAATTCCATTAATTTGATAAAGGCGAACTAACTTTAAATATTATTACAAACAGCTGGCATAAAAATTAAACAATTTGCACGGAAACTAGCCAGACGAATCTGAAAATTTGCCTGTTTCCGTTTCCGCCTGCTATGCAGAAAGTATAACGGGATATGACTGGCCAACCGGTGGCGAGTAATAATTAATTTGCAGCGACGAAATCATGACAATTGCAGTGGCTGTCCGAAAAGTTTTGTAGCCAGTTCTAGCTCTAATTAGCCTTCCAAAATATATATTCAACACTCAGCGTAATTGAATGGAATTTTAAGCGGTGCAGCTTTGGAGTCTCTGCGAGGCAGTCAGCAACCAGTCAGCAGCCAGCAACCAGCAGATTCTTTTAACTATTGCCAAAGCTGTTGGCCAAGATACTGGTGAAATTAGTGCAGTTGTTGCTAACTTTATGGAGACAACTAAAGCAACAATAACAATAACAGCAGCAACACGAACAAAATCAACATAAATGATGGCCAACTTTCTGGTAAACGGCAAAACTTGGCTGGAAGAAATTAATCATAACTTTGGAGGCTGCCACTGCTGTTGCACTTACTCTCACTATTACTGTTGCTGTTGCACTGGTGCATTCATCTGCTGGCGAATTGCAGGTCCGAGTACAGAGCCCCTCCTCCCACTTAACCTCCCCTCTTTGCTCACATCTTACACTGTAAGCTGCTGCTGCTAAGGGCCATTAAATGAGAGTTAGGTTTGTTCGTGGCACATGCAGATATCTTCATACACACATGGCACGTCTCCATTTGCATATAGTTTCAATGAGGTCGGCTCCAGCTCCTCGTTGACGTCGCTTCGTCAGGCTGTGTAATAAATTTCAGCAGTGCATCCACATTTCTTAGGTTATAGAAACTTTTCAATTGCAGCTGCAGCTGCGCAGTGTTTCCAAAAACAATTATTTGACTAAAAAACTTTTACTTTGCAAAAATAAAACTTGACTAACCTTGAGTAGACTCTAGAGTGTGATTGTCCTCGAAATCGCAGCTGATTTATAAGAGCTGACTTTTTAAGAAACTAGCATGGGCTGCGGCACATTTAATTGCAGTCGTACTTACACTGAGCATATTTCAAACTGGCTAATTAAGATTAACTCAATTATTTTCTTTACAACTGTCGCAAGTTTGATTTCAATCAACTGTCATTATTCAAATTCAAACTGCACTGCTTGTTGTGCAACGGGTTGTAACTTCACCGTAAACTGCTTGAGAATATTAATGAATTTGCACTGCTTTCATTTGACAGACATAAGCTGCTTGCTATGATTTAGCAAGAAGTTTAATTTCAAGCAGTTGATGATTGCACTAAATCCGTTATTTTTAAATTATTTAAAATCGTATACAAATAAACCAATAATAAAACAAATTTGAGTTTTATATGATGTAAAGTTTTAATTATTCTTCTTTGCAGAAAATGCAAATGCGAAAAACACATTGTAAATAAATACAAAATTTAAATAAATAATATAAATAGCTAGTTTCTAGTTTCAAGTAAGCACATAAATTAATTTAAATTACTTTAAGTTGTCCAGTCATAAGCACTAATAAAAAAGCAAGTATTTCGTAGCACTCTTATCGCCCACTAGACCTCATTGCACTCCAGATACAACTGGCGACAATCAAATCCGGAACGCCCCCTGCGACCGGCATCGTACAACTGCTCGAAGCTGGAATTGCTGCTGCGTCCCAGCATATAGCTAGTGGCATATCTGCAGAGATAATGCAATATATTATATTTTTGCGCATGATTATACACAGGTGGACAAAGAACACTCACGATCCCAGCTGGCAGAAGATGCTGCTGCCGCCAATTTCACGCACACAATCCGTGTTGGCATCGCACATGTAGCGCATCATGCACTTGTCCTCCGCGTTGCGATAGGTGCGCACATACCCCTTGAGGAGTGCAATGCCGGCGACTGTTGCATCGCTCACCGAGTCACGTTTGCCCAGGGAGCGAGCGGTGAGCGAGCGATGTGAGAACGAGGTCTTCAGGGCGTCCAGCAGATTCATCACGATCTGTATGAACTGTGGATGGGAGCGACGAGATTGGTTGTTGGTAGAATGATGGCAAATGTGTATGTGTGTGTGTGTATGTATGTATGTGTATTTATGTATGTGTGAGGAGGAAGCATTAGTCAATTAGTTTTGTGCCAATATCTAAAACTTATAATTAGAGTAGCATTGTGTGAGTCTGTCTGTTTGTGTGTGTGTGCGTAAGTATGTGTGTGTTTGTGAGCTTGAAACAAATATACATTTAATACACTATGCAACAAGTAATGAAATAACTTAGGTAATTAATTTATTTTAGTTTAGTTTTTGATTTCACTCAGTTTTAAGATATTTAATTTTGATACTTTAATTTAATGTACAATTTGTTTAATTATTGCAAGAAAAACTTAATAATTTTACTTTATTGATAATTAATTGAAGAAATGGTTATTAAGAATCTAGGCAAAGCTATGAAAAAATGAAATTTACTCTTGATAGGAATAAATTGTATAACTGGTTTTAATATGCAGATGCAAAAAAGTCAAATCTTTGAAATTAAAATATTTTCTATTTGAGTCTTGTGAATATTTTACAAATGTTTTGTGTGTTGCATAGTGAATTTTGGTGTGGGTTTAGGTGTGTAAGCAATAATGGTTTTACCTCGCCAGCTTGCTTGGCCATCGAGTTGACTTGATCTGGATCTCTGGTGCCCAACACGGACGACAGCACAGCCGCCAAGATACCCTGTGCGAATTGTTTTTAGGTAGAGGAATAGCAGGAAATAAATACATAACACATAACAAAAACAAAAAAAAAAAAAATAACCAAAACCAGATGAGTATAAATAATAAACAAAAAATACAACTCCTCAAATTAAATGGCACAAAAAGCGATAAAAAAATGTATTTTATTAGTGATTGAATGAAAATTACCTGCATGGGAGAGCCACCATTGTCGACCTTATCGATGCCATCGCTGGGCGCACCGCCGCCCAACAGAGTGTTAATTATGCGCAGGCCTGCAAGGCAAAATAAATCAATTTATTATATAAATATATAAAATCTGTACATTTATAGCAAACCTACCCATAGATATGACATTAGCCCAGGGACTGCCACCGAGTCCAATCGAGTTGTCGACATCATCCGATTTGGTTGGTGCATTGGCAGCATTGTTAAAGAACATGGTCATCACGGTGGAGAGCATGTTGGACCAGGTGAAGCCGCCGGGTCCGCCTACGCTTTCCTGTATCTGATTGCCCTCAATATCATCCTCGATGTCATCCAAAGCCACCTTCTTCGATGCATTCGGTTTTACAGCGAACTTGCGAGCGCTGCTCTCGGCCCGATAAACCGGCGACTGAGCTTGGGATTGGGTCAACTGCTGCTGTTGGCGCTGGTAGACCTGCTGCTGGGGATAAGCGTAGGTGAGCAGCAGGCAATTGCTGGCCACTATCGAGAGCAGCAGGTAGGCGTGCAGTTTGCGTTGATCAAACATGGCGTTGTCTGCAAAACCAAAATAGAAGCAATGTTTAGTTTGTGTCTTAAGTCTTTCGTTTCTTGAATTTTAAATTGGAAGGCCCCATTTGCAATGGGCAGAGCCACACCACATAACACTTTCACATTACGAGCCAAGTTGCTTGAACCTGGGCACGAAACGGGCATTTTAATGAGCCCAAAACTAAAGCTTAAAGCAAAACACAGTTGTGACAAAAGTTACATGAAAATAGTTGGCCTAATTCATGCGTTAAGTTCATGCGTTTGCCCATTCCAAAAATACCCATTTCAAATGACATAACATAAACATTGTAAAAGGGGCCGTAGATCTTTCGAGTTAATGTTCACATTTAAGAACGTACATATATAAAATGGAGAACCTATGTATATTTATACACATATATTTGGAGTTGCCATGGTTTTACATTTCAACACTTTTAAGTATTCAAATATTGTAGTTTGAGTTTGTAGCAAGACATCTACTTCTTTTGATTTTTCAAATTAACATAATAATTATTGCATTGAAGTTATTTAAAGATATTCTTAAAGTTTTTGCACCTTAGAGTTAATGATATAACCAGAATTAATAACAATTTACTATGTTTAATAAATCATATAAATAATATATTTCTAAGTCATTTAGTTTAAAAATTCCCTTACATTTATAAGACTATTTAAACAGCTATATAAATTAAATAAGTTAGCTTATAAAGTTATTAAAGGATTTATTATTAAATAAATGCACTCTATGTTCATTTTAATAAGTTGATATAATATAATTATTATTTAAAACAAAGGCCATTCAAGTGTGGTCATATCTAGCTATTCTGTAACAAACTAACTGTAACCAAGTAATATATTATTGTCAATTACCATAATTTATTTAAAATAAATATATAAAGATGATTAAATTTAAAATATTATTACCATAATAATATAAAAAAACAAAACATTGGCATCATCATGCAACAATTCTATTGTTCTTCAATTCTTCTTCAATTTGAGTACAAAGAGAAATCATTCACATTTAACAGCCAAATAAATAACACCATTTCACACGTTAAATGTAAATTTCAATGAAAGAAATTTTTTGAAAGTTGTTGCTGGTAATTATAATTTTTTTTTAAGCCACTTCCGAAATAAACAATAAAAAAAATACAGAAACAAGTCTAACTGTGCACAATTAAAGTGCCAGAGACTGTTGAGAGAGTCTCGGTCAAGCCTAACCTGTTCGCAGGGGCCATATTAGACAGCAGCACGAAAGCGGCTGAAAGCAATGAAATTGGTCAAGACTAGAAAACAAACAACATCAGACTACACCCAACCCAATGCGATCTCTTCATTAAATGCAAGAAGAAGATAGACCAGATGCTAAGTAAAAAAAAACATATATGTGAATGAAAGCCGCCTTCGAATACGGTCAGAAAGGTGGCAAGTGCAATTAGCGCCATAGAGAAAGACTTCCTGAAACTGGATCGATATTCAAATGGGAAATTAACGCTTAGTTCTCAGCAAACCAACTTAAATAGAGAAACCGTTCTGCAATCATTTCTGATTATGTGTTTTTTTTTTTTTTTCTTTTTGCTTATGTTGTATCAAGTAGAACCTGTTCAGCTGTAGCGGTTCTTACTCCAAGATGTCATGCAACATATTACCGTTAACAAATAATAATGAAACAGCCACATATAGCTGGTTAGATGGAAGAATGCCAATAGATATGAGCATAGGAGCGATTGCATTGATCTCCATTTAATTGAGCAACAACCAGTTGCCAACAGATAGCGGTCCACAAACAGGCCAATGGAATGGGTCAACATCTTCAGCATCTTTTTTTTTATATTTTTATCGCCTTGGTCATGGCATGGAAATGTAAATTGTTTTTCACACACACAAAAACACACTCACATATATACACATTCATCGCATTATCATTCGGTAATTAATCATGATTCGATCGCTTTTGCGACACAGTTCCACTCCATGTGAATCGCTTTTGAAATTATTGTGACTATGTAAATTTAGAAAGCTGTTAGGAACGTGTATCATCACTTTGATCTTTCCATGGAAACGTCTTCCGTTTTTTTTTTTATCTTATTGTTTCTGCCGGAGCTGATTTTATGCGAACGTAACGTGTTTAAACCATCAATCTTGATTGATTGCGACAAGGTGTCCAAATGCAAATTAACCACGAAATTAGCGAATAGTAAAAGCAAAGTTTAACTTTAACAATAAGCAGATGCAGAAATGGTGAATATTTAATTTAAAAATACTCGATATACTAATTTATAAACATTCATTTAATTTAATATGGCTAATTATGTAGTAACAATTAATATTTTTTGATAAATTGAAATGAAGAATATTGATTTAATGAAGCAAGATTAATTATGAGCACGCTATATAATGTGATATAATCATCCCATAACATAAGCCGGCCATCGTTTTGCATTGTTAATCAGTGTTTTTTATGCTCTAATGCCTTGGCATGTTATTTGCCATATAAACTTAATTGGTATTTGATTGGAATAGTAGGTAACTATGCTTAGCGTAAAGTTAATTGTTTTTGCTCTCTTATTAGCCGTTTGGGGCACGCCACTTTTACTTTCACGGTTAGCAATGAAATCGCCTGAAGTGTGTTGGCAATTAAAATCACATTTTTATTTTTAAGTAAACAATCGCAAGTGTAACCAATAATAATCGACTTAACTTGCAGCAAAGCAATAACATTTTTTTTATTAAATACAGAAATTAGAAAGTGAATAAAAGCCGTAAATAAGCAATGGCAAAATGCGTGGATTCTTTTTGGTCAAATGGCCAACACAATATGATTTAATTACTGTTTTTTTTTTCTTGCCACCCATTTCTCATTTCCATTGAGGGGATTCTCTCTATTATTTTCAAACTGCGTTTCATTTTCAATGCGGTCAAAAAGCTGAGAAAGTCTCTTCGTGATTTTTGGCTTGTCTGCGGTTCTTCTACCTTTCCACAGCATGCATATATATATATATATATATATATATATATATATATGGGTATGTGTTTGTGTATTATGGGCTTGGGGCTTGGAACTGGCGCTGAGAGTGGAATTACGCTGCTAAATCATTCTGTGAGAGCTAAATTATTATTTGGCAACTGTTGTTGTTGCTGCTGCTGCTGCTGCTGCTGCTGCTGCTGCTGCTCATTTTCGGTTAAGAGCCAACAACATAAACAACAAGAGTCATCGACTGGTTTGTAGCAAAGGAGAAACTCAAATATATACATGTGTTTGTGTGTGTGTGTGTGTGTATGCTGTGTGCATGCTCGCGTGTGTTTTCTTTTTGTGGCGTTTCACTTTCTTTTTGCCAAGAATTCGAGTACCTTTACAGGTTTATTGACCACGCAGCTAGCTGCCGTTGTATAAGCCAAAAAATCAAAAGTAAGCCAGCTGCTAAAGACGCTGTTAAGAGCGATTGACTTGGCCGCTGAACTTTCCAGCAGGTTCGTGTCTTTAATCTTTCGTTTCGCCCAATGGTCAGCAACCTCAGCGTCGTCTGCGTGCATGCTACATAACGGTACACAGTGGCGCATTTATATGCGATTTAAATTTGATTTGATTGGATATTCGGTAACAGGTGCCAACAGTTTGTCGCTCAACAATGACAAACGCATCAAAACATGACGCAAAATCTGGTAAAATGATGCAACAATCGAATAATCAAATCAATTTGCATACCCATACCCATCCAGGCGGACAATATGCAAATTGAGGTTAGGTTGCCCATCGATCGATGGAAAGTTGCATGTGTCATGCAACAGCTGCAGCCGATTTAAGCTGCCAGCATTAGTTTTACTTTTACCTGTCCCCAATGGGCATCTAAATTATAAGCTCCACGAAAGCAGAACAAATTGCAATCTCAATGAAGTTATTATTGTTATTATGACAATTGTAACGGCTAACAGCTGACAGAATTAACAGTGTGAAAAAAATGACCTTGTTAGTCAAAAGTGTATCTTTTAAAAACTGTATTCTATTAAATATGAGATTTTGTTTAGTTAGGATAAACGATCAACAAAAGAATATTTTGTAAGCGAGTCTTAAAATTTTAAGAGCAAAAATATAAATGAAATGTTTATAATTGAAAGCTCTTTTTTGCATGGGAAAAGTTATTATTTATTAAACTATTTATTAATTTAGAAAAGTTGAAATTTAAATTTATAAATTATAATTTTTTTTTAAGCTTTATGCTATGCTACTTTTTGAAACAATTATCATTTATTTATTTATAATTTTAATAAAAAAAAATAAATATATATTTTTGAAACTAAACCTCTGTGAGTATTTGTATATTTCAAAAAGAATATTTGTTAGAAACCAAGTGAACTTAATCATTAAGCATTTAGGCCGTACAAGTAAGTAAACTTTTAATTTATTTGTTCTATCACTTATGTTTTTAAAGCAAATATTTTTCCCAAATTATTTTTGCTTAACTATTGGTCACATCTTTTCATTGAAATATGTTTTTGCTAGCTACAAGTGAAAAGTTAATTTATTTTATATACTCAAATATATTTCAAATCAAAAGTAAATTTACTTTTAGCAGGCGTTTATATGCCGCATAAAAGTCTTAATTAAAGCAATTCAGCATTTCTTTAAATAAATGATTTCGATTATTGTGGACAACCACACTTGCTGCAGCAAAAAGCTAACAAACGTTAACAAAATTGATTGAACACGCTTTAGCAGCTTGAACAAAAACTTTCACCTCCAACTGGCCAACAACAACAACAACGGCTCCATGACAAACCATGTTGACAAAGTAGAAGCCGCAAAATGCCAAAGAAACCAACAACAACAACAACAATCGTAACAAAAAAAGCCACAAACAAATGTCTTGCATGAATGAAAGTTACAAAAAGACTTGCTTCAAGGTGCATAAGGGGGGGAGAAATAGGAAAAATAATGAAATATATATATATATATATATATATATATATATGTATATTTCGAAGTCAAAGTCATGGAATTCGTAAAACAAACTTAACAAGGCAATGCGGTTTGAAAATAGGTTAAGGAATCTTTTGGATAGACAGACCAAGAGCAAACTAAAGAAAGAGATAGCAAGAGAGAGAGAGAGCAAGAGAGAGAGCGAGCATTTGGTCTTTTTGCGGGCAATTAATAATGTATAAAGCAAACATTGAATTCAGCATAGAAATTGTAGTCAAAGCGCAGCCCCAAGCCCAGGCGTTAATTGGCATGCAAAGAGCAATTCAAGAACCATTCCATGGATACACAAGCCTACGTATATAAAAGACAGAATCAAGGCCACAGCCATATGAGATATTGAGGTGTATGCAACGAGTGTGTATGTGTGCGCGTGTGTGTGTGCGATTGTGTGTGTGCTAGTGTGTGTGCGAGTGTGATTCGAAATTGTTTTGGGTACGCAACTGCCATGAATTTGGGTCAGTGGGTGGCCCAAAAATTGCAGCCAGTTTATAGCTGGCCACAATGCAGCTTTGACAGCTTGAGGCTTGGCTCAATGCATACATATCTCCATATGACACTCACTCAATGCGTGCCCCACGACAACAACAACCAGGTTAGCTGTGGCAGTCTCTCTGTCCAGCTGTCTACCTATTCGTCTTTCACTCTTTGCGCTGCATGCCACTTTGTTTAACTTGGCTTTTTTCATGCAAAGTGGTTAACTCATTTAACAGAATCTTCTTGGTGGCCGTTTTCAAAAAGTTCTGTTATTTCTTCGCCTGACCCAAATTGCGTGTTTTTTGTTGTTGTTGTTGTTATGGCTTGCCCGTATGTATATTTATAAACACACATATTGTTACATATATCTTGGAATAATAATTACTTTTTGCTATTTCAAAGAAAGGTAAACCAAATTGCTAATCATGCTTATAACCAACATATATTTTTCATTAATTATTTTAGCCAATAGTTGCACAATAAAATCTTGTGTTTGTTTATTGAATTGAAATTTATTTTGTTATTTACAATTGTGGTTAAGATTGTTAGTCAAAACAAATAGAATATGTGAAATACTAAGAAATTTTATTTGGTTAGCACTTAAGTTGGGAGTTAGATTTATTTAAATATTTTCATGTTGTGGGCTATCAATTTTGACAAAAATGAAAGCTTTCGCATGCAAGTCAATTAATAAAAACATTAAAGTTCATAAATTGAATTTTTTATTATTTGATTGCAATTATTTCCTTTTGAGGTAATATAGAATGTGTGATTTTTAATCATTAAAATGTCACTTTTATTTTAATTTATTACTTTTAATATAAATTTGTACTACCACTTAATGCAGTGCTATTTAGAAGGCAATATTCCAGGTGATGCAACAAACAGCTATTAATAATTTAAATCGCATAACAAATTTGTTGTCTAAGCATATAAACTAAGTAAATTCACTAATTAATTTCGATGCTTACCTGGGACTAGTGGTAGTCGTCTAGCAGTTGCTAGGCCTTAATTTCCAAAGATTAATGGTAATTACTGTTTAGCAACGGTTTACAAGAGATTTATTCACTTAAAAGCTTCTTTCACTCGCTCGAATTTTCGATGCACTAAATTTGAGTTTGGCACGCTATTGTCGAAAATGCCCGAATATCACCTGTTGCACCACAATAATAGTTGCAAGTATATTAAATAGATCTTTCTCTTTTATATGTTGATCAGAAAACTTTCGTTTAATTCGAGTTGCGTCGCAAATCCACTTCGCGTTGTCGCTGTTGCTGTTGTTGCTGCTGCGGCTGTTGTCGACGTCTGAACCGTCGATCGCCTTGAACTTGCCTTTATATAGCCTGACCCATTTTTCTAGCCAAAGAAATGCAGCGAACCGGCGCAGACGCTAACAGCGGCTGCGCAACGTCATGTTTGGTTCGATGTACAACATGTCGGAAGCGCTGTCGAACCTGACGAAGACGCTGCGCATGCGCAGGTGTGACGTTGAGTTTGAAGCAACTGTAATTACCGACTTCTGTCATCTTTATTGATGGCCCATTGTTGCTGCACTCTCGAGGGTTGAGTGCGTGATTTACCGTTCTGTCGTCTACCTGCCCAGATTTGCCAAGGTTTCGTTTTCATTTGCATGCTGTTGATTTACCTCAAAGTACTCAAAGTACTTCCCGAAATGAGTTCGAACAGCAGCCTCCGACTTGCTTTGTCTCGGTACAAATTACTCATCCACCTTTTGTTGACAGCAAGTTGAGGTTGGCCTTGACTAGGATAACTTTTACATTGTTGCGCAGTTCAGCGATGACTGATTAATACCAAAATTGAGTCATGCGTAAAACACACAGATGAAATAATATAATATAGATAAAATATGTATACTAACTAGGTAAGTATAGTATTAGATGCTAGTATTAATTTACTTTTAAATTTGAAAAATAATACGGCTTAGCTTTAAAAATGTGCAGAAATTCAATAAATGCTAAAAATACTATTTAGCTTAGTTCGTGCAAAAAGCGAAAACATTTTAAAAGAAGAAAACATTTTAAACGAAGAATTTTGCCCATAATGAAAACAAAAGAACGCAACCAGCTAGTGTACATCTGTGTGTGTGTGTGTGATTTTATGTGTGTTATAGGTGGGCATATCTACCCAGTTGGTCTGGGCTTGCATACAAATTTACCAGTCCACAGCATGTGGCATGTGGCAGCAGCAGAAGAAGACGCTCCGCGCTTGTTATTTTTCTTGGTCTTCCTTTTGTGCTTCTGCTTGCTTGGCCAGCTGCACACGTGCAAAAAAGTTAAGCCGTTCTGGCAAAAGTTTGCCAAACAGCCAGCCAAGCTTACCCGGCGGACAGAGAGACGTTAAGAGCTAGGTAGAACGCACAGGGTATTAAAACCCTTTCGAAATCAAATTCGAAAAGTGGATGAGCGAAAGAGATGCAAATATACAGCCAGCTGCATTTGTATGTGCTTACATTTAGTTGTATTCGATTTGCATATCAGATTTAGCCAAACTGGAGGTGTGGGGTGGGTTGGGGAAGGGTGTTGTGGGTGGTGGGTTTGGTGAATCTGTCTGAGTTTGTGGCAACACCCAAATCAATGCCAACTCTGCGGGCAATCAGCATACATACATTTAGTTAAAATCCAGTATTAAGCCCACAGAATTCGCAGTTGGTGTTTAAACGCCTTCCATGTTGGTTATTAAGTGGTCTTAAAGCCGATTGGCCAAGTGTTTCCCTCTACAGAGAGCTGTATTCATATATATATATATATATGTGTGTGTGTGTGTGTGTATGTCGTGCTCGCACTGGCTTTGCTTATTGAATAAATGTGGTCGGATTTATGCAAATCCCATATACAGCACCTGCCCAGTGGCTGTGACGTTAGGTCAGTTTACGGCCATATATATTTTTGCAGTTACCTGTCCAAGGCCGAGCACATGGCATGCCGGCCTAATCCGGCCATAATTGTTCAACATTTGATATCTGAACTCACTCACAGCAAATCTGACTCTGACTATGCTGTAAATGTCACCTTAATCATAGCTTTGTTATTGTTTATCTTTTGTATTTTCATATGTTGTGCACATTAGCGTAATTATTTCTGTGCCTCCGAGTATACGTGTGTGTGTGTGTGTTGGTTGGTTTGTGTGTTTGCGTGAAATTTCGTTTAAATAAGGCACACAAACTAGTCGTGGCTTATTGATTTTGGCTTTCATCGCCTCAACTGTGGTTTTTGACATTTCAATTGATGATTTATGGTTGATTTTGCCTAATTGAGTGCTTCGCTAAAATATTCGATTTAATAATTACAGTTTATATTTCTCTTGTTATTATTATCCAAAACCATATCTATCTTTTCTTTTGCCACTCTAATTTAAAGCAATTAAAATTTACTGTACACATTATAAGGCTTCATATGAGCGTCAAATATCTAACCTTAACTGTACTTGAATACTAAATATTTTATAAATTAGTAGTATAGACATAAAAGACAGTAAAAATTACAAGATTAATCATTTCACCATCAATTTAGATTTAATTTCAACCTGAGCTTAAAATAATATTTTTAAGATTATTCTATTATTATTTTTTAATATAAATTAGTTATTATATTTATTTTATTGTATATTTATAATAAACAAATATAACAAACTTATTATAAATTATGTTTAAGATAAGATTTGGTTGTTATATTTATTTTCTTGTCTATTCATAATAAACTTTGTATTTCTCATGAGTTCGGTTAGCTTCACGCCTAATCTGTGGTGCTCTCTCTACTTTAATATTGATGATTCTGTATTAAATAGTAAAAGTTCTGAATTTCAAGCGTTAGCAAATAAAAAAATACTATAAAGAAAATGAAATTGGACTATTTAAGCGATTGATTGTGTACCAATTAGCATGTCTAAAAAAATCCGCATGTATGTTTGCCGAGCACATTAGCACAGGCATTTGTTCCGGCCACTCAACCGCACCGCATCACACCACAGCACCACTGCGCCCACAGCCAAACGGAAAAAGTGACCCACATTTCGGTTATATTTTTTTTAAAGGCTGCCGTTCTGTGTAACGGTGGGCGTTGGCGTGGGGAGGGGTCTGGTGAAAAATTGAAATCATGACATTAACCCCGGCGTCACACAAACAAAATACAAAATCACGCACACGGAAAGAAATCGGAGAGATTGTTGCATACTTTCAGGCATACAATTTATGCACAGACCCTGATCTATGCAGTCATGTGTGTGTGTGTTAGTGTGTGCGTGCCTTTGGTAAAATGAAATCAATAAATCGTAACCAATCTTTTATTGCGCATCCGGCCAGACCAGAAGACGAGACAAGGCCAAAGCTCTTTGTTTGTTTTTTTTTTATTTATATATTTTTTTATTCTGCTGTTGCTGGTAATTTTGTATTTGGTTTATTTGATTTTGCATAAAGGATGAAGACGACGACGACGACAATGCTGTCGGCCGACATGAATGAAGAGGAAACACGCCCAGGCTAGGGCAACGATGTGCTCTGTGCATTCCAGAGAAACTCTTACGCACTGTGAGTTTATCAACGCTAAACCACTGGAGAATAATGATGTTTGCTCCTTGCTCAAGTAACAAGTGAAAGCGTTGGCAACAGGGGGACTGAGAGGGGAACGGACTGAGATGTTGCCATATTTTTTATATTGCTTACATTTTATTTGCTGTCCTTGATAAAATGCAACTTTCTTAGGAATATTTATTGCTGCACTACTTAAAAAAATAATAAGCAGCTTACAAAAAATTCATGGGGAAATAATGTACTGCAAGAAAATCAGCTTTCAGTAGAATGACAGAATAATATAAAATGCAGCTAAAAAGGCAATACTCTTAGACAGACAATGTCCAATGTCCATTCACATGGATTGAGTGTAAAGTTAAGCATATTTCTAAAATGTAAGTACCTTTAAGAACTCGATTTTTTATATGTTACTATTTTTATAATACTGAATCAATTTAATATAAGTAAAATTCACATAATGCTATTGTGATAAAGTGAGTAACAGGCTGAAAGAGTATATATATTATTGATCAGGTTCAAAAGCCCAGCTTATAGCCAATTTTATTTTTATGATTACAACTCAGATACTATAAGAATATAAGTTTACCTCGTTTATCAGATCAAAGTTATTTATTTATCTCATGTTTATCAGAAGGCGCAAGCTTTTTCTAAATACATAAATAAATTAAAATGTGGCACTCTATATTCAGTGTGTGTGTGAGTTCTGCAGCTCTCTGATACATACAATATATATATATATATATTGTAGTTATATATATATAGAGCTTATAGATAGTCGCTGGTTATATTTTGGACTTGCAATTATTTCTTCTCTTTTATTATGTGTACCTTTCATAATAAATTAATGTTTCCATTTGAATGTAAATACACATTTGTGCAAATAACATAACAGATTAATATACGATAGTTGAGCTGACTTGAATCGAGTAAATTTACTTGTTGTCACATAAGTACTAATTATTAAGAATAGTGGATACATGAACCAGTTGCCACAGTTATCTTGAAATTATTTACATTAGCTCAAATACCATTTTGATTTGCTAAGAGCCTAACACCTCTAACACCTCTCTCTCACAATCTCATCGGGCCAACAATATTGTATTTCAATAATTATCTTTGAATTCAAATCTAAATTACATACTATTAATATTGACCTGCCATGAGCATGAAGATGTGAAAATTGGAATCCATTCAATGAGCTTTAAATTCCAAAATGCTATAACATATAAATTTATATGTGACAAAACAGCAGAATTCTTAGTAGTATTTAATAATGTACTTTGATTTGCAAAAACTGACAAAATATTAATTTAATCTATGAGCAGTTTATGTTATTTAGTCTTTTTTAATTAAAACTAAATTTATTACACAATTTATTGGTAAATTAATTGGTTAATTTGTGGCAATTTTTATGTGACGATTTAGGTAGAACCGTCTGTTATTAATAGAAAAAGCTTATTTTATGTCAACTTTATCAAACTTCAATTTAAAATTGAGCTAAACTACATATTCTTTTACCAACTCCCATTAAGTGTCAGCTAGCAGCTGATGGCAAAAAAAAGGGATTCTATTTTGTCGCTACACATGAGCAACGCGATTTTTATTACAAAAAATAAAATAAAAATAGAAAAGGATATCATTAAAAATGCAAACGAAAGCATTCGTCAGTCACATAAACATCAAATACTTAAGGTCGGAACATCTGTTAAGCTTTTATTGGGTCTTCTCTTCGTTCTCTACGTAACTTTATATTTATGAAACAAAATGTTGCTCGTAACCCCTCCAAAAATGATGCCGATGATACAAATGTCTTTTCAGACTATAATGCAAGTTTAATTTCCAGCTCGACACGCAAAAAAAGGGCTCAATAAATTACGAAACAATATTTTCATTTTTATATAAATAAGGAAATATGTATATATATATATCAAAAGATATATATATATAATGCTTGGTTTGGCTTGGTGATTTGAGGCAGCAAGCGGCGAGCAGCTGTTGACTGATGCCCTAACTGGGCGGCTGTTTCGTCAAGATAAAGTACACTTTTGTGATAAATATAACAACAAGTACCCGAGGCACGCACAAGCCGTTGCCCAACGGTCCCGCCCAGAACCCAGCCAAACCTAACTAAAACCAAACCTAACCGAACCAAACCAAACCTAACCATACCCATAACCGAGCAGGCAAAACGCATCCAAATTCATTTGGGCAACTACTGGCAACCGGGAGCAATTGCGGGTCCTGGGGTAGACTGGGGACTGACTGTTAGGATCCGGAACGGCAGCTGTTATAATGATGCCAACGATACATCATCGCAAAAATGCTAAAATTTTCGGCAGCGCTGAGTGTGCCGAGAGTGCTGGGAGTGCCGAGAGTGAGCCGTCAACAGCTGTTACCGCTGATGAATCCTTTGGGTCCGGTTCGCTTCCTCGGCATCCCCCCCCATTCGCCTGAGCGCCTGACTGCCTAATATTTCAATATTTCGCACATAAAAGGCGTAAGTTATTTTTCATATTTTCATTCCGCCCCTTTTCCCAGGAGGGCCATTTTCGATGCAATTCGGCCCACTCTCTACAAACACAGCCTCCATTGCGCTTTGGCTAATTTCCCGGTATAAATCTAAAAATTGTGAAACACAATGCCCATAGATGCTGCTACATAATTAACTATCATAGAATATGCAAGGCACGTGCCTCAGATTACATGCTAGGCACCCATTGCTCCTCTATTCCGGGTCCGGGTTGCCAAACTGCGTCAATGTTCAAAAGTATTGCCGTTTGTTTGCAGTTCCAAAAGTTGTTTCAGAATTATTATTTTTCTCGTTTCGTTTTCCTTATTTTGTATACCCTTAAAATTAAGATATATGGTATATTAAAGTCAATTTTAGTTATCGATTATAGACGAAAAACTTGACTTTTACAATCTTATTGTTTATGGTTTAGCTAATTTCTTATCAATTTAGTTTTGGTTGTAGCTAATCATCAATTGACACAGAGTATCTTTGGGTTAATCACTTTGTTTTTAGCACTTCAACTTGTTTTAATTTGCTGTTCGTGCTTTGTATATTTGAAATCTGCATTTCCGTAGTTTATTCCAACGTGTTCCCCTCGCTCTTAACTAAACCAACAATGCGTCGGAGCTGTTAGACTACAAAATCTGATATCGCATTGGGAGGCGCAACAGCCCACAAGCGAAAATGCCGAAAGCGGCTTACCACGAACTGCATGTGTGGCATAAACTGAGAAGTGTGCACAGAATTGCTTTCATTTTGCGAAGAAAATGGCAGAAAAGCAATGGGAATTTCTTTGGAATTACCAAGGATTACCATTGGCATTAAGGAAGCGAAGCGCCCTTTCTGTGGCTACTTGCCAGATTTACAAGGAATAAACTGCGGAACTTAATACTTATGAATTCATCTTTAGACTTAAGCCAATTATTTTCCCTCAAGGAGTTGCGCAGTAAGCCACAGACTACAATGCAACCCAAATGAAAATGCACGTTGGATAATTTGGTGCAGTGTGTTCGTGTGAGTAAAAGTATCACTTATTAAAACAATAAATAAAAATCACATAAAATTGATGATATATTCTCTCGCTTTTTCAGTTATTAATTTAATATTTATATTAAAAATTAACTGCAAGTTAAAGGCAATAATACAACATTTACAATAAATAATATGTTTTAATTAGCATCATTTGATTTGTTGAACCATTCATCATTTGAATGTTGTCCGACAACATTCGAACCTAAAATGATCTTATTAAAATTCCAACTGGTTCAATAACCGATTTACTAAACCAATTTTGGCAGCGGCTATAAACCATTTATTACATTTTTTGTACGTTCTAAACCGGTTAATCGGCAAATAAATCGAACTAAAATTAAGATTCGTATAATCAAAATATTTTAAATAATTAAATTATTCCACAGTTGTTGCGTTTGATGGAGAGCAATTGAATATTTTCGCTTCCAACATTATCTGGAAACTCGCAATTGTCATAACTAAGTTTTCCATTGTCGCTTTGAACAAATTGTTCAAGCATCTTAATAAAATTCTTTGAAATAACCATTTCATCGGAACGCCATGGTTTATTAATTGCACTATCGAAGATTAGAAAGTAATCATCGCCATGTCCCGTGCCTGAAAATTAAAATTAACGTAAATTATTATCAGAAACTGATTTTCATATATCAAAGTGTCCTACCAAAAGAAATATCATTCCGCTTTGCCAACCAGACACCACTGCCACGATCTGATGGATTGTCGTACACAAACCCGTAAACAGGACTCTTCCCAAATTTGCGATGCAGTTCAATTGATCGTTTTGTGCCATTAATAAATAATATATCCGAAAATATGCGCTGCACATCGGAATAGTTAACCACACTAAAATTCCGATTGCCCAAATATTCTTGACGAAGATCTCGAGATCTATCATCTATTTCCTCAATTGTCTTCATCGAGTCCCGATAGAAGAACAAATAGGGTGCCAACTCAAACCAACGGCTGTTCAACTCCTCGATCATCTCCTTTCCATTGGGCTGAAGTGCAAGGAGAGCAGCTGAATTGTAAGTTCCATCTTCCTGTGTGTATGAAACCAACCAAGGCACTTGGGCAAAATTTCCACTTTTGATGATATCCACGGGCTGGTGGGTAATGAAAGTATCAGCGACATAATCGGGCTCAATCACTGGCCCAAATGGAGTAAATGGCACATAGCCAAAGACCAAAAATTGACGCACAGCTCTGACTATTTCAGCTGCATCTTTTGATTTTAAACAATTTTTCAAATCCAATGAATTGCTTGGTTGGCCGCAACCTACAATGCGACCCAACTCATATGCACGTCGTCGTCCTCCTTGCTGAAGAACCCAAGGACTTAGTGCATTTCCACTAATGGAGACGGCCACTTTGGCCAAGTGTTTAAAATCCTCTTGCATCATATGAAGCTGTACGGAGGCAGCTCCTGCGGAGAAACCAAATACCATTATATTTTCAGGTTCACCACCGAAGCTGGCAATGTTTTCCTTGATCCACTGCAAGGCCAGTCGTTGATCCTTTAATCCAAAGTTTCCCGGAATATCGAAGTCTCCAGTGCTCAGGAAACCCAATGGGCCTAAGCGATAGCTGATCTTCACCACAATTAAGTTTCCACTTGCCATGATTGGCTCATGTCCGTTTTCAACTGCACCACCAAACATGAAGCAACCACCATGTAAATGAGCCAAAACAGGAAATGTGGTGCGACTGGCTTTCTTTGGCTTATAGATACTAACTGTCAGACAATCCTCACTGCCTATCAGCTTATCTTCCTGGTCAATAAACTGACTCCACTGCATGCAACGCACAGGTGGCAACGTGGCATCAAAGATTTCATTCCATTGGCGATCATATTTTTGTGGTGCCTCAAAGCGCAGAAGTCTCAGAGGTGGCTCTGCGTACGGTATCGATTCGTAGCTGTAAAACCCTCCATTATCGCGACCACGTAATTGTCCATGTGGCAGATCCACTAGCAGCGGGTCTGTGAAGGCAGATGCTGTGCCAAGGCATAGCAGAGTAATCCAAATTGTGTTTCCATTCATGACTTGCACTGCACCGCGTCTTAAAGTGAACTGTTCTCAGCGGAGACAATCAGCTTACTCCTAATCTCGACTCAGTCTTCCGAGCTCTCAAATCGTGTTATCATCATTGGTTGCTCTCTCATATCGCGCTCAGGCACTGATAATATATATAAAAATAAACCAATTTGAATATAAATAAAAAGATTGTGTTTAACAAGGTCAATCTTTAAATTGATAGCCGAAATGATTAATTTAAATTGAGTTTAATTATATTAACATTTTGAGAAATGTCTTGATCTATGATCGAAAAGTAATCAATGTACGATTTTTTCAATTAAAATATTTAAAAATTACTAATTATTTTATATTGTTTTTATATAGCCTTTAAATTTACATTTTTTATTACTGCAAGACGTTGGCTGCTACTTCAAAAATCCAAATAATTTAAATATACCAATAGGTGATTTGTGTTTTACAACAACTCTGACAAATTCAACTTTTAATACACCAACGAAATTCGAGCAAAATGTGTTTGCGAGAGCGTGTTTTTTATACTCTCCCTGAGTTGATAAATTAAGTGTTGAAAAAAGTGAGGCGTTGAACTTTAAATTGCATACTTTTATACAAAAAACTAATTGGCAAAAAAAAATTGGTTGTATTCAATGTGATTTAGTAATGAATATTTTTTAAATATTTCATTTATTCATGGCTGCTATGTTTAATGGACAGAAACTGGATTTTTTTCTTAACCAAAATTGTTAAGAAAGACGCATTTGTCATAAGTCAATGTTAAATTGTTGGTTTAAACAAATTAACAAAATCATTTTTAATTATCGGACCAAAAAGGTTGACGATCTTGATATTTGAAGATAAAAAAGTTCGCGCTTAGTCCTAAAATGTTCAGTTCTAACTGAAAAATCAGCTCTATTTTTACTGCTATCCTCTACTCAATTTTGTAACCTTTTGAATAAATTCATTTTTTTTAGGTAACTCGTCTAATAAAGAAAAGACTAACAATATCATTCTGAACTTTAAAGGCAAATAAATTTAAGTAAATTACATACAAAAAATATATTAAAACGCAATATATAAAGTTGGCTACTTTTATGCCATATTTATTGCGTTAGTAACTTCTATAAATTCTTTAGCCATGGCTTACTAAAAATGAAAATTATTGTTGTTAAATTACGTATTAAATAGTAATTATAACATACTGAAAGAGAGAAAGTAGTTGGCTTAACAGTCAAACATTTATTTGTTTTATTTATTTTTTTTGTTCAACTGATTCAAGGTAAAATCTAACCACTAAATTGTGTTGATTTTAGCGGGTTTTATTAATTCAGTAGCCCAACTATTAACATCAGCTTGGGAGCAGTTTCTGCCGACTGCCAGACAAATAAACTGTGCTATTATCAGCATTCTAATCAACGATGATAAAAATTATGATAATGATGATGATGATGATGATGATAATAATGTTGATAATGGGGATAAGTATGAATGAGGGACTTTGTGTCAGTCAAAGAAGCAAAAGCTAAGTTGTGGACTGTGTGTGTGTGTGTGTGTGTGTGTGTATATAAATGAATTAGTTCGCATTAAGTATACGCAGCAGTGTACGCAAAAGCTTAGAACCATGATTTAGGAAATATGTTGAGACTGCTGCTCATTTGGGCAGTGAGTCATTGGATATATGTACATTTATATATATATATATTTAGGTGTAGCCTTGGGATATTAAGTTCTGCTGCTCGCTGTGTGAGAAGCATGGAATATAAATATCTTAGGTAATTCACAACATTTGTAACTAATGTTTGTTAATGAGCTAAGCCCCCACAAAACGACACCAGCCACTCCACCACTATCTTTCCCATAGTTTGCACCACTTACAGTGGGTTAGGTGAGCTGGCCTCTCAAGTTGAATTAGTACTGCGTTTGGGTCGCTAAATGCTAGAATTACCAAGTGCAAAAGTGAGAAATCCAAACTGAGCTCATCTTCTCTGCCTTAAAAGTAACTTC
Organism: Drosophila longiperda; assembly: GCA_035042125.1. Lineage (NCBI taxonomy): Eukaryota > Metazoa > Arthropoda > Insecta > Diptera > Drosophilidae > Drosophila > Drosophila longiperda. The sequence continues at coordinate 3,106,101 of JAWNLV010000003.1, forward strand.
CTTCGATGTGGAATAGAGTGGGGCATGCTACGTGTTGGACCGTTGAGCAGACACTTAATGAAATAATTATGTAAAAAGCCAACAGTCTGTCCTTGTAGCACCTCATTTTGGGCCAGTACACCTACGTGTGCTTCTTACATTCATTAATTTTTCGACCTTCCCTTTGAGTGCCACATTTGAATTATTTATTATGCTACAGATTGTTGGCAATATCATTTAGTGTTTACACACATAATGGCCCTTGGGGTCAACCTTGTGGTTATTTCTATTTATTTATCATTGATCGGCGTGTCGAGAACAAGTAAATAAATTGTGTATCTTTTGTTCTCAAAACTGACAGATTGCTGATGGAATCTGTTATTAAAGATTTTGCTTATATTTCATTGACCGGTTTCAAATTGAATTGGAAACTTCAAATACTAATTCAAGCAACATCTTCGCATTTATTTTCATCAATTTATTTTTAACAAGATACTCTAGACTACGACCCAAACTAACACTATTTTGTGAAAATGAGAAGAAATTCGCAAAGCACATCATAAAAATCGGTGTCTCCTTAGCCAGAAGCAGACGATGCAATATCCCAAGGAAAACATAGAACATCTCAACAATATAGATATATAGGAATCAACTCAAGAATTAAAAGGGGCACAATATAACTATCGACAAAAAAAATAATTAATAATAATTAGTTTGTATAAATAATAATTAGTTTGTATAGCATCAAGCCATAACTTTCGACGAGTAATCAAACTTTTAATAAGAATAAAAAAATGCTATTGAATTTTTCAATCCATTGTTTATACCATTTATGATTATACGACCCAAATTTGTAGTGTCTCGTTTAATCAGTTGACAATTTCAAAACTTCGAAACGAGCTGGTTCGGCACTGAGGCAGGCTTATAAATTGCAATTGTGACATAAATGTGACGCTAATCAGCAACCATTCCCAATCCACTCAGCACACTAAACTGCCAAAGTAGAGATTTTGTTATCGGGCTGTAAAATATGCAACAAAAAAAGCGACTATCAGGTAACGGGTGGGGCTTGTGGGACGTGTATTGGTAGAAGGTGGCAGGATGAACGTGCATGTAAAATAATTTGAAAACACGGCATTTGCGTAATGAAGCATGTTGCAAGCGCGACGCGAAGCTGCTGAGTGCAACTGAAAAGCGCTCATAAATGCCAGAAGTTGCACAAGTTCTTAACTTTTATGAGCAATGCAAGAGTGGTGGGAGGGGGCAGGTGGCAGGTGGCAGGAGTGGCAGGTGAATGAATATGTGTTGCAAATAGACTACAGGTGCAAGTGGCGTATCACACATGTTTGTCATGCGAGTGGAGTGTAAAGCGTGTCTCAGAGTGTCTCAGTGGATGCGGTTGAGCTGACACAAATGTGCGAATTCTCTCACCAACTTTTCGCAACATACACACACACACACACACACACACGCAGACACTAACTCATAAGCCACTTCAGTCGTCTGGTGGGTGGCAGGAAGAAAAAGGTGTTTGTGCTGGCATTCGCATTCAGTGCGTAATCTTCACCTTTTTCACAGTTTTGCCATGCACTTTTATTGCATGCTTACAGACACTTTGCAGCTCCCCCAACACTTGCCGCATGTATCGACAAAAGTTGCGCCTTGAATTTGCTACTTTATGTAGCACGTAGCATTCACCAAAATCCAAAAAACCAGCCAATTCACTTGACTGTCATGACACCATGGGCGACAAAGGCACAATTTTATCTATTAAATTAAACTCAATTTGTACCCAAAGCAAATCAATTTTGTTTAGCCTTTTTGTTACACTTAAAAAAACAATTTATCTGAATTGAATCAATAATTTGGATTCTTTTTCTCAGGTGCGCTAGATTGAGGTTATGGTCCGTGCAGATTGAGTCCATGGTAGATTGCAGCTGCAGTTCGCTAAGTAGTTGTAAGCTGCATAATGTATTTACGCAAGCACCGGAAATTGTGTGCCACGAGCTGCTGCAAGTTGCCTGCCGGGAAAGAGGTAGCTCGTCAGCTTGCAGGCGCTGTGCTAAACGCGAATAGACAAGTGTGATCCCTTGCGGATGTGAATGTGGATGCGGGTGCGGGTGCGGGTGCGAGTTTGGGATGCGGGTTGCGGGTTGCTGGTTGCTGGTTGCGGATAGCTGCTTGGTTTATGCGCTCATATTTGATGGCATTGTGAATTTCTGTGTGGAATTACAGCTCTTAGCCATAGAGCTTTCTCTCTCCCACCTTTTCTCTCCCTCTCTCTCTCCCTCTCTCTCTCCCTCTCTCTCTCCCTCTCTCTCTCTTCCTTTCTCTGCTCAGCTTGAGCCCTCATTAATATGTGATGCTTACATTGGTTGAAGTGGCTACGCAGAGCTGTGACCTGGCTTAAATGCATCGTAGGAGGGGTCAATAGCAAGAACCGATTAAAGTAAAATCCATTCGAAATCGTTTTAAGAGATGCTTCAACTTTATCTGCCAATTAGCGTTTTGGCCAATTTAGACAAATGCAATCTTTCAGATGATGAAATCCTTGTTTTGGCAGGATGAGTTATTTATTTTTTCTTCTGTTCTGTTTTTTTTGTAAATTCTGCTGTGTTACTGATATATCGACTTACAGGCAGCAAGAGTTATTTTTAAACTGGTTATAAAATATTATATAATTTGCTTAATGTTAGCCAATGTCAGATGAATATGAACATTTTTATGTAATACTTACATAGACTAGATTTGCATTTCTTATTCTTCCATTTGAGCAATTTAAACATAATTAAATAGGAAAAATATAATCAGACATACTTTGATTGTGAGCAGATTGCGATAACAAACAATTTTATTATTTATTTAATATACCTGAAACAATTAAAATATTCTAATTTTAAGTTGAGCTTAAGCTTTTGGTACGTTGTGAACACTTATGCAGAGCATTAAGTTTTGTAAATGACAAACGGTTTTCAAGAGCTGCATAAATGCCAAAATGAATATAATTATGAACTTTTGAGGAATTAAAGAATGATGCTAAATTAGTTGACACACAAAAACAGGAAAACAGTAAATAAATGTAACTAAATGCGAAACACAGACCACAGCTGGCACAGAAAGCTGGACAACTATTTAGGTAAAATTGTATATTGTAAAAATGAATTTATATAGTATATATATTATATTTGAAATGTGTGAAACACACATTGCATATGCTGGCAGTTATATGTTTGCATTGAGGTAAATATTCCATAAAGTGGTACGTATGTTAATTTTTAGTAATTGTGAAGCATTTAGTTTTTAATGCCAGTTGCAGAGGTAAGCAAAAACTCGAACAATACCTATATTCTCATCCCATAAACCCGCCAGCGCCACCCACACCTCGTTTACCCTGGATATTGTGCGGTTATATGCAAATTAACTTAAATGTCAACGCTGAGTGATTTTTTTTTTTTTTTTTTTTTTTGCAACGACAGACGCAGAATTCAGACCTAACGAAATGTCAAAAAGGGGAATTCAAAACCAGCAGCAAAATGGCTGAAAATTGTGTGCAGCAAAATGAAGCAAGCGATGAGTGTAAGGTTGGTAAAGTGAAGAGATAAGCGAGAGAGAGGGAGAGGTTGAGATAGATAGAGAAAAAAAATGTAAAAAAAAAGGCAAACTGCAAACGTCAACCAAATTCTAATTTTTTTTTTTTTTTGTTAGTTCTACATTGACTGAAACTCGGTAACAATGATGTTAACTAGAGTGTGAAAACTATGATTGGCTGTCGAGAGATACATGCAGAAGGGTTGCCGAGAGGTGAAGTTGGAATGAAGTGGGTGTGAAAAACGAGCCAGAAGTTGCAAAGAGTGATGAGAGGCAGTCGTTGTCGCTGTCACCAGGATGAGAGGAGGAGCGCCAGCAAAGTGCTCCATGATTTATACTGTATTTGCAGGCAGTTGTTAACTGTGATGACATTCTCCTTACTTTAGGTATGTGCACACACACATACACGCTCAAATCTGTTGTTGCAACATACTATTTGAATTTACTTTTTGCTATGGCCTAAGTGGGATACACACAGTAAATCCATTGGCGGTGAAAAATTGTTACAAAGTATTTTCAAAAAAGGTAAAAGTCATTAAAAAATCTGTATTCGCTTTTGCAGTATATCGTTTGAGTAATATTAACTAATTGTTTAAAGCTGTTCCTCAATCGATATTTATTTATCGAAGCTTTGTATTTTGGGATAAGAACCTAAAAGTTTTCATTGGGCATCCATAGATCCTTGTTTAAGCAATTTAATAGGTTAGTTCATTATTATTAAATAGGAAAATTGAAATCATTTTATACGTTTTTGTAAATGCTGCTTTATTACATTTGATTGCTGGATTAGATTGATTATCTAATAATTTTAAGAAAGTGGCGTACATAGTGTAAAGAGGAAATTTGTCGGGAATTCATATAGGATTAGTCCAGGTGCAGTCACAGGTTCGTCTCTAGGTATTTGAATCAATCCAGCTCAGTTGCGTTTTGCGTCACAGTTATGAACCTCACGGCGGTTGCGACACTTCTGCTCCACGTGATCGAACCACTCGCCGTTGGGGCATAGCTGAAGCTTGGCACGGTTGTTGCGGCAAACATAGAAGCGGCGGCAATGTCTGGCGTTTGAAAAGCGAACGCCATTCTCGAGACCTTGGCATTCGTTCGTGGAGGCAAGTGCTTTGCAAGGTGGAGGTTTTGTAGTTTTTGTGCATGGAGTTGTAGTTGTTGTGCAAGGTGTTGTAGTCGTTGTTGTCGATTTGCATGGGGTTGTAGTTGTTGTCGATTTGCATGGGGTTGTAGTTGTTGTCGTTGTGCATGGGGTTGTAGTTGTTGTCGTTGTGCATGGGGTTGTAGTTGTTGTCGTTGTGGTTGTTGTCGTTGTTGTCGTTGTGGTTGTTGTCGTCGTCGTTGTTGTCGTTGTGGTAGTTGTCGTTGTGCATGGAGTTGTAGTTGTTGTGGTTGTTGTCGTAGTAGTTGTTGTCGTTGTGGTTGTTGGCGTTGTGCATGGGGTTGTTGTCGTTGTAGTTGTTGTCGTTGTCGTTGTTGTAGTTGTTGTCGTTGTGGTAGTTGTCGTTGTGCATGGAGTTGTAGTTGTTGTGGTTGTTGTCGTAGTAGTTGTTGTCGTTGTGGTTGTTGGCGTTGTGCATGGGGTTGTTGTCGTTGTAGTTGTTGTCGTTGTCGTTGTTGTAGTTGTTGTCGTTGTGGTAGTTGTCGTTGTGCATGGAGTTGTAGTTGTTGTGGTTGTTGTCGTTGTGGTTGTTGGCGTTGTGCATGGGGTTGTTGTCGTTGTAGTTGTTGTCGTTGTCGTTGTTGTAGTTGTTGTCGTTGTGGTAGTTGTCGTTGTGCATGGAGTTGTAGTTGTTGTGGTTGTTGTCGTAGTAGTTGTTGTCGTTGTGGTTGTTGGCGTTGTGCATGGGGTTGTTGTCGTTGTAGTTGTTGTCGTTGTCGTTGTTGTAGTTGTTGTCGTTGTGGTAGTTGTCGTTGTGCATGGAGTTGTAGTTGTTGTGGTTGTTGTCGTTGTAGTTGTTGTCGTCGTCGTTGATTTAGTTGTTGTGGATGCGGTTGTAGTTGTTGGCGCTGTGGTTGTTTTTGTTGTCGTTGTGGATGGGGTTGTTGTAGTTGTTGTCGTTGTGGTAGTTGTCGTTGTGCATGGAGTTGTAGTTGTTGTGGTTGTTGTCGTTGTAGTTGTTGTCGTCGTCGTTGATTTAGTTGTTGTGGATGCGGTTGTAGTTGTTGGCGCTGTGGTTGTTTTTGTTGTCGTTGTGGATGGGGTTGTTGTCGTTGTAGTTGTTGTCGTCGTCGTTGTGGTTGTTGTCGTCGTCGTTGTTGTAGTTGTTGTCGTTGTGGTAGTTGTCGTTGTGCATGGAGTTGTAGTTGTTGTGGTTGTTGTCGTTGTAGTTGTTGTCGTCGTCGTTGATTTAGTTGTTGTGGATGCGGCTGTAGTTGTTGGCGCTGTGGTTGTTTTTGTTGTCGTTGTGGATGGGGTTGTTGTCGTTGTAGTTGTTGTCGTCGTCGTTGTGGTTGTTGTCGTCGTCGTTGTTGTAGTTGTTGTCGTTGTGCATGAGGTTGTAGTAGTTGTGGGCGTTGTTGTTGTCTTTGTGGTTGTTGTCTTTGTGCTTGGAGTCGGGGTTGTTGTTTTTGTTGTCGATGTCGCTGTAGTTGTTTTTGTTGTTGTGCTTGGGGCTGTTGTTGTTGTGGTCGATGTCCTTGAAGCGCTGCAGGGTGTTTCTGTTGGAACTGGCTTTGGCTTATCGCACGGTGGCTTCACAGTGGTAACGCATGGAGCCTTACCACCTGCCGCAGAATAATGTGCTGAGTGATCATCGATAGACACGATGGCACCGCTGCGATCGCCATTGTGGCAGTCAACCAGGCTGGGTAGGTTGCAGATTTGTGTCTTGGGATCGAAGAACAGGCCATGGGCGCACTCTCTTCGCAACGCACGTCCGCGCAGGCAAACATAAAAGCTGGAACAGCTAATGGGATCGGCAAACGAAAGTCCATTTATGTGCTCTGTACAGTCTGGCCTATTTGCCTCGCTGGTTCCAGCCAGGGACGATAGGGCAATCACAAGTGTGAGCAGCAGCACGTTATCTGCAAGACAAGGGGCAACACGTGCCACATTAAAATAGTGGGCCATTTGAAAGGATCCACCCAGTCCATAACTTACAAGCTCTCATTTTTGTTAATAGTCCTTCGCTTTGCTTTAACCGTTGAGGTAAAAACTTCTACGCTGTACTGAAAACTGTAGCAGCCGCATGGCTTATATAGCTGGGCAGTTTCTACTCTTATCTTAACTACATCCACAATTACGCCAAGAAGTGCTTCTTACAAGTGCCACTTGACTTCGACACGATTGTCAAATCTAGGAAACCATTAGACAAATTGAACATCAGACGTATTATTAATATATATATATTAAAATTCTCGACCAGCATACATAGAAGAGCGCATTATATAAATATATGATATTATATTATTATTATATAAATATAATGCATTTTTCGATATACACATTTTATTATCATTTTGTTTTTTTGTATTATAATTCACAATGTTTAATTTGAGATTATTTATCTGTAAGTGTATACATAGCCCCAAATATCTCATTAAATCAGGTGCGTCAAAAAAAAAAATAAAAACTTAATTTAAAGACTTAAAACCTACAGAAATATGTGTTGTACGAAGAAGATATTTCAAACATTTGCGCTTTGCATTTGTCAGTCATCAACACTTGTGGTCCGACAAAAGGAATGAATATTTAACAAACTTGTGCACAATTCATGAGCACTATTTGAATATTTAAGTTGATACGTTGGACTCCTTTTCACACACACACACACACACAAGCTCACTCAAACACTGACAAGCAGAGCAAATCCTTGATGCTGTCCCAACTCTTCTGGTTATTTTTTGGGTTTGTCCTTGTGTCAACTAGTATATCTATGGAATTTGGATTGGCGAAAGCATAAGTTAACTGGAAATGAAAACGGGACAGAGTCCAAGACAAGCAAATGGAATCCATTAATGTTTCTATTGTATGAATCTCATAATGATCATAAATATTAAATATATTAAATATTATTCTTTTCTATATGTGAAAGATATAAGTTTAATATCAAAAAAAATAGTGGACTACGATTGGATCAATAATTAAGGTATATTTAATGGTGGGACAGTTTTTGCTTCAGTTCCTTTTCTTACTGCCACTGAAACCCTCTTCACAAAAAAAATGATTTTGATTTCATTTAAGGAAAATTGTTTTTATTTATTTTTTTTTCACTTATGATAATTGCTTAAGAATAGTGCAAATATTAAATTCGCTTTTCATTTAAGTTTTTATTTGTAAAACAAATAAGCTGCGCCCAAAATTGTTGCAAGTTTTGTAATACTAACTAATCTTTATTTTTCGTAATGTATTTCGTTATTTAATATTTGTATTATTTATTTCGTTTTTTTTTTTGTTGGCTTGGAGTATTTATTGTTAAGGAACGTTATAGCTTACATATCCGGTAGACACACATACATATTTACACAGTTCCTCTAAAGATTCAATTAGAGAGAAATTTTGTATTTAAGTATTTAATTTTTATTTTTATTTGATTTATCGTTTACACATATGCAGAATTCTACAGTATTGTTTTTATTTACTAACTAAAACAATAAGACGCACAAATTCCGAAATATTTACAATTGAAATTATTAGAATACCTCAGCTGAGTTACAAAAAAAAAAACTTTATTTTCGTTTTTACTTGTAGTAGTAGAAATAAATTCAAGAATTTGATTTCTAATGGAACAAGTTGTTTTTCTGCATTTCTACGAATGTGACCTTAATTTTCTAGCTATTAATGTATGTTCAAAATATGGTGATGCTGATTTTGCGCTGCAATTATTGTACAGCTATAATTATTATTAACTTTAGTTTTATTAATAGCGTAAGTAAGTTTCACTTCTTTCATTTCAAATTCTCTTGGTAACATTTGCTTTTATTTTTTTTTTTTGCTTATATGGCTGGTGTTTTGGAGCAGTTTAAGTTCTGCTCTGTAAAGTTCTTTTTTTTTATACTCAGTGTTGTTTTTTAACATTAATTTATTGATACAACCATAACTCAAGTGCTTAAGTTACATCGACTCTCAAAGATTTCGAAATTAAAGTACACAGCAATAAATATTTAAGATTTATTTTTATTTATTTACACAACTCTCTAGAGGCTTTTTATTAACTTTATTACCAAAAGAGGTAGAGATCGAATATATGTTTTGCAAATTATTTATAAACGTTCGTAACAAATTGTGAACTTAAAAAGCAAACTTAATTTCAAGTTAGGAATACTTTTATATTTATCAATATTGAATATACACTTACATATTTATTTTCTAAAAGCGAGCTCAATAAATCTGTCGAGTTTCTGGCATAACATGAGATCATAAATCGATTCGTCGCCAAGTATCTACATTTAAACTTTGTTGTGTTCTCTCATTGTTTGTTCGGTCTTAAAATTGCAATAATAGTCTAAACTGAATCTTTCACATTGCAATTGCGCCGCGAGCTGTTTGCGTGTTGCCATGTGCCACGGCTGCCCCACGGCTGCTGCTGCGGTTGCTGGTCGGCTGCTCAAGTTTTGTCCTCGGCCACTTTAGTGGCACTAATTGAGCTGCTGACGTTGTCACAGACACCGCCGCAATCGAATCCGAAAGGCCGTTGCCTGCAGGTTGCCGCCTGCCTCTGTGTACACATCCTACGGCTGACACTTTTGCCAGCTGCTGGTGTCCTTGCTGGTGGCTGCTGCAGTGATGCTGGTGTATCGTTGGTTTTGTTTCGGTCATGATTGCAGCAGATTGCCACATTTCTGGCGAGCACAAATTTAATAATCCACAAAAGTGTCAAAATCGTTGAAATATTTCGCCAGTGCAAACAACCAGGACAACCAATTAGCGTATTCCAGCTGACACTGGCGGATTTAATGGCCGACGCAGAATATTCACCTGGGAATAAAAGGAAACAGTCGTGTGTGTGTGTGTGTGGCTTGTGGTTATCATCAAATGTTTATTGTAATTGTTACAATTGCCATTGGCAATCGCATTCATACTATTATAAAAATGATAACTCAAACTGAAAACTCACATTCAATTTAAGCTCAAATTCTGTGGAAATCAATTTGTGCAATTTAAAACTTGCAACTGTGTGTGAATGTGTGTGTGTGTGTAACCAGTCGATTAAATAAATAGAGGCATATTGTAATCAAATACGTCTATGGTAAAATTGAACAGCAAACACTGCAATCGAAAAACCAGAATAAAAGTACGCATAAATTATCAGATATTTGAGCATTGAGTATGTGGCAGAGGCATGAAATGTGCACCAAATAAATATTTAACAAATTCAAAGAACGTAATTTAAATTGAAAAGAAATAAGGCCTTTATGTCGAGTGTAATCATAAAACAGCAAATCATTTTAAAATTTTGTTTGCAGAAAAATGCTTTTTAATAAATTTTGTAAGTATATTAATATATAATAAGTCATATATAGAGCTAATTCTAGGAAACTTTAAAGCTAAGTTTTAAAGTTGATATGATAAGTTTGTAGTTCAATCAGACTACGCAAAAATATTTAAAATTATTTAACGTTCAACATTTAGCATTTGGTGTTTTAATACATAAAATAGCCTAACATCAAAAACTTAAATATTTAAATGGCACCAAATTATGCATTGCTTTGCATTTTAGATATTTCCACTTGGTCAACCAATTGCTAAAATACAGACCAAAAGTAATTAACGCATATTAATAAAATGTAGCTAAATGTTTTGCTACCAAAGCTGCGTTTGCCATAAATGCTAAATCAACTTAATTTGATATATATACGATATATATATAGAAGCGGTCGATAGAAATAAAAAACGTGTAATTAAATCAAATTAACGTTTGAAATGTCGCATAAATATATGCATTCAGATATGAATGATTTGTATATGTATTAATTATAAAGTGGCGGCAGCAGGTTCTTCTCATGTGTGTTTGTGCATAATGAATGAGAGAAATGCATCGAAATAAATAATTGATAATATCATTAAGTTATTAATAATTATTTGTCATAATTGTTGTTCTTGTAGTTTGTTTTTCTGTTTTGTTCTGTGCTGTTGCAAGTGCGAATGCATTTCGCTTCCGTCCTGCCAACAAAAATACCAATAATTACAATGACATTGTAATATCGAATATATATATAAAAATGAACCACAGAATGACATTAAGTTTATTAACCTATGGCACTTGTGCAAAATTCCATTATTAAAAAAATATATATGAAATTTCAAACAAAAGTCAACAACATGTCCTCTTTTTTATTTAAAGCCCTCCAATCCTCCAATCCCTCAAAAAATAATGCTATTAAAATGCATGATAAAACTCTGGCAACATGATTCTGTGATTTTCATTATCCGGCTTTAAAATGTTTTTCTCATTTGTGTTCGGCTTGAAAGTGCTGTGAACCGCACTTTGTCTGCAACAATTAGGCAAAAATTAAAAGTACATAAATTTCATTAAATATTTGTATGGGGTTTTTTTTTTATTATTAGTATTTTTCTTTTTGTATGCATTTCTTATGATTCTGCTATTTTCAATATAATCAACTATAAACAAACTGTGCTTATAATGTTTGTATAGAGTTAATTAGAGTTTTAATTGAATATGTTATTTATAGTTAAAGTCAATTTATTGGAAACTTCAATATTTAAGCTTGCTAATTGTGATTTCCATATAACATAATGTGTCAATATGCAGGGGAAATATCGAATAAATGAAACTTTTGAAAATGATTATTGAAAATATTGAAAGTTGTCTACAGATAATATATTTGAACACAATTATATTTATTAGTAGTTTTGAAAAATAATGTCATCAGTTCATCGCAAATAGCGTGTTTTTGCAAGACTCAGAAAAATTCTTTAAAAGTTTTGAAATATTTTGGAAATTTCAACAGAGTTTGCCATCTATATCTTTGTGTTTATGTAGGCAAATATTTAAAGTGAATGTTGATGTAAATTTATGTATCGCTATTCCATCGCTGTTTATGTCAGGGGCCATTGAATATATGTTCAAAATTCATGCCTTGTTTGATTTCAAGTGACACATAACAACTGCGCACTGATAACCGCAGCTGAGGGGAGTCCATGATGACGAGGGGTGGCAGTACATGACAGACATGCCCTTAAATCATTACTTTGCCCTATCTGACTTTTTGACAAATATATAAATATATATTATATATATATTAAAAAAAACAGAAACATGTGCATCACTTGACATTCGCATAGAACGTGTTCGAACCTTGACTCGAACACGAAAACATTTGCCGCAATTGGCAATGCCATTTTTATGGCCATTATTTTAAAACCAGTAGCCCGAATAAACGTGACAGTTGTTTGCGACAAACGGACAGGCGGGCAGACAAACAGACAGACAGACAGACAGACAGACAAACAGCCAGACAGACAGACAAACAGCCAGACAGACACACAGAATACGTGTAAACGACAAACTCAAAGCGCGCACCTGTCTCTCAAGCGTCCTGGGCTTGGACCAACCTGTCAGGTGTCATCATCACTTAGCGGCTGAGTAGCAACGCCTCATACGCACTCCACTTCCCCCATTCATATACACAAGTAGCATGCTTCAAATTGCCAGCAACACAGCCGAACACATGTCAAAGTTGACATACACGCACTGATCAAACAACAACCACAACAACAACAACAATAACAACAACAAAAACACACAATTTAAACACAAACACAAATTGCATATTGATTCAGAAATATTTCACGCACACAGCTACAAGATACAATATACAAATGTATCTTTGCTAGACAAGCAGACAGGCAGCAGAATATTTATGCGAATACGTTTATTGTGGGTCATCATCACAACTATCATCATCTTCATCATCTTCAACATCATTCCCATCATTGCTGTTGTCGTTGTGGACATTGAGCAAATAACGGAATTGTGGACACTTCCAGATAACAATAAAAATGCTGCCGTTGCTGCTGCTGCTGCTGCTGCTGTTGCTGTTGCTGTTGCTGCTGTTGCTGCTGCTGAAGTAACTGTTTCTGTCTGAGTGCCCATTAACATTGTAGAAAATGTTGTAAATAAAATAAAAACGAAACATTGCACTATGGAATTTTTGTCGAAATGGAAAATTCCGAGTTTACACATGGCAAATATATATGGTAAAATACAACAATAAAATATTTGACGAAATAAACAAATTTTAATCCAAGGTAGTTTTTTGGTAAAAGCACTGCTAAATTTAGTGTCTTATGAATCCCAAATAGAATCGTTTGCTGTTGCAGAAATATAAATTAAGTGAAAACGAAACAAAAGTTTAAAAATAAAATGATATATAAATGAAATAAAAATCCTATTTGCCATTGGCATGATTTTGAAAAATTTACTACTATATTATGAACGCTTTGTAATTTGATTGTGAAATGTTTCAAGTGAAGTATATACATCGGAAATGAATGGATCGGGTTATTATATATAATAAATAAATTATAATATTATATAACAATATATAATAAAAACGCACGCAAATAATACCAATCGAATGTGCGTTTTATGCTACTCATATTTTGACAAAAAATCAGCGCGAGTTAACAAAAATTATTTTTTAATTAGATTAACAATTTCTATGAAATAAAAATGATTTTTCGTAACGCATTCAAATTTCATATACTGAATAATCTTATCTGTTTTGTACCACTGTGCATGCGTTGTTGAATCGAAAGTCAGAAGTGTCGAATGCAAGCGTAATAAAATACAATTAGCTTAAATTAAAAACTTAATTCAATTGGCATGCAATACAAAAACATTTGGCATTAACTGAAACGTGGCTTGGCCAACACCCAACATCTGCCTCACCCCACCCGCCCTTCCGCTTCTCCTCCAGGCTTACCGTTTAGCACGTGCAGGACAATGGTGCGTGGTGCGCTGTTCGAGGGGCTGCACGTATAGTTGCCAGAGTCCAACTTAACCACGGCGGGAATGATGAGAGACGCCCTCTGCAATTAGACAAGAGAAACAAAAGCAAAACGTTTACGTATAAGTAATATTTATATTGAAAGTAGATGGTTGAGCTGGCGAGACAGTTGTCACGGTAAGCGGGGTGGGGCGTATGCGCCACAGGATGCCAGGATTGGGTAACGGAAACTGTGGAAATGCCACTGTGTGCCACTTGAGTGGCAGGAAAAATTAAAATACAAAATATGCACACACTCATATTATACCAATTTTATAATAATAATATGATGGCGTTGACAATTTTCGACAGTCTTTCGAAAAATTGAATAAAAATGCCATATCATCCGCTCTACACACACACCCCCCCCCCCACCCATCCTACGACCCACCCCCTCGCGCACTTGCTTTCTTTCGCAGTTGTGAGGCAATTTGCGTAATGAAAACTCGTTTAATGAAAACTCTGTGAGTGGCATGTATAGAATGGCGGGTGGAGGTGAAGGTGTAGGAGGGAAGACTTGGGGGAGTTGAATGAATATGATAATGGTAATGATGAAAGACACGCCCACACGTGCGGTAAGCCACTTACCGTTATCTGTTTAATGAAACTGCTGCTTGGCAGCATTGTTGTTGTTGTTGTTGCCGTTGTGCTTGGCTCTGTTGTTGTTGTAGTTATCGTTGTTGTTGTTGCTGCTGCTGCTGCTGCTGTTATTGTTGTTGTTGCTGAGGCTTCCTCTGCAATTGCTGTTGACATAGTTGCTGCACCAGCAGCTGCTGCTGTTGTCGTTGTCGTTAATGTTGCCGGCGTGTCAACTGCCTTTCCACCTTCACCTGCAGCGCCGGCAACAGCAGCTGCTGTCGTTGACATTGTGGCAGTTGTGGGCGTGGCCGTTGTTGTTGTTGTTGGCATTGCATATGCATTTCCGGAGATGACGGACCCATCACTCACAGTTATCGCATCTAGAATATATGAGCGTGTTATGGCCGCTATATCATTTAGCCTCTCTGCCCCCATCGTCGACGTCGACGTCGATGTCGACGTTGCCGCTGGCGTCGTTGGCACTTCCGTTGGCAGATCGATGCGCTCAATTTCCGTTCGCCAGCCGCGACGATTATGCAAATAGATTTGCTTCTGATTGTAAAACCAATTAATGAAAAGTGGCGGCTCCAAAGCCTGGCTAATTATGCAGCGCAGTTTCACTTGACTTCCGGCCTTTACGTGGCGCGTCGACTCCCCGATTAATTCAGTTTTAGGTTCTGCAAAGGAGCCATAAAGCACACACACACACACACACACACACACACACGCACACCCACACACACACACACATAGTTTAGTTAGTCGCTTACAATCTGTGCAAAATCTGTGCAGCAACTACTGATTTATTGGCCTGACTGTTGATTTATGCTTGGGTTTTGGGTGTGGCTTGTTCTGCCAGTTGAACTGCATTTGAGAATCTGGGTTACATTGATTGTGTCCATAACACGACTACTCGCTCAATGAGGGGTACTCTTGCATAGCTGTGATGATAAATCTCTTATAATTCTATTGTCTCTGCTATTTTATTTTAATTCTTAATTTTGTCATCTTATTTAAAAAAGAAAGATAAAAAAATACATCTGGTTTAGAGATTTCTTAAGAGTAGATTATTAATGACTACTCCGCTTTCACGCTTGGACAATTATTTATTTTATTTCAGTTCTTCATTTGCTTTAAATTTTGTAAAGAAAATTAGTTTGCAATAATATTAAGTTGAGAGTATCACATTTAATTTACTATTATTCGTTAAGATTCTGCTGTCTCTTTGAATTTTCGTAACATTTTTGCTTACTCACCCACTATTCGCAAGTGAACAATGGCGCTTGCCTTGGGCTCCGTGGAGACCTGACATTCGTAGGTGCCCTCATCCTTGAGCTGTACGTATTTAATCTGGAGAGACCAACGTTCGGGGTTGGGGGAGAAGACAGACTGGAAACGCTGATCCGCTATAAAGGTGGTCTGATCCACGGTGAGAATGTGACCATCACGCATCCGTAACCACGAGATGGGCTTCTTTACCAATTGCTTAACCTGCGAGAAAACATGGCTTGTTAATATTGAATTAGTCAATATTTGAGAAATAACCTGAAATCAATATTAGGTTCATATTTTAAACACATTCCAATTATGTTTGTCTAGAGCTCTGATAGCACACGGATGGGGGACAGGGCTGGAAGCCAACAACAGGAGTAAATCCCAGCTGACTAACTGAATGATGTCAGCGAAACTTTTCCTGTTCGTGCTCCACACAACAAAAAAAAAATAAAGAAAAAATAAAGAAAAAAAAAACAACTTTGGCGCCCACAACAACGGAAGAACGGTATTGGGCCACAATGTAACGGTAAACAACAACGACTACAAAATGACGATTCATTTCTGTCAATATTGACAATAATAATTTAGAAGCAATTTTACAAGGCAGTCTTCCCCCTTCGATATTCCATCAGCCACCCACCGACGACTCACGTAGAGAAAATAATATACATTCAATTCGCCAAGGAAGCCGGAGACATGTACGTGTGTCTGTGGGTGTGTGTGGGTGTGAGTGAGTGTGTGGTTTGTGTGAGTGAGTGTGTAGTGTGTGCGTGAACATGTTACTTGGCAGTCTCCGTGAATTGTATCTTATAAAAGGGCTTATTATAATTACACTTGACACAATTTGCAACTTACTTTTGTAGACTAAGTTAGGAATTTATCTATATTTTGATAGTTCAGCAACTTGATTCAAGTGTAATTTGTAAGCAAATCAAAATACGATTGGTATTTAGAGACTTGTATTAAGTGGACATACTTATAAACGATATACAGTTAAAAACAAGTTATGAAACTAAAGTTTATATTTAAACGATACATTAAATACATATAAAGTAGGATTGCTGATTTTAGTTTGTACAATATGAAAATACTGTTTAATTAATAAAATCATTGCCTCTTATTCACTCCTAATAAATTATTTATAGTTTATCAATAATATGTTGATTGCTCTAATTGTTTTTAAAGATTAAAATAATGTCAGCTATCAATCAAATGAAATACATTTAATTTCCGCAGGGTGTGCGAAAAAATTATATTTCAGAGTTGTTTCTAAGACGCAAAACTGCACTTGGTTAAATCGACGCGACTCTTGCTGCTCATCAATATATGTGTTTAGTATTCTTTCATTGTTAAATAAATAATAAAATTATATCTAACTTCAATTTTACTGCAGAACTAGTCTGATTTCTTAATATTTTATTGCTATTAATTGCCCATTTAAATATGAAGTTCCAATTATACTTATACAATAAAATATACATTGCACTTTTGGAAGTTTTTTTCATACAAAAATAATATAATTATAAGTTTGCTAGTTGTAAATAAATAAATAAATTATATGTTTGTTTCATAAAAGTTGAAATAATATTGTGAATCTTCAATTATTCGAGGAAATAATTCAGCTGATTCATAGTCATTTTCGCTAAAACATTGCCTAACATTCATTTAATAGGAAAAAAAAAACAATCTGTAATATGATACGTATATTTCTAAATGATCATCTAATCCACTCAAAACTTAGATTCACTTAAAATTCCACACACACATTGCGCACAGTGTGATTCTGCTCACATGCCACATTTTAAGAGATGTTAAGGGTGGGGAGGTGAGGGGCTGTGTGTGAGCTGGCAAGGCAGCTAACTCAAATGGCGATTGCGAACCGTGGCTGTGACTCTGGCAGTGGCAGTGGCAAATGACAGTCTTTGAACTGCTGTCATCAACCTACATTGTCCGTGTTGCCGGCGAGACTCATGGGTGGGATGGTGGTATAATGGGGGGGGGGGGGAAACCGACGTCATGATTAGATACTATAATCATTTGTGTTTTATGTGCTTGTTGTTTTTCATTGTGGTTGCTGCCCAGGCCATGGAACTAAAAGTGTCTGAGGCACGCACACCAAAGTCAACCCCCCAATTCCCCACTGATATTTTGTACTCCCAACTCCAGAGCTGGCCGCCTGTCTGTCTGCCTTGGTCGTAATTGCTGCCAGTTCCTTTGGCCCCCCCCTTGGCTTGTCATACTCACTTATGTTGTTGCTGTACGTGCTGTCAAAACTATATGAATATGCCGGCCCAGAAATGAGTACACACACACAACACACAACACACACCCAACACACAAAAACACCATACCTATTATGACAATATAAACGCCATGAAATTTGTTTCGTACACAACATCAGTGATAAATTTGCTCAATCGTAAATTTCTAATACATCCTTTCGAATAACTTCACAAAAATTAATGTCGATGGTTTTTATAGTATTTTCCAAATGTCTTTGCTTTATAGCTTTAATATGGTGTTTATTTTGGTTATAATACAAAATTTCAAAGTGATTGACAATTCGCATTTGAATACTGGTATTTTATGGTTAAGATAAAATGCTGTCAAAACTTTTAATGAGGTGTAAGTAAATATGTAATTTAACCAGAATAACTTTTAAGCTGAATCTACAAATAGACAAAATGTTGGCAGAGTATAAACAGTGTTTCCATTTGTGTATTTAATATCCAAATCTTATTTGAATTTCCTTGGAAACATTTCATATTTATCGAAAGGTTAACAAATATGATTTCTAAATGTCAAATAGACAACTAATAATTTACTGCAAACTCTGAACTATGTGGCTAAAAATAAAGTGGGTTGGTTGACATTATTAAATTTTGCGGACGGCATTGAAATCGTGAGTATCGCACAAAGGACATTATTATCAGGCTGAGCATCGACATTATACTCAGAGAGTATTAAGTGAAGATGCTTATCCAGTTGCTCGAACCGACAGACAGTTGGGCAGCCAGCCAAGCAGCTTCTAGGCACGCACAAGGACAGAGCCAAGAGCCAACTGATGGAGATTGAGATTGTAACGGGAGCTGTGGCGAATTTCTTCAGCGGCATTTGGTGGTACGAGGCAAGTGAAAGTACATAAGTCCTTGCTGGAGGCACATTGCGGCTGCTAGTGGCTCCTGCTAACTGACAAACATTCATGTGGTTTGGGGGGTGCGGGGTGCCCAGGTTAGGCACGATCTGGAAGGTTGGCTTGGCATTAGCTAATTTAAATTCCTCGCTTATGGATGGCGCATTATGCGGCTGGGTTCGTGTAGATTGCGCTTAATTTACCAAAAAATTAATGGCCGTATTTTGCCATCGAATTTATCAAGATGCCTCTTGTCGGCTGTCTCCTCTCTCTTGGTGTTCACTCGTTTTTTGCAATTTAAATATTGTTAATTAGTTGCTGCTGCACTCTCTTTTGCTCATCGTGACTTGGGCAAAGCAAATGTTATCATTGCATTAAAGTCAAGCATCTGGAAATGGGCAATAAACCCAGCGAGTGCCACTCAAAGTAGTTCTTGACAAACTTGTCCTCGCTCCGCCGTCTGCCCGGTTTCCATATCATAGTCGTAGCCGTAGTCTTAGCAACAATTTTGGGGCTCTTTCCTTTTATGTGCGTTTTCCTTTTGCTGTATGCTATCGTCAGCAAATGATTTTTGGAAACTCAAGACAACAAAGTTTGCCCATAACATTTGCGAATTCTGTCTAAACTTGTTTGTAAATAATTTCTTTTATTTTGCCAATTTTTTTCACACAACAATACACCTCAAAGAACCATCTATACCACGCCAAAAGTCTATGGGTAATATTTCTTTCCTTTTTCCTTTTTATATCTGCAAAAAAAAAAAAAATTCAACTTTGTGCAGACTTTGCAAAATGCGCAAAGAAAATGCTGGGGGGAGCAAAAAAAAAAAACAAAGTCATTTTTGAGGAAAACAGAAACATCAACTGCTCGCAGGGAAACACACATTTTGTACCTCATAAATTCTGTTCTTTTATGTCGATATACAAGAATTCTTTGAAACGCTTGCAGTTTGAAATTTATTATTAATTGATTAGGTTTAAGCTGATTTTCAGATTGCGCAAAGTTATGCCAACCAATAGCAGCGAGTTCAGCTTTGGTTGCAAGCATATGCAAATATATATCTACATTTTTACAAATAAATATATTTTTCTTTGTTCTCTCATGTTATCGGATTATTATCTAGATATATGTTGTGCTGCGATACATGTATAAAAGGCTCACGTGAAAGGAAAAATAAATTTCTCAGTGCATTTATTGGGCATGAAAATAATGCATATAAAACTGAAAAAGGTAAATAAATATTTTTTGCAAATCTATCAGCTTACAAGTACCAAAAATTTACAAGGCTTTTATATTTTTGTATTTTGACTTTAAGCAAAAGTTATGTTTTGTTGTTGTTGTTGTTGTTGCAGGCAAGTTTATGTGCAACAACACAGCAGGGAGAAACTGCAACAGAAACAGCTCTGGCTGGAAAGAACACTTTTGTGTATTTTAGTGTTTTAGCAAGTAGTAATTTGCTGTCTAAACACAGCATCGACTGCACCAGTTATAATGACAATAATGATGATTATGCTTATGGTTATAATTATTCGTAATGATCATTGGCACTGCGTTGCAGGCACTGCGCCAAGGCAGCCGAGCAGCAGTAACTATGTTATTAGCGGATGGACTTCGGATGCCACACAGATACATCCACACACACACACAGACACACACAGCATGGGATGCTGCTGCCACACCCAAATACGTGTGTGTATATGTGTGTGAAAAGCGTAGTTTGCCAGGCTTGCAATATTTGGGTCAACTTCGAAAATGGCGTTGCCTTTAGCTGTAAACTGAGCGTTTGGGGCGAGAAGTAGGGCTTTAAGTGGGGGAGCGGGCTTGGCGATGGGATCCGTGGCGTGGCAGTGGCAATTTCCGGTTTGTTTTCTTTCAGTTCCGGCAGCGTCAGGCTTAAATTAGTTCAAAGCGCTGCAAATTTGAACTTTACCCACCACTTTCCTGTTCCCATCGCAGCCAACGAAGCAAAGTCTGCATAATCAAATGCTTATTATAAATGATCAATGATTATTAAAAAAAAGGTACATCTTTTGTCAATATTTTTATTCTTCTAATTCACAAAAATAAACTCAAATTTTTCATTTAAAGTAAACAATGTGAGACACTAGGGGAAGAGGTGGTTGATTCAATTCAAGTGAAAATCAATCAAGTTTTCATTTAAGACTGCCCGAAAATTCAGACTTTTGAAGGCATAAAAAGCAGCCTTATGCAAGTCGCTGATAATAATAACAAAAGCAAAAAGTAATTATAAATGAAATAAAAGTATATTTTGTATAACCTGTCAGCTTTTTGGTGGAGTTTCCCTTTTATCAGCACTTAAGAAAACTGACGACGTGTCTGACTGCAAAAGAGAAGCTTAAATTTTGTTTCTAGACTTGAAATATGAATGAAATATGAATATATTTTTCATATTGAATAATTTTACTAATTTTGTATTTCGATTTTGAATAGAAATGTAAAGCCTAAAAATTCAAAAAATAATTCTTATGAAAGAATGAATAAGCAATAAAAAAATTGCATTTTTGTTTTATAGTAATATTTTTATTATTAGGCTTATTTTATTGAAATTATATATTCGCTTTTTGTTTGGTAATCAAAATATTTAGCAAAATATAAAAATATTGATAGAACAAACCAAAAATTGACTCTATAAAATCATAACCCAATCAATTAAATTCTTAGTTATTCTTGGTTATCGATTAGGTTATCGAATATATAATATGTATGTGCATACAAAATTGTATTCAGCTAATTAAAAGATTATTCGATTATTCGATATTTCGATGCCAAACATTTCACAATACCCAACGTGAGTTCAATTAAGGCTTTACACACACATACACATTCACAAAACAGAGACACACATGTGGCATTTGTGTTTGAGCAGGTTGCATAAGTAATGTCCCACACACACAAGGGGAGACCCACCTTGCCACAAACAGCTCAAATGTGAGTCACATTTGGCACGCATTATGGAATGTTAATTAAAGAGAATTTTGGGGCATTGAATTGCTTTCTTGTTTAGTTGAATTTTGGGGGCACAGCTTCACTTACGTTGCACGGCAAATAGGCATGGGTTCCCGCTTGGCTAATTATTGTCTGGTAATCATCTATTGTTGGCGGTGGTCTCAGCGTTGTCCTCGGTGCTGGTCGACGTGTCGATCTGGTTGTTGTTGCTGCCACTGTTGTTGTTGTTGTTGACTCTTCAGTTGTGGCTGGCATTGTTGGAGCTGTTGGTGCTGCTGTTGTCGTTGTGGTTGTCTCTCTTGTAATGTTGTTACTGTTGCTGTGCGGGAACAATACGTTGTACTGAGTAATTTTGTACTCGTGTTCATCCAGTTCCTGTTCCTCCACGTTCCTATTGCTCATAATAAGATTTGCTTGCAGCACAGCCGTCACACCCGGCACGGATGTTGCCATTGTGAATGGGCTTCCGGCTCGCTGCTGCTGTTGCTGCTGCTGATCGCCATTGTTGCTCATGTTATTAATGTTGCTGTGGCTGTAAATGGGTGTGGGCATGGGCAATGCTGCTGTTGCTGTTGCTGCTGCTGCTACTGCTGTTGTTGCAACGAACAAGCTCGCATTTGTATGCATTGCATTTGCCATTGTTGTTTGACTCGCTATTCTTGTTATTGATGTTGTTTTTGCTATTTGCTCATCATTTGCTTTTGCAATGTGCGTTGTCGCCGAAATTAATGGCTGCGATTGTGCCAATGTCGCCGCTCTCTTTGATTGACTTCTATGAAATGGCCCATCATTTATATTGTCGTTCTTTAATATTGACGATTTGGCTAACAGAGCAGCAGTCGCAGCACTCGCAGTCGTCGCCGCCTCCAGCCCAGCCGACCTTGTCGCATTTAGCTGGCCGCCTAAAGAATAATGCAAAAGAATAGAAATTAATTTCTTTGTGTTTTGTTTGCAGCTTTTCAACTTAAGCCTCTTACATATTTCAAATGCTCTGATCCCATTTATCTAATATGCAAGCAACAATTAAAACGATTTACGGGTCCGCCTCTATTTGGGAAGCTATTCGCTCTGAATTCAGCGAACACAGTTTAATAAATTAATTGACATTTGTCTCTGATGTGCCTACAAATACACACACACACACACACACACACACACATCAAAGTTGCAACACAACCCCATTTTGAGCCCACTTCTTCTGCTAACTGTTATCGAGTGGTTCTATGTTTGTAGCAAAACAATAGCCAATTAATTAGCTAATTACCTTCAAGGACGAACAGTAAGTGAACATTGGATTGATTTGCATAATTTAGGTGGGTGTAGAAAACACAGAAGGTCCTCACAAAAACCCCATAAAAGGTAAACTTATTCAGCAGATAATTGTGTCGAGATCACACGGCACTTTAATAGGGGTAAATGAAATAGAGTAATTAAATCCAAAGTTTCGTTAGTACATTTAATGTTGCCGCAATAGCAAAAATTAATGAGTTTCTTTTTTTTTCATTTGACCCAATTAAATCTACTTACTTAGGCAATTAACTCATTGACATTCTATAGAATTAAATTCAATGGTCCAAACAAGATTTGTTTGTTTCCAGGAAATTATGTTCAATGAATCTTTTGAAGTGTTTCATCTTTTTTTGCTCACTAATTTCGGCTTGAACAAATATAAAATATTGGAAAAATATAAATTAAAGTTTCTTTTGTGAAGCATGAACTTTTAGTAGATTTCTTCTTATCCATTGCACATATTACAGCACAAACCAAAATACATATTAAAATGCCCCAGGCAGTTATTCTGTCATACTATTTTACACACACACACACACGCACACACATTTAAGTAAAAAGAATTGCAATAATCTGTAAGAAATTGGCAATAATTTATGCACCTATGACACTGGTTAGTTGCCTCCATATCGAAGGATGCGGCTGCTGCTGCAGCTGCGCGTAAATTTGCCAAACTGATGCCATAAATTTTTTACTGAAACTTTTGCACGATAAATGAGTAAAAGCAAAAAAAAAAAAAGTGTGGCAAAAAGAAAATGGGCAAGAGACAAAAATTATGCCATGACACATATATATATATATATAAAGATGAGTTCCACAGCATGCCACATGCCACATGCAGCATGCATATGGTATGATTTCTGGATTGCTTAGTTTAATTAATATTGAGTGCAGTTTTTAATATGCTGTCAAGTTTTTGCCAATATATATTTACCAACTGGTTAGAAATTGTATTAACTTTTGCCTAGTTCTGAGAAACATTTGCGTAGTAGCCATATTTCATTGGGCCTTGAGGGAATGCTGAAGTTATTTCTGTTAATTAAGTAATGCACTGCGCAAAGAGCAGCGCCCAAGTATCTAATTGAGTCCATGGAACGCTGAACTCCAAGCAGAACTAGCTAATCAACGCTAGGATTCACAGGCAATTGAAGTGAAGCACGAAGAATTTGCTTTGGGCAAGTGCAGGGCTCGAGTCGCACTTCAAGTGTGATTAAGTATATATGTGGCTGTGTGTGTGTGTGTGTAAGTGTGTGTGAGTGTGTTGTGCGTGGCATGTTATCATGTTTTATGTTTATGCGGCGTGTACGCGCAATAAAGATAAAGCGATTCCATATAAAAACTTTTTAATTGCCTGCACTAATGATGCACTGCAACAACTTGATCATAATTATTATAATGTAATAAGCAAGTTACCCAAATGCCACGGCCATAACACAATTGTATAATCTGATGAATTCTTGCCCAAAATAATCAAAATATTTTTTCTATATGTTACTGCTGTTATCAAAGCCAGAAATAATAAAATAATTTACAATTAACTTTAATTGATTAAGTTATTAGTTAAATTATAAGTAACATAAATTTGTATAATGTAGTAATTATTATAATATTTTTAAACATTATTAAAATTAAATACTTTAAAAATAATGATTTTCAATTGAATAATATTGCATTTTTTATAGTTTTCCAATTTGAAATGATTTTTTATTGATAACAAAATAAAAATTCTTCTTCGATTTGTAGGAATTTGTTCCATGGTGCAATTGCTGCTTCAACTCATTAACCGCAAACAAGTTAAGGACCAAACAGCTGTCGGCCTGTGAGTTCAAGGCATATAAAAGCGAAACATGAATATGCTGTAGATGGATGGATGGGTGTGGGCGGTGAGGAGAGTGGGAGCGCAGCAGAAACAGAGGCAGAAGCAGCAAACGAAGCAAAAACAAATCAAATGAGCGCTTAAAAGGAAGAGAAGAGGAGAACTGCAATAAAACAAGTGAATTACGCGAAAGAGACGCGCAAGGCGAAAAAAGAAAAACAGAATAATAAAGCGGGCATATTAAGAAAAATATCACTTTAGACGGCGACAACAGCAGCAGCAGCAGCGGCGGCAGCAGCAGCAGCAGCAGAAGCAGCAGCAGCAGCAGCCTTAAAGTATGCAACGAAAATTTGCTTAATCTGTACGCCCAACAAACTAAAAAGTTATAAAAAAGTCTGACACACACACGTACACACACAAACACACACCCAACGTGAGCAAATTGTTCACAAAGTAAAATATAAAAAGATAAAATGACGGCCACAGTTGCCGCGCCGTTCAACGCCGTCCCCGCCCGCCAGCCCCCTTAACTTGTCTCATTGGTGGCACAAACTTGTGTAATGAGGCACGACCAAGCGGCAACGGCGACTCGACGACTCGCTACCAGTCTGAGACTGACTCTATAGCTATGGCTGAGATTGAGTTGGGCCAAACTCGAGACAGAGTCTGAGATTGGGGCATAAAATGAGTTTCATCGACTTTACTACTGACAGCATTTTATACACACACACACACACACAAACACACACTAAAATTTCTCAGTAAAATTAACCAGCTAAACTGCGTGGGAACTTAAGTTAGCACCGAGTTCTAGGAATAAAATCATACAACATATTACATCACTTGCATATTTAATTTAAATACACTTGACAAAAAAATTATAAGAAGTTCAGTTTGGTGTGATAAGTTTTAAATTTTCCGACATGAAAACAATTTTACAAAATATCAAAAGCCATACAATTACAGTCACTCTTCCAAACAACTTAATATTCACTCTGCAAAATTTTGTGAATATTTTTTGTTCAGTTTATTCTAGGAAAATATTTACAAGCATTGCTGAAAAATCATTTATATATAAAAGAATAATACTTAAATATAAATCGTAATACTTTTTAAACAAATGGAATCTAAGTAACTGCTTTTGCGGTCACTTCTTGTCCTCGACAATCCTTCAGCTTTGGCTGTTTAGCTGCTTTTCTTTGCATTATCAACTGAATTTCCAGTTGAGTGCATTGAGGGCTCTCTGACTTCATCTTGAAAAACACAATTTTCTTTGTGTGTAATCCCAGGCACGCCACTTGCACTGATGTCGTCGCCTTATCATTTGTGTCTGTCATCTCCGTCCATCTGGCTGACAACAATTCGACACTTTTCCTAATTATGATGGGCATGTTGTTGAGTTAAACCGAGATGAGTTTATGATGAAATTTTGGGGCGCAATCCTCTTAACGGCTATGTGGTGGGAACGGAATTGTGGCATAGTCAGGGTCATGTAATCTCAATTCAACACCACAGAGCCGGACACTCG
This sequence comes from Drosophila longiperda, assembly GCA_035042125.1. Lineage (NCBI taxonomy): Eukaryota > Metazoa > Arthropoda > Insecta > Diptera > Drosophilidae > Drosophila > Drosophila longiperda. The sequence continues at coordinate 3,132,216 of JAWNLV010000003.1, forward strand.
CTATCTCATCAAATGGCTGACGAGATGATGACGAAGGCAGCCAGAGGAAGGGCTTATCCAGAGCTACTGGCTACGTAATTTGTGTAATAATTGTGCCTAAGCGTTTAAGTCGAGCGTGTCGGCTGGTCCACTAACCAGTCGGATCTCGAGGGAGTCTGCACAAAGGGGGCTGGGCAAGGGCGTGGCAGATTACACACGAAACGAGCCGGCAACAGCCAAAAAGCCACCAGCAACAATGAGGAATGAAGAATGACGGCCAATTGCCAGTGGCCGTGGGAAAGCGAATGAGTTAGTTACTCCGAAATGCCAAGCCACACTATAGTCCTCAAGGGGGGTGTGCTGGGGTGACTCCGGCTTGAATCAGTCAGTTTGTAACAAGAATTCAACGGTGCTCGACTTGCTGTAGAATTTGATTAAACAAAAGTAAAAGTTTTCATCTCGAGCGTCGAGCGGCCACTTTATACCTCTTGGTTTTTTTTTTTTTTGTTTTGATTGTTCGACTTGGTCGCAATTTTCTGTACTCTGGTTTTTCGTTTTCATTTTTCCCTTTTTAGTTGTTATTTTTTATTTTTAGCTTTGAGTATATTTGTGATTGTTGCTGCTGTTGTTGTGTTGTTGGTTGGCTGCAAATCCAATAGTAGGCTGAACTGTGGTTTCCCAACCGCTGCATTCACCATTTTCATGGCCAAAAATCGCAAAAATCAACAATGACCAACTAGAAATATTTCTAAGCGGTATCTGGACTATTGAGTACTCTTTCAAGCGAAGTATTTAGTAACGGATCTGTACTAAATTATATAAACACAGTTTTTTTTTTGACAATATTTCGATTCTGTAATCCTTATGTAATGAAGGGAAAAAATCACTCGAAATAAATTGCTAAATTAGAAGCGCGAATTTAAAAAAGTGGTGATGTTAAAATAATGCAGATTTAGTAGATTTCATTTAATTCATTACTAAGTCTAATAAATATTATATTATTATTGCTTACATATTTTGTAAATATTATAAAAAAGTACTACCTTATTTGAGGGTTTATTGAAATAATCAACTAAAGTTTTGCTTTGTTTGAAGTCAAATTTTATAGCTTTTAACTAACACAATCTGCAAACAATTTGCACCGTCACCCGCACATTTTTGCCCTTGACTACCTCACACAAATTGAAAACATATTGCAGCAGTTTTTTATGCGCTTAAACTTTTTTTTTTTTTTGTTGTTGTTTTCAATCAATAATAACCGAACCGAATCGAATCGAATCGAATCGTTTGACCGAATTTGCCTCATTGATGAAAGACTTGAGTGTGTTTTTTGTAGTTACTCATTTGCTGCTATTTCATTTTGCCATTTTTAATTCTGTTCACTCATTGTTTTCATTACTGCCAGAGCATTTGAAGGGGTCTTTTGTAGTCAACTCTATGTTTTTTTTTAGTTTTGTGTTTTTGCTTACCACTTTTGACTGGCAGTTGAAAAGAGCTCTTTCTAAATGTGGAGTAGAGTTTCGATGTTAATTAACTTGATGTTAAAGGCAACAACAGGAAAACAAAACAAACTGCACTTGGGTCTCATAATGAACATGCCACCATACAAATGCCATGTGTATGGGTTGCATGCTTAGACTAATTGAAATATTAGTTGAAGGAACTATGAGTAGTATATAAATTAACTTGATTGAGCAATGAGAAGTGCCTTAGTTTGAAGTTGGCAAACGAGCAAATTATTATAAAAATATTTCTAATTAACTAACAGAATAGAATAGATACTGATTTGCAAAGGCTTTCACCGAATTTTAGAAATTCGCAATACATTTTGGCTACGCATTGATATTCTGGAAGTATTCTTCAAAAACGGAAGAACCAAAATTTTTCTTTTATTTATTTCGTGGGGAAGTTTTTTTTTATTACTGTGTACTGGAATTTTGTAAATATATATAAACATTCTTTTTTTTATGGTTGGTTGTTTAAGAAAAAAAGCTCTCAATTCAATTTCGACGCGAAAAAAATGTCAGCTTGAAGCTAAAAAAAAATTACGCTAAGAAATGCTAAAAATGCGCGTCACACACAAAAAAGTATCTAAAGCGTTTAAGTACACCCCAAAATCAAATTATTATTAAAACCATGGAAAACTAAATTTTAGCTGCGAACAAAAAAAAATAAAGTAAAATCAGATTGGATGTTTTGCAAACTTACCCGCTGTGGCACAGTGAAGGACGAGCGCAAAGATGAGGCAGAGGCTGGAGATGATCGGTGCTGGGAGCTGGGAGCGCATGTTGCCAGACCTCTATTAAAATGACGGGCAAATTAATAATCCGCGTCTCTGGTGCACGCCGTCTGCCAGCAAAGCCGCTTAACTGGGTCACATGTGCCGCGGCAGGATGCGCCAAGAGTTGGAATGGGCCAGCTCAGCCGCATGCAGCTGCGGACAATGCGCAAGCCAATCCTTCCCCCGTTTCCCTCTTTTCCCCTTATGCCTGTTATTGATATGGCTTACTGATGTTGTTGCTGTTTTCTGTTTGTTGTTCCTTATTATGGTTTGTTGTTGGCTGGTTTGTTTTAAGATACAAACAGTGTCTGTCCAGTGGTTATGCTAATGCTGTGGTGAGGCGCTGCTTGCTCCTCCCTTCTCTTCAATTAGCTTATTTGGCCTGTTCTTTTCGCACACAATTCTGGCTTAGCATATTTTGAAATTGCACACGGCCAGTTACACAATTACAATAATAAAAAACAAAAATACCAAACGAATTTCAGGCAAAAAAATCTAAAGCTTTGCAACTGGCACAAGGAAAACACATGGCATATTTTGAATATTCCCACAGTGCTGTCCTGTGGCTTTTTTTTTTTCTTCTCGTCTAATTTGTTATTTCTTTCGTTTTGCGCAAAATCCTGTTCTGATATATTTGTGTGTGAGTTAAGGTTAAGTTATGTGGCCAGCAGCATTGCTTCCAGCCGAGTTCCAGCAACTCGAATCGCCAAGTTTTAGCTGGCAAATTACACTAATATCACAACTAAGATAATTATGAAAATTCTGAAAAGTTTTCCCATGGAGTTCTGCCAATTTTCACTAAAAGTGAGCAAAAGCAATCATGCACCCAACTTTGTAAAGTTTCTAGAAGTCGCAATTTGAGCACATATCAAATATTTTTGAGACATAACAGTAAAAAATATGCTACAAAAATTTGCAAATTGAAGTCTGCTAGAAACGAAATGCCAGTTTAAAGAGTTTTTAAACAGAATTCGAATTTTATAAGTTAAGAAATGATTATTATTGTTAAAATATTTTACGAATTGCTATAAAATTGGCTTAAGTTTGCCTTCATCTATTCCTAGTTAGTGGCCAAAATTTTATTTACAAACAAATAAGCGGCTTACAAATTCAGAAACAGACATCCATTTTTTGTTAACTATTTCCAAACAGTTTTTTAGTTGGCCAAAAATTTAATCTTTTTTGTTTGGGTAAAAAAGGGCTTATAACTTTAAGAAAAGCTGTTTAAAAAACTATGTCGAGCTTAAAAAATAAATAAATTAATGAATACACTATAAAATTTTGCACATTCTGTGCTAAAATTAAACATTAATTTTAGTTAAATGCTGCGCTGAAAAATATGCTACACAAAAACTTATTGGGCGAATGTGCAGAGAAAACGGAATCAGACACGCATGAACCTGTGTGTATATAAAAATTTGTGTGTATGTATGTGTGAGTGTGTGTATTTTTGTATATGTTAAAGCATTCCATTCGGCCAGCTGCTGCTGCTGCTGCTGTTGCCTCATCTTTCTTTTACGCTCGAGACTATTTGGCATTAGCAAAATTTATTTATGCGGGTGTTTAGTCGGGCGTAAAAGGTGTGCATATGGCCAGGCAAACAAGCACGATACACACACACACACACGCATACACACACACATACACACACACACACACGCACACAGTGGCAGACAGACACTGGGAAGATAATAATAAATGCACAACACGAGTTACGTATTGAAAGGATTTGAATGTCTGCTTTTTGGTTTAGGATTCGAACTACAAGTCTGGGCTTGACTTCAAACTTTGCTTGGCTCGTGTGCTGGGAATAATGATTTAAGCGACTTTGGTTTTGCCGCAGCCAACAAATGGTAAACCGTGCTCTGACAAATGCCAGCCGTACATAAGTAATGGCAAACGGTTACTAGCCCGGTCAATGAAGCGTTAACGCAAATGTTAAACAAATGTAATGTTCTGGCCGAGTGAATTGTGTGCATTAAGGAACGGCTGCTCTTCACTTGGATTATTCTTATGCCTATTGTGATTGTTATTGTTATTGTTATTGTTGCAAATGATAACGTAAATAATGCCAAATTGATTACACAAACAACAATACAACAGCGGAAGTGTGAATGATTTAACACAGTTCCCAGTTTGCTTCCTATATACGCCTTCAATACGAAAATTATATTCTCTGTTTCTTGATTTGGCTCTTGTTGTATTCTTGTTGCCTTGGTTGTTGATGTTGTTGTTGTTGTTGTTGTGCTTCTCGTTGCCGTGGTGCACAGTAAACGGCTAAGAACGGAAGCTGAAATTTGTTAGCTGCCGAACCGGAAACAGACATATTTTGTGACTTGTAATTTAGTTTATTGTAGCGGCCATTAATTGAATGCCGTTTTACGAATATTTTAATATAATATTATGACATTTATTATTATTATTATTGATATTAAATTGAATGAAATTGTGCGTGACAATTAGGCATAAAATTTTAAATAACGCATAAAAAGACACTATCAATAATAATAAAAATCAAGACTACATCTTGCAAGTTTAACAAATTTTAATTTGTTTACCTATACAATATATATTTAATTTAATATATCTCTCAGCATTTTGTCATTTCAATTTTAGGAAAACCGAAAAAAATACATAGCAAAATCAAAATATTCAAACTGTTCTGGAATTTATGATATCTTTGGAAACAGATAAGTGATAGGCATAGTTAATTAAAAAATTATTAAATATGTTATGATTTTGTAAATATTTTACTTATTTTCTTTAATTTTATAAGTTGTCTGTTATTAAAAAAAATTATATCATCTTAATAATTAACAGCTTTTAAATATAATGTTCAACTCATAATAATAATCTTAGATTATTCGCTCTGATATTAACTATATACTTGTAATTATCAATTCAACAAATGAATTTAGTAGGTTTTTAAATTAATTGATTTAAAATCAGTTTTTAGTATTTAGCACAAATTAACACATACAAGCTGAAGTTCAGGCTGCATACTTAGTTTCAGTCCTTTTTGAATTAAATATGTGTCACAAATGTTATGTAATGTCACATAAATTAATACCTAATGTTTAACTTATGGTGTGCATTAATTTTATTAGCACTGCATTCACTTGTTTAGTTAACCGAATTTGTCACACGACCTGCTTCTCAACTACGATGCGCAAAACGAAACGTACGCGACACCGGCTAAAAGTAGACTAAACGAAGCGCCAATGCTAATGAGCTGTTGTGGATGCTGCTCTGTAAAGTTACACTCAACAGCTGAGAGAGAGCGAGAGCGTGCCAGGGACTGAGAGCGATGCCAACAGGATTATGCTTGTCGGAGATGCTGCGCTGTTAACTAACACTAACAGCAGTAGTTAAGTAACATTACAGTTCTTGACGATGTTAACGAGATTGTTAATCCGTGCAAACAATTGCAATTATTGTGCTTAAGTGTTTTCGCTGTAAAATAATTATTTATACGAGCTTGTTTGGCATTTAAACGAAACGGCTTGTGTAGACTCGAGAAGGAAAATCCTTGTCTCTGCTGTAAGTGAGCGCATAAGCTCCACAATTCAAATAAGCTTATCATAATCATAATGACAATTAATCCCAGCTGAATGCTGGCCAATTTACAACTGTAGTTCGAGAAAAGAGCACATACAAACATATACCCAGCGGTACTTACAGACGCTTAACAGCGCGATAACATTATTTCCCATTAACGTCAAGCCGGCAAATTGGGCGGCTCACAATGGAGCCTTAGAGCCTATAGAGCTCGCGCTTAATGGTGCCGCTGCTCAAAGCGAAAACAAATAATAATAATGAAGAAAAAGAAAGGGCACAACAATAACGAAGCTGGCAAATGCAAGCGCATTGACTGGAACTAGGACATGAAAATAAAATAAGGAAAGCAGCACTGAAAACGTGCATCGCAAGTGCAATGCACAAGGATAAACATAATATGGCAAGCCGTTAACTTCAACACACACGCACGCACACGCACACACTTGTAAAAAAAAAAAAAAAGAACAAACTATTATGCAGACGGGCTATAGATGTGTCGCCAAGCCAAGAGAGCAACTAACAGAACGAGAACATAAAAAAAAGTGAAGCAGTGAGAGAGAGAGGGTTAGAGTGCTGCGGATTTGTAGAGAATGCATTAGAAGCCGGGAGGAGGTGGGGGCTAAACGAAGCCCTTGCATAAAATTCAATTTGTCGTGTGCAGCAGCCATGAATATGCCGAACTGCCGAGCTTAAGCTGCTGCCGCAGCTGGCTTCATCTGCTGTCGCTGCTGCTGCTGCTGACAGTGAAGTACACATTCCGCTGTCCCTCTATCTGTCTGTTAGTAGTATATAACATTGCAAACCCCCCGCCCAGCTACATACACACACACTCTCATGCTTTGGTTTTCTTGCTCTGTACAATTGCAATTGATGTTACTGTTGCTCGTGATGTTGTTGTTGCTGCTGCTGAGGCGTAACATATGCGCAAAATTACTTACGAGGCGTCGCTGCTGCTGCTGCTGCTGCTGGTGCTGCTGCTGCAGTCGCTGTCACAGGCAGCAAATGCGTCGAGTAACTGGCTGTGGTTCGCATGCCGTTGCCAGGACGATGGCTTGTAAAACAATGGATGCACACAAGACACCTACAGTTATTACCAAACACTCAAATAATCACTCACACACACACTCACACTCACTCTCCGGCAGCCAGGTTTTCTTTTTTTTGTATAGCAATTTCAACAGTTAAAACAATTGCACACAGCACTGCAGTCAAATTAAAATCCTTTTGCCTCAGTTTTGGCTTTTCAATTTCCTTTTCTTTTTTTTGTGCCTATTTTCTGTGGTCGTAGTTGATAATTATCGAGACCCTAAAGCGTTTGCCATGGGCACAACTGAAGTGACCAATTATGTGGCAGCAAATGAATGATAATCAGCCGGCAGATACGACCCAAGGGGCTGGAAGCAGCAAGTGGCATTTTTGTGTGTCATATGCTTGGCCACAGGATGTCCAAAGTTTTAAGTGAGTTCACATTTAAGCGTGTGTGTGTGCGGGTGTGGGTGCATGTGTGTGGTGTAATAAGCATAGTCTGTGTACTGTCCCAAATTAGCCTCCTTATGCGTCATGGCACATTTTAATTTGATCCTTTGTAGCGTGTGGCAAGCAGATTCCAAACTTAAAGTGCTAGAAATTAAAAAGGTATATTTAATTTGATTGCTCCTTGAAATTATTAGACTTTAATTAAAACTGTTGCATATTTGAACTAAAAAAATACATACGGAATTTAAGTATGCTTTGAATATTTCATTTTGGAAACTTGTATAGAGCCATGTTTAATTTGGATATTATATATTGCTGCTATACATTTTTGTACAATCTTTTTACAAGACCTTTAGGCATTTCTGTTATTCACGCACTTAAATATTCAAGCAAAAAGTGCACTCAACTACCATTTTTTCAATAGCACTCAATTAAGAGGCTCTTAAGTAAGAACATTTCTGGCCCTTTTCTGCTGCACAGCTTTTTGCACAATTTTCACTTTTACAAGTCATTAATCACAGAAACGTAAAAGAGAAAAAAGTTGAGAACATGAATGAGAACGAGATTGAGATTGAGGCGGAAAAAATATAATTAAAAATGTTTAAGGATACATTAAAGATAAAACAAACATTATTCGCTCAATTAGGTCAGATAATTTAATGGAATTGAATTGGACAAACGCTTTTGTGATTACAATATATGATCGTAAAGAAAAACCCAAAATAAGTTCGTAAATTAGCTGAAAATTAAGTTGCAATTGGGTTTGACATGTTTGGCACTTTAATTAAGTTACGGCTTAGCGGACAAAGTCAGCAGTTGCAGGCGGATATTACGTATACGTTTTGGGAGTGTTGCCGCTGTGAGGGCTTTGGGCCAAACGCAAACAATTCACGTCAATTAATTGTAGCTTGTTGTGAGCCGGCAAACACAAAGCTTAACCACAACCGCAGCGGCGACATGACGACAACTAGATAGATTATCATTACACTGCACCCCCCCTCCCCCCACCCAACAAACAAATGGTCAGAGCACAGACAGAAAGCAGCTCGCTGAAGCTGAAATTTGAAAGCTGCAAACTGGACACTGAATATCGAAAACAGAATTTGCAGCAGAATTTGTGAAACAAAGACATAAGCTAATAACTCCCAAAGGCGGAGCTTATTCAAAGTTTACCATTGCAGCACATAAATTCAGTGGCGCCTCCGACGTCCACCGAGCTGGGAGCATTGGGACCTGGCGACTTTGTCGACAATGTCAACCAGAGATAAGCGCAATTAATTCCAAATGTATTCGATACCAACAAGAAAACGACCACATACAGTTGCCACACAGCACAAATAGTCATTGTTATTGCATATGCTGATATCGTATTTGTCTCTCTAGTTGTTGCAGCTGCAACTTTAGTTATATAGTGGTTGCTGTTGTGCATTAGGCGTCGTCCTGCCGGTTGCTAGAGAGACTACAGCATTAGCCTCAAGTGCAACGTGACACAGCAGCAACGAGCCGAGTGACAGCAACACTAACAGGAAGTCATACACTTGTGTGCCATAATCATGAGACCATATAACCATGAGCTCTGTCATGTAGCACCCACTGCCTCCCGTGCCTTGTCTTGCACTGAACCTTTGCATCATCTGTCGTTTAACATGCATAAGTAAATGATTGAGCTGGCACTTGAAAGTTCGAGTGAACCAACTTAACGTTCCATGCATATTCCAGCATCTGTAAAAGCAGATTAAATGCTCACAAATCAGCCTTGAGAAAGGACTCAACTAGTTTGCCCCATTAAATGCTAATTAATTGGCAATATGGCGAGGTAATCAGTTTTCAACACTTTTCTTTAACTCAACAACATGTTTTTGATTATATAATTTAACTATTTTTTTTCTCATAAAGTGCATTTGTAAGTCTGTTCTGACCTCAAAATTTAGTACTCTTAATCTGAGCTATGATTGTTAGCTCCATGTTAATCGCTTAGATACTGTTCACAATTATTTGACATTGCAAATGTTGTACAAATCCCCCGTATTAATTTTCCTCGCTTCACCCTTCTCCTATATATCAACAATTACATATTTACACTTTCAGGGCAATTGGATACCATTAATGCGGTTAAGTCGGATAACCCTCGAATGTCAGACACTGCTTACTGGACCAACACAGTTATCTGGTTCTTAACTATTGCCATGAGTTGCCTTATGTGTGCGTACATGTATGTGAGTGTGTGTGTGTGTGTGTGCAGAAGGGAGTTCTCTGTCAGGGTTTTCGGGTTTCGGATAACAGACATGTTGCAAGTGCCAAAAAAAAGTCTACCAAACATTTATGCCTTAAATCGGTTTATTTTTTGGTCTACATATAGCGCCCTGCTCAGACAACTAAGGCAAGAAGAAATTTACCACAGCACAAAAAAAAAACAACAATATTAAAACAACAACAAGTTCTCCATGTTGCTCCATTTGCATCATTTATGGTGTGTTTGTGTGTGTGTCTGTGTGTGCTTTGCTTTTGGGTGTGTAAAAGGTCATTTTATTGTTTCCAGTCTAAATGGTCAAATGGGAATTTGTTTTCAGCATCCTATTTATTTTTGTTTTGGTTTTTAGTTTCGCATATATTTTTTTTTTTTGCCTATAGATTTAGATTGAGCTGTCGTACATGTTATTGGGTATTGGGATTGGGCTGTAACGAAACCCCAAGCTAGACAAGCACCAAAGATTGCTGGCATATCATGGCAGCCAAAGTCAGTCAAATGATTAGAATAATCGCCGTAGGTGATTCGACTTGCAGAGCTTACAACAACTCCATAACACACACACACACACACACACATAATAGCCAAATCGAATGGAATTCCAAATTCAGTGTTGGGTCATAAAATTTACAACCCTTCAATTGTCAGATTTGGCAGTGTTTAAAAATTTTATTACTCTCATATGAGGCTAAGGGTTCTATTTTGCAGCCAAAAGTGAATTTTACGTCTTGTGCTTTTTGTCCAAAGGGTCGTTTTGGGTATTTGGCAGATAAAAAGCACTTTCCTAATGCCATAGGGTAAAGTACACATAGTTAAAAAAAAAAATAAATAAATATATTTTCAATGCATATAAATTCAAGCAGAATCCAATTTATTTTAAATATACTTGTTGGCTTTTGAAATATCAAAAGTTTTAAGTGTTTTGTATGCGCTCTCAAAATTACTAATTAAATTTAAGTATTGGTAATTAAGAATTACTTTCAAATTCTGCCATTTATCAAAAGTGTCTTCAAGTTTTTCATACACAGCAAATTTATTAAGGCCGCAGAAGCCACTTCTTGTCTTTCCTCTGTGCTCCTCAGAGTAGCTCTGCAGCAGGACTCGGCATAATAATTAATTTCCAAATTCAACCATGTCCTACGCCAAAAGTTGTTGCCTCCAAGGGATGGGGGGGGGGGATGGTAGCATGGGGAATATTCAAGAGTTTGTTTGTACAGCAAATGCCACCGCATTCGTATAATTTCATTCAGATTTAATTGTCAAGCGCTTGCTAGAAAATTTTGCATAGATGGCAAGTCGCTGGCTTGCTAGGGGAATTGAGGGATTTGTAGATATATATATAATGTGTATGTACTGAGAACGCCCTGCAATTTATTTAACAACAGCTAAAAAATTTCGGCTGTGCTCCAACTCTTTTCACTACAAACAATGAAATTTGGTTTTTAATATGTCTTATAAGCAACTGGCTTACATTAAGAGAAATTTTCCTGATATGCTTTTCGTAGCTAAGCAAAATTTATTCATCAGTTTTCTGTAACAAGAAATTTTTAAGAGTTACGTTATTATTTTGGAACACCCAATATTTTCTCTATTTCGCAGAGTCGATCAATAATGTCCTGGTTCCGAGCTCTTTGTTCCTTAAGTTTATCTGCTATTGCATCCAAAGTTGCTGCGATGGCCAACAGTGAGACATCTGTTGTATGGAGGTCTCTACGAATCGGAAATATCTTTGCCACAGGGACAACAGCAGATTGTTCCCAATCTGGATCTGATGAGCCTAAAAAAGATTCGCATAATGAAACAGAAACAGTAGACGATTCTTTTGCACCTGAATCCGCAACAATTGCTGATGGCCCTGTCACTGCTAAGGCTACTATTTCTGGCTCTGTAGATTCTACAATTGTGACTGGAGCTGTCCCCGGAACCGTTAATAGTAATGGAGTCTCCACAACATCAACTGGAGATGTGATTGGATCTGCTTGAGTTTCTACAATAGGGCCAGAAGTTGTTGTCGCTGGCTTAGCTACTGGTACTGGAGACTCCCCTTTAGCGACTGGCGGCGCTGCTGGCTTTGGAGCTTCTGGTGTCTCCGCAACTGCAGCTGGAGTTGCCAACGACTCGGCTATTGGTACTGAAGTCTCCACTATGGAGCCTAGCGTTGCCACTGGCTCTGCTGCTTGTACAGTCGCCACAATAACAAACAGAGTCCCCACAACGGGCTCTATTTCCAGTGCCGGAGTCCCCACAACGGCAACTAGAGCTGCCGCTGTGTCCGATGCTGGCACTGTAGTCTCCACAACGGGGACTGCAGTTGCCACTGGATCTGTTACCGGTACTGGAGTCTCAATAACATCCGCTGGAATTGCGACTGCCTCTGTAACTGGTACTGGAATCTCCACAACAGCCGCTGGAGTTGCCACTGGCTCTGCTACTGGTACTGGAGTCCCCAAAACAGCCGCTGGAGTTGCCGTTGGCTCAGCTACTTTTACTGGAGTCTCCACAACAGCCGCTGGACTTGCCGTTGGCTCAGCTACTTTTACTGAAGTCTCCACAACAGCCGCTGGAGTTGCCACTGGCTCTGCTACTGGTACTGCAGTCTCCACAATAGCCGCTGGAGTTGCCACTAACTCTGCTACTGGTACTGAAGTCTCCACAACAGCCGCTGGAGTTGCCACTGGCTCTGCTTCTGGTACTGGAGTCTCCACAACAGCCGCTGGAGTTGCCGTTGGCTCAGCTACTTTTACTGGAGTCTCCACAACAGCCGCTGGAGTTGCCACTGGCTCTGCTTCTGGTACTGGAGTCTCCACAACAGCCGCTGGAGTTGCCGTTGGCTCAGCTACTTTTACTGGAGTCTCCACAACAGCCGCTGGAGTTGCCACTGGCTCTGCTACTGGTACTGGAGTCTCCACAACAGCCGCTGGAGTTGCCACTGGCTCAGCTACTTTTACTGGAGTCTCCACAACAACCGCAGGAGTTGCCGTTGGCTCAGCTACTTTTACTGGAGTCTCCACAACAGCCGCTGGAGTTGCCACTGGCTCTGCTACTGGTACTGGAGTCTCCACAACAGCCGCTGGAGTTGCCACTGGCTCTGCTACTGGTACTGGAGTCTCCAAAACAGCCGCTGGAGTTGCCGTTGGCTCAGCTACTTTTACTGGAGTCTCCACAACAGCCGCTGGACTTGCCGTTGGCTCAGCTACTTTTACTGAAGTCTCCACAACAGCCGCTGGAGTTGCCAGTGGCTCTGCTACTGGTACTGCAGTCTCCACAACAGCCGCTGGAGTTGCCACTGGCTCTGCTACTGGTACTGCAGTCTCCAAAACAGCCGCTGGAGTTGCCACTGGCTCTGCTACTGGTACTGAAGTCTCCACAACAGCCGCTGGAGTTGCCACCGGCTCTGCTTCTGGTACTGGAGTCTCCACAACAGCCGCTGGAGTTGCCGTTGGCCCAGCTACTGGTACGGAGTCTCCACAACAGCCGCTGGAGTTGCCGTCTGGCACCTACTGGTACGGAGTCTCCACAACAGCCGCTGGAGTTGCCACTGGCTCTGCTACTGGTACTGGAGTCACCACAACAGCCGCTGGAGTTGCCGTTGGCTCAGCTACTTTTACTGGAGTCTCCACAACAGCCGCTGGAGTTGCCACTGGCTCTGCTACTGGTACTGGAGTCTCCACAACAGCCGCTGGAGTTGCCGTTGGCTCAGCTACTTTTACTGGAGTCTCCACAACAGCCGCTGGAGTTACCACTGGCTCTGCTACTGGTACTGGAGTCTCCACAACAGCCGTTGGAGTTGCCGTTGGCTCAGCTACTTTTACTGCAGTCTCCACAACAGCCGCTGGAGTTGCCGTTGGCTCAGCTACTTTTACTGGAGTCTCCACAACAGCCGCTGGAGTTGCCACTGGCTCTGCTACTGGTACTGGAGTCTCCACAACAGCCGCTGGAGTTGCCGTTGGCTCAGCTACTTTTACTGGAGTCTCCACAACAGCCGCTGGAGGTGCCGTTGGCTTAGCTTCTTTTACTGGCTTTTACTGGAGTCTCCACAACAGACGCTGGAGTTGCCACTGGCTCTGCTACTGGTACTGGAGTCTCCACAACAGCCGCTGGAGTTTCCACAACGTCGACTGAAGTTGCCACTGTGTCTAATGCTGGAACTGTAGTCTCCAGAACAGGAACTGAAGTTGCCACTGGCACTGCTACTGGTACTGGATTATCCACAACAGCCGCTGGAGTTGCCACTGGCTTTGCTACTGGTACTGAAGTCTCCACAACAGCCGCTGGAGTTGCCACTGGCTTTGCTACTAGTACTGAAGTCTCCACAACAGCCGCTGGAGTTCCCACTGGCTCTGCTACTGGTACTGGAGTCTCCACAACAGCCGCTGGAGTTTCCACAACGTCGACTGAAGTTGCCACTGTGTCTGATGCTGGAACTGTTGTCTCCAGAACAGGAACTGAAGTTATCACTGGCACTGCTACTGGTACTGGATTATCCACAACAGCCGCTGGAGTTGCCACTGGCTTTGCTACTGGTACTGAAGTCTCCACAACAGCCGCTGGAGTTGCCACTGGCTTTGCTACTGGTACTGAAGTCTCCACAACAGCCACTGGAGTTGCCACTGGCTCTGCTACTGGTACTGGAGTCTCCACAACAGCCGCTGGAGTTGCCACTGGATCTGCTACTGGTACTGGATTATCCACAACTTCCGCTGGAGTTGCCACTGGCTCTGCTACTGGTACTGCAGTCTCCACCACAGCTGCTGGAGTTGCCACTGGCTCTGCTACTGGGACTGGAGTCTCCACAACAGCCGCTGGAGTTGCCACTGGCTCTGCTAGTGGTACTGCAGTCTCCAAAACAGCCGCTGGAGTTGCGACTGGCTCTGTTACTGGTACTGGAGTCTCCACAACAGCCGCTGGAGTTGCCACTGGCTCTGCTACTGGTACTGGAGTCTCCACAATAGCCGCTGGAGTTTCCACTAACGTCGACTGAAGTTACCACTGTGTCTGTCTCCACAACAGCCGCTGGAGTTGCCACTGGCTCTGCTACTGGTACTGGAGTCTCCACAACAGCCGCTGGAGTTGCGACTGGCTCTGCTACTGGTACTGGAATCTCCACAACAGCCGCTGGAGTTTCCACAACGTCGACTAAAGTTACCACTGTGTCTGATGCTGTAACTGTAGTCTCCACCACGGCCTCAGGAGTTGCCACTGGCTCTGCTACTTGTACTGGAGTCTCCACAACAGCCGCTGGAGTTGCAACTGGCTCTGCTACTAGTACTGGAGCCTCCACAACAGCCGCTGGAGTTTCCACAACGTCGACTGAAGTTACCACTGTGTCTGATGTTAGAACTGTAGTCTCTAGAACAGGGACTGAAGTTGCCATTGACTCTGCTACTGGTACTGAGGTCTCCACAGCAGAGGCTGGAGGTGCCACTGGCTCGGCTACTGGTACTGGAGCCTCAAGCACGGCGACAGGCAGAGTTGCAACTGGCTCTATCACTGATGCTGGAGTCTCCACAACGGTGGCTGGAGTTGCAACAACGGCGCTTGGAGTTGCCACTGCTGGCACTGTAGTCTCCACAACCTGGTCTGCAATAACCGCTGGCTCTGATACTGGTGCTGGAGTCCCCGCTATAGTGGGTGGGAGTGCCACTGGATCTACCGCTGGAGCTGAAGTTTCACGATTGGCTACTGCTACTTGCACTGGAGTTACCACAACAGTGCACTGGAGTTGCCACTGGCTCAGAAACTGCTACTGGAATCTCCACCACTGTCTCTGCTTCTGGAACTGGAGTTGCCACAACAGGAACTGGAGTTTTCACAGGCTCTTCAACTGGCGCTCGAGACTCCACAACAGCCACTGGAGTTGCTAGTGGCTTTGCTACTAGTGTTTCCACAGCAGCCGCTGGAGTTGCCACTGGCTCTGCTACTGGTACTGGAGTCTCTACAACAGGCGCTGGAGTTTCCACAACGTCGACTGAAGTTACCACTATGTCTGATGCTGGAACTGTAGTCTCAAGAACAGGAACTGAAGTTGCTACTGGATCTGCTACTGATACTGGAGTCTCCCCAGCAGAGGCTGGAGGTGTCGTTGGCTCAGCTACTGGTACTGGAGCCTGAAGTACGGCGACTGGCGGCGACACTGTCTCTGCTGCTGGAACTGGAGGAACTAGAGGTACTGTATTTGCCACTTGCTCTACTACTGTCGTTGGAGACTCCACAACAGCCACTGGAGTTGCTAGTGGCTTTGCTACTGGTGTCGCTGGAACTGCAGCTGGAGTTGCGACCGACTCTGCTACTGGTTCTGAGGTCTCCACCAAGGAGTCTGGCGTTGCCACTGTTTTTTCAGCTTGTACACAAGTCGCCGCAACAATGACCGGAGTTGCCACTGGCTCTGCAACAAGTACTGGAATCTCCACAGCGGTTACAGGAGTTACCACTGGGATTGGTACTGAAACAACCACAACAGCGGCTGGCGTTGCCACTGTGTTTGATGCTCGTACTGGAGTCGCTACAGCAGCCACTGCAGTTGCAACTTGTTCTGATACTGGCACTGGAGTCACCTCAACAGCAACTGTAGTTGCAACTGTCTCTGCAACTAGTACTGCAATCTCCGCAACGGCGCTTGGAGTTGCCACTGCTGGCACTGGAGTCTCCACAACCTGGTCTGCAATAGCCAATGGCTTTGCTACTGGAACCGGAGTCCCTGCTACAGTGGGTGGGAGTGCCACTGGATCTACTGCTGGAGATGGAGTCTTCACAGTGGGTACAGAAGTTGCGATTGGCTCTGCTTCTTGTACTGGAGTCTCCACAACAGCTACCGGAGCTACCACTGCCGCTTGAATTCCCGCAACTGCAGCTGGCGTTGCCACTGCCTCTGACGCTGGTACTTGTACGATTGATGGCAATGACACTGCCGGTGGGGCGGCTGTGGTCTGCACGACAGTTGCTTCTGGTGATGGAGTAGCGACTGTTGTAGCTATCGGAACTGAAGTTGCTGCAGCTGTAGGATCCATGTCGGCGACACACCGGTTGTCTGTTGGTGTTATGGAAATTATGGCTGTTGAAGATGTGGCAGTGATTCCAGAGGGTGTAAAAGAGTTAACTTCTGTGGTTTGAGTTTCCTTTGTCTCATGTAATTTATTGTTTTTTCGTGATTATGTGCCTATAGTGCTAAGCATTCTTTTCATTCACATAATACAGTCTATTCATAAGAACTAAAGAAAAGATGAAAACAACATTATGAGACAAAATTTACGCTGTAGCTTTTTGAGACTGTTGACATACAAATTTCACTTTCAGTCTAAACAAGCAACTCAAAGTAATTGAACTACTAAACGAGACATGATAAGGCGCTTAGCCTTGGCCTTCGAAAAGGTCGTTGGTCTACCGAATATATTTCTTTGGAAATGAGGTAAGCTAAGGGAAACCCGAAATGGTAAAATTACAAGGCACACGTGCAATTTTAAACGTATTTGTCGTCATTAGCGACTTTCCTTCTGTTCAATCAATATATCGATATGAATGTATTTTTGCGTAGGCGCCACATTGGCGGTTGTCGTGAAAAAACGCTTGAGTGGCCACATTTAATTGTTGCATAATGAATATGAACCCACGATATCATATATACATATATATATTAGCAAAGGCAAAAAAAGTCTCAAGTTAAATTCATTTTTTTTAATTTTCTAATTTATCTTAATTACTTGTTTGTTATACTCTAATGTTGTTAACATAGTAAAAGTTGTTTATATGGTTGCAATTTCAGTTTTTCTATTATACTTTTTCATTTTATTCATTAATTGATAATTATTTTTTTTAATATTTTATTTTAATTTATTTGTTTATTATATATATTGTGGGAACATTTTAACTCTTTTTTTCACCGTCGAACCACACGATTTGAAAATAAGCGTTTAACTGGTCAGGGTATAAGAAATTTCAGTTTTTCAACAGCTCTTGTCGGTAGTTTTCTTTCGTTAAGAAACCTGACAAATTCCCATTGACAAATAAAAACTAAACGAATGATTTTTTTTTATTTAAATGTCAGCAAAAGCCGCTTAGTGTTTATGTATTTTGAATTGCTTTAGTGGATTTACCATGGATCAACAAGTGTTTTGTGGAGGATTCATTATACATTTGACATTGGACACAAGTCAGTTTCTTGCAAAAATGTTAAGTAGATTCAGATTAATATGACTGAACATTCATTTTAATTGAATTCGTTTCTTACTCTTTTATCTTTATACACAACTAGGGTTATTTATATAAAGCAAGATTACTTGGCAAACTTGTCAACAAATCCATCCCACCGACCCTTTGGCGACATTCAATGTCTGACACTTTGACAAACTGCCGGGATGGAGTCGCTCAATCGAAACACATTAGCTGCAAAAAATGTAATCGCAGAGAACTAAGAAATAAATCTTTCAATTTTTCGAACGAATAAAGGAAATAAATGCAGCGAAATGTGAAGCAATTTTCTGTTGCAAGACACGCCTCACGCCCCACGCCCCACGCCCACCTCCACTGCTCAACTGAATACACCAAGCAGTTTCAATGGAGTTGCATATGTGTCGGAATAGTGATGGGTTGGACAAGTTAAAGGGGGGGCTGAAAAGGAGACGCCGTAATGTGATCTGCGTACAATTTGCAGCCGTCGTTTAAATCCCAACTCACTTGAGACTTGAGACTCTAGCAAATAGTTTTTCAATATGGACGCGAAATGGAATCGCGATAAAGCGTACAAAATAAAATAACGTATAAATAAAGAAGGAATAAGGATTTCTTCATCCTCACAAATGCAAAATGCTTATATGGAAATCATTCGCTAGCCTGCCCACCCAGCCAAGCCACAGAAACAAGGCAAAAGGAAGCCGGAGACGAAACAGTTTGCTCGAGATGGAATTGGCAGTTCAATTTCACGTATTATTGACATTTAAGAGCAAGAAACGAATATGAACAAAAAAAAAAACCAGCTTCCAGGAAGCAAAGGTATTGACTGCCTATTATTTCAAACTATAAATCAATCGAGTGATATGTAAAAGCAACCAAAATAATATAAAAGGAAGCAAAAAAATGGTTTATTTTATTGTTAAATTGTCGTGTTATATGCAATAAACCTACAATATATGTAAAAGGTATTAAAGATATTATCTATTTTTATGCGCTTATACAGAGTGAATAGGTGTTATAAATTTAATTGCTATACAAATATATATTTAGATTAAAAGTTGTATAAAAAATTGAATACTCTTAATTGGTATCATTTTGCACGCACCGCGAATGCTTAATACAAATACAAAATACAAATCAAAATCAGAATCAGAAACAGAATCTGAGCTTTTCGAATCGGTTCAGCTTTAGTATAGAGATCTGAGCGATGGCATTGAATGCTTCCGGGCGTATTTTGCTAAATTGCAAATATTTTCCAGTTCGCATGCATCAGCAGCACAGAATGCAAACAATTTTGCCCAACAGCCACAATGGGCCACAAAAAAAATATATATATATCAAAAATTGACCAGCGAAAAGTGCACAACTTTTAAATACCCATTAAAAAAAGTATTTATACTTAATAAATTGTTTTAGGATATATTTATATATAAAATGAAGCAGTTTTTATTTAATGTAATTTTAATAAAACTGACATCATAACCAATTAAAAATGGCAATTGAATAGGCTCTTAACTATTTTAATGATTACAGGGCATCGAAAGCGGAACTTATTGCAATGCAAATAAAAATGGGGCAGACCCACTGATTTTTACCACTGCTACTGCATCAATTTTTGCAACGTATGGCAACGCAGCACAGTTGCAGTTGCAACTACAACTGTTAGCAATTTATTTTCGGTTTGATTGGTTTTTTTTTTTTGCCTCTGATGCTTAATTGCACTTGGCATGAAAGCTTTTGGCCAAATGATGAAGTGGGACGATTTGATGGTGTCTCGGTTGAAAGGTCGCGCTCAACACATGGCTTTAATAAATTATTCAAATAAACACGCATCAGTCTGACTGTCTCACTGTCTATCTGTCTGTCTGCCTATCTATCTGTTTTTTTCCTGTTGGCCTTATGGTACGACTGTCAGTTGGAGGTCAGGACTCTGGGGGTGGATCTGGTCTTTGCGTGTTAATGGACGCTGTATGCCAACAGTTTGCGGTCAGCAAAAACCAGCAAAAAAAAAAAAAAACCAATAGCAAAAAATCAGCATGCTGCTAAAAAGGGACACAGTTCCGCAAATATGTATACACACACACACACAAACAGAAGGACCCACACACACCCAGAGGCAGGCATACACACAAACATACAAACATACCTTTGGGTCACCTTGCCACATTTTGTAGAAATGAAAAAGGTAAATTTACTGCATATTTCACGCATTTTTATTTGCATTTGCATTCCAACTGGCCAAAGGACAAGCATTCAGTTCGCATTCACTGCTTTTGACACTTGACAACATGATTGTTTTTAAAGCCAGTGATAAATTATGCATCACACAAAAATACACTCAACAACCACATACAAACGTAGTACTATTTGCTTTACAACAATCAAGGAACAAAGGAATACCGGCAACATAAACTGGAATGTCAACAATTGGCATACATCGGCCCACAACAGCAATTCCAAATAACGTCGGGAATTTCCAAACTATGAAATGAATTTTAGTTCCATAAATTAATTACAAAACTGATTTTAAATCAAAATACAAAAATTAAATCACATTAACCAAGCCTAATTGCAGTTATTATATATACAATAATTGTAGCTAAAAAAAATTATTTCACATTGAAAAATGGCTTGCGTAATTCGTAAAATTATTACTGCTTATATAAAAATATTTTTAACGTAATTGCAACGAATGGAGCTAGTTAAACGTTCATAAAGTAATTAAAATCTCATTCAAGTTAAACAACAGCAATTTTTTTTTTTTATTACTTTTTGCATTCTTTTTGTACTTATTGCATCTGCTTGTGGCAAATTAACTTGAATGCCGCAATGTAAAGAAAAAAAAAAGGATGGCAAAAGGGTTAAGAGATGGCAAACAAATCTTCGAGACAACGAGTTACTTTGGCTTAGAAATGGGGTCGCCCCCCTCATACCACTCTCATACCCCAATGCCTCATGGAACTGGCATCTTGGCGATTCGCGTAACTTTTATCATTAGTCCGTTGGGAAATTTAACGGGCACTTAAGTTCTTCACTCGTTTTCAACTTATTTTTTGCAGCCACTATTGTTTCGCCATTTTTGCGCAATTTCGCTTTAGTTTTCGCATGTATTTTTTTTTTAGCCAATAGCAGACGGGGGGGAGCTGCTGCGTCTGTCACCTTTAACATTGTGTGCCCGGCGTCAAGTGCACCTAGCCACCTAGCCGTATTCCGGCTGGCAAGGCTTAGGAGCATGCCGAATGAGCAGAAAATGTATTTTATGCGCTCTTTTTGGCCAGCGGCAACGACCAAGTAGACCAAACAATCCAAAAAGGTTAGCTCCATCGTTTATATGAACTTTTTTTGCGTTGAGTTTTTTATTCGTTTGTTTCTTTGTGTGTACCTGTTGTTAAGTAGCTGTTTCGGAACGTCTACTACAGTTATTTTATTTTTTTCCTAAATTTTTTGTTCGTTTTGCTGCCGTTTTTCCGGTGAGGATATTGTTGCAATTTATTTTATTGCTTTTTGTGTAGAGTTTCGGATTTAATTTAGTTTGTGGATCGCTCTTTTTATTTGTTATGCGCTAAAAATTATCCTTCACTCGAAAATTTAACAAGTTGCCAAGTTTTTAATACGCTACCTCAAACTTTTTCGATTTGTTTCACGTATTTTCAACATCACTTTTTTTTATGAATTGGTATTATAAAATGTTACAACTACAAGTGTGAAATGGAAAAAAATATTAAAGGGCAAGTAGCAAATGAACTGAAGGAATTTAACAGGAATTTACCCAATTCAAATTACAATATAAATGTAGTTGCCAGATTCTCGTGCTAAGCTCAAGTTTATTGAAATTATATTAACATTAACATTAATTCAAAAAGTTTCTGAAACTCAACATGGAAGTGAACATTAAATTTATGTACGCCTTTCCGCCCCATTTCTGAAAATGTTAGCACAAACCCAATATGTGTGTATCGCATGTATTTACTATACTGAATAGTAACTGTCAATGCTGTTTGCACCATGATACTGGCCATTAAACACCAACACTTCCTGCACAGACACGTACACTTCCACACAAACACACTCACACACACTCGCACACACTCACACACTTACACTTATAGCCATTTCCTAGCCAAATACTCACAGCATGTTGTAAATTGCATGAGCTCATGGCCACATATCCAAAAGTTGTGTCTCTGGTTGGAAACGTTTAAAGAAATGTCAATTACATTTGTCGAAGTGGCCTTTATTGTTGCTGAAATTCCAAATTTCAGTCTATGACAACCAACATCGCCTCTTGCCCCAACCAGCCACCACCCCCTCCCCCCCTTTAACTACACTCTATGAAAGTTTAGAACATGTCCACATATCGCTCACTCGGCCCACTTGGATTGCCATTTGCCGAGTGTTGTGTGAGTTTTATATTTTCCCTCTAGTTGTGTTGAGCTAGGATCTGTTCACTCTTTGACAAAAGTTTGAAATACAAAATTTTAATCTATGAAGTTTCACTCATTATTATAAAATTTCTCCTATAATCGATTTCAAAAACACAGCAAGAAACAAGCATTTTTTTATCAGTCTTCAGCTTCTATCTTTTCAAGTCTTATATTTTAATGAAATTTATTATAAAAATAAAAAATTCAAAATACGCTAAGTATTTCGGAAGGTATCTAAAATAGAGATATGAGGCACTTCTAATGTACATTTACCATATTTCGACATTTTCGTTTTTAGTACTAACATTTTCATTTGGGTGTGTCGCACATGCGGCACTGATTTGATTTTGATTTTCTCGGCACATTGTGTCTGGTGCGTTGTAGTTGAATCGTGCAACAAATGTTAACTGTGATTTGTGGCAGTTTCCCAAGTGTCAAACTGATTTTGTCTTGAGCAAATTTACACTCACACACACACACTCCAAAAAGGTTGCCAGCTGTGCATGCGAACGCACAATACTATTGATAAATTCAATATTGACATCGTATTGCGATTAAATCTATAGGAATTTATAAGAATAACCCCAAGTACCACCTGCACGCAGTATTTGCAGCTCTCTCTTGCAGCTGACATTTTACCTTCCGACTGCTTCATTCAAGCCAGTTGCTTCTATTGCGATTAGAAGTCTCAATTTATTTTTATTGAATTCATTCTTGCGTTCACAATTTACTTAAAATTTTATTCTTTTTTTTTATTTGTACATTTATTTCCCATCCAACTCTCGGAGTTCACAGTCCAGTTCTTGGCTTGCGACATACACCCTGCAAAGCCGATTTCTTAGTTTACTATCAAATAAATGTGAAAATAAAAAATATAAAAAAATTAAACCAAATCTAAGCACTCCTAAATATTACCGATTATAACTCTAATTTTTCTGTATTCTTATCAATAGTTAATATTAACATTTTATTAATATTACTTTAGTTTATCATATTTCTTAAATACTATATTTACAAGGTATCAAAAAGTTTATTTCATGTTAAACCAAATCTAAACACTCCTAAAAATTACATATTATAACTAAAATATTTCTGTATTCTTATCAATAATAAATATTACAATTTTATAAATAATACTTTAGTTTATCATATTTCTAAAATATTATATTTACAAGGTATTTTAAAGTTTATTTCTATGGCTCAATTGAATTGGCTTGTGTTGGACTGGCAGTCGCATTCAAATGTTTTCAATTGCGGACTTTTGCAGTGTTTTTTGATAAATACTAAGCGCTTAACTCAATTTTTATGCTTTTTTCCATAAACCATATAAATCTGGTGCACTTCGCAATACACTTACCGGAATGCAAAAATCGCAGCACTAAGTGGACTTAAATTTCGCTGCAATCGTAGTGAATACTGAGGAACTTAGTTTATTTTATGCTTACTAAGTTTTCAGCCAGCTAACATATAATCTAGAACTTTGTTGATCAACTAATAAAGCTCACAACAAATTGTTTACACTAAATCTATCTGCTCGTTTTCGATGTTAGTAATCAGAAATTCAGAAATTGAAAAAGGAAGCGCAAATGTTCTATGCCAGCAATTTGCACTTC
The DNA here is from genome assembly GCA_035042125.1 of Drosophila longiperda. NCBI lineage: Eukaryota > Metazoa > Arthropoda > Insecta > Diptera > Drosophilidae > Drosophila > Drosophila longiperda. Next base: position 3,155,961 of record JAWNLV010000003.1, read on the forward strand.
ATCGTATTAAATGGGCCCCTATTAGCTTAACAAGTACCTGACAAATAAGTTAATTCTCGTGCGTAAACATGAACGCACATTAACGCAATCTCCTTTCGCACATCAACTTGCCCCTTGCCCCATCGCAGCTGGAGTGAAAAACTTCCCATGCGCTTAACAACTAAACAGCCAACATTTTTGCACCCCTTGTTTGCCCCCGTGCTCCTCACAGCATTTCATCAAGTTTAGCAGAAGCACAAAAAGAGAAAGAAATCTTGACAGTGTTATTTGGATGGGGCAGAGTCGCTCTTGACTGGGGCAGCTGCTGCTGCGCCTTTTGCTCATTTACAAATACGGGCAACCTGAGGTTTGTTTTAATTTGCTGTTGCTGCCTGCTACTGGTGTTTTTCCTATGGAACAAAAGCCGCGGCTGCTGCTGCTGCTGCTGCTGCTGCTCCTCTTCCATTGTCTTTCAGCGTATGCGGAGGCAAAAAACTTTAGCATTTTCTCATTTTCAGAAAATGTGCAAAGGGATTTGCTTTTCATGGTTGTGTTGCGCGTATTTGTATGTTTATGTGTTGTCTGATATGATTTTGGCTTTTGTCCCTCTGTGCCCAAGTACGAATATCTCAATGTTGTCTCAGTGTCTCAGTGTCTGTGAGCTCCTTTGAGATTATGGGTAGCACAACGGACTGGAGTTTTTTTTTGTTTTCTTCTTGGAGTGTGGCAAGCCTGCCCCAAAATAAATAAACCCCAAGTACATCTGTTTTACCATAAATTTCATATGTGTGTGAGACTCGAGTGGGCGTATTCCCCAAATTACTGGCTACCTAGTAAGCGTACTTTTGTCTATCCATTTAAGTTTATTTGCTATATAATCATTTTGCTTGCACTTTGTTTTGGTTTTTTTTTGGTAACTGAGTGCGATTATCTGATTGTTTTCCCTTCTCCAGACAACGCTGACAATTTTATCTATTACTTTGCACATTTGCGCAATAATTAATTGTCTATATAATTATTTTGCTCATTGGAATATAATTTTATAACATTTAAGCAAGACACTTATTATGATACCATATTTAATTGACTTCTATCAAATATTTGCTGATTAGTACGTATTTTAGATTAATAATCGAACAAGCAATTTGCATAAATTTTTCTCATTTCTCAACCCAACCATATTTAAATTGCAAGGAAAATTTCAATCAAAATGATTGAATTCAAGTTTTATTTAAATAGCCTAAAGTTGTCTGGCCAAAGTTTGAAAAAAAAATATATATATTTACACACAGACACAGACACAGACACAGACATTGGATATGTTATCAAACATGTTCTATCAGTGTTCAAGGCATCCCCAGAAGACTGGGCCTCGTGCTGTGGCCGATGTAGTATCACGAATTACATTGTTTTATTTGAATTACGATTCGTTCAATATCCTGGTATCAGCCACCAGGCACCAGGAACGAGGACCTGCCTGGCTGGATGCCTGCCTGACTGACGGACTGGACGAAAACATAAAAGCGGCTTTCGTGTAATTTAATTTGTGCCACTCAGCGGCAAATGCGAGTTTATGTAATTGTCTGAGTGTGTGTGTGTGTGTGTGTGTGTGTGTGTGTGTGTGTGAGTCGGAGGTATGTTGTGCGTAATGCGAGCTGTTATATGAAAACTTAAATGTGTTGTCTTTTCGTTAAAGACGTGCTGAGATCAGCGTAATTGAATATATCAATGCGAACCAATTCGCATTGTCTGAAGGTATTATACAAAATGACGGAATTGTTCACTTTTGGTCCGGTTGAACGTGTAGGGATTTTAAAACAATTAACTTTCAAACTTTGGCATTCAACGTGTAATGCTCGGAAAACAACTCAAACTTTATCAACTCTTTTTTTGCTTCTGTGTTTTTTTTTACCTGCCTGTCACGCTGTTTATATTGTCTGCGGCGCACGCCGAAAGAATCGGCGAGAAATCTGTGCGCTTCATGTGGCACAACCCGCCGGACCTCATTTATTTTCAATTTTTTTTTTTTCGTTCGATTTCTTTTCCTTTGACGTCGCACGTGCGCATCGCACCAGCAGCACGTGATAAAAAAAATGTTGCGCTGCGAAAAGAAAAAAAAAAACAACTGTAAATACAACGATGATGGCTTACTTAGTTGGCAAGGTAATAAATGGCCATAGTCGCCGCTGCCACACAGCCACAAATGATGCTTGAGCTCGTTATCCTTGCTACTGCCACACAGATCCTGTGCCAAGAAACTGCTTTTGCTTACCAGCCATGGTCGCCTGATGACCCTCAACTCTTGTGGCAATTTGATGAAATACCGTAATAAATTTCACAACTCTATTTTAACTAATTATACTGAAAATAAATTTGTCTGATCTGAAGAAAGTGTAAATTTAAATCCGTTTAAAAATAAATACAAAATGCTTTTTATTTAATTTTTATTTATTTATTTACTATAGACTATAAAATCACTTCAGCTTTTATATAATTGTAGAAATTAAAATTAAAGGAAAAATACATGTAATAAATTATATATCGAAGAAAAGATTAATTTGATTGGATATAAAAAAACGATCTGAAACCTCTTTTATTTTCTCCAAAAAAAAACTTTTTTAATATATTATATTGAGCAATATATATTCACTGATCTTTGTTAGACTATACCCCACATGAATAGAACTTTTTCGAGGTCATGTGTTCCTCATATATCCTCCTATATATATATGGACAACTTTTTCAACTGTCGTCCACTATCTGCGGGCACATAGAAAATGACAAGAGAGCACAAATCACATTGTGTCCATATTGTTCCAACTGGGGACATTGCTTCAATTTTCGGGCAAAAAGTAAAATTCTCGAATAAAATGATAAAAGCTGTTAGTGCAGAGCTCAACACATGGGATCCCGCCCCTTCGCCACGTTATCTATAGCCGCGCACTGAGGGGAAACCCGCCCACTGCTCCACCACAAAAAGTTTAGAGCCGGCGTGGAGTGGAGTATGGTGAGGACATCAAAATAGCTTCTTGTGTCTACCTAGCTGGTTTTTTTTTTCTAATGGAGGTGGAGAAAAACATATGCTTGGCACTTAGGTGCTTAGCCAGCAGCAGTTAAGTTTTAGCTTCCCTTTGCTCGAGTCGAGCTAGTTTTTCACCCAGTCAGCCCCCCAGCATCGACCCTGTGAACTTCCCATTCAGCAAGTTTCCCGGCTAGCTAGTTGGCATTTTCGAGACGCACGTATGTTTGTGGTAAATGTTTTTCAATTTCTTTTCGAGGCAACTCACCAAGCGAAACGCGTCCTACAAAATGCACACAAATTCAGCGTTTTATTCGCACCTGCGGCTGTCTGCCATTCTCAAGGTGTGTAACTGTGGGCTATTTAGTGTGCGTGTGTGTGTGTGTGTGCGGAAATAGAGCTTATTATAGCTGCTTTCTCTTCCCTCCCCCCCCCCACCCTACTGCACAACCCCTTACGTTAACACTGCCCTTCAATTCTATTGCCTGTTCAGTTAGCCCTCAAAGGGCCATTCGCTCTCTCATTTCACAGTTCGCAGATGGCTTTGAATCGAATTGAATGAAATGGAAAAAATTGCCATAGAATTTCCCTTGAATGAGCCTTCGTTTAGATTTCGCACACAATTCTCAAGAGCCGTCTATCCACTTGGGCCCAAACCATTCCACCATATCGACATTCTGTGTGGCTTAAACATGTTAACGCTTTTCCGGCTTATATTTATGTATGTAATGCAGCTGGCTTTTTTGCCACTAAACCACTTTTGTGTACAGCAGAAAAGATTAAGATTTTAAACGATAATTAACCTGGAATCGTTAGGGAGTATTTCTTATCTAAATTGGTTTTATAACAATGTGATTTCTATACTAAATTTCACGAATATGTTCGTATTCATAGGATACAACATTAAATAATTAACTACTATACATAAAATTAATTGAATACATAAAATACATATCTGTTAACAATCTGCATAAAATAAGGCTTGAATAAAATATAAATCCACTGCCATATTTTTGATTAGTTTGATCTTTTACTTTGGCCATGTTGTTGTCACTCAAAATTAATCAGTAGATTTTGCTTGCAAGCCAAGTTGGTTGAATAGTTTGCGATGCAAAGGATATTTTACATGATGATGGCACAGCAAAAAGGTACAAGTTGAAGGTTTGCCCTTGCAGAAAAATGCATAATTATGGGCGTGTCTCTCTTTCATTTTAGTGCTGAATTAATTAAAAGTTCACTTATGCACGGAATTTGCATAAAAATGACATTTTAATTGCGCTTCATTTGTGAAGAGCGCCTCGGCGCCATTCGCCATCGCCAGCGCCAACGCGATATGAAAACTGTCGAGTAACAAGGTGGGGTGGTTCAGGGTGTGAAGGGGGAGAGGTGGAGAGGGGGTTGCTTGGTTATTGGCTTATGGTCGTTGTTGCAGGGCACAGTGGGGCAGAAGTGCGCTCCAGACAGACAAGAACACTCGGCAAAACACTACAAAATGCACTTGCGCATCGTAATAAAAATCACGTTTTCATCGTTTCCCGTTTTAGCTGAAATGAGTTGGGGAGAGTGGGGTGGTGGGGTAAACTATCGTTAGGGAAATTCCTTTGAAAGTCTTTGGTAATGCGTTAAACAAACAAATAAAAATATGTAATTGAAATTTGCACAATTATAGCAAAAGATCCAAACAAATTTAATTTTGATCCATTAGTGGGATGCATAAAAATTAAGCGTTTGAATTTAAGCACTAGAAAATTGTTTATTTTACTTGTTTAGAGTACTTATAATATTATCTGAGATTGTGAATAGCGAATTTAATTATGTTCCAATGGCAAAAAAAATATTGCAATGCGATTTCTGCTCTTACGACATGCAAGAAAAATTATATGTTGGACAAGAAAATTAATTACAATTTTGAAGTCAGATTAAATGAATACAGCTTGATGTTAAATATGGTTCACTAATTTAACTAAACTATTTAGAACAATTGAAACATGGATGAGTGCTTCATTTCATTGTTTGTTATTTTATGGCTTATCATATATTTTGTATAGCAGGCGATTTGTATAATAATATCCAAAACTACTTCCTAAGCCACTAACAGCAGCTAAACGCTTCATTTAGGCCGCATTCATTGAATTCAATGAAAATGCTGTGTATTGTTTTGGACAAATTGAAAACAATGTGAACAATAAAATGAGCCACATAAGAAAATACAAAAAAAAATAGAGATTGTAAAAAAAAAATAAATACCGAAATAAATTAAAATGCAAATGCGCTTTTGGCAGTCATCGATAAAAATTAATGAATGAACTGATTTGTGGTAAACTTATCGAATATTTTAGATATTTTGCATTCATCAGACTAATTAAGACAAAAAAAAAAACTAAAAAAAAAAATAATAAATGAAATATATAATAGTGACTAATAGAGAGTTGCCCCTTGACCCTTTCGAGCCAAACAGCTGTAAAATGATTTTTCAACTTGCCAACTTGCCGCTTGCAACCGCGGCACGTTAACATAAAAAAGTGTTAATTTAAATTTCGATACGTGATGCGAATACAAAATGTTGCACGCTGGCAACATTGGCAGCACTGTCAACATAGGGGACAAGAGTCACAACGTTTGCTGATCCACTCGACCCCCCCCACCCTACCCAATTCCCTCCGCTGACTCTTCGGTCTGTCGTCCCGCCACGTACACAGCGCTGTGCACAATTTTATGCACGTCCAGCGTGTAAAACACCTAAAACGCCATCGTGCCGAATAGCACCGAATATCAACAGTACCCCCTACCCAACCCATAACTACACCTCTTTCGTAACCCGGACCCGGACGGTCGCTTGCGTTATTTTCACAGCGGTTTCCGACCTGTTCCGTCCCACAACGCACGTTGCCATCGATTAGTTTTCATTTTGTGAGCAATTTTGCATTGGCTGCGCTGATTATGCCACCCTGCGGCTTTTGGCCTTCCGGCATCCAACCCTGAACACATCCCCCCCCCCCCCCATGGCTAACTACAGCCGTTAGCTGTCAACAGCGCGCCACGCCTCCAGCCCCCCTCATAGCTCGAGTGGCTTTGCATATTTTGTGCCATAGCCGCCATTTCCACCATTTCACCGGACTTTGTGCCCAATGCAACTAACTGTTCTGTGGAATGGGCCCATTTATAAATTTGTATTCGCATTTGTAGCTGCTTTGCACTCGCAACAGTTGACTGATTAAAAACAACAATTTTGAACTTTTCATTTTAGACATATTTTGCATAACATCAGCAGAAACGTATTTCAAAACGAATTCAAGCAGGAACTGAGTATATTATGGGAGATTTAATACTATGGTCCGAGAACCTTCTTACCTTTTCTCGATATAGCCACGTCCATCTGTTAATGATTATATTATAATTATGACTAATATATTAATAATTGAAATAATAATAATAATAATAGTATCGCTTGTCTCGGAAAAATCAATTTAATTTAATCTTATCGATATCTGTACTCGTTTCGTGAGCATCGATATCTTTTCAATTTAATAAATGAAAAGCATCTTCTAATTTGTAAACATCTGGCAAAATCGAACAAGTTGATATTAAGAATATGACTAAAATTTATTCTTATATTTATATCATTACTATAAACAGTCGTCAGCATTATCTTTATGATATTTAACAGTAACAATATTTAAAAGTTTGATTATGTGATTTAAACTGCACTTTTAACATAAGTTATATCCAAAACTCAACAATTGATTAAAAAATAGTTTTTACTTAGTTTATTTTTAGGCAATCAAAATGAAAAGATTTGAATTTGATTTGCTTATTTCTTTAGTGTTTCTATACATAAAGAATATACAAATGGTGTTTACGGCATCGATTGCCAGTAAATCTTGGCAGCTTGATTTGGCAGTGAGGCGGAAAGAGGGCTTGGAAAATCATGTAAAAGGAAAAGTATTTAATGTCAAAATATTTTGTTATTTATGATTTTTATGGTAAGTGTCTAAAATCGCTGCAGTGGTGCATATTTCATTTCAAAGTGTGACGTGAAACTTTTTGGCCATTTTACCCGTTGGTTTGCCCGCTCCAGCTTTCTCTCTCTTTCTCTCTCTCTCTATCTCTTTCTTGTTCACACACACACACACACACACTTGGCTCACTCTTTGCCAATGCAATTGCACAAAAATATCAAGGAAAATTTGCACAGCTCGTCTGAACGAACACAACCAAACAAATTGAAAACACACACGTTTGTGGTGTGTGTGTGTGTGTGAGTGTGTGTGTTGTGTGCACTTTATGCATGACATGATTTTATGATTTTATCAAGCAAATACTAAAAAATATTGATCTGATTGATTTACGCATTGCAATAGGCATTTTTCCAATGACATTTTTGGGGTTTTGGTCTTTTAGTTTGCAGTTTTTCCAAAAAATGATAGCAATGGCTTTGCATAACGCAAATATCTTGTTATGTAAGTTAAGGAAAAAAATGGGAAACTTACAATGCAACTACAAGTTGACCTCGTTGTTTAAATATATTACATATTTCCATAAGAAACTAATAGATATTTGCAGTTTCCTTAATTTAATCAGCTTACAGCAAAGTTTATTTATACTCACAGAAGTTGCCTCTTTAAACCCACATAAGCCTTTAACAGCCATAAATCTTTAAAAAACACATTACGTAAATTTAATATGTTCATCACATATAGATATATCGGTTCTCTTTTTTTTTTCTTTTTCCCGCCGACTGCGCGCTGATTCCGCCACAATAAAGTCAATAAGGCACGAAAATCGAATGCGCCGTCAAAGCCAATGAAGTGTGGCATTATGGAAAATAGCCGAGTTGCTTTTTAACGCACAACACTTTATGGCGCACATTTCGCACTTCCAGCTCGTGGTTCTACTCATCTCACATGCATCTTAAAGCTGACATAAAAAATATATATAAAAAAAAAACAATATGTGACAAACAGAAAGTGCATGACTGTGAAATACTCTGATAACAATCAGTTATAGTATCTGATTAATGGTGCTACTGAATAGGCTGGGTTATGCCAAGAAAAACAGATTTTTATTAAAGCTGCCTAGACATATATAGCCTTTTGTAGATTTTTGTGAGCGGTAAGCGATTCGGTTGGGGTCGTGTTCTGAAAATTTAAATTGTATAATTGAAGAAGGTTACCAGGAAAGAACTTTTCAAGTTCGATGAATTTTTCTTTAAAACTGTGAGAGATATACAGATTTATCGACTTACACTTTACGAAATATGTTTTCGCTTTTGCCACACTGTGAGAGATATGCAGATTTGTCGTCTTACACTTTTCGAAATATATTTTCGCTTTTGTCATAAAGGCTGTCGGTTCTTAAAAGGACAGTTATATATATGCCAAGTTTTAATCCAATATCCAAAATACAATATGCCATAATAAATTTGCTATCAGAGTATAAAAAGCTAACTTCCGATTTATTTCCGTTGCATAAATATTTGTAAGTGAATGAATCGAAAGTTGATTACTATAATTGCAATTTATTCTGTTGTATTCCACAATTCAGATAGAACGTAAGTATTTGCAAATATTTAAAAGTTAAAAATAAATTTACCTCAATCGATGATCGTCCCAATCAGCTTGGGTTAATTTTGTAAATGCTTGAAGATTTTTATGATTTTTTTGTATGCCTTTTTTCATTATTTTTTTAATTGATCAAATAAAACTTTTATTTTATAATAAGTTAGGCGAAGTTGTCCTTGAAATTGAAATGTTTTTTTTTTTAAGATTTGAGATTAAATTTCTAAAAAGAAAAATCACTTTTTTATAATATTTAATTCAAAGAATAATAAATAGTTGTGAAATATATCAAGGTACTCGCTAAATGCTTTTCAGAATCGAATTTTTGGCCAAAATATGCCATGTGACGGGACTAAAACTATAAAATGCCAACAATAAAACCAATTTGGAACCAAGCACAAAAGCTATAATATGAAAATGGCAATTTGCCACAAACATTTACCAATTATATTTAGTATACACCAAGAAGAACCAAGCGCTACCGCCCCCGCAGCCCCTCCCCACGCTCCAAAAAATGGTCATTGCGAATTGCCAAAGCAGAGAACATTTTGTTTGGCTTGGCATTGCCGATTGTGAGCTTTGGCCATGTTTGCACTTGGCTTAAAGTGCGCTGCTATTAAGCCAAGACTCGACCGCATTGAAGTGCACTTTGGAAGGCTAGTTATCATCGTCTTTCTTTGAATGCCCTTAAAAAATATTTTAAGATCTTAAGAGCCACATAAGCGGATAGATTTTTACAATCGTTAAAATATATGACGAAATAAAGCTGACTAAATAATAACAAATAACAATTCAACTAGTTTTTAGTAAATATTAAAAATTTCCTTATTTATCAACTATTGCACTTAAGATATATACATATTATATATTCAGTAAGTGTATTCAATTATCGGTATTTCATAATTTGCATTCTGGAATCATGAAGGTGTTTGCAGATTCAGCTGCTGGTTTCGAGAAGGGCAATCGGCGCCAATGTGAACAAAACGAATTCAAATTCATATAAATGGCAAATTATAAAATATTATAATTAAATTTTTTTTATTGCTGTCGCTTTTGCTTCCATTGAAAACTGAAATGACATGCAAACATTAAAATACTCACCCACATCACTTCCCTTCCACCCTTCACCTGTCCGTCTTTTAATCCTTTAAAAAATGCATAATTAAATGTGTTGACTGGCTTTTGTAATGAGGGCAAACAATTTGCCATCGAAATTACAAAAATGAATTTAATTAAAAAAAATACAAATTTACGCAAATGACGTGTTATATTGTTGTCTGCATGAAATTACTGCAATATTTGATTGTCTCGCCAAATGGTTTGACAATGTCGGATAAGAGTATAATTGAGTATGTTTTACAGAAAAAGAATCTCGTAATAATATAGGATATGGAAAAAGTTTAAAAGTCTTTTTTTTTTTTGCAAGTTGAAGACTATTAACGACTTTTCCAGATACATGTTCTTTTATTTAAACTTGAAATACAAATATTAAAATAAAAACGTAGAGCAAAACATGTCTAAATTGAAGTTCATTAGCACAGTAGTTATAAATACTTCAATGTTCATAAATTATAACAAAATTAAAAATTAACACAAATATTAAAAACATTAAATACAACAAAGAATCAAGAAATTTATCTTTTCAATCACATCAATCTACTTAACAAATTTGATAAAAGTAACCTTAAATTTGTTGAAAATATATGTTTTTATCGATTTAAAATTATATATATTTCCCATTGCCTATCTCACAAAATTTGCTACACTTCGCTAATTGCAAACAATATTGCAATATATGCGGTAATTTTGCATTGATAAACTCAACTCATGAATTCACTTAAATATTCGAATTTCCATGCAACCGCATAACCTACATGCTGCCACATGCAAATAAGTTGATATTTATAGTTTTTAATAGCATCAACCCGCATAATGATATTCAAATATTTATTGGTGGCAATTGTATCAAATCGATTGAATAATATTCATACATTTTTATAATAGATTTCATATTTTACACATCAATGTTGCTGCATTTTTAGATAAATGAATTAAGTGCGCTACGCTGCGTATGAGTTATGCAGTCAGCTATGGTCGCACAAACATTAACACACTCACAACCACACACACACACACACACACACACATGGACATACTTCACTATACTGACGCTTTCTAGCATCATTAATTAGCTGCGGGCAATTCAACCCGCACATACCCCCGACAACACACACACGCACACACGCACACACACACACACATACATATGCACAGTGACCAGTCAAGAGTAATTATTTGTGCATAGCCAGCGCCGACACAAGATGGTCTCATGTGCGGCAAACTGCATTCGATATGGGATCATGCATAGACTATTGTTTAAACAACGCTTCGTGTGTGTGTGTGTGTGTGTGTGTGTATGTGTGTGTGTGTGTGATTGTGATTGTGTGGCCAGTGTCGGGGGTTTAATTTTTAATCTGAAGTGGCCATTTTTGGCCACTCGTCAATTATGATCGCTGCCAACTAAACGAACAAAATAACCAAAACCTAAAAACCCACTCGATGTGGTTTCTGTTTTATACAAAAGCTTCACCTTTTGCCATTAATTTAATTTTATTGATGCAGATTTTCAGTGTACTTATTTGTATACCCTACACAACATGATATGCAAGCGTATTAAGAAAGTAACATCAACCCTTATAAAGTTTATTTGAATTTTTAATTAGAATCAGCAAATAAGGCAATTTAGTTATGGGTTTTCTGTGCATAGTTTGAAAGTTGACTTTCTTTACTAAATATTAATTAAAAATAAATATTAAAATTTAAATTACTTGATAGCTTAATTTACCTAATATATATATAATATATCATAATACAATCAATATTAATTAAATTATATTTGAAGAATTAGAAGAAAGCAACGTCAACTCAATGAAGCATATATAAATTAATTATCAGATACACATTTTAATTATGAGCTTCTGTTCTTAATGATTTATTAAAAAAAATAAATAATAACTTCCATATATAAGAAAAAAAGTTGTATGATAATTGAATAAATTTTGAAGTGTTCAAAGGTTTTTCTGAAGAGCAAAACAATTTATTATTATTTTTTTTTCTTTATGTATGGCTGAGTACAGAGTATATTTTGGTCGTTGAGTCTCGACTTGCTGTTGCTATTGCTATTATTTATAATGGCAAGGCACATGCGCAACAGAAGAGTGAAGCGGGGGGGTGAATGCAGTGCTGGAAGAGGAAGAGCATTCGAGTGACGTTAAATGGCTGCCATCATTCATTACTTGCAGCCGCTGGCTGTTGTCTACGCAGCAGTCGGTTTTAAGTCAGTTCGCTTACAAATAACTGGCTTATATCCAGCACAAGTACAACACACACAGTCACACACACACACACATTCGCACACCTATTGTGTGCGTGCTCATATGGCCAGTTTAAAGCATTCTGCATTGAATGCCAAGCCATTCGGGTTATGGGTTATGTGATGCCTGGTTCCGGCCATGTCTAAGCACCTCTGCCATGGCCTCTATTTAAACTTGTGTGCTCATAGCAATTATTGTTGTCTTAGTATTTTAATTAAAATGTGTTTGTTTAACCAGTTCGGTAGAGGAGTTGGGTAGTAGTACTAGTACTTAAAATTTATGCCTGCTGAGCATTTCAACCACAAATGTCGACCACATTGAATCAAATTGAAAGATGGTACAAATTGTGGTTACCTTTACATATTTCATTCAATAAACAAGTAATAAACAAACAATTGCACAACAGATGTCAAATTGATGTGGCATTCATATCAATCACGAATAAAATTAAATTAATTTTAGAAATGCATCTGAATTATTACACACTGTGGTAAATTTGCTGTAGGGTTGAATTCAATAAGTAGCCGGTTAATGAAACCATAATACATTTAATTAACCAAATTTAACTTGATAGCTTAAATAAGATAAAATTACTTCAAAGTCTGTGAAATTTATCATTTATCAGACAGCTTTGGGGTTAGATTTTATATATATAGAAATTGGTAGATATGTCTTGAGCAGCTTAACGAATCAAATTCTTTTTTTTTTTTGCTTTTTCTTAATTTGGTTCTTTTGAAATTTGGCACAAATACACAAAAGTCAAAGCTTGCTTTGTTTGATATTTGACCAAAGTTCCCACAATATATATTTATTCTTTTGTTTTTAATCTAATTTATTTGCGTATGTTTTTGTGGGTCATATATATATATATATATATATATATAAATTTATATACTTCTATATACATAAATGTATTTGTACTTTTATATATTTTCTCACATTTTCATTGTGCTTTGCACCTTTTCTCATTTCACGTTAGTAGTTTATTTTTTGGCTTTTCTGTTTTGGCCTTATGCTTGTTTTGCATTAACTTTATGGACCTTAATGCGTCGCATTATACGCTCTGTTGAGTGTAAGTGTGTGTTTGTTAGTGTGTATGTGAATAGATCCTTTTCGGTTGTGTTGTTGTTGTTGTTTTATGTCCATTTCATTCCCTTCCGTTTCTCTGCGGCTACATCTTCGTCCTGGTCGTTGTCCTTGTCCTACATTTGATCAAATAATCGTAAATAAAATGCCATGGTAATAATTTTTTGATGTCCTTCAAATGAGCTTTACGTGAGAACAACATGAATTGTGATTTAGTGCCCGGCAAAAAAAAAGCGAATACCGCTCAGAATTCATAATACCCTAAATAAGGTTACCTGTAAAAAAAAAAAACTTGGCTCAATTTAAGCAATTTGCTCTTCGGCATATTTAAAGTCATTTGTCTTTTGAATTATAGTTTAGTACAATGCATTTATTATATAAGTAAACATTTTCGAAACATTTTTATAAATTCTTTAATAAAAGAGTTGCTTATATATAAAATGTTGTGTTTGGTTGTAAGTTTAAAGTATTTTTATATATTTCAAAAAACTCCTCTTATATAGCATAACAATGTTTATATTAAAAATATTGTGTTGTGTTGTTAGTTCGAAGTATTTTTATAATTTTAAATTCTCGTCTTATATAGCATAACAACCTTTACTTATCTATGGTATTTATTTATCTATTGAACTCACACAGCAAGCGGCTATTTTATTTTACAATATGTATATTTTTATTCATATCAATTGTTTCATTTGAGTAGCATTTCTCCAAAAATAGTCTTCACTCTTAAAAAATTCGAATTAGCTAAAATACTGTGCTGCAGCCATATGTAATCAAGCTATAAAATATACACATTTAATTTAATTAAATTGAAGTTATAAATGAATCCACATTAGCTGTATTTCTACCTTATGTTAACTTTAAATGCCTATTTATTATTTAAACCAAGAACATTTGATCCCAATCATTTCAAGAACAAGATTAAATTTCAGTTAAGCCCACAGCTTCAGGGCTTAAGCCTCATCTAAGTTTTGTGGTCAGCTTTTGGCCCGCATGAATTTAATACAATTTGTGTTTTGGCTGCGCGAGAAAAGACTTTCTATTTTATTATGTGTATTAATCTTGTTGCTGTGCGGTCTTTGATGTGAGTTTCATAAGTTACTATTGACAGTATTGATTATAAAATGAGGTCACAACAAATCCTTAACAAACTAGCTAAAAGTTGTTGTTTTTGTTGTTGTGGTTTACCAATATATGTAAGCAGGTTGAGTTCAAATTGTGTCGCATAATTTGTGTGTTTTAGTTTTCTACTTTAATGTGTCCTCTGCAACAGCAACAGCAAATTAAATGTGAATAGATTTAAACTTAACTCCCACACACACACACACACACAAACGCACTGATAAGCAGCCGCCAATTGGCCAAATTGGGGCCAATTGAAAGTCAACTTTTGCTTGTCTATAATATATACTTATATATATATAAGTATAAGTTTGTGTGCATATATAAATTTGTGCTATATAAAATGAAACAAAAAGGGGCCATCAATCAAGTCATGTGGAAATTTATAGCACTTGCGTTTGTTATTATTCGTTTATGCATGAGTTAATTAGAATATTGGCGTTAACCTTTCCAATGGGTTCGTCCCTTTTGTTGTGATGCCTTAAGATTTATGTGAGAGACATACACCTATGCTATGCCCATCTCTCTTTCTCTGTCTTTCTTGTTTGCTTGAGTTGCAGTAGACAGATGCTGGCTACTTCTGTATGTGTGCATTGAATCGTAGCTGAAATCATTTTCATTCTTACACATATTGTTTTGCATGTGTGTGTGTGTGTGTGTGTTTAAACTGTTTTTGTATGCGTGTTTCCTTTAGGGCAATAACCATATAAATTTACGCTGGGCATGCCAACAGCTTTGACTCCTAATTTGCTCATTTCCTATAAGTTTTGCAACAATCAAATGAGTTCAAATTCAATTAGGCATTTTTGTGGGTTGATGCTAAGACAATAAAACTTTACGCTTGACCTGGCCCAAAGGTTCGCATTTGATGAAATCACTTGGAAGCAAGCAAAATCACATTTAAAGGTTTATAATATTATGCAACTATTTTAAAGGGAAACTAGCTTGAAACTAGCTTAATTGAAACACTAAAAAGTAATATATATATTTGTAGATATTAGTTTGAGAAGTATTTATTTTGTCTTTAACCTTTCAAAAAGTGAAAATTAATTATATATAAATTAACAGAACTTTCGAATTTTAAGCATTGATATAAAAAAGAAGCTTAAAATGCATAAACCTTTTTTTAAAATACATTTTATATGTTTTATTTATGTTGCGAAATTGTTATTTTGTTATTCAATTCTAACACTTTATAAATATATTCAAAAATATTCTGCATATCAACGCCCGGGCCGATGCAGCAATTATTTCCAATTCACAGCTCAATTCAACAGTGCCAAAAGACTATTTATTTTAGTGTGCAGTGCAGCGGAAATTCCAATTAGAAAATATGTGTCAATGGGCCAATAACAGTTGCAATTTCTTAAGTGCCGAATGTCAAATTATGAGCGCTGTTTGGCTTCCCTAACAGCGGCATAACAGTGCGTCAAACGCATGCGTAACAGTTGGCGCTCTCACGAGCACTGTTAATGAGCCGACTGTTAACCCGCTAACAGCAGGCGGTCTCTGTCTGTAAGCGTATTTACGAGCTTTCGGGATATTTGAATAATGCAATAAAGAGGTGGCAAAATGTCAAATTGCTTGGCAAATGGCGAATGGTAAAAAAACACTTGGCTAATTTATGTCAATTAATGCATTAAAATTTCATTGTCTTGTACAAGAGATCCAACCACCTGCTTCACACTCCAACCTTGGTCCGCCGGCAAGCTATTTTATTAATTTCTGCCTAAGCGCGGCAATACACAAAAATGTTGTCTATAGAAATTAATAGCAAATATTTGCACAGCAATTTGTTTGCTTGGGACTGGTGTCTGCTGGCCAGGCTCAGACTGTGCGGGGAGTGGGACAATAGGGCAATAATAATCAATTTAAATATGTTTTTTTTTTTTACAAACAGGCTGAAAATCAAGCCCTACCTATAAAAGCCAATAAAAAATTTAAAACAAAGTCCGGCGACGCCAATTCAAAGCACAGCTGCAGTAAATACAGCAACAAATTTGCTGTGCTGGCAATGGTTTCCGGTCTGTGTGTTTGTGTCTGTGTGTGTGTGTGTGTGTGTGTGTGTGCGCACCAAATGCTATCAAAAATCCCCGCTAATAATTTGTCAATATTACGTGAGCTGAAAATTGAATATAAGCGTTTTTGCATTGGTCGTAAAAAAAAAAGAAATAGAATAAATCGAAGAATACGCAAAAGCAGAGGGAAAAAACGAAGTGTAAAAGGCAAAGCCGACCAAATATTTCCTTCGAAATCAAATAAATTGTTACAAATGAGTGCAACTTTTGACTGTCTTCCCCTACCCACCTACCCGCCTACCCTCAACCACTCCACTCTATCAACCTCTCCAACAGACAGTCAAATTTTATTTATGTGCTTCTCTCTCTCTAGATTTTTCATTTGCTAAGCTGATTTGCAAATTTTGCTATTTCACTTTTATTTTTTCGATAAACTTTGTTGCTGCCCACTGCAAAAAATTTATGAATAATTCAACATACGATGTGGGTAGGTCGATCTTGGCCGCATTTTCCAAAAACCACTGTAATAAATGCAAATGAATTAATGAAAAGTCGCGTATTTCGATCTTTGTTTACATTTGAACTGATTTGATACGCGCATCCATGTCAAGTGCGATGGACCGTGAGGGGGTGTGGGGAGGGGGGGGGAACAAGAGGGTGAGAAAGTTGCATATGCAATTTCATATTTTCCATTTTTCAACGTCAGATGGTAAACAAATTAAATTCGAACAAATATTTTATTTCGATTAGAAAACTATATTTTAGTCCAAGAGCAGAATATAAGAACAGAGCGCATTTGAAAATTATAAATTTATTCTATTTTCGCATTGTAACAATTAATTAAGAAGAAAAACAAAAATACAAATTAATGTAAAGTCGCTTTGCGAATACGTTTAATATCAGAAAAGAATTAAAAAATTATTTTAAATATGTTTCCAAATAATATACATAAAATAATGATTTTATTCGAATAAGTCTCAAGTCAATAATTATATTATAATTTTGAAGGGTTAATCTAGTGAATAAAATACTCAAATTAAGATTCGCCAACGAACATGCAATTTATTGGAAATTGCTTTAGGAGTATAACAAATTTATTCATAAAATATGCCTCTAGTTAAGATTAAAGGCGAATACTTTATAAGACATCCTTTTAGATAATTTATATTTGCTAACGTCTCTCGCACAAAATACACTCTTTAACTACCTCCGGCTCAAGCAACCGTCTTGAATATTATGCTACATTTTTGGAATTTACGTATAGATTTTTTTAATTTCTCTTTAAGACGAAATACCTCTTTAAATATATATATCAAGAGATTGAATAAATAGAGAATTTTAAACTTTTTGTAAGGCTATTTAAACACTTCGAAGAAAAAGAATGTTTAGACAATATGACACAAGTGTAAACACGATTTTTTAAAATTTTTTTTATTATTAATTTGAATTGTTATTGTTTGTTATTTTAAGGATAATTCGAACTGAAATAATTCGATTTTGAGCTCATTTCCTGTAAGTTGAATCTTTAGCCATACTCTCTCCTTCTCTCTACTTATCTCTCCTTCTCTTTCCTTCTCTCTCCTTCTCTCTCCTTCTTTCTTCTTCTCTCTCTCCCTCTTTCTCTCTCCTTAGGTGCAGAATGGTTTGCAGCAATCATTTTATCCTATAAGCGACCACATTACACGCTGCATTGAGGAAAAGCTAAATGACCGCAAGAAACACACCTACCAAAGCCACAAACAGCTTCCCAATAACCCACTTCTAAGTTGCTCCTCAGTCACACACCACCCACAGCCACATCCATAGCCACATCCACAGCCACATACACATCCACAGCCACATCCACTGTGACATGCATTCCAGGCAACTCTGGCATACTCTCGCATAATGGCAGCAAAGCAAAGTTTACTTTCGCTTTAAGTAGTCAGTCATCAGGCGGGTAGGCGGGTGTGCTTTGTGGGCGTGGCATGTCAGCAGCAGCTGCTTGCTACACACACACACACGCATATATATATTTTCATATATGTGTATAGTTGTACATCTCCAAGAGCAAGTGCACACACAACCCTCGCTCATCACACTGCTGGCGAAAATAGCTTTCTCGGCACTCGAACTGTTTGCATTATGATGCAATGCCTGCTGCTGCTTGGTTGTGTGCGTGTGTGTGTGTGTGTGTGTGTGTATGTTCTTTGGTGGAACATCTACAGCAATTCGTAGCTCGATCATCAGCTGCACATTGGTAAATACTAGCTCCTGCTACCCAATCCCTGCCATTTATCTCCCTCTGCCAATACCCGTACCTGCACCGCAACTGTCAATAGTTCGTATGAGCCAAATGGAATTTGTCTTGCCTGCCACTGACGATGTCGAGTAACGTGCAGCAATTTGTTGCACACAGCCTGGCCTCTGCCTCAGGCCTTTGATCGGTAATTGCTTCAAATGACTTTTGGATAGCTACTGAAGTGACGCCAAGTTAAAGTTGCCTTTTCCCTTTAATTTTCACGGCTGAAACAATTTTCCTATAAGTTTTCCTTTGATCCCAGTTTTTAATGGTTTTTTTTTTTTTTTTTGCTGTCAACATCTGGTTTTAGTTTTAAGCCGTAATTACTTTGCATAATGATTATTTAATTTTATAGTTGGTTTTCTCTTTGGCACACACGTGTGGCTAACATTTTTGTGGCTTATATGTGGTTAGTTTAATTTTTTTTTATTTATTTAATTAAGCAACCTTTTGTAAAATATTATGCTAATTTCCAAACTCATCATTAATGTGGTGTGTGTTTATTTATGTTTGCTTGGTGAATTTAACCTCAACTTTGTTAATTTAACTAATAAAGTTTAAAGGAATGTGATTTTATTAAATATTTAATAAAGTATAATCGATATATATATTTTTTTTATTTTATATATATTATTACATATTTTTGGTATAAAATGCTAGTTTGTGAAAAATGAAAATTAACTAAACAATTAATTTATTTAATGAATTTATTGCCACAAATGCCTAAGCTAAATAGGAGTAAAATTCAGAGTTTTATAAAACAATTCAGAGCTAATCCGAAATTGACAACTTTTGCCAAATCCAATCGCAAAATAGACAACTTCAATACTTGCCACAATTGACTAAGCTAAATAGGAGTAAAATTCACATTTTTATAACACAATTGAAAGCTAATCCTGAATCGACAACCTTAGCCAAATCCAGTTGCAAAATGGACAACTTCCATCGGAGGTGCATAACGGACTGTGACAGATGGTGGCAGGGGCAAATCGTTTGACTAAGATTACACATCGTGACTTGCACTTTGCCCGCTCACATTTGACCGCTCCTCTGCAGCTATATTCTAACCATTTATTTGGTATTGTTTATGGCTTCCTAAATACGAGACAAGTGCGCCCTAACAACAGAAATCACACGCCCCGTGTGACTTTCCCCATTGTCATTTGTTTATGTTTAACTGTGTGTGTCGCCTGAACACAGTCTCCCCCTGTTCCCCTCCTCACTCCTCTCTCTTTCCTTTCGTTCTGTCTCTGTCTTTTTACGTTGGAAATTTGCCTTTGGTATTGTTTGGCTGGCAAAAAAAGTTTGTTTTGCAAAACACAATCAGACGCAGATGCACTTTGGGGCCAGGCCGACACAAACAGAGCACAAAGTGTAAGACTCTTTGTGTCACTTTGCCAGCCAGTGCGGCAACAATAATAAACCCCACAACAACAATAACAACAACAACAATGACAACACAAAAAACATAAAATAAATATAAGCCAAATAAACAAGCTATCAACAACAAGGACTACAAGATACTCCATAGATGATTTCTGCAGGAAACAGCGAAATATATTATTTCAATTACATTTTTATAGTTTTCAAATGGATTACTTTTTGAGTGGAAGCTGGACTTACAACTAATTGTTTTCTTTATTTAATAGGCGTACCATACAAAATTACGCTTAAAAAAAAGATAAAATATAAGAAAGTATTAAAAATTAACTTAAAGAGAATATTATTGCTGCAGCAAATAAATGCTTGCAATGCAAAATAATATTTCAAATCAAGAGTTTTGTTCAATTAGAATTTATTTAAAAATCTATTCAGGAATTAATGTGATTTTTTAAGCAGCTTATTTATAAATTCTCCAATAATTGATTACAATTGAAATATTTCCAATAAAAAACATATAAGCCACTAAAATTTGAAGTGAGAAGGCACATTCAATATGCGATTAAAATTTTTAGCACATTTTTAATATGCATTTGGTAAAGTGCACTTGTCAATAATATGTTTTGAGTTTAAATTCATAATGCAGTGCATTAAATTAACTTTTGACATTTAAATGGCCATTAAAATTAATTGGGCACAGCACTAAAATGCATTTTAAAAACTTAATTGGATTAAAAAGCAAGTGTTGAACCAAATATATAAAACTGCAGGGTATAAAAAGCGCCAGCAGCAAATGCTTGCAAAACATGCTAGTTGTCAACCTACGCTGTTGTGGCATGGGGCATGGGGCAGGGGTGAAGGGAGGTGGGTTGCCGGAAATGCATACGACGGCCGTGGGGCAAAAGTCGCCGTTGCAGCATTATAATGTCAGACAGGCGACGTCTTTTTCATGCTGTAAATTGCAAAAATGCAGCCAGAGGCACAAACTTATACACAAACACACACACAAACACACACACACACACACACACACACGCACACACACACGCATAAGGACATGTACACATGTGCTGCCTTTTTGCAGGTTTCAAGACCAAACGGATGCGAGCGCAATACTGACAAGCGGCATGCCACACACACACACACACAAGGCACACACACATAGGAAACATGTTTGAAAAAGCAAAGTTTATGTACATTTAATGCGCGGCAGCAGCTACAAGGAAACAGCACAATAAATTTAGGATACATTAAATAACACACAGGCACACACAAAAACACTCACACACACACACACACACACAAGCACACACTCTTATTTAGCGGGACAAATGGAGGCGGCAAGCGGTCAACTTCCCTTTTCGTGTCTCTGCGCTTGTTTTGTCCACAACAACTTTTTTTTTGTTGCCTACCCGCCTGAGTGTTGGCTTTGCTGTCTGTTATGAAAGTTGGTCAACACATGGGTGTATGTGTGTGCGGCATTTCCTGCCTTTGTGTGTATCAGTATGTGTGAGTTTGCGGCAGCGGAAGTTCAACATGGCGCTGCTGCTGTTTGTGGCACATCAACGTCGCTCTGCATGTGCTCACAATAATTTCTTATTTAGTAAGCAGCCAGAGAGAAACCAGCTGAAGCACACACACACATAAAACACACACACACACACACATACACATACACACACACACACTCAAATAATCAGTGTTCGCTGTGCGTCCAACATGTTTTTCGCGTTATTTTTGCTTGATTTTCCATGGCACATTATTTTTTTTACCTGCAAAACCTTCACTTGGCAGTTCATTCCACTCCCCGCATGCCACTCCGGCGCTCGCCCCGCCCACTATTTGTCTCATTTTCGTGTGTCAGATTTATCTACTTTGTGCGCTTATATATTATTTTTTTTTTAAACTTTTTCTTTTCTTTTCTTCTCATTTTTTTTTTTGCTGGCATTCCTGTTGTGTGCAAGCAGGTATTTAAATTCAAATTAAGCAAATGTCACGTTAAATTCAGTTGACAGGCGTCGCCACTGACACCACCGGTACTCCCCCCGTCACGACCACCTGCTAGACGAAGAGTGGAAAGGGGGCTTTTGTGTGGGTGCAAGTGTAGCTGTGATTTGTGCTGATTAGCGTGAATTATTTAATTCGCTTCCGTTTTCATAGCTGCTGCCGCACAGTGAGTAAGAATATTTAATTAAAGCTGATTCTAAAAATATACAAAAAATATTCTAAAATGCTTCATGTGTGGCAAATTATACACACATTAAATGTTTACCGCTGATTGACAATCGTAATATATTATTATTATTTTAATTAATATATTTTTTGTATTGTTATTATTATGAATTTTGTGGCATCCAATAAAATTAAATAATTTGTTTATTTTATTCTTTATGAAAAAATTTAACCTAAATTTTGTTTATTAGTAAATTAACTGTTAGTAGTTCATTGTTAATTGTGCATACTTAATTAAGAAAATGCGAAATATTTTTTTTTATAATTATTATTTTTATTTTAATTAACTTTCAGTTCAACTCTGATTTTGTAATCTGATTAATACTGTTATCCAACAGTAGTCTTAAATTTTAGAAACTGGATGTACACTTAGCGAGGTACTTATTAATTTATGGAAACTCGACCTTAACTAAACCTACACAAATTCACACACACACACACACATACACACACACATATTTGATGTATGTGTGTCACCTACATGCATAGATGTGTGTGTGAGTCTAGTACTCAGCACGAAATTCGCTCTTAATGCGATTGTGCACATAAAATTTAATTCAAATCAGCTCATTAAACGCCCGACACTTGACACACTCCTTCATGCGTCGACAGAGACATAAATGAGCGCCAACGAGTGGATGTGGCAGCAATGAGGGGGGGTGGGGGGTGGTGTTGGTAGCTTAAGCAGTCGAATCGTGGCAGCATTTTGTTTTGGCAACTACCGTAAAGCAGAGTTTATGGTGGACATTAAAGTGCGGAAGTAAGTGGCGCAAAAATAACGAAGCAGCGCGCGCGCAAAAAAAAATAAACTAAACTAAAAATACATGAAAACAATTTCAAGAAGAAAAATAAGAAGGAATATGATGAAGTAGAACAGCAACAAGAAACAGAAATTCAGACACATTAAAAATGATATATTTTGCGAGACGACAGCCAGGATACACAAGATAAGTTTTATGGCTGGGGTGGCCTCAATCTATAGGGAACCACACCCATATAGATTCAAAGGTTAGCCGTTTTTTTTTTTTGTGTCACTCAGGTTATTCATGATAGTCAGACGACAGCTACCAATATGCTCAGCATTATGTAAAAAAATACTACTGATACAATAAAATTAAATTGTTTAAGTAAAGAATTTAACAGAAAAACATTTGCCGTCAATTTTTATAAGTGCATCACGACATAAATAATCCGAATCAGCTAATATTTGAGATTTATGTTCATTAGACATAGTTTAGATTAACCCATTGCCCAAAATAAATAACATACATATTCTAAGAAAACAAAATTCCAATATTTTATAAAAGGCTTATTTTAGTCATATAGAAGTTTTGCCTATGTGTCAACAGAGTCATTTAGATATATGATAAAAACAGATCTAATATTTAATAGTTAAATAAAATTTTGTTCTCACAAAAATCATAAATATTTATTTTAAACTTTTTGTTTTATTGTTATTTATCTATAGAATGGAAAAATGCAAGTGCAAATTTGATTTTACTTTGACCAGAACAGCAAAAGTTGCAAATATTTCAAATGCCTTTTAATACAATTTTTTTGCAAAACACCAATTCAAACACCTACAGAAACCTTTCATCCCATAATGAAAAAAAAAGGAAAATGAATATTTGAAGAAAAAAAAAAGGGATGTGGACTGAAAATCTGTGCAGCTGCCAAGAACTGTTCACATCGTTCGCGTAACTTTATCAAAATCAACTTGAGATACATTTTTGTGACGCCAACAAGTGTTGCACTTGATCTTTTTCTTGATACTGCCACACTGGCTAGCGAACGACAATGAGATTGAGTGTGTTCACACACACACACACACATATACACACACACAGTGGTGTGGGAGAAACCATACACTTGCCAGAAACTATTTCAACCCCATCCTTGGGTTATTTTCCAATAATGGAAATTTTGCCAGCCAAGAGACTTGCAAGTGCTGCAGATTGCTGTGAGGTAAAGATTGCAGATTGAAGATTGGGTCGAATGGAATTTAATTTTGTGCAAAACTTTGTGCAAATACAAACGCAAAATCACACAAGCAATACAAGTATCTATATATGTTGTTTTGTATTAACATTGTGACCAATACGACGACTTGGCCAAGAACAGCCAGCCAACATCCAGTTTGGACTTTGTCGTTGCATCAGCTGCTAGTCAAAACTGAGAGTGGCAGCCCGCCCTCGACAGGCCAAGGAGGTCGAAGGATAAAAACCTAATTTGCTACAAATAAAATAAAATCCTATAAAGAGAAACTGTCGTTTATTATCCTTTGAAGTCGCAAGAAATACCCTAACAGACTTTTAAGCCACATATTGATGATATATGCTGGGAGATTAAAACAATCAATTTGTTGAGCATATGGGAAATAATACTGCTGATTGATAATAATAAATAAAAAATAATAATCATAAATAATAAATAAATTATAGCAATTAAACATAAAAATTAGTTAGTAAAGATTTTTCTGTTATGATATCAGCAGTATTTTGTGTGTTACTCACAAAAATTGTAATAATTTTAAGATACCCTTTTACCCTTGACTTGATGGTGAGAGCAACACAAGTCGAGGGGGCTGTTGGCAGGACAAAGGCAAGCGATGGCAATCAATTGAACAAAATCATTGCAAATTGTGTAGCAAGCTGTGAATAGTCTTTCAGGCAGTTGCACTTCGAGCCAAAAATAAAAAGCAACGAGTTGCATTTGATGGATTGTTTTCTGACCATTATTTATTGCCTTTGCATCTGTATCTGCGAGAAGGCTGGCAGGCAAATGGGCTGAAAATACGAAATTAAATGAAATCAAATGGCATTTAAGATGCCTTCATTCGCATTTGCATATGAAACAGATACCCTGAGGGGTGTGGGGTGTGAGTAAAAATGCTATATTCGTATATTGGTAATTTGAATGTTGTTTTGTTCAAATGTATTCACATCTTTGCTTATGCAAAGTCTTCTTACTTACTGGAAAAACAATCAGCTTTCTGCGCCCCAATAAGCCAAAACATTTGATGCGCTTCGGTAAGGTTGCGCATTGCCACAACTACGCACACACACACACACACACACACACACACACACACACACACACACACACACACACACACACACACATAAACACACACAGCAACACTCAAGCATACACTCAAGAACACACATGGGTATTTTCCATTTGGCACAGGTAATCGATTTTCATGCTTTTGGCAAAATGCACAAAAGAACCAAAAAAAAAGAAAAAAAAAATGAAGGAAAACCAACTTTGTTGTTCGTCGGTTTTCTTTTTACCTTTGTTGAACTTGGTTTTGCTTCTTTTCTTCTTCTTTTCCATATTCTCATACTTTGTGCATTTT
Source organism: Drosophila longiperda (assembly GCA_035042125.1). Taxonomy (NCBI): domain Eukaryota; kingdom Metazoa; phylum Arthropoda; class Insecta; order Diptera; family Drosophilidae; genus Drosophila; species Drosophila longiperda. The sequence continues at coordinate 3,181,371 of JAWNLV010000003.1, forward strand.
GTTTTATTTTCGTACGGGTGTGTGTGTCTGTTTGTGTGTGTGTCTGTGTGTTTCGCTTGCGTATACTTAATATTTATGTTGAAAACTTTAAGCAGTTAAGAGCTCGACGAGCTTAAAATATTCAGTCGGTGTGCGTTGAAGTTAAACAACTTGTTGATTTGCTTTTACCTTTTACACACGCACACACACACACACACACACACACACACACACACACACATCTACACACATTTCACCTGCTCCGTTCCGACAGCAACCAAGCACACAAGGAATATAAAATCTGCTTGGCATAATCACCATATCAGATCACGTGGAATGAAAGCGCTGTGTTTGATCTCTCTAAGGCACAAAAAACAAAGAAAAATAAAAACCGTACATCGCAATTTGATTTTCTCGAAAATTACTTGAGACAAAGTTATCCAAGTTAAGTAGATATATAAAGTAAATACAATATAAGTAAATATGTATATAAATATATTACAGATAACTGCTTGAAAATACCATTTGCTTTATTGAATTGCCCATTTGAGCATTTGTGTAAATACAACGGAAATATTTACTTTAAATGGGAGTTGAATTATGAGTAATACGGAAATTTCAAAATATATTATTTATTGCTTTAACCAAGATAATATTACTATTTATAATTTAGTGTGTGGGTGATAAATGAAATGCTTATAATTAAAAGATGGAAATGACTGAAAAAAATAAATAAATACTTTATAAAAGGAATTGGGCAATGCAAAGTAAAATCGATCTGTTAAATTTGTAAAAAATATAAATATTTATTTATTTACTGAACTAGATATATTTTACAAAGTTTACGTGTTTCACTCAATTGTTTTGTATCAGTCAAAAACTAATTAAAAATTCAAAAGCCCATCGACATACCAAGGATTTTTACGATTTGTTTAGGTTTACACAGAATTCTTTACAAAAATTCAAATGGTACACATTTGTCGCAGTTAAGCTCGATTCCGGCTAAATTGCAATATTGGCACTTGATGACTTAACGGATTTCCAAACGGATAACAATTGAAAAAGTGACCCACGAGCAGCACCTAACGCCGCCTGCCTCGGAGCGAGACACACACACACCCACACACACACAAAAATATCTCGAAAATTGCGTGTAAAATTATTCAAAAGTGCAAAGTGCACATGTGGCATGAACAAAAATTCAATTACGAGCAACGAACGAACTGCAAATGGAATATTTTGACAAGTATTCAATGAATTTAATTTAAGATTTGCCAACATTCAGCACAGCTGCCTGGCACGCTCTGACCCAGCAAGCCAGCAACCAAATCCAACCCACTCCACAAAACGGAAACTAACAGGAACCCAGCCATGGCTGGACCCACAATGCATCGAGCGGCGCCCAGATCAGTGCCACTCAATGTGCCGACGCAGACAGAGGCTGCCCCGCATCGATTCCATCGACAACCTGCCAAATGCGGCAGCTGCACTCGGCCAGAATGCGAACGGGTTGCGTAGTATGGGGGGGGGGGGGGCTCTGGGCAGGGGGCTGAGGGAAACGAATTAGAAATGTGTAGAGCAGAAGTTACTCAATTGCCAGTTGGAGGTCCCATTCGCCCCAGTAGACCCAGCAGCGGCAGCTACGAAAAATGTTTTGTGGCTGTAAGAAGCTGCAATCTGTGAGCTGCAATCTGTTACACTGAGAAAAACACACATTTTATTAATTTCTGAGATGTGTTAAATATTATTCTACTCTAAAGTATTTTCGTATAGTTTATTAATATCAATTGTTGCACCATTAAAAATTTACAGATGAGCTAAATTGGGTTTTAATTTAGTTTGATTAAAATTATTAAAAATTTCATATAACTACCAATTATGTATTTAATGTAAAATATACTTTTTAGTTGTATAACACTCAAAGGAATTCTGATTAGTATTCGCTTTTTTATTTTCAGTAATTTAATACTCTTTGTTTTTTCTTAGTGTATCTAGATGTAAAAATCTGTGAGAGACGCAGCCGGAAATCAGGAATGATTTTCTGATTTCCGGCCAGGCTAGTGATAATTCTTAGGCCATAATGCAATGGGGCGGGTGGGGCCGAAAACTTTTTGCAGCCATTGTGCAGGGTGTCAGCGCAATGATTTCGCACACCAAAACTTGGCTGTGGCTGAATATGAATGATTTAAACATCTGAGCTAACGTCTCCCCCCACCCCCCTTTGTTGAGTCTGGTGCTTGCATTATATTCACATTTTTTATAATAATTCTCAACATTTCTAAAACTTTACTCTACACATGGAACTTCAGATTTAAACACCCCAAAAAACTTTTGAAAATGTTTACAAAGTTTATATTTTATCATTTTAGTTCTATGCAACTAAAACTGATTTCTAATTTGATGCTAACAATTGGATTGCCATTTCTCGGTTCGGTTTGATTTGTTGTAAGCTAATCCATATATATATATATGGAAAAAACAATAAATAAAATAAAGAAAAGTTGATAAAAAGAAACAAAATAAATAATATAAAGAAAAGTTAGTTTTTTTAAGATTTCAACTATAAATCAAAGCCTTTTACGACTTGTAAAAATGCAACTAGTTTGCTGGAAAAAAAATCTAAGTTTTATAAGGATTATAAATAGTTTTTAACACTTTAACTAATTCAATATATATAAATATATATCAAAGAGCTATCCTTATCGTAATATGTTAAATAAGTTCGTACAGGGAAATGCTTAGTTAAAAAACTTGTATTTATCATTAATGACTGGCAACTCTTTTTTTAACTCTAATTTTATGTTGTAATATTTTCTAAATTGCCATTTAATTGCCAATTAAACAAGCTGTTAACAATGTTATTTATAACTATTATCTAAACAAAACTTGGCCATCAGCAACAGTTTAGTGACAGAAAACTCTTGTCTTGTAAACCTCTAAAGAGCAATATAAAACTGAAATGAATACATATTCAAACCATATATTTCGTACCTTATCCCATGAGTAAACCTTATTTCTAAGCTTATATTAGGCTAGACAAAATCACTTCAGTTTTCGGTCAGTTATAGCCAACTTTTCTGTGGATATTACTCTAGCTCTTAACATACTTTTGCTACTGGCCTGTTCACAAGAAAGAAAGTTTTTTGTGACAAATGATATTTAAATGAGTTGCGTTTGAAAAGTTGCGAGCGCCACGGCAAAAGTTAAACAAATTGACATGGCCAATGTCTTCGTCCCATACCTAAAAAAAAAAAAGGAAAAAAAAAAGAAGAAGAAACTGAAATCTGACAGGAGTCGCAAAATTAAATATGCCAAAAGGCAAAGTAAATGCGAGAGATTTAAAAAGTTTCCATCCACCCAATTCTAAACTCTTTTTAAAATTTCGTTCCAGCAGCCGCTCGCCAAAGGGGTTTCTCATGCATGGGTGGGGGAGGGGGAATGGGTTAGGGGAGGGGTATTTGATTTGTTGCTTAAACGGTTAAATGGCCAGCGGGCTGTGCGGAACGCTTAAATTTCTTAGGCGCTGATATCTGTTTTGGGGTTTTGGGACATAATTCTGAATTTAAATGAAATTAAATTCACAGTTGGGAACAAAAGTTGTTTTGTGCACGCGTGTGTGTGACTGTGTGAGAGTGTCTAGTATTTTCATTTAAAACTAGTTTCATGTGTGTAAAATGCAAAAGAGTTTAATTTGCAATTTGTCGCCCTCATTCGACGCTTAACTTTTCATTCCTCAGTTGAGCCCCCGCTTGCGGTTCCCATATGCAAATGCCTTCGGTTGAGTGCCGCCTGCACCACCCGCTGGCCAACGCCAGCCCCCCCGCTTGCCCAGACTGTGCATTAAAATGCATACAAAGTTTTGCATTGAAGCGCCACTTGAGCCGGGTACGGAGTTGATGCCGCTTCTCGCAGTGGCAAGTGCGCAGTTTGTTAAACGCCTTTCAACGGCGTGGTTAGCCAAGCACAGACCTTGAAATCCAACAACCAACTTCTCACCCACGCCGACCAAGCCAAAAACTCCAAGCGAAGCCAAGCCCCAGCAGCCAGCAGCTAAAACTGGCAGCCATAAGCTGAATGGCAACCACTCAGCCAGCTAACCAAGTGAGCAACTTTCTGTGGTGCAACCACCAACAAAAGTCGTTTTGTAGTTAGTCCGGACATGTTGATTTTGCAAACAAAATATTTTAATTGAACAACATTTTTGTGTTTTTTTTTGGCCCATACTAAATACTAAATTATTTTATTTTTATTATTAAACTGTATTCATTTAAATAACTATAACTAAAAATAATTATAAATGTATGTTTGTATGAAAATATATTTAAAATGCCACAATAAAATTTAAAGTAGCAAATTGAAAACTATTTGTTTCTGCTCAGATATTTATAATTATTATTATTATTGTGTTAACAAAGTCGCAAATAGTTTAATTGGTGGCTAGAAAAGGAACTGCATTTAAGTAAACTCCCAAAGGATGTTTTCCGGACTACTGTGCTTATCACGATTAATTATGAAGTTAATTCGATTAAAAAATAAAGTTAAATCGTTTGGCAGCTTCAACAATTTAATTAAAATTTGAACACACAACATATTTTTTGTGCTGGCTGTTTTTAATGAAATTGATTCGAAATTTGCATTGATTGATGCCATTTTGTGATTTATTGAACCTGAGGCAAGCTCTGACTAAACAACAAGCGAATATCCTCGGTTAAATTACATCTCTGTGCATATACACACACACATATATATTTATATATATGTATTTATATATGTGAGAATGTCAAATGTCATCTAAACACACACACACTCCAACACAATGACAATAAACATTTATTTTATTTGGCTTCATTTCGCATTTCTTTGTATGCAGAACCGCAATGATTGATGCCGACATGTTATCATCAAATAACTGTGTCTCTTGTCAGATCTTGAGGTCTGGTCGAGGATGGCGGAGATGCAGTGGCAGTGTTTGGAGGAATTGAATGAGCCACACATGTACACATTGAGGCTGACACACACATATATGTTGTGCTGTTTGCTTGGTCAAAAACTCAATTTAAATTTTATTTATTTCCATTGTTTTGCACCAGTCAAGCGCAACTGGCATTTTTTGTGTGTTGGAGCTTGTCAGGATCACATTTATCTGCATTTACAGCTTGGGGGTAACTATTAGTCGAACTATAAGAGCAAAGCATTGAATATCATCAATACATGGTCTTCAAATATTGTCAATATTATTTATATCGATAGCATTTTGCTGGCAATATTTCTATAAAGGCTTTGTCTGCCAAAAGTGTAACATTTTAGCTGCTTTTTTGTCATGTTTAAAATTCAAATTTTCGATTGTGTCACACTTCAAAATTCAAAAGCAATATGTTTTGTACAAGGACATGAAATGTCCATTAAATAAATATAGTAAATTTAATCGGTTAATAATATATGCAAATCTACAATAAATAAAATGAAAAAACCTACAAATAAATGCAGCCAATTTCTGGCGTTTTGTCGCTTTTTAGGTGTTGGATATGCATTTAAAATTTTTAAGGACTTGAGTAAAATTCAATTGTCAAATTCACAAGCAAATAACAACAATAATTTATTGGCAAAATACGTATCAAATAGTTTTTAAATAAATGGTAAATTATCTAGTGAATTATATAAATCGTTGTGAAATGATTTTTAAATGCAGATATTTTGGACGGTTCCGCCTGCCTGGGATGCAAGTCACTCATGGGTAGGCGCAATTAGAAAATTGGCTATTCCGGCGTTGTCCCTGTGCCAAAGCATCGACACTTCATATGAAGCATGTTGATCTTGCAACAATGTTTTTAAGTTTAATTTTTGGATCCGTGTTGCTGTTATACAAAGTCAAGATAAAACATTATGTTGCCAATATTTTACTATTAATTATATTATCAGTCATAATTATTTATAATGACATAGTAAAATATCATTGAATTATTTAATAAAATAATTTTGAATTTATTTGATTCACTATTTAATGACAAATATTATGAGCTGAAAAATAAATACTTATATCCATAGTAAATATTTAAAATTAAAATTTAAAAATCTAATATTAAAGCTAGCGGAATTTAAATTTCATTGGAACTGGAGATAGAAATTGGATAATCGTTGGTCTCTTCGTCATCGTTATTATCAGAGTCGAAGGCATTCTCGGGTATATCATAGATACGTATCATCGGCTTGTGGGGATCCTTCACAATCAGATATTTGCCATCGGGCTGCTTGAGCACAATATCGATGAGGCAACGCAAAATTCCCCAGGCATTGTCCATTTTCAGATTGATTTGTGTGGCCAATTCTTGTGGCTTAAATTGTTGCATGCCAAGAATTACATGTTGCAAGTTATTCTTGCCTGTATAAGGGAGTTTTTAATTAAGTTGCGTGCAACAACCCATAAGATAATCTGTTACTTACGATTCAATCGCGAGACATAGCCCAGTTTTAGCTGATCGGAGCCGGCAAGCAACGCCTCGACGGTCCACTTGGCCATCTTGCAGGCATTGTTACGCAACTCGGATGACAGGATAGCACCACGCTGACTGTCCAGCTTCTGGCGCCATTCGACACTTTTGGCGGCCTTCGAGTCCCACTCGTTGAGTGCCCTAATCGAAATAAACTGCAACTCACCGTCGGGAGATTTAAGGACTCCGTTGTGTTTGCAACGAGCTATTAGAACCATGTCATCGTCCAGTTGCCATTTCTTATAGCGATAGCCGATGGAGGCAAACTCCACGCCGGGCTCCTCGAATGGATTTGGTTCGTCAAACTTGTGCGCTGGCTCCAATTCCCCAATCTTGAGCACTTGTTGCCCAAAGTTGTAATTGATGATGGTGGCCTCGAGCGAGAGGCTATGTGGCGAATTAATTGATACTTCCTCCTCCAATGGCGGCTCCAGAGCGGTCTCATTAACCGTCAACAAATCAAGTCGAGCATTGTCACGCTTGTCCAGAAAGATCTTAGTGCCCAGCTTCTCAATAACAATATCCCAGGAATAGTTGGACCAAGTGCAGCACATCAGCGTAGCAATTATGTCATCCGTGGCAAAAATATTACCCATGCTCTTGGACAAACGTCTGATGATCGGATCATCAATAGTGCCGGGCACATTGATTATGCGATCGATCTTCTCCAGCGGCCGCTCGTTCTTCACATTGATGCGATCGTATTGTTTGTCGTAATATTCCAGACTGCCACAGGTGATCACATCGATGCCCTCCTGTATGTTTGGTAGCGACAGCTTGAGTAGCCGCGGGAAATCAATCTCCGCAATGGACACCCAATTGGAATGAACCTCAACCGAGCTCTGGCGCTGTTGCACTGCCGCACTGCGATTAAAACGTCGTCTAGCTTGACCACGTCGCATATCCCTGCCCTTGCCGTACTTGTTGCTGGCCCCTGGTTCACCCACTGTGCCGGCACCACCACGTCCGCCTCTAGTGATATCATTGAAGCGACCATTGCGGCCCCGAGCACGCAAATTGTTGCGTTGACTGGGACGAAAGCGATTGCGCTGATGGGACATGAGGACGCCCGCATTATTATCACTGACGAGACGAAAGCTGGCATCCTCGTCCCCATGAAAGTAGGCATATTGGCTGTTATTGCTGCCAAAGGTGGACGTGTATTTCTGGTGGTTGTAATTCCTCTCCTTCTCGGGCGCCATCCAGTCGCTTATCTTGCCCAATCGATCGCCCCTGCAGAACGGCTGATATGGCACCTCCAAATCGGGCGGATCCAAGGGTCCCCAGCCAAACTCATTGTATTCGATATGGGGCTTGATAAAAGGAGCGTACTGTGACATTTTGATAACTTCAACTTTTTTACAGATAAACAAAACTCGATTTTCAAGAATAGAAAATTTCGAAATTGATGTTTTTTCTACAACTTCTGGGGACTTCTCGAGCAGAATAAAATAATTCTGATATTTATAAAACAAATCGAAATTCAACTTTTGATTTCTAAGCAGTGACAATGTGATATGGAACCGAACAAATCTAATTTTGTTAACAATGATCAACGATCAATGTTTTAAGTTGATTTCGCACAGAAGCCGAAATCTTAATATTTATTATTATTCTAAATGTTCCTCAGATCATAATTGGCAGCTATACTTATTTGCTTAAACATAGAATGAACTTACATTTTATTTTATTTTGAAAATAACCAGATTTTAAAAAGCATGTAAAATAAATGCATTTTTGTTAACTATTTAACAGACAACGTTTCTCGATAAATATATATGTTTTTGGTATATATATTTTTTTTTATTATATTTTTATTTTTCTGTGCTATATTCACACCTCAGAGAAGCAATCTCAATTTAGAAAACTTTCTAAGAAAATAAGGCTTTATTTAGAAATCAACAAAAAATTAACTGGAAATTATGGTTGAAGTCTTAACTATCTTCGGTTGGTGCATTAATACAGTAATTTTGGGTTTAACATCAATATTTTGAATTACCTGCAATGCCAATGGCAACTTATACAGGTAAGAAAAATAACAAACTAATAATTTTCAATCTAAAAATGCAGGGCAAATGCTTATGCCATCTTCTAGATGACACACACAGCTGGAAAGGGATTGAAATCAGATCCTAAAGAAATAGGAAATGTAATAGTTGGAATACACTTTCGACAACTTAAAAGTTGACTAACTTTTTAACTAGATGCAACTAAGAATTAATATGTTAAACAATTTTAAATAAGCTTAACACAAATAAAGTCTAAGGATTAGTTGAATTTGAATATGTTACTACGCTGTGAACGAATAATCCAGCTAAAAACTGAACTATGGAATGTCAAAAATCCTTTAAAATAAACCCAATGTTAGCCGCAGCCATTGTTCGCCATTTGAGATTAGGAAATGAGCAACTGAAAATGCAACACAATAGGAGAGAAACTACTCGTATTCAAGTGCATACATGGATATTCATACGCATGTGAGTACTCAAGTGAATATGTGGATGAGGGGGGTGGGGGGGAGTGCTTGAAGCATCCTGCATTTTATGCTTGAATGCGGCACGTTTCAGTTTCATGGAATGTTAGCTGCGCTCGTTGTACGAAAATCTGGCAACAATCTCGTTAAAAGTAAAGGCCAAATTATAGTAAAACTAACAGAAGGTAAAGGTAATCACATAAAAAGCTTGTTACATAACAATCTAAGTGCCGACAAAACCGGAACCGGATGCGGATATCAAAAAAGCGCCAAGCGTGTGAATGTCTCTCAAGGGAGTGTGGAGAGGGACGAGGGACGCGGCACGAACCACGAGGGACTTATGTGCGAATGGACTTTGGTGTGTTTTTTTTTATGTATTCCGTGGAAAAAGGGTGGAGTGGAGCTGTGGTTGTGGCTGTGGCTGTCACTCAGCTGGCAGCTAAGCTTTTGTCAGGCCGGCAGTGTCATGTTGATGTGTTCATTGTATGTCAGTGGCAGCTGATGCTTAAAGCAAACCCTCAACCCCAACGCCTTCCCCCACTCGCACAGCCCCTCATGCCACAGTTAACATACTTAAGCCACATACGCTTGGTTGGTTGTGCGTGCAAGTATTTTGGTTGGGTGTGTGTGTGTGTGTGTGTGTGTGTGGTCGAATGACTGACTGAGTGTGGGTGGTGGTGAAGGTGGTTCGCTTGTCTTGCGCTTCTGTTCGTGTGGATTATAATTGCCATGCGGCTGTCAGTGACTGCCAGCACCTTTACTACACCCCCAAACCCCCCTGCCACCACACACCTCACCCGATTGCACGCACACAGCTGCGGCTCATGTTGCATATCATTTTTAATGCTAACCACATGCCACATTATGCAGCTGCATTGCCACTGCGGTCGAGTTGCAGCTACAGATCCTCCACAGCTACCGCTGCTAAGCATCCCCACTTTCCAGAAAAAAAACTAACTGTTGTTGCTTGTCGCTTGTGTTGCTGCCGCTTCTGCTGCTTCTGCTGCTGCGGTTTACTAAAGGAATACGGCGAAGAATAATGTTCACACATAAGCAAGTACTTATACTGAGCTCAACCATTTAGAAACAGTTATCATCCAACTTGCACTAAACTGGAATATTATTTTAAACAAATTTATGCTAAAATTAATAAGTCATTTAATAACTTTACGCATATTTCAATTATCGGCTTACAAATATTATATTTACAATGACTTGCAATATATAAGAGTATTTTACAAGTATTCCAACTGATTTTATTCAATTTATATAGAGTGTTTATTTTACATATTTATATATTAATTCAATATTTATACATTAATTCAATATTTATATATCAATTCAATATTTATATATAAATTCAATATGTTCACAATTTGTGATAAAGTTTTAATAAATAAAAGTATAAGATTTTAATCAAAATTAAGGCTATAAATTAACTAAATCACAAAAAAAAAAAGATTAACTTGTTTCATAGAAGCTATTGTTCAAATATATGTCATAAATATCTATCTTCTGAATATGCCTTCTTATGCTGTTTAATTACAGGGTATTTGCATAACAGAAGCAGCAGAAGAGTGGAAAAAACCGCTTGCATACTTTGCGGCGCTGGCAGGCGATAAGTGACGCTTGTTGCTATTGTTATTTTTGCTGCTGCCGCTTCTGCTGCTGCTGCTTCTGCTGCTTCTGCTGCTTCTGCTGCTGCTGCTTCTGCTGCTGCTGTTTCTGCTACTCTTGTTTTTTTTTTCTTGTTGTCGTTTTTATTGTTGTTGCTGCTGCTACGGCTGCTTTTGTTGCATACAAATTAATATTTATGCAAGGCAACTTGTGCAAGGCACTGCAAATGCCATTGTTTTCATCCGGCATGCAAATGCACCCCTTCCGCATCCCACCACCACACTTATCAGCGCCCAGCGCCTGCTGCATGCCGCCTGTGCACCACTCGTGGCAAGGACGTTCCGGGTGGCCGCAACAACATCCTTAGCTCGTCAAGCGCAACGCTACGCATCGCAGGCTGACAAGTCGTACATTTTTACTATGACAGCCAACGCTAAATTCTCTGCCCACCCACCCCTCCGCCCCAAAAAACTAACCCATCCCAGGTGAAAATAAAAGTGCTTACAACACGCCAAAACTGGCAATAAGTGAAAGTCCTCAATTTACCACACCGACAAACTGCAACGTGACTTTCGTAATGCCGCTCAAATTGTGCATTATGTTTATATATATATATATAAAAAAGGGACAACAAGGTGCAAATGTAATTAATAGCATTTTAAATGGACCAACCATTAATATATCATTATTGACTTATGAGGGTAATTATAACAATGAAATGCTTCAACTACTCGACCAAGTAATGCCCTGTATTTAACCAGAAATTTAAAAAGACTTTATAAAAATTGATCAAGATGGAATGTTAATAAATGTTAATCAAAGTATTCAATAGCAATTTTGACAATGTGTAAACAGGAAATCCTTTATTATATATCTTAAAAATATTTTTGAATTTTTTTGCCAGATATGAATATGTATATAATTTACTAAAGATAGGTTAATTTACAGTCACATTCAAATGTTTTAATAAATACTCATACTGATAAGATTTGTTTCTAGACTTTTTGCCGTATTAGTCCGTATTAAATATATTATTAGATATTAAATATTTGTTTCACCTTATTAAAAAAATTTATTTATAAGCTTCCATTTCTTGTTGTAAATATTGCATAATAACTAATATTTAATTTAGTTTTGAAGCATGTGTCTCTCAAATGCAACTTTCGCTGTACCTAACAAGAAATATAAGAAGACTTTATAAATATAGATCAAGATGGAAAGTTAATAAATTTTAATCAAAGTATTAAATAGCAAATTTGGATTACGTGTAAATGGGAAGTCCTTTGCAAAATAATTTTATGCCAGATATGAATATGCTTATAATATACTTTAAATCTAATGTAAATGTTTTTATAAATAATCATATTGATGGGACTTTTTTTCTAGACTTTTCGCAGTCAGTATTCAATATATTTTTATTAATCTTAAGCCTAAACTTTACCTTAAATCGCAATTTGGCTCAGGTTTAGATATTTTTTACACCTTATTAAAAAAATATTTATTTATTTGCAAGCTACCATTTATTGATGTAAATATTGCATAATAACTATTATTTAATTTAATTTTGCAGCATGTGTCTCTCAAATGCAACTTTCGCGAAACTTGGGCAGTTGTTCGACTTGGACGCCAACGATGCGCAGGATTTGCTGTGATGCGAAAATACCTGTGCGGATGCAATAGTCGAGCGGCATCTGCTGAACCAATTGGGAGAGGAAGCCTCCGACAAAGGCATCGCCGCAGCCATTCGTGTCCACAATGTTATCCTGCTCGACTTTGGGCACCGGATACTCGAGTATCTTGTCATTCTCCTGGAAGCACAGAACCGGGCAGATGGCATCCGTTATCATGACAACTCGTGGTCGCATATTCGCCTTGGGCAGGCTTTGCAGGCGACGGCCGATTTCAAAGATGTCCGTGGTATTCCAATCGTGAGTCACGGCATAGGCCAACGCCTCCTGCTTATTGCCAATGATCATGTCCGTGAAGGGCAGAATCTCATCCATATGCTTCTTGTGCGTTTGCAGCACGAAAACGGCACTAAAATTTAGCACAAAAAAGCGATGCGTCTCGCTGGACAGGCGGGCGATGCGGAGGACACTTGCCGAGGAGACGGCCATAAAGAAGCCGGTTGCATAGAAGAATTTAGCACGTTCCAACCTGCATGCATGCTCCTCAATGTCCAGCCAGTCCTCGGTAAATAAAGCAGCTGCACCCAAGTTAGCCACCAAGGAGCGATCCTGTCCCGAAATGAGCACCGCACAGGTGCCCGTTGACGTCTCCTCCTTGACCTGATAATGTGTCTCAACGCCATCGCAGCGGGCACGCTTCGCAATTTTATCCGCAAACTTGTCCTTGCCCACGGCGCCAAAAAAGGTAGAACGAAAGGGTTTTTCCAAAATCCACTGATAGACGCGCATGGTATTCTGGCAGGCACCACCCGCCGAGTACTGCACATTCTCCTGGTTCATCAGCTCATCGAAGAGCGCCAGGTGTTTCTCCTCGGCTATAATTGCTGCATTTGGCTTCAGATCATATTTCTCCAGTAGCACCGTGTCTTCCACAAAGCTGGTCATGTCCAGCAGCGGATTGCCGCAGCCAATCAGTATGCCCTCTGGTATATCCATTCTCTTGGTTTGGATGCTGTAAAAACGACAAGTTTTTGGATCAATGAAGTTGACCACTTTTCTAAATCCTGCGCAAAATCTTCTAATTGTTGTTGCATCAATAGTTTTTCGCATTTAGCTAAAAATATGTAATTTTAATTTTTGCAAGCAGCAAAACTGAAACTTTATCAAATATCGTTCTACATTTTATAAAAATGACAAGTAAAGATTTTGGAAAAGGTTTAAATTATATTTCGAATTTCAAACTGTAAAACGTAACCAAAAAAATAAGTTAAAAAAGGAATAATAATATAAATTTAAAATATAGGTCATAAAACTTAAAGATAAAGCTCTTTAAATACAATTTATAAAAATGGAATATTAATTAATGCGCAATTTGTTGGTGTTCGACTTAACTTTAATTGCCGATGCCATTTTGCATGCCACATTTAGCCGTTATTAATTGCCATTGATGATATTAAGCCGACAAATTAAACTCAGTCTGCAATTCAACAAATCATTTTTAATCACAATAATTATATTTCGAATTCCCAAATTACACTCACTATATATATATACATTTATATATATATATATATATATATATATATATATATATATATATATGAATGCTGATGCATGTTGGAGGTATGTGCAAAGTGGAACATATTTGGTCCACTGAGTCGAGAGAAGCAAACAGAAGTGAAGTAAAAATATGTGTTGCATACTTTGCAGCGCCAAAGTAAACTCTTTCATTCTTGCCACAACTTCTCTTTTGTCTTCTTGCTGCCACTGTATCCAAGTGCAGGCTGTTGACTTTAGCCTGCACGTAATATTATGAATTGGCGCTGCAGTTGAAGCCGTGTGTCCTGGCCAAAAGCACGCGCTTCCTGGCTGTATGTGTGTGTGTGATTGTGTGTGGGGTGTGTGTGTGTGTGTGTGTGTGTGTGGGTGGTGGTGGTCAGTGGTTTGCTGTGTGTATGGTTGCTTCAACTGCTCGCCGCTGATTAAAACGATGCGTTCAGCATTGGCGTGACAGCGATTTTCTCTCGTTAAATCCTTAAATGTCGCCTTGTTAAGTGTACTCTTTGTTTTTTTTTTTTTTAATGTTTGCCAGCTTGTTTATACATTCTCCTCCACATCCTTTTTCCCTCGTCCATTCAGTCTTCTTGCTTCCATTCCTTGCCCACTTGGATTTCAAGCCATCTCGAGTTCTAGCCATAATTTATGCATTTTTCCATTGTGATTTATGTCTGAATGCTCTGCTGCTGCACTGCATCTTGTGTGCTCGATGGCTTAGCCATTACTTGCCACAAAGTTGCTGCAATCCAGCGCACTGCACACAATTAGCAAAAATGAGCAGCGGCACAATGGAAATGCCTAAGCCACAATCAAACAATTTAACATCGAGTCACAAGTTCATGTTTTGCAAATTTGTGCGATTTTTTTTATCTTATTTCGGATATACACAATCACACACACAAACACACACTGCAACGCAGCTGCAGCAAGCGACTGCAAAAGTTTTCTGTGGCAAACAAATTTAAATAAAACTTTAGTTGTTGCAAGTGGCTGGAAAACTTTACAGATTTGTCCTCAAGCTAATATTTCTGCTCAAGTCCAACAAGTCTCGCATGTGAGTTATGTGGACTACAAATTTGCAAAAGACATATTTTTCTTTATGGAATAATTTTAAAAATCAAACATATAAATTTTAAGAACTTTCCAGTTTTTATTTTGTGTAAAGGTAAAAGGATTACACAAATAATTACAATTTTATTACAGCCTATAGATTTCAATGCTGTTGCAAACAATTTTAAGTTAGAGTTGTGTGTATATTAATATTAAAATTTCGTAGCATATTTTGCATATATCTCAAATAAAAAATATATAAATTATGAGCATAATTCATATCATTCATAATTCAGACAAAACTGTCTCCAGATCTAATTTCTACCTTTATGTGGACCTAATTCTATTAAGTACAAAGCAGACATTGTATGCAAACACATTAAGGTAAACAAGCCAAAGGCTGGGCAACCACATAGGCCACAGGCAAATCCACAGAGTTCTTTGACCGTGTGCGACAAAAAAATGCAGACAAAGCGATAAAAAAAAAATCGAGATAAAAAAAGTGCCTTGGAATTCCAAAACTGGGGTTTAAGTTGTTAAAATTCAAGACAACACATGGCTAAGTATGGGGCAGAGATAGGCGGGAAACAAGGCCAAAACGCAGACGGCAAACATTAACCCGTCAACTCAGACTTGCAATTGGGCACTGGGGCAGTCTCATAAAAATTACTCATACGCAGTGACGGACAAGGCAGCAGCAGCGACTTTGACTTTGACGATGACAGAGACAAGTTTCAAATGCTGCTTGTAAGTTTGTTAGAACAACAACAATAACAACAACATAAACAACAACCAAATCTGTAGCCGACAAATGTTGAAAGTTCTGTGTGTGTTTTTGTAAGAAATGGCAAAAGTTTTCCACTTTGTTAGGAGCACTGCTGGCTGATCAACACTCTTCCCCCCCCCCACGACACTACTCGCCCTTCTCGCAAATTGATGTCGCCTGCCATTAACCCAATGCAAGGAGGCAACCAGCTAGTTTCTTATACAGTTGCTCATTCAGTCAAGTCCGTAGTCCGTAGTCCGTAGATTCCGCCCAGTTCCCCCCGCAATACCGCAGACGCCTTTTGTCCTTGGCTTCCGCTTGTTGTTGTTGTTGTTGTTTGCTTGTCTGAAGTGCTGATTGTCTGAGACGTTTGCCAGGGGCCTAACATTGAATCACTACTGCCATTTCAGGATTTAGCTCTCGTGTGTGTGTGTGTGTCTGTGTGTGTTTGTGTGTGCGCGTGTGGATTATTTGAAATTATCGAAGATTTCCGGCATAATAGCAAATCGTGTTTCCATTGGTTTTTCATTGCTGAAAATTTGTAAGTGACTCAAAACTGATGACAGCCACGGATTTTTAATATATCTATATATATATAAATCAGACTTGAATGTCGCGACTTGCGACCCTTAAGCGTAACTGGCTTGTTGGCTGGCTTGTTGGCTGGCTTGTTGACTTGTTGTTGTCACCAAAACAACACAACAGACGCTATAAAATTGGATTAACTCAATTTGATGGCTGTGCTCAAATTGTGATAGACGTATATGTTTAAGCACTTCAACTTGATTGCTTCACTTATAACATTGTTTCAATTAAATCACTTAACAAAATCGAATTGCACTGCTGAAATTAACGTAATTAATTACTTACTATACTTCTTAGCCCATTATTTATAACGCCCAACTAATTGGTAAGAGCTCTATAGAGACTAGGCATACAATTTGTCAACTAAAAAGGAATACATATTTATTCCATTGATATAAGAAACAATTTATAATTACAAATTTGATGAATGTTTTTTAGTGCATCTTCTAAGAATAATTTAGTCGAAAACACTTGCAAAACGAGCTAGTTTCGTTGCAGCAAAAGAAAAGTTTGCCGTTAACAATTCAGTGAGATATCTTGCAGCAATATCATGGATATCTTTTTTTGTCAGTTTCTCATATTCTTTTTCTTGTCTACACCATCAAAAAGAACACAAAACTTGCAGCAATAAAAAATGTATGAAAGAAATTCAAACGCAACTTTGGAGGGTGTTTTGAGGAAGGGGTTGGTAATTTTTGACAAGTTTTTGCAACTCCATTTTGTTTATATTATGCTGTCAGGCAAGAATGAAAATTCTGTGTCAGGCGATTGACATAAACTACAAAATACAAAATAAAATCCCTTTGCTTGAGAATAAATTTATAACGCTTCACTGACTGCAATAAAAACACTAAAAAAAAAATACAAAAAAAAAAAAACAAATAAATAAAAATGTAAATGTGATATATATATATATATAGATATAGATATTAGATATTGTCAGACTGCGCTGCAGATGCAAAGAACGGACACGGCTTGAGTGTTACAGATTGCAGATTGCGCATACGCCTCGTATTCCATTTTGAAGAGTTCTCGTTTTGGTCCTTTGCTCCTTGCAGAGGAGCCACTATTGTTGAGCCACTCGACGCTAATGGACTTTAAAGTGTGTTCTCAAGCGTACACTGTCAGATTTTTTTTTGTGCAACATCTCAGCTCAGCCAGTTTGCCTAAGTTTAAAGTGCTCAACGCATTGTTGTCACACATTACGCATACGCCCCGCCTTGCAGCAGCTGCCAGCAACTCCCTTGACAGTCATACAAAGATGCAATGCAACGCAAATGCAGCAACTAAATAATTTGTTGTGTAAATAACAAACTGCCCCAAATTTCAAATTTCACATGCCAACACACACACACACACACACACACACACACACACACACACACACACACACGCACACACACTACAGTCCCAAACAACTGGCACAGTTTTATTTTCAATTTAAAAAAAAAATGGCTTCATTGCTGCATGCAACACACAAGTGGCACATTTCTGAATCTGTGTCTGTGTGTGTTAATTAGGGTTATCAACAGCAATAAAATCAAAGTTTGCAAGTCAATGGCTTGAGGTCAGCTCACTCGTTTCTCAATTCTCAAGAAAGCCATTTAGAATTTATTTTCTGGCTTTTTAGCTTTTATCTTAAGTTGTTTGACCAATTCCACAAGCTGAATGCAAGCTGCCTACTCAATATTTTGGTGTCTTTTAAGTGAGCAGTGAAATCAAAAAGTTGACTAAATTTAAAAAAAAGATAAAGAAAAAACGAGAACAAAGCTAAGCATTTATTAAAACACAGATCTTGGCCCTTAGGCAGCTGCAATTTGACAGTAATAATTTCTGCACATCCGACAGGCCATTTAAACTCCATCAAGATACAAGTGCCGGTTTTCAGTTTCCAGTTTTCCCGGCTCGCTCAGCTCCAAACTCATAAGTATCAAAAACACATTTGCGCGCATTACGTAAATTGTACAAGATGAGAAACGAGGAAAGGAGAAAGAGTAAAGGGGAAAGGGGAAAAAGGGAAAGAAAGTGGCATCAAAAGAAAGAACCAAATGCGCATTTAGCAGAAATGAGCTGCGTTTTTGGGAAAATTAACTTTCAACAACATGTGTTGAAATGCATTTATCTTCTGGACTCATAACGACTATTACCCCCCCTTACCCACAAACACAAACACGCGCACACACACACACACACACACACACACACACACACACTTTACAATTTCTTGCGCCCACCGGACGCTGAAACTTCGCTTAACAACTGCACAAAAAAAAGGTGGAAATTAATTTCAGCCTGGAGGGCAGCAGCGGAAAATGGTTCGTTGGAAAACCTGCCAAATTGTACTAAATGAGCGCCAGTTGAAATTAAAAAAAAAAAAAAAATAGCGAAATGGACTTAAAAGAAGGATTTGGAGACTCCCTGAGTGGAGAGGGGGGGCAGTTGGGCCAGGAGCCTGGCGTAAGTAGCTTCACATTATGATTGCATCATTTGGGGCTAATTTGCATTTAAATACTTGGCTCTGTTATTGTTCGGGTGCAGCCTGGAAACTTTGCCACCACTTTGTGTGTATTGCAAGTGCCGCACAGACGCCAGCGGGCCTCCCTGACAGTGGGGTTCTTGGGGGATTGTAGAAGTTATGCCAAGTCAAGGATATCATAAGATTGTCGGGCAATTGCAATTGTAGTCGCCGGACAACTTCAGCTTTAGCTAATGCGTTTGAATAATGAATGCAATGCTAGCGTTTGCTTTTCGACGGCCCAAACTTCACCTTACATGTAGCCCATACCCCTACACCCCTCAAGCCCCATACTTTGTGCCACTTGTGCCGAGCAGATAACAATGTACAAACTGGCGCCATCGCGCGGTCATTATTTAGTTGCCGTCCGGAACAGTGCTCGGGCCTTGCAACTGGCGGCCATCTGGCAGCAAAAAGCATTAAGATTTATTTTAAACGCAGATGAACCTATTTTTTACTCTCATCCCTTAGTCCTTGGCCAATAAAAATTGATGATGGTCCATGCATATTTTCATGATCAGCCTGGAGAGCGAATCTAGACATATCTTTAAGACTTTATAGGCGCGCTGAGCAGCTGAGTATTTAATGCATTAAATCTTCCTAATCGAAAAAAAATGATTAAAAAAAATCGTATATATCTTCGAGATTGGATGTCAACTTTTTAGGGATATATATATATATATAGTTTATGGCACTCTTTGTAATACTATGTTTATGTGGTGAACTTTATAATAATTATAATAATCGATTCAATAAGAAGTTAATTATATTTCTTTAGTATGAACCTTAAGGATTATAAAGCAGAGCCACTGAAGGATTTAAAAAAAAAAATATATGTATGGGAAAATACAGGACAGGGTAGTCCATAGTCGATCACTTTTTATAGCATTTAAATATAGAATTTTTTTGTTATTGGCTGCAACAACTCTTTGGCGTTGAAACCCCCTTCGTGAGTGTGTTTCGCGGAGCCCTCTTCTCCACCCCCCTGCCCCCCTTTTGCCCACGACCATTGCACTTTTAATAACTTGCATAAAAGTTTTATGTCTCTCGTTGCATGTTCAGGGTGAAGTTTGCGTGTGTTTGGCACTTGAAAAGTTTGAAGTTTGAACCGAACCCGCGAGCATTGCTCACCGTTTAGGGTAGGGGTATGCAAAACAAAATCGCTGCAAAAATAATCGCATCAAGTATTTAAACTGACATTACAAATATTGAAAAACTCGATAAATACTTGTTAAGTCTGTCCGCAGGCAAATGCTGCTGGTTCTGCTCGAGTTGTTGCCTCTGCTGCTGATTACCAAAAGCGAGTCAAGGTGGACGCGGCGTTTGGGGGGTGGTTGTCCCTGTAAATTGTTAGCTGGCTAACAGCTCTAAATAGTTTTAGAAGTCCAATAAATTCCTCAACTCATGAACTAGTTAATTATTTAAATAGTTTAATGTGAATCAACAGGAATAAATAGAAATAATATGACTTAAAAATATTGTACATTTATTCGAAATGCATTAAGTAAAACTAATTTATAAATGTAAATTCACAAGTATCTTTTGATGCGAAAAATCGATTTAAGCAATACTTTAATAACTCACTATTGAGAGCAATGAATACATAATTTAAAATTTTATTCACATTTCCATAATCAATTCATAATATCCAACACTAGAGAGCCATCTCAAGGAGATGCCAGAAATTCGATTGCAGCAACAATAAACTGAATTTTCATGCTTAATGGTGTAAATGATTTTCCCGTTCACCGCACACAAATTCTCCAATTCAAATGCGGCACTTTCCCCTTGCCGCCCACCGTCTGGGGCACTTCAATGTCTGATTTCAGTTGCTTAATGGGTGCTTAGCTATGCATTTTGCATTTTGCATTTGCAGTTCGCTGTCAGCGCAGATGCAGATACTATTTACCTGTGTCGTTCGAATTCAATTCATTAATTAAATTCAGTACCAAATCACTTGCTAACGGAGCAGACGAGAGATGCGAAGAAAGTCATTTACACATTAATTTGTCAATTTGCACGTACATTTGTATCGTTCCCCCCCCTCTGCCACTCACATGCAACAGGCAAAATTGATATGCCAAAATGTGGCAATGGTTTCCACTTAAAGGATGTAAGCTAAAAAGAGAAGCTGTCAGCTGCTGCGGATGCTTCGAAGTAGTGTCGATGCCAGCCAACATTAGCCAGGTACTCGCATTCCCTGCACGCAATTGATTTGCCAATTTAGCGAACAAATCGGAAATACAGACAAGCCGATAAAGTTCATTGACTCGAGCAATTACACATCGATGGAGTTGGACAACACACGAGTACGCTTAAAGGTATTGACGGGACTGATTGAGTCCCATTTAGTTGACATACATCATAGCCAATGTAGCGAAGAGTGTAATACAAAAATTACACAGAAAAAAAACTACTTCAATTTAGAGGAAATCTATTCTATTCAATCACAGAGAGATAACGACAGATTTCCGTGGCACGAGCTAACTATTTGCAACATAGTTCGAAACACTCGGAAGTCCACGTATCAGGGGTGTACGTGGAGGTTGTTAGAGGGGCAGTTGCACCCACATTTCAACTTTACATATTTAAATTTGTGATATAGCTAAACTGGGCAGTTGAGCGAACGGAATTCTGGAAAATCACCCTAAAATCGCTCTGAGAACTGTAATAATTTCCTGTCACTTTCAATAAAATAATAAAAATTGTAAAATCGCTCTAAATACTAGACAACATAAGGAATTAAATTTAAGCAAGTTGTATTTAGAAATATATTTTATAGTCATAGAAAAAAAATGCAACTGCGTAAGCCTTTTGCGATTTGTCAGCTGTAGATTTTGGGGAACGATCCAACATCGGAGATAGTAGTCAAGGGATCCGTCCATTGTTGACTTGCATAGATCTGTAATTAAAGTTGATTACCTATTAATATATAGGGTATCTAAAAGCCAATCACTTACCAAACTTCCACCTTAGATAGCTTCCTCAAACGGATATCTATTTTCAGATAGTTATCGATAATAGGAAACAGTGTAACATATCTTATCTTATCATTTGCTATCTACGAGCATCATTTAAAATTACGGAGATGACAGAGAACCATTTAACTAATGATTCTTTTATTATATACTCCAATTCTGTGGTTCAAAATATGCGCCTCTTTAGCTCAGTGGCAGAGCACTGGTCTTGTAAACCAGGGGTCGTGAGTTCAATTCTCACAGGAGGCAATAAATACATATATTTTGTGTATATAACATTTATTTACCAATATAAATTATTTTATATATCCTAAACCCATGCTGAAACTATTTTGTTTTAAAGAAAATTATAGTTATTAGTAAAAGTTAGAGGTAAGTAAATAGATTCCTGCAGTTTCTGAGAGTTCACATTGCAAGCAAAACACTAAATCGACATCCCAAAAAGTTCCCATCGAATCAATATTTTACAATATTTTACGTAAAGTCAAAATTGTACTGATTAAAATCAATCAAGGAGCACTGAAAAACAGATGTCTTTGAAAAGACACGAAAAGTCAATTGGCAGACAGCAACAATTTGATGCAGTTAAGAATTCGCTTAAAGCGATGCAATCGACTGAATGCAAAAATTTATGATGACGAATGCCGATGGTGCACCCAGCCACACCCCTCGGCTCTCAACCATATCACCGCAGCAGCACATGTAGCGCCCCAAGCAGACAAGCATGCAGCATTCTTTGCCCCACAGACACACACACACACACACACACACACACAGACATACAGGGAGACAGCCATAGGATGTCGAGCAAAGGTCCTGCCCGTAACGTCCATATTCACAGTTCATAAAATTGAAGCAGCTGATGGGGCGGGTCGAGGTGGAGCGAGGCTGTGCTGCTCGTACATCTCAACAAATCGAAATAAAAATTTATGTGCACATGTTTGAATTTATTGCCCATCTTTGAAGCACACAAACACACAAACACACAAACACACACACATCTGCACACACATACGCATATGTCGGGTTATGCGATAGCAGCTTTTGCTTCATGATTCAGATTCGGGCTACTCCAGAGCTTCGCTGTGATTGCGTGTGTAAATGTTATTCAATCAAATGTGAATTCATATGAACGATTGCCTTTCACTCATAAACATTTTATTTACCTTTAATTTCGTGCCAAAAACGCCTTTTGTGACGCCCCGTGATTTAATGTTATTTTCCGCACACTCCCCTGTCTCTCATAAAATACACACACCCCTGCTTAAATTGTGTGTGAATTGTATGTCTCCTTCGCACGCAATTGTTGAATTAAACTCGTACGATTTTTATGACTATATAAAATGTTTTTTATGCCGCTCGCTGTTCCTATTCCCCAGGATATAAAAAACGACAGTTGAATGATATGTGGCGATCCCAGATTTGGCTTATTGACGCAAAGCGCCAATTTTTTGTTTACCCAGCGACGAATTGTATCTTCACATTTGAACTTGAAAGTATTTAGTCATAAATAAAAGCAATATGAATTTTGCGATGCTATTTTTTTTTTATGGAATTTTACATCTTTTAGATTTATATTTTATAAAAAGAAAGCGCAACGCAAATCAAATTTGGTGTCACAATTGATTTTTTTTGGTATTAAATATGTTATTTATGTTTATGTTTAGAATGGGCAAAGGTTTCCAGGTTAGAAGATTTTATATTTAATTATAAAAGCAATAAATTTCTAACAAAAAGATTTCTAAAATATGTAAGTTTTAATTGAACTCAGTTCAGTTTAATTATTTAAGCTGTTCATTCAAAATAATGTATTATCTAACCAGCAAAATAGTATTGATTTATAAATAATATATATATATATATATATGTATATCAGGTTTTATTATTTATTTGCACCCAATGTCATTTATAATATATCTCTTAACCTTCATAAGTATCTATCCAATTAAATCAATCATTTGTATTAAGATTTGCTCTGAAATGCATACACACAGCTGCCATTAAAATCTCTGTGCAGTATTTTTGAGCAACACATTCAAGAATTTGCCATAGATTTGCCTTTGAATTTCCATTACAGACAAGTTTTTTTTCTAATAATAATCTGGCTATTCAATGATGCAGTTGAATTGCTTTGGTTTCCTTTTTGGCTCACATTTTCTATGATTCATCTTTTATGGATTTATTCATATTTTTCTTTTTTTGGTTTACAATTTTTTTTTAGTTAACTTGGTTGCTGACGAAAAAGTGGTTGGAGCACACCTTTATATAAATACCACAAACTAAAAGATTTCTCAAGATATTTGCAAACATCTGTTTCCTGGTTGCCAGCACGCCCACTTGCCCCCCCTTGGCACAACCACCATTAAAAATCAGATTGTAGTTTGGGGAACGCCAAACCAAATGCGGCACGACCTGCAGCGACAATCGCTGATGATGAAGTTCCGATGTGGTCTCCAAAATCTTTGCTCACCAACTTTCATCAGACATACATTTGGCGGCTTACCTTCTTTCAATACCCTACAGTTGCAGCATGAATTGACAAGTATTATTCGAAATTGTGGCAATAAGCGGAAATACGAGTTGAGAAAAAAGAAATAAAAATAATAATAAATTATTTTACAGGTTTTTTAAAAAGGTATTAAAATATAACAAATTAAATAAATAAGATTTTTCAAATGACAATTAAGTTGATTAACATTTACTGCCAATTATAAATGCTAAACTTTTGTAGTTCTCATTTAATCACTTTCAGCATTGCTATAAAAAAAGTGTAGAGTATGCTTAAAGTCGACTAACTTAATATGGACTTTGCTGCATTTGCAATTTCCTTGCAGCATAGATATAAAAATTTTCTATTTAGTTGACTGCCAAACGCGACTGTTGCTTTTGTCCGTTTGTGCGATTCACGGTTTTTCCTTTAGCCATTTTTCCTGTAGTTTTGTCACAGTGTACATAGAAACCGGCAGCAGCAGCAGGAGCAGATTCAGTCCTTGAGGCTTTCCATGCTTCCTGGCTTCCTAACTAGCCGGACTACTACTGTGTATTTTTGGTCTGCTTAGGTTTGCGCTTAGCTCACTGATTTTCTCTGTTCTGTCTGTCGTTCCATCTGTCCATCTGTCCGTCTGTCTGTCTGTCCATTTGTCTGTTTGTCTGTCCAAATGCAACTTATTCTTGCATTTTAGTCTGCTGCTGTCCCACCTTTTGCAGCTTGGTGTGTTATTATGCTACTAGTTTTTCCTTTTCCTTTTTCTATTTCTATTTCTCTCTGTTCTCTATTTTATTTTATTTTAGTTTTTTTTTTTGGTTTTTTTTTTGGCGTAACTTTTTCTGTTGCCTGCACACAAGTTTTTCATTTGTAATTCAAGATGTCAGTCAGCTGGGAGAACCAAAACTTAATTAAAGTTCCGCACTTTTCCTGTGCCCAGGCGAGTGGAGAACTGCAGTTTTTATGTATGTATTTAGACAGAATTGAAACGCCCACCACACCAACGCCCAATTTATCCGTCCGTCTTCCTCTCTTTTATATAAAGCTGCATTTTCTTTAACATTTTTTTTTTCTCTTTCGTGGTAGGGAGGCGGGGCAGCTTTTGGGGGGGGCTTATCTTTTAGGTGCATCTGCACATCCTAGTCGAGGGTTGTGAGCCCTCTTTACATACATAAGCTTATTTTATACTTTTCACTTCTAATTCGGTTTTATGTTCATTGCTTATAAGCCACGAACAGATTTCAACTTGTTGAATTACCTAAAAAAAACACAAAGCGAACAAAAACCATCCACTCGACTTCTCTCGCTTTTCGGCCAGCTCACATAAATAGTTCGTCCATTAGTTGGCACAGTTTTCTTCGCATACCTTCATATCACTTGTAATTGCAAGCTGACCAGATGAAACACCACATTTAATTAGCACCAAAAAAAAAAAAAAAAAGAACAGGAAAGGAAAAACGGAACTGAAGATTGTACGTTGCCCCAAGGCCAACAACGTCCAAACATGTTCATTAGTTATGCATTGAGTTTTTGGGCATCCGTCTGCAGGAGGTGATGTCAACGCCAGCAACACTTGATAGCTCATATAATTAGCATATGAAGAAAACTGACTACGTCAGAGTCCTTGTGCCTGGAATTCCTTGCAAGCAGTCATGTGGAATATTTATTAAATTGGCCAACACTCATCTCTCTCTGTCTCTCTCTCTCTGTCTCTTTTTGTCTATCTGGGTCTCTTTCTCTTTGTGGCAACTGGACTATGGACATGCATTTACATTTAATTAAATTACTCATACGTAGGCGTAGCTCCTGTGGCCAGTTCTTTTACTGACTCAAGTCAAACAATATTTCACAAAGTCACCAAAAGTGGCACCTTCAGGCAGCATTTATTCAAATGGCTAAGCAAATTATATGCAATGCTTCAATTAACAACATTTTTCAGTTTTACAAATTGTTATCGAGCAAAATGTGAAGTGAATAAAACTTGCATTTTATAATCAAAAAGTTCAATTCAAGTCAAGTTGAAAGAATTTATTTGCAATTACTTTGCTTTAATTTGTATAAATTCAATTTATTTAAATTGTGTCAATATTTGTTTGTAACATTTATTAATAATTCAAATAAATATTATTCTAATAAATATCAAGTAAAAGCTAAGAAAATTTATTTGTTATTGATAAATATTAGTTGGATTATGTTTCAAATTTATATTGCTTTTATAAATGTCAACTAAGCCAGAATATTCATCTGTCGCTGCAATTTGGGTTAGAAAACAATCGGTTTATTTCTATGAGACATCCCCCCCCCCCCCTACACAACCCTTCGCATGAGGTGAGTGTAAACGTAAGGAAGAGCCAATGTCAATGCCATTGCCACCCAAGTGGGTTGAGGGCTAAGTGGGGAAAGGTCAAGAGAAAATACCGAGAAACAAAATGCCAAATAAAAAGAACTACAAAATAATCCACTCGCTCGCCGAGCGCAAACAAGGCCAGCAACATTCCCCCAGGGGCGGTGCTGAGCGGTGGTGACAGAGAACAGACGTTGAGGAAAGGGGTGTAGTTGGTGGGTGGCAAGAGGTCGATAACTAAATCAGTTAAGAGAGCTGCTGGTCATTGCCATAGTGCCTGCATTGGCGTTCGCCCGAAGTCAAGCAGCGTCTGGTCCCCACAGACCCCTTTTGTTTAGTCTGTCTCTCTTGCTCCCTTTCTCTCTCTCTCTCTTTGTATGCACATTTCTTCTGTTTTGTTTATTGTGCTTTGCATTTTGTTGTGGTTTGTTGCTTTATTTCGTGTTGATCTTGCTTGTGAAATTATATTTACTCATTTTAAATTTCGCTTTTGTGTCGAGCGTTTATTAGTTGCAATTTGCCTGCAGCTAAAGTTGCCTCATCAACAACAAGTAGAACAAATTTAATACTTAAGCACCAAGGAAGTTGCACAAATGGGTAAAAATAAAGGCGGTGGTGGCGGAGGTGGTGGTGGTGGTGGTGGTGGAGGAGGTGGAGGTTCTGGTGGCGGCGGCGGCAATGTAAGCAATATTTGTGTTATGCAACTCGCGTTTTAATTGTGAGTGTAAAAATGTGATCAATTTACATATAGATACGATCTGATAGTTAATTAAATAAACAAATATCGTACACTATTTATTTATATGTCGATTTGAGTATTTATTTATGTATCCTTATTGAATCATAATATATTTTCGAATCTTAGAGCATTTTCTAAACAATACACAGATATATTTAACCACTAAAAATATATTAATTATTCAGTAGAAAATAGCTTTTAAATAAAATTACACATTTTTATGATGCCTTCTATTAATTCATTGCCAGCTGGTACAAAGTGCATCTTTAAAATAAACTTTTTGTTTGACAAACAATAAATTAAACTTTTCACACAATATTCCAAATAAAGTGCCGCATTTCAAACCCATATATTACTTTTATAATTTATATGAAACTAACAAATATGCACACTTGGAGGGTTTCAGCAAGAAACCATTTACCATTTATAGCACAAGGAAATCCATGAAGAAATGCTCATTGCCTAAACGCTTCCCATAAGTCTTTGTAATTATTTGCACTTTTACGTTTTACGTTTTAAGTTTTTGAATTGTAATTCTTTTGTTTTTCTTTTATCTACAGAAAAAAGGTGGTGGAGGTGGCGGTGGCGGTGCCGGCGGCGCTGGAGGTGGTGGTGGTGGTGGTAAAAATAAAGCTGTTGCTGAGAAAGGTGGCGCCAAGAAGGGACCTGACCCAAAGGCACCAAGCGGCGCCAGCAAGAAAGGAGGCAAAAAATAGCATAGCAATTGCAGTGACATCAAATAGCATTAAATTACAATTTTAGCATAAATATGCAACTATATTTTAAGGTTAACAACGAGATATTAAATAACGCGATGCTCTCAAAGCGAACGATATTTTGTTGTCTTGCGATGTTTGGTATTGTTTGCCTTTTAGTTGAGCACTTGGAATAGAGGATTTCACACACACACACAGTCAACTGGATTCAGTGGAAATGGATGCAGTGGTTCCGTGGCTTCATGCTTGACAGAGCGCGATAAAACGAGTTTCAGACACTTCTGTGTGGTTCTAACGGAACCACTCCTGGGACATGCCAAAGAATGAGGCGGCGCTCGACTTGGATTTGTTGGCATCGGCTTTGCGTGTTTGCGACTTACGCGTTGGCGTCGTCGTCGTCGTCGTTGTCGCTGCTGTGGCCTAATGGGCGAGAGATATGTGTGTTATTAATTAAGTGGTAATTTCAGTGATTAATCTATTAATTTGAGGCGGCAAACAGTGCGAGATTTATGGGCAACAGCAAATACGAATGGACACACATAATTAGAGCTCGATTTATTTATTTGGCTGGCAAGTTCGCAGCTAATTGCTAAAGCATGCGACTAACTGCGCGCAAATCACCAACTAAGTCATCGACCATAAATTAACATTTGCCTAACGATTTGATTTCAATAATGGATCGATTCATCAATTAGCATTTAAGGTACTCCAACAGAAACACTCGTCGTCTGCGTAGATGTTCGTTGGCTGCTCAGTTGCAAGTTTGTTGGTTTCAGTTGCGGCTTTTTGGTTTTTGCTACCTGAAAAGCCAAACTCTTGCCAAGCACTTGCAAAAAGTAGCAACAACAAGTGCTACTGCGGCTGATGCTGCTGCAGCTAATTATAATTTATTTTATGGCAATTTTCGGTAAATTTATTGTTAATTGGAAAATGAAAAGGCTGCTTCTGCCTCAAGTGTTTACTAATTAAAACTAACTCTGATTGGTGAACACATTTTCCACAAGTACTTAATTATGTGCATATAATTCAAGTTAAAAGCAATTTATTAGGAAATAAAATCGAATAAAAAAAAGGCAACAAAATGTTGACATAGTAAAAATACAAAACACGCAAAGCGACTGCTTGGTTTGTGTTCCGGCTAAGCACAGTGTTAAACATCAACAGTATAAAGCAGTGCAATGCAAGCAGCTTCCGTTTATAGGGTTGCCAAGCCGATATTAATATTAAAAATAATTGTTTAACAAGAAAATTAAAGACACTTTTTGATTAGCACTTTAAAAAGTTAAAAACGATATCTAAAAATGAAATAGAAATATTCAACAAGCATGCAAATGAATAAAAACAGAACAAACAGCTTAATTTGCCTACCCCAAAAGGTACAAACGATGATGAAGTACGAAAACAAAACTACAATTTAAAGAGCGCCTAAAAAAGAAATTCAATATTGAATAATAATTTTAAGACTTGATGTTATTTAAACAATGCATATTCTTAATAATATAGTAGTAATGAATCAGATAAATTTTAACATGTATGTAATATATATACATATTCTGATCTATTAAAACTATATTAAATATATAGATCCAGTTTCCTTTCTTTGATCTTAAGTCTCAAGATCATTTTTAAAGAATATGCATTTCAGATGTTTAAAAAATATAAATATATATTGTAATATAAAAAAAAAAGCAAAAACTCACCTTTTCGGAATCCAATGCAAGGTTCTTGATTTCAGCACTGTTTGATATTGTTGCCGCCTGAGGCATGACAATGGGCAGCAGGGGAAACCACAGCGACGTGGAGCCCGATGAACTCAGGCAGAGCACATTAGGATCTGCCTCATGGGAGAGAGCACTTCCACCAGTCGCCGCCGCCACCGCCGCCGCATCGCCCTGTGGCACGATCATCGGTGGCGGTGTGAGGACACCAAATTCACCATGCAGCCGCGCCGTGGAGCGGGAAACGTGCGTACGAATGTGCTCGGCGAACAACTCAAAGTCAAAGGGATCGATGCAGTCGCGCAGGATGCGCTGCAGCGTATGAAACTGTTCGTAAATTGTGCGATCCTCACTGTTCACGCCAAACACGCGCTCCAGAAACTTGAGATCAAAGTACAACTGCAGGGCAATGTTCTGGCTGCTCTTTGTGCACTCGGCAGCGGCCAGTTGCTCATAGTGGGCAAGGAGTTGGGTTAGCAGCTTTTGGTTAAAGGCCTGCAGCACCTTGGGGGGCAACGTCTGCGGCACAGCAATATTCAGCGCTTCGATCAACTGATGCAAATACGTTTGCAGCGAGAGACGCGGCTGGCTGGGAATGCGTATCGTCGACTGCACATTCTGATCGTGCTCCTCGTCGCGCTGCTCGAGGATCTGCGTATGCCACAGCTGTAATAGGGAGTATTAGAGTTTGCTAGGTATTCAATTTTGTGAAGCGCTTACCGCAAAATCTCGCAGCACAACATCGTGCGTGAGTATCGGAGGCAGTTGCTCCGCACAGCTGTGCGCGCCGAGCACATCATCGACAATGAGCAGCCAGAGCTGCAGCGTTTCCTGCTCGATCAGCGAGCACAATTGCTGCCAGCCCTGAGCGCCGACGGCTGTCTGATTGCCCACCCATTGACGCCAGCTGGTTGGCTGGGAGAAGCACAGCTGTAAATTGGGACACAGCTCGATCAAGGCGAGAGTGTTCCGCAGTGCCTGCAGCAAGGCCTGTCGCTCCTGCAGACCCAGCGATTTTAGCTTTGTCAAATATTCCGTTAGCTGCTTGTGCGCCGTTTCGCGCAGGAAATTTGTGAGCGCCACTTTGTCCTCGATTCTTGAGGTCTTATCTTCTAGCGTCGCATCCAACTCGTGGACAATGGCACCCAGTTGGACATTGAACTGCGCGCACAGCTCTATGGTGGCCACATCGTAACCCTTTGTGCGATTCGCCAGACGCTTGGGTTGATCGCTCAGCGCTGCGGCCAGACTCAGTGGCAGATCGTCGCTTTGCTCACGCCAGATCTGCAGGGGTGCTGGCTCTCTGCTTGACTGCACCAGGTTCACCACCTGCTCGTAGGTCTGCTGCATTGCAGCTGCCCAACTGCTGCGTATGATCTCGCGGACGCGTGCATTGATCAACGGCATATAGTGCAGCCGATAGAAGTCAAGTTGCTCTGGCGCAATTTGGAACTGCTCCTCCAACGCTTTGTAGTGGCGTTTGCCCGCCTCGGTCGCTGTTAATGTGATGTCCTGTATGGTCTGCATGTTGCCGATTAGCGCAATTAACTGTTGCAGCTGCTTGGCAGCCAGCCCATCAATCTTGGCCAACCATTGGCGCAACGCGTCGTGCAGCATCGGCTGCGTCAATTCGGGTGCCTGAAATTGTGGCCTATAGCCGCAAATAATGTCGGGCAGCAAATGCGCCAACTGCCGCTCGCCGCTGTCCATGCGGCTAATACTTGGCGGCGACGTCGGCGACATGCAATCTGCCAGTCGTGTAAATAGCAGGCCATTGGCTAAAACGAAGGAATTTATAAACACAATGTTATGTTAGAGTCCGGATTATCAGTGGGACAGCAAACTCACGCATCAGACAGGTGTCGAAGAGGTCAATGGTTCCACTAAGTATTTGCACACTGGCCAAGATGCGCTCCTTGACGCGCCTTGGCTTGTCGGCGGATTTTTCGGCGCTGCTGCTTGGACTCTGCAAACAGTTAACGTAGGCTGTGGCGCGCAGCTGGAGAAATGTTTGCAGCACTTGCAACAAATTGCATTTGTCCAGCAGGAGAAGGCTGAGCATGCAATCAACAGCCATGTCGGCACTAAGTTCTTCCCGCTCCAAAACGCTGAGCACCGCCTGCTTGATGGTCAAGTGGAAGGGACGCAATATTTCCCATTGCTTCAGTGCGACGGGTAGTTGCTGCATTAGCGCATTTTTGGCATCCAGCTGCAGGCCGGTGCTGATGTGTCGACTGAATGTGAAAAGCTCGGTGGCGGCGTAGAACTGCTCCCGGTCAATGTGCGTCCAGATGAGCTCTGGCAGGCTGCTCAGTAGCTTAACCTGCACCATGGTGCTATAATAGTTGGTCAACTGCTTGCTGGCAGTACGCTGCTGGTGGAGCACCTCCGTTGCTGGTGTTGTCATCGTCCTGAAGCCCAGCAGCTGCTGTTCGTTGAGGCTGCGACAATTGCCCTGGACGCAGTGCACCTGCTCGATGAGTGTCCCAGCGGATGCTTGCATCGCCGCTATGGTGTCGGCAGCCTTTAAAAGATCCCGATAACGTTCACTGCAATAGCATATAAAATTAGAAATACATTTGCACTTCTGGCTGACAATTTGCCACATCATTGAAATCAGTCATTACCCGACCATTGTGCGAAGTTCTTCGCGTTTGTTTTCGACCACCGTTTGGATTTTCTTCTGCACCGCATCGATATCGGACACGCCGTGCTGCTCAAACAGCGTGTCCACATCTAATTGCAGTAAATCGGCACTCATATTAACTTTAATTGTAAACTTTAATTAGTTGCAGCGGCTTGTTTATTGCCCTGCAGTCCGATACACTTCGATATATATATCAGAGATGTGGTGGCATGTTGATAGCTATTGTTATACATGCGATATTTTTAGCATATCAGCTGATAGCGCACAATTGCTCGTTGTGGTTGGTGAATTGACTACATATCGATGTTATCGATTATGATTTTAATATTTATATATTTATTCACTGTTCTGTGTGTTCGCTTAGACTAGCTGGAAACACCTTTCAACACGCAGTTGGCAATCACAATGCGCTGTATTTCAGAGGTGCCCTCATATATCTCGGTGACACGAGCATTGCGATAATACATCTCAGCGGGCAGGTCTGTTGTATAACCCATCCCGCCCAGAATTTGGATGCATTGATGTGCACAGAAGGTGGCCGTCTCGGAGGCATGCAGCTTGGCCATGGACGACTCCTTGGTTATGGAACAGCCATTATCCTTCAACCAAGCGGCACGCCACGTGAGCAATCTGGCCGCCTCCACCCTTAGCGCCATATCCGCAATCTTCTGCTGGACCAGTTGGTGGCGCGACAAGCGCTTTCCGAAGGTGACACGCTTGTCCGCATAGTCGACTGCCAGCTCGAGGGCCGCCTGCGCAATGCCTGTGGCCTGCGCGGCGATGCCAATGCGACCGCAATCCAGCGATTCCATAGCAATCCTAAAGCCTTGACCGGTATCACCCAACATCTGGGATTGCGGTATGACGACATCGTCGAGCATAAGCTGGCATGTGGAACTGGCTCGCATGCCCATCTTTTTCTCCTGCTTGGCTATGGTCAGACCGGGAACATCTTTGGCAGTCAGAAAAGCGGTCATTCCCCTATGTTTGAGCGACTTGTCAACGGTGGAAAAGACTAGTCCGCCACTTGCCTCCTTCGAATTGGAAATCCACGCCTTGGTTCCATTCAGCAGATAATCGCCGCTGGCATTCAGCCTGGCTGTGGTGCTCGCCGCACCTGCATCTGAACCGCTGCCTGGCTCCGAGAGGGCATAGAATCCAATATGCTGTCCTTGGGTGTAGGGCACGAGAAACTGTTGCTTCTGCTGTTCGGTGCCGTACTGCTGCACTGCACCCACATAAAGATTGTTAACGCCCATCATAACGGCGACGGCTCCATCGCCCCGTGCCACCTCCTCCATGCCGATGGCATACGACTGATAGTCCAGCCCAGCACCACCTGCAAAGCAATCACGGATCAAGGATATGGTTTCTTGTTGGGAATCCACTGTATGCTCACCGTACTCCTCTGACACGACAACAGACATCAGTCCCATTTCGCCCAAGCGTCGCATCAGCTGCGGAGGAAACACTTGCTCGCGATCATGTTGGCGGGCGAACGGCGCCAGTTCCGCATTGGCGAAATCACGACACGTCTTCTGCAGTATTTGATGCGTTTCTGAGAGTGCGGCGAGGCAAGCAATGCCTCTGCCTCTGGCTCTGTAGCTGTTTGTGGCAGTTCGTTGACCTTTACGAAAACGCTTTGAGTACAAAAACAAAAACTGTAAACAAATTTTTTATTCTTTACCCAGCGCCCATGCGCGTCTGCATAGCTTATGCATTACGTAGGGTTCGTCGCGCACTGATTGCTTCCGCAGATAAACTATATGCTTATATAAATGTGCTTGTCAAGTAGCAGTGGCGTCGTTACCATGAGTGGGGAAGGGGTCCTAATGGAATGCAGAAGCCATAAGCAAATATTTTACTCAAATATATTTCATGTTCCCTTTTAGCTTGGAAACAAACTAATTGAATAATTTGATTTGATAATTCTTATCGAATTTTTTTGCAATCAGCTGTTTAGCCGCGCCTCTGCACTGCATTAATATGCAGCATTGTTTCACA
The DNA here is from genome assembly GCA_035042125.1 of Drosophila longiperda. Taxonomy (NCBI): domain Eukaryota; kingdom Metazoa; phylum Arthropoda; class Insecta; order Diptera; family Drosophilidae; genus Drosophila; species Drosophila longiperda. The sequence continues at coordinate 3,215,660 of JAWNLV010000003.1, forward strand.
CTTCTGCATAATTATTACTTCTTTTGTGTTTCACATACGCTTTGGTGGCAACAGTATACAAATTCAGGCTATTTACATGAACAGCCTTATTATACGGTACATATAGTCGGAAATAACATAAATGCATATAATTTATGGGCAGAAAGGTCAGTTGGAAGAAATGGAAAGCGGTTCAAAATTTATTGTGAAAACTGTCGTCAAACGCACCTGAAAAATGTTTTGCATTGCAAATGTCCGATTGAATATTCATATTTATTGTAAGCCTTACAAAAGACATTCCACTCGTTACAAGTAATTCAGATACCATCGTAAAAATAAACATAAATAATTAACCAGCAATTGTTGTTGGTAGAATCTATTTTTAGCTTTCAATCAAAGTTAATTTAAAATGTAGAAATTTCAAACTGAATTTACAGTCAGTTTAAATGTACTTTCCTGAACCCAGCTGGCCAACTGTCAAATTCAGTGCTGGTCGTACACATTTCAATTCAGATAGTCTGAAGTTTCAAAAACACAGATTGAAAATTGTTTTTAACTGGTTTTCCTTTTCTAAAACATTCTCACACAAATGCATTATCTCATACAACACGCCAAGGCTCGCCAGCAGGCGATCAGTGTGCCCGATGGTCTCCCGGAGCTGCTGTCGGACATAACGCGTGAGGTGCTCCGCTGCCAGCCGACCAAGGATTGCCTCTGTCAGTTTATTATTGACTATCTGCACTCGGTGATCGTTGCTCGAGAGAAGGCTATGGGTAAGTGGTATACCCAAATTGTTATTAACTTCTAAAAAAAAAAGTCCAGCTTTCTTTCTAAATTTTCATAACCCATTTTTTTTTTAATATTGCTATTTCCAGTGGCCAAAGGTATTTTGGATCGAGCTTTGCGACAGGTTGACAGCATTATATCGGATCTGTGCGTGTGTGATCTGTCCAAGGAGAAATCGGGTGAGATGGCTAAGGTTATGGAGGATTGTTTTCGCAATTTCCTTGAGAAACGCCGCTGCGAGATGCGTCGCGGCAAAGAGATGATCAACTTTGCTGACATCGATATGCTCGAAGAGCTAATGAAAAAGTGCAAATTCTCTGAGGAGGAGCTGGACTCATCTCGTCCAGCCATCCAGAGTGCCTACAATCGTTTTGTTGACGCCTACATGACCGCTGGCAAAGATGCCCATGGCACCGAGTTGCTTTATCAATACTTTCGGGATCGTGAACTCAAGCGCATCAAAGAGGAGTTGCAAAACAGGGCTGCCACCACCATACAGGCTGCCTTCCGTGGCTACCTCGTGCGCAACATGCTGTCACAGCCCGTTTGCGTCTGCACCTGTCTCCAGGTGATAGTGTTATAAATACAATTTTGGCAATAATCTAACTTGTTTAAAATAATGCAGGACCAAGAAAAGGAAAACTTGCTTAAACTTATGGACAAAGCTGCGAGAATTATACAGAAATTCTTCCGCGCTGCTATGAAAGTAAGTTGTGTCAAATTATTATTAATATATCAACTAATTATTAATTAATTGTTTCCCCACCACAAGCGCAAAGACTTGAAGCCAGTAAGTTAACTAAAATCTATAATTCGCATTAGGAAAATGTTTAATCGACATTTTCATCTAACTAGGTGGACGACCCTTGCAAGGAAATAGAAACTCCCTATTCAAAAGATGAGACCACGCAGGAGTCGGTTGTCGAAGCACCTGTTTCAAGCGCTGGCACTGCAGTAGGCTCTGCAGCCGGCACAACAGCTGCAACGGCAGCTCCATCCCAAGATGCAATGCCTTCTACTCAAGAGGAGGTCGCTGCCGAAATGGCACCGGCTGCAGTTGCCAGCGAAGCAGCGTCCGTTGCACCAGCCGCTCGTGCGGAGCCAGCTGAAAAGCCCGAAGAGACAAAAGCCGCAGAGGCTGCACCTGAGCCAGCAGCAGCACCAGCTGAAGAAGCTGTAGCACCGCCAGCTGAGGAAGCTGCAGCACCACCAGCTGAGGAAGCAGCACCACCGCCAGCAGAAGAAGCACCACCAGCGGAGGAAGCACCGCCAGCCGAAGAAGCGCCACCAGCCGAATAAAGATGCCAGTTCCTTTCATATTTTAATATTTAATCATCTGCTGTCTATATAATAGTGTTCCAATGATATCGGCTATAAGGCTTGTAAATTAGTTGAACGTGTAATTTTATGTCTTTTTTCTGCCTGTTGCCCAAAATAAAAAAGAGGCAGTTTTGAGTAGACGGACAGTTCAGTTTTAAAGATCAGTATTTGTATTTTCTTAATTTTTTATTTAGTGACAAATAAGAATAAGCTAAGCAAAATTGATATTGTTTCACTAATTAAGCTAAAACTGGGAATCTTATTTTTTGTACTTCCTTCAAATGTATAAAGAAAAACGACAAATAAAAAAAAACACGAGAAGTCGACATCTAAATTTAATTTTATTTAAGCTTTTTTCAATTTGTTTTATTTTTTCAATATTTAATATGTAGTTTAATTTATGTCGGTCATAATATTAAAATATTTTATTCACAAATTCTAATATTTTAGCTTTTACTAAACACCAACAAAATAATTAACAGATTTTTTATAAGAGTTTATTTTACAAATCTTTACAAGTGTAAAAAAATCTATAATCTTTTATATCTGCCTCTCGACAGTTGCCTTAAGAGGTCGTCTCCACACGCTCCTGTATCCAGTTTCTAAATGTGGACACCCTTGTATAGACATCGGGTGAGATAAAAAGCCCGCATATCACCAGGCCATAAGACACCACTCCAACCTGCTTTAAGCCATTGTCATTCCTAATAAGTGGGCCACCAGAGTCACCCTAAATTATGATACAAAATAATTGTGATATAAGAATCGGGTAACAATCATATATTCTTACCGAACAAGCGCCTCGAAAGAGGCCTCTGGCACAAATCTCCGTATCGGTGACAGCTGACATACCCCGGTCCCGACACTGCTGATTCGTAATGGTATTGTAGGACATGCGCTGCAGAGTATTCGGAAAGTTGACACTGTTCAGAAACGGTAGTGAAACAGGCAATCGCTGACCCCAACCGGTTAGGGTAACCGGAACACCGCCGTCTACGAATTCCTCATCGGTGTAATCAATGGGTGAGATGCTGTCATTGTTGAAAATCAATGGTGGCTCGATATTTAGCACAGCAATGTCGCTGGTCACCAGCTTCTGGTAGTCGGGATGTATGGCATAGGACACCACTTGGGATCGAGTACCGCTCCGATCATCCAAGTTGCGGATGCCTGCCACAATGGACATGCGCGCCACATTGAAACCTTCGCAACAGTGGGCAGCTGTGAGTATGCGATTGTTCGCAATGATGGAGCCGCCACAGAAGTGCTGGTGTCCCTGGACGGTTCGGTACTGCAGCGATACCTGGTATGGTACGTACTCTCCACTTGGCACATCCGAGCCGCCCACAATGCGAGGAGGCGGTACGTCGGTGCTGGGCTGTCGTGCTGTTTGGGGATTAGGATACAGATATCTTTCACTTGGACTTGGACTTCTTTTACTCGAGTCTCAACTTACAATTGCGTCGCGCAGTGGTACCAACTATTGACAGCGCTGTCAAGCAGAGTAGTTTGATGGGAACCATGTTTGTTTGACTTGTGCCTCAGCTTTGGTCTAGGCCTGAGCCTATATAGAAATAGAGCTGGCCTTTATTCGGGCAAATTTGCATAGATATCGCAAATATATTTTGCCAGCTGCGCGACAGTTATGCCATTATATTTGATCTTGAAATTCCAAAATTAATGAGCTTTCATGCCGGTAATTGCCATATGCCACGTGCTTCAAACTAACCCACTAAACTAAATTTGCTAACTGATAACTTTCAGTTTTGATGAATTACAGCTAAAAAAAAATTAAGTAACAAAAAAAATTGGGTATCCCCCTATATAATATATAGTTGTATAAGTAGATAGTTGTATATTATTTGTGAAAACTTTATTAAAAATAGTATTCATTATTCAAATTAATATTATTATTAAGTATATAGCTGTATATGTGTATGTATATGTGAAAAATTAATTTAAAATGGTATTCATTATTCATATTATCAGCAACATTCTCTATTAAAAAAAAAATGCGTACCTTTTATTTATGGAAATAACCATCTTTAACAATCATGTATTTATAAATATGATGATGAAATATAAGTTTCAAAAAATTTTAATTAATTAGCATACTATAAAATTTAGTCGGCCTATTTAGAGATAACCAGATATTTAACTATATATATATATATATGAAAACTACCATAAATTAAACGAGTTTAATGACCGTCATTTATCGCTTTCGTACAGATTTGTACTTAACTACTATTATTTATTACATTATATCATAAAATGTAAAATCCACTATTATTTATTAAATAATTTATACATTTATTCTTAGATTTTATTTAATATTAGCAGTCATATGATAGCCGAAAATAGGAACAATAAATGTAAGAAGCTTAAATTTAACAAGCGATAGTCTATGATGACTCAGTTGTTATGATCAATCAATAATAAATTAATATATTCATGAATTGTAACTAAGATGCGTAATTTATGAACAACATTAAAAGCAATATTCAATAAGCAATATTCAATATTGATCACTCCAAAAAGTATGCAACATAAATTGATGTTAGCTGATTTTAAAAGCGAAAGCTGAAAAGTATGCAATAAAATATTGTTTTAAGCTTTAAACTTTGCGAATTGCTATTTTCAACTGCTTAAAAGTTACTTCAACTAATTGCGAAATTACAACAAAATAAATGAAAATAATTTATATTTGTTTATTGATGCAAAAACTTTATAAAGCCATTATTATTTACTTTGGCTAAGTGCTATGTGAAGCTACGTTAAGCCATGCGCTCCTTGATCCAAGCATCAAACATGGAGACCCGAGTGTAGACATCGGGACTGTTGGAGGCACAGAAGGAAGTGCCGTAGGAGACGACGCCAACCTGTTTGATGGATTCCCCGTTGGCCATCACCAAAGGACCGCCCGAATCGCCCTAAACAAACGGAATACAATTGAAATAGTGGCAATCCCATTTCTAACTTTGCTACTTACATTGCAGGCACCCTTGCCAAATCGTTCCAATGCACAAATCTCCGTATCCGTCAGCTGCGTCATGGTCTCCTTGCATTTACTGTTATCCAGCGTTTTATAAGACAACTTCTGCAGTATGGTTGGGTACTTGGCGAAGGGTCCGGTGCCAAAGTGGAAAACGGAACCCCAACCACTTAGTAGCACTTCCTGATCAGCGCCCACCAGCTCATTGCTGCTCACATCGATGGTGCCGACGCGTTTGCCATCCACTTCAAAGGGCGGATCGATCTTCAGTATGGCTATATCGCTGGTCACCAACTCCTCGTAGTTTGCATTTATTTCATAGGATTGCACCTGCGTGCGATATCCAGTTGTATCATCCAGATCCCGTATGCCTGCCACAACGCTAATTCTGCTGGCATTCTGGCCATTGACGCAGTGCGCCGCTGTCAGAACTCGATTCGGTGCTATGAGAGATCCCCCGCAAAAATGTTGCATTTTGCCGTTGCGCTTTAGGAACTGCATAGAAACCTGGTAAGGCACATACTCATCTGCGGGCACATCATAGCCACCAACAACGCGCTCCTGCGAACTGCTATCCACACTCTCAAAATATGCGTCCACTGCAAGAGGATTTGGTGACTAACTGCACCATTTCGGTAGATAACTTTAACAACTTACAATCGATGACATTGTTCATAGCATTTGCAGTACCCAACACAATTGATCCCAACAGCAAGACACATATCAAATGGTGTTCCATTGTGTCGATATATACTCCTTTTCCAAAGTAGAACTTTGTATTGCTTCTACTGCTGCTGGCATCTGGTCTTTTTATACATTGCAATTTGGCTAATTAGAATATTATCGAGGCGGCAGCTGTGGGTGGTCTGACCCCATATAATGAGTAACCGGGTCATCATAGCGATAAACTGGTGGTTTAACCTTGGTTTTAGTTCTAATCAGAAGTTCACAGTATGTAGCCCAACAAATGAGTTGGTTGTTGTTGTGGCAAAAACCCAGTCAGTAAAATTAGTTTACAAAAGGTTATCAATAAAACAAAAGTCATAAATGATATCAGTTTGTGGCTTAAAAACATATGCAGGTACATAAATAATATATTATTTTTAGCTAATGTCAAAAGAGATTTACTAAGCAATATTTAATAAGCAAATGCCGTCGACACAGAGAACAAAGCCTAATGAGTTAACATGGGGATTAACCTGTCAAGTAACTTGGCGAACTCGCATGCAAATTGTGTGCAGCAGCAGCTAAAAATAAAATGTGAAGATAAACCTTGTCACGTTATTTGGCTTTGCAGGGTGGTCCAATTAACATAAGGTGACAGGCAGCAGGGGGCGCCAACATAGCCAGACACCACACACCACACAATGGCAATGCTACCAATTTTAAAGACAGAATCGCATTTTGGCCAAAAATAATAAAGCCATTTCGAGTTCAAATCGGTTCGTAGTCAGCCAAAACCTGCAACAACCAGCAGCAACAGCAGCAGCAAAACCAGAGCCAGAGCCAACAATTAACACAGTAGTCAAAAGATCAAGACCTCAACATGCGACTCCAAGAAGCGACTCCCCAGAAACGCTGAAACCGAGTGAGGTGTGCATAATTAATTTGCGCCAGTCGCCAAACACACCACACACACAGCACAGCACAAAATGATTCATTAGTTGGCAAGCAATCAGGCCGGAACTGACACATGGTAAGGAGCTGCTGGCTAACAGAGATAGCCACAGTCACAGCCAACAGAGCCTGTGCCCGCCCAGATCTCGGCAAGACCCGAGTTGATTTGCATCGAACATGTGAGCTGCCCAGATAGCCACACACAGAAAAGCAACCAAAAAGGTGTTGATTTCCAACTGGCAACTGCCAATGTTCCAATACTCCAATTGCCCGAAATAATCCCCTGCCTACCCCGCTGACTAGCCCCTTGCCCATCTTCGTACTCGGCCTGCAACAATGAATTAAAAGAAATGTCGGCAGCGAGGACAGCAGCTTGTTTAATCGGAATATTTAAATTATTCATTGATTAAAACTGCAGCCGGATCAAGCTGCAGCTACCCCCGGTGCTCCATCCTCCCCCCCCCACTCCTCACTGGCTGTGCCTGTGCGCTTGTCGTTTCAATTTGGTTGTAGGTGTAGCCGGCTGGCAAGCAGTCAGGCAGGTAGGTGCCATTCCCAGGAATTGAGGAAACTGCTCTTCCTGCCAGTTCATCTTCAACTTGCTCTCCTCCTCCGCCCACCTCTCTTTCGTCGTTGTCTGCCTGTTGGAGTGTGCGAAATGCCACCCAAAATGAGACACACAAAGAACTGCATATTATAGAATATAAATGCAACTTTTTGACTTTCTTATTTTTGGTTAATAAAAACCTGAATTGATTCGTAGGATTGATTAACGTATCTTGTGAGGAACTCTTAGTGTGGCTAATGTTGTAGAATAAATATTTTGCCTTATTATTATTATTAATTGGGGGTTTTGTGCGACCTATTAGATCTATTGTGCCCCTTCCGAGCCTATAGCTTCTCCATCAACCCCAGTTCCTGAACGAATGTCAGGATCTTTGATGGGTCGAGGGCTTCTATGTTTTGCCTTATAATCTAATCCACATTTTAGAGAGAAAAATGCAGTTTGAAAGACAAATTTAATAATAAAAATAAATATTTTAATATTATTTCTCATTTTTTTAAGCAATATTTATTTTTACATAATGTTGAAAATAATTCGGAAATATAATTATTTTTCTGAAAACAGACCATTTTGAATTTGAGTTAAAAAAAAAATTTAATATGAGATTTTCCCTAATTTTTCTAAGTCAAAAATAATTTAAGAAGGAATTTGACATTATCTAAATGAAATGTGTATTAAATAACCATAATATTTATATTTTTAAAAAAGATTGGAAGGTTAACAGTTAGACCTATTTTGGTACAGGTACATAAACATACAGAGAAGTGTGACCATATTGTGTGGACGTAATTTTAAATACATGTCGTAATAGAAAAATGCCCACTTTAAAATATAATAAATTCTCATGAAACACACGTCTTGGCCGGAATAAATTAAAATAATTAATAAATGAATAGTAAAAAATATACATATTCAAAGTCTTCATTCACATTAAAAATTCAGCTGGTTGATCTTTGGATTGGGTCACAGTGGGACAACTGTTGCCGCCTGCTGTGTTTGGGCTGTGCGTGTTTGATAGCCATAAGGAGGAGATCTTGAATGTGAGCTGCTGCAATCATAATCTCGGTGGCTTGACAGAAGCGCCTACCTGTTGTCATCAATTAGGTAACAAGCACACGCGACCGATAAATATTACATGGTTGGGGGAGCAGGGCAACAGGGTAACCATGGTATCCAGTATCCAGTAACCGTATCTACAAATGGTTCAAGCTGCTTGCTGTGATCTCAGATCTCAGATCTCAGATCTCTTATCTGATTTGCAAATAAAAATGTATTTCATTTGGCCCCGTCGAAGGACCACTTAGAGAGATCTGATCCGGCTAACTCGACTGCAGTCATAATTTATAGTGTGTGCACACACACTGGGTATGCGTGTGAGTTGGAGGGGTTAAAGGGGCAGAGATGGGGGTAGTACTCCTTGTGGTGATGGCAAATTAAGTACTAAAATAAACGACCAATTTACTGATTATGCAAAACATGCAATTAATTTTCCGCTCCACATTTGTTCCAAATCTTCCACACTTGGCATTAACTAAACTTGTTATTGTTGTTGTTGTTTGTTATTTGTTGTTTGTTGTTGTCGTTTCGTCTCTCGTAACGAGTGCGAAAATTAATTGCTGCAACAAATGGAAAATTTATTTCAAATTGCGTTGACTTACAGGCATGTAAAAAATGCCAGGATAGGGCTACCAATAATTTATTATCTATAACTGCAGCTTGACCAATTTGCATTTAACTATAATTAATGAGCATAAAAATGCTTAATGCTTTTTCTTAATTTAATTTTGATTGCTGAACTTGTTTGCTAATCATATGTTTAAAGTAGTAATTTTCTAACTAATAAAGATCGCTAAATGCATTTTTATATTTGCTAAAAGTAATTAACGTGTTCACATAAACTTTCACTTTTTAGTTAATAATTTGCGGAAGTGAATCAAAGAAAAGCTTAAAAAAACAATTACGATTTTTACACATATGTGCATTTTGTTGCACTTTTTACAAGTATCCCAAATAATCTTCAAAATTTTTCTACATTTTAAAATTATTTGCAATTAAACTTGCTTTGTTTTGTTTATTTAGAAAAGTTTAGTTTTAAGCACATATTTTTTTATAATTTGGATTTCGTTCGTTTTTTGAAAATACATATTATATAATGCAGGTTTTAGGTCTTGTTGTTAACTTAATGTTGCACATTTGATGTTGGCATAAAAGTTTTTGTCACTTAAAACTCAACTTTCGACTGTAAATACAAATACCAAAAATTCCAAAAATTCGATATTCATTACTAAAAGACCGCTTCAAAAAAATGAAATGCTTAAAGCCGAGTTGGCTACTGTAAATGTGAATGTCCAGTTTACAACTGCAATGTTTGGCCATAAAATGAGCGGCTTTGCTTCAAGAGTCGGCACAATATAAATCACATTGAAGACAAACAACAAAAACTGCGGCTTAAGCACCGTCAACCCAGGCAATAAAAATTGCAGTCTGAATATATATTCGGTATACTTGTTGTTTTTGTGTTCTCTGACTTGGCCACACGCACAATTCAACAGAAGTTGGCCCTGGCGAACAAGGCTAAGAATGAGGCGTGCAATCAACCAAAATGTCATAATAATGATGGCGTTCCAGGCCTGTGCCGGCACAGACAGGATGCTTATCTTGTTAACACCGTACCTTTTGGCCGACTGGCGTTAACTGTCTTGAGTTCTGTTGTGAGTCCAATAAAAAAAAAAAAACGAAATCGTGAAATGGGTTAACCAAGTTCGTCAGTTTCCGCTCCACCTGATCTGATGGACTTGATTATGAACTACATTTTATGCGGAGTTGCGGAAAATGAATCGAAAGAGTTGCTGAGTCAAGCGAAGTATTTTGAGAATTGACAGAAATTAATTATGGGCTTGAAGTGAATTGAGTTTATTATAATAAATACATACTGATTAAACTATACTAAAATTCTACTGAACATGACAAATTTGTGAATGCAATGATTATTTAAATATATACACACTGATTAAATTATACTAAAATTTTGGTTAAAAGTTGACCTTTTATTATTATTATTAAATTGGGGTCTTGTGCACTGCGATCTATTAGATCTACTGTGCCCTCTTCTAAGCTTATAGCTCCTCCGTCAACCCCAGTTCCTGAACGAATGTCAGGATCTTTGATGGGTTGAGGGCTTCTATGTCATTGACATTCATAACATGCATCCCTAGGATGCTGCACCTTTTCCTGGCTATGGCGATACATTCTGTTAGGATTTGAGTTGAGGACTCCTCCTTGACTTCACAAAACCTACACTGATTGTCATATAGATACCCATTTTGGACAGGTGGCTTTTTAGTCTTACATACCTTACATTAATTCTTAATAAAGAGCATTGTTATTCAACCTTAAGTTTCGGCCTTGCATAAAGTTAATAAACTTAACCGTTATTCGTTCAATATAAACAAAGTCAACCTTTACCTTGATCTATAAAAAGATCAGACGACTATTATCATATATGCCTCTTATCTCAATTTAAAAATGTGAATTTATTTATATATAATAGAATTTATTGGCGAGACTTTATCTCAGCCAGCGAAAGATAAAGATAAAGATACAAGTGACGCATCCATAAGATATATTTTGCATAAAAGATGCAGTTTTATGGATTTCCAGACATTCGTTTCCTATTGACAGACTAAATGCCAGCAAAATATCAACAGCTATTGAGGATTTGCCTGATGGCCCAACTCTGCCTGGTGCTGGTTGGTGCTGATGAATCGGAGGATCTCTTCATGGCAGTGGATACATTGAATCCAACTCGCATCATTGGGGGGCAAGTTATGAACGAGTCGGTGCCCTTTCAGGTGTCTATGCAAATGCGGCGCCGTGGCAATCGCTGGATGCATTTCTGCAGTGGCTCCATAATCAGTGATCAGCATGTCCTGACGGCGGCGCATTGTGTGGACAAGCTGAAGGTGTCGGACATCAGCGTTTTGGGCGGCACACTCAACTGGAAGGCGGGCGGACAACGTCACCAGGTTGTTGCCAAACATGTGCATCCAGAGTTCTCAATGACATCGCTGATTTTCAATGATATAGCACTGCTGAAGGTTAGTCCGCCATTTAAGCTACAGCTGGCCGAGATTGGCACTGTTCTGCTGGGTGGCAGTGCACCCATTGGCCGCCAAGTGCCAGTACGACTCACCGGCTGGGGTACAACGACGCCGAGTAGTGCAGGCGCTACGGTGCCGGATCGGCTGCAGGTGCTCAACTATCAGACCATTTCGAATGAGGAATGCGTTCGGAAAGGTTTTCGCGTCACAGCCACTGAGATTTGCGCTTACTCAGCGCCCGGCCAGGGCTCCTGCTTTGTAAGTAATTAGTAATAGTCGCATTTGCCAAGCTATTTTACATGAAAGCTTTTTCACAGGGCGACTCGGGTGGTCCTCTGATCTTGGCCACAGGCGGAGAGCGACAGCTGCAACTGGTGGGCATTGTCTCCTACGGCACTGCAACATGCGCCCAGGGCAAGCCAGATGTTTATACACGTGTCTCCAGCTACTTGTCATACATCAACAACATCCTTAAACAGGATCAAGAAAAATGCATAATCAATAAATAATTTGATTTTTTTTATACCAATTTTTATATCCGAATTTTTGTTTCAATTTTATTGTTATTTAAAATAGAGGGTATTATGTAGTTGTGCCTATGACTCAACAAAGAAGTTATATATATCAGGAACACAAATATCCTCATCGACATAGCCATGGAGATCAAGCCGATCTCAGAGAATATAATAACTACACTTGACTTGCTGGACTTGGAAATTTTAATTATAAGCAAAACAAATTAATTGTTGACACAAATAAATAATAAACATAAATAATTATTTTTTTTTTCTTTTTATTTTTGCTTTACGCCACTTTAATAAAAACAGTGAATTTATGAAAATTTATAAACTAAAATAAATATTTAATTTTTGTAAGTTTAAAGATAAAATTTGTTTTGGCGCGATTAAGGGGTATCTACTAAGTCCTTCATTCTCGATTAGAACAGTTTTGTATTTTTGCTTTTGTTTTTTTTTTTGGCGGCTAATTAAAAATCTTGTTCAATATTCGCCACAGTCAGTGGCAGCATCTTCATCTTGGCCCTAGGCCTGGGCCTGGGCCTCCTGGCTAGTGCCTATGTCTGTGTCTGTTTGTGGCTCTGACTCTGGCTTGGCTCCAGCTTTTGGCCCGCACTGTGCGGACCATGATAAATGCAAAAAGCAATTTATCGCACATTTAACTCAATTCAGTTTCTTTATGGGCAGCCACAACGAACTGGATGAAGAGAAGGTGGTTGCAGAGGGGTTGGTAGGGAGATGGGGGGGGGGGAGTTGTTGCTTTGTGGCTAGGGGCACGCCTGCAGACCAGCCAAGCAGCTAGCTGCAGACAAAGTTTCGCTGACACGCACGCTGCAAGCTTGCAGCATGTTCTTCTCTATGCCGCATGCCCTGCTTCCTGCCACATGCCACCACAGTCCACGTAGGCCGTGGACCGTGGCGAGTCATTGCGCGCAACGCTTGTAATTCGATATTAGATTTTATGTGCGACAAATACGAAGTGCAAACATTTTTATGTTCCCTCAATTTCTATGCTGCATTCGTATTTGTAGTGGAACCAAATAGTTGCCACAGACAGATGCGCCACTAAACAGCTCTGCTTTCCATTTTCCATAATTAAGTTTCGAATAATGTAAAACTCACGCTTTTCGATTTGTTTAACTCATTTACTTACAACGATCTACAACCATCCAGCCAGACTATGTAAAACTGATGCTTTACAGCATTTTATCAATAGAAAATCGAACATTATTTTGATTAGTCTAATATTTAAATATGAACAGTAAGTTTTTAAAAATGTCATAATAATTATTTTAAAATATGAAAATGAATATATTAAAAATAAAATACTTTTTGATATTATTTTAATGAGCCTTAAGCTTAAAAATGTTGTCAAAGTTAAAGTAAATAAAGAAAATTCAGCTGCAAAATCGATTTTTTAAAATATTATTTTAATGAGCCTTAAGATTAAAAAGTCAAAGTTAAAGTAATTAAACAAAATCTGCTGCGGAATTTATTTTTAAAAATGTGGTCAAAGTTAAAGTAAATGCAAGAAATTCTGCTGCAAAATCTATGTTTAAAAATATTGTCGAAGTTAAAGTAAATAAAGAAAATTCAGCTGCAAAATCGTTTTTTACCATTTTATTTTCCTGTATAACACTTAATTAATTTCAGGTTTCCAAGCTCAAATTTAACTATTTTTGATTAGTTCACATTATTTGCATATTGGTAAATAATATGATAAATCTGAGTTTTGCTTCCGCTCTCGCTAATTGTTAGAACAAAAAGTGACGGACTCAAGAATTATTCATGCCGTTGAATATGAATAAGAATATGAATATGAATATAAATATGAATATGAATATGAAAATGAACTATTGTAAATGTGCAACTTGGTGCGAGTTGTGCGTGGAATAGGGGCAGAAGGGGGTGTGTTAGACGGTCGTCGCTGACCGCATAAATTCATTTAGATCAATCAATTCAATTTGTTTGTCAATAAAAACCTAAATGAGTATTTCATTTAAACAAATTAAAATTCGACCCATTTGAATGTCGCGCAACAAAATTCCCAACTCAACCCGAGAACAGAAACAATTAAAATTGACGGGGAATATGACTGGGATTGGGTCTGACAACTGGGCACTGAGACTGGGACTGGGACTGGAAGCCTGAAAACTGGCATCGAGTTTGAATTCGAGTACGAGTTGGTGTTGCATGCTACACACATATAAATGTGTATGTGTATGTGTGTGTGTGTTTCTTGGCTCTGTTTTTGTAGAGACTTTGTTGACTTTTCATTGTCAATTAAAATCAAATAAATTTATTTGCTGCTTGACATTCGCATTTCGAACTTTTTCTCTCTCAGATTCAGATTCAGATTGCGAATCTCGTGTTTTGTATTAAAAAATATATATTTTTTCGACCTTCTTCTTGTATTTATAGTAATTTATTTGGCTGCGACTGTCGCAAATGTGTGTAACCCTTGACCCCTTTTTACAAATCAGTTAACCATTTACTTTGGCTTGCCCTCCTTGGCCACAGATTCCATTGCATTCTTCACAGCTTCGGGATCACCAAGGAACTTCATAGTCGACACTGGTTCCATGCATCCGTCCAGCTCATAAACAAAGGGCATTCCCGTCGGCAGGTTGAGCTTCGTTATATCCTCATCCGATATATTTTCCAGGTACTTAATGATGCCACGCAGACTGTTGCCATGTGCAGCTATAATCACCCGCTTGCCCCGTCTAATTTGTGGCACCACAACATCGTTCCAGTAGGGCAGAGTTCGTTCGATGGTCAATTTGAGGGATTCAGTTTTTGGAATTTCGTGGGGTTTTGGCTGGTCACGATAGCGCGGATCATTCGCAATCGACTCGTAGTACTTGTGATCCTTATCCATGGGTGGAGGCGGCGTATCGAAACTACGTCGCCAGATTTTCACCTGTTCCTCGCCAAATTTCTTGGCCGTTTCCGCCTTGTTGAGACCCGTCAGGCCACCATAATGCCGCTCATTGAGGCGCCACGTTTTATGTACAGGTATATCCTCCTGCCCCATCCGTGCCAGCACCAATTGAAGTGTATCCTGGGCGCGCGACAACATTGATGTGTGTGCCACGTCAAACTGAAGATTGGCTTCCATGATGGCCTCGCCGGCGGCGCAGGCCTGGTTGCGCCCCTTCTCGGTCAACTTGGAATCGTACCAGCCACAAAACAGATTCTTCGCATTCATCTCGGATTGACCATGCCGCAACATAACTATCACATGATTCTCGCACTTGTCGGAGTATAGTCTCCTCTGCAGTTGCAGGCTCGAGCATTCTGGATTGATTCTCCTCAATTTGCCTCCTTGGGTTAAACACATTAAACTGAGCCTCGCCAAAACACCCATCGCAAAAAAATTAAATTTAGAAATAAGATATACAATTTTAAACCCGGCTTTGAATATATTTAGAATTGTTGCCTACTACTGAAAATTTGAAATAATTGATTAGAAATAGCACATGTATTCTTCCTATTTTAATTAAACATTAAGATTTAAAAAGGTAGTTTTTCTATGGATCTTTTAGCTTATAGGTTTTCAATATAAACCAGTGATAATCAAGTGTGGATCAGTTTTCGCAAAATGTTGCTGAATTTTTGATATATAATACAAATTATATATTTTCGCAAAACTCTGCTGAATTTTTGATATATTAAATAATTTATATATAATATTATATATATATTATTTATTGCAATATAATATAAATAATAAATAATTTTTATAATATAAAAATTACTCTGTAGTTTTTGATTATATTTGTAACCACAACTGCTTTAATTGTTGTATATTTGCATCTATTTTTAAATTAGAAATGGAAACAAATAATTGTATAATTTTGTTGTACAACGCACAGTTACCGATAAAAAGAAATTAAATTGATTTTAACTAAAATTCCAAATTCGATGTCTCAAGCACAAATAGTCACTAAAATCCGTGTGAATGAGCAGACTTTCATGGCTGTGTCCATTTGACTGTTTATGCTGAAAAAGAAAAGATCATATGTGTACATAGAAAACAAATCTGTCGGAATATGTGAGCCTGCTTCGATATTGCTCGAGTGATCCGCAGCAGAAGCATGAGCAAAAGCAGAAGCAGAAGCATCCATAAAGAGCTTTTACGAGCGGCAACATGCGGCAAAATGCGGCAGTTTGCATGATAAATTGGCGACTGTGGCCAGTAGTGGTGGTGCTGCTGCTGGAGCTGGTCGACAAGTTTTCACTGACGGCGACACCAGCGGCTACCAACCATAGATCGATGCACCACCAACAACAGACCAGACGCGCTCAGCAGTCGGCGCAGAAAGATTAGACAATTTGTAGAGGAGCCGAGGACCGCTTTTTATATATATTTCTTGAAGCTTGCCTGGAAGCGCCAGCACGGGCCAATGGGGCCATGTGGAATGGCATGTGGAATTGCCGGTCGCCAACTCTTTACAGTTGCTTTGTGTTAATTGAAAATTGTACTGTAATGTTGCCTATCGGTTTGCTATCAGACGACGTCGCCGTCGTCTCCCATGTTGGGGCTCACTCGGCTTTTGGTTTGCTGCTTGCGTGTTCCATGATGTTCCATGTTCATGCATGCTGCCACACCTCGAGGCCTCACACATTGGCAGAGGTGTTCGATAAACATCCAGAGGCATGTCATAGGATTTTGTATACCCTATCCCAACTATTTTGGAAGTTGCGTATAAATATCTGACCAATTCATCATTGTGGGTTTCTTGGTCTAAGAGACTAGATAAAGCTTAGATTTATACTAAAATGTAGATTTATTGGATATAAAATATATATTTATATATATTTAATTAGCATACTTAGACTTGCAATATTGGATACATCTCCACTAAATATATTTAAAAACACATTTTTTTATTTTCATATATAGTCAAATATTGTAGCTCTTTTACAGGGTATGCTTCGTCGCATACTTTTTACTTTTTTTTCAAGTTTTTTTCTGTTGTTTATTTTGGGTTTCGTGACTTGCGGTGGAAATTTCTCAAACGCTTTTTGACAACTTTCATGTGAACGCACTTAACAAAATTTATCGCACCACGCATTATTTGTGGCTTTAATTGCTTATGGCCGTTGTTGTCCTCCAGCTTCTTGTCGCGCTTCTTTCCACCGATCTTTCTCTCCTTCTCTCTCTCTCTCTCTCTCTCTTTCTGTCTCTTTCTCTGGCCTGACACCTGCGGCTTTTGGGGGCTTAGCCTTATAAGCAGGGCCTTAAATGCGTTAGAAGTTGACACGATTCGTGGCTTAATTGCTTTTACAAAATGATTGATGATATCCAAGAGTATCGGGAGTAATCATGTCTATTAATGGAACAAGACTCATGCATTGCCGTGCAGTAGACTCTAAAAGGTTTTTTTGGTCTCCAAAACAGTTCTTGATTAACTTAATGCCATATAAGAAATAATAATTCATAATAATAATATTAACCATATCTTAAATTCTTGTAGAAAACAAAACAATATAAATTGCCTTAAATTTCCTCATCGATAGCAATGTTTTTTTCAATCTATAATTTTGTTTAACTCGTCAATCAAATGGCGTAATCAACTTTCTTTTGGTCAACAGAAATCAAATGGCGCTTACAATTACCACGAAAAATGATTAACTGACGCGTGAGAGGGTCAAAAGTTTTCCACACTCGGCGGAGAGATTGTCCGGTGAAATGTGGCTGGAAAGGAGATTTGTGTCGACTGAAACTGAGAAGTGGGAAGTGGGAGCGAAATCGAAACCAAGACCGAGACCCCAAATAGGAGTCGGCTACTGCTGCACAGCTGCAGTTGCAATTGAGATGCAGTTGCAACTGCAAAAATACACACAAATGTGTACATCACACACACACACACACACACATACACACTCACACTCACACACACTCACACACACACTCACACACACACGTACCACGGCCACGAACTTTGCTCGCTTAACCTTTTTGTGGTTCCTGCAGTTGTTGTTGTTGTTGTTGTTTTTGTTGTTGTTTGTTGAATTTCGGACATGTGGCAATTTGAGCACCTGGTGGCAGCAACAGCAGCAGTTCTGTCTGTTGTTGCAGGCTCACATGTGCAACTCACTCCTCGCGCATCGAACTCATTTTCCGTTTTCCCCGACTAATTTGATTTGTCTTTGCGTAAATTGAAAATGAGCCTCCCAAGGATTTATTTTTTTCACATAATCCGATTTACATATCTCTGAAGTAATTTACAACACCTGCATTCACTTATAATCTGTAGATTGATATTACAATTTGGAATCAATGCAAATTATGCAGATTGAGTGCAGCTGGATGTGCAACTGGTGCGCATATTAAATGGGAATATGTAGAATCAAAAATCATCTCTCAATTATTATCAGCCTAAATTTAACTGTGGCTGTATAAAAATATTCACATATGCATTATTTTATTTAAAGAGACGTGTCTATAAATAATATTCACCTTGAGTTAGTTATTATACTCGAAATTTGTTATCAAATTCAAGACAATACTATATAGACAAGGTCTAAAGTTTAATTCTTGAGGAAAATAAACATAGGTATTTTATTAGCTTATTAATTTATTTAAATATCTCGCAAGAGTAATAAATTTAAATTAATTAAATTAATTTGCGTTCTGTGATTAAGCATGATTAGATGGACAATTCAAAGACAAATTAATATTATATAATTGAATGTTATTTAACAAATTTAATTTAATAATTGTCCTAAATATATATATATATAAATATATATTTAAAATATAAAATATATAAAAATCAAGCAAACTCGATTACAAAACTTATTTAAATAGAAATATTCTTGCTTTTTATATGGGAATCAAACACTTTTGCTGATTTTCAAGTTGCGACTGTTTCCATTGAGCCACCCAAGAAATTGTTCGAACTAGGCAATTCGCAGACCGTTGCATGCAACCAAGTCGAAATTTAAGAAAGCAATTTCCGCAACCCACCTGCCTCAGCCTGTTGCTGCCTCTTCCCGCTTCCCTCAGCTGCTTGTACAGATTGTAGCTAGATCAGAAGCTGAGCAAGGGGAAGTGGAGTGGAGCTGGGATCGGGTATCGTTCATGTGGGTGTGTGAAATAGGGCTACAAGCTGCAAGCTATGAGCTCAAAGCCATCCAAAGATGCGTCTGCGTGCTGCACCTGAACATGGCACAAGGGACGGGGGCAAAGCAGTTGCGGTTCGGTTCGGTTCGGTTCGGTTCAGGTTGCATTACGTTGCGCTCAGCATGCGATTTCATTTTGATAATAATGCCAAAGTCAAATAATTATAATGATCATGATTACAATCATCGATGCTGGCAGCGGCTCTTTGGCCATTTGGCTCTGGCCACAATTCTGACCAAGTCTGTTCCTGTGGCTGTGTGTCTGGGGCTGTGGCATCATCAACGCAGCAACTTGGCCATATGACTAAGCAATTTACCGTTTTTGTATAGATTTCAAAGCCTTGCCAGTTTACCCCCACCTATTGCGGCAACCACCCACCCACCACCTTGTGCCCCTGACCATGGCCATGACTGCAGTTCAACTGTGCAACGGGCGCATCTTCAATGAAATTTCAGGTCAATTGTCTTCTGTGGCTGCGTCTGTAGCACAACTATGCGAGGCGTCTCTGACTACGACTCCGACTCTGCTGCATCCCCAGCCTCTGCCTCTGCCTCTGCCTCTGCGCCCTGGCTGTGAGTCGACCGCAGTTGCAGCTCTTGCCAATTTCTATTTTCGTGCTGAATTGTACACAATGTGTATTTTTTGTGTGCGAGCTTTATGACTTGATACTCTAGCTGAGAGTGTCTTCATATTCTCATGAAACATGGCATGGCACAGATATATAGATATATATAACATAAACTGGGTACAGCCGATTCTACAAGGTATTTCTATATATAGCGTCCACTGGGCATTTTTTCTCCTGCTTTAAGCGTAATAAACTGTTGCTGATTTGACAGATTTTTGAGTATTGCTTAATATTTTATTATTATTTATTAGCATTTTAATTAATATTTATTTGCTATACATTTTTGTAAAACCAGTTGCAATTCAACTTATGATAAAATTATATTTTAGATAAATTAAATGTGTAGCTGGTTTTGATAGCTAGATAGTATTTTTTATCTTTAATGAAAACTGTGAATTTGATAAAGTGCAGATGGTTAAGCTTTTATTATTATTATAATTTCCTCTCTCTTAATATATAATAAACTTTGCTTTTAAACTAACATTTTAACTATCGCTATTAATTTAATTTATAAGCAACTTTTAATAAAAATCTTTAAAAAATGTTAAGCAACGCATTCGGTTGGAATCACTAAAAGCCATATCGATAAAAATAAAAAGTACTTATTATATATTCATTAATATAAAAATTAAAAAAATTCTTATTATATATACATTAATATAAAAATAAAAAAAATACCTATTTTATTTTAATTAATATATATATATTAATAAATATAGTTATTATATATACAAATATAATAAAGGATCAATCAGTAAAAAATTGTGATTTGAGATTGTAAGTGTATTTGGATCGTTGCCTATTCGAATTAATCAATTTTTAAATGATTCTTTTATTATTTTTTCATGTATTTCGATTTTATTGCACGTTGCAACTCTTTCCCTCTCACTCCCCTCAGACTGCGCTGCGTAGGCGCTTTCCACAGATTAATTGAAGTCATAAGCAATTGTAAAATTATCGCTTTGGTCTAAGGCCGAAGACAGGCAAGTGGTTGAGGGTAGGGGAGGGGAGGGGAGAGGGAGGGGTTGCGAAATGCCGGGCTTTCAGATAACTTATTTCTCGTCTCTATTCTTTATCAGTTTTTTTTTTCTGTTGTTAAATATTATTTTTGCGGTTTTGTCGATTTATCGATTTGCAGCAGAAGCAGCAGCAGCAGCAACCACAAAATGACAGTTACTTTTGTTGTTATTGTTGTTGTTGTTGCTGTTTGCAGTTATGTTGTTATTTGGTGTTGGCGTTGTTTAATTTGTTGCTATATTTGATTGTGGCACACTTTACGCAATTATTTGATTGCGTTTCTATTAAGTACCGATACAGTTCAAAAGTTCAACAATCAGTAGCCAATAGCAGCTCATTTATTAAATTCCGTTCGAGGTTAAATTCCAAATACACTCATTGAATGGATCGCGTCAGTTAATGGTTAATGGCTGTGGCAGCACAAACTAATAAAGAACAACCCAATTAAGTCAATGGACCGCAATGCAGGCCTACAAACTGTCTTCTAGTAATAAAAATATATTTTGTGATAATTTTAATAAATAATAAAAAGTTGTATTTAATCAAATATATTTTTAAATATAGCAAAGTAAATATTTTTTTTTAATTATTTTTAAAAATAAAAAAATATATTGTCTCCTAGTAATAAAAATACATTTTATGATAATTTGAATTAATAATAAAAAGTTGTATTTAACAAAATCAAATATATTTTTTAAATATACACAAGTAAAATTTCATTTTAATTATTTCTAAAAATAAAACAATAAATTGTCTCCTAGTAATAAAAATACATTTTATGATAATTTGAATAAATTTATTTAACCAAATCAAATATATTTTTTAAATATTCACAAGCAAAAATTGCATTTCAATTATTCTTAAAAATAAAACAATATATTGTCTCCTAGTAATAAAAATATATTTTATAATAATTTAAATAAATAATAAAATGTTGTATTTAACCAATTTAAATAATTTTTTTAAATAGAGTAAATGTAAAAATTAATTTTTACTCATTCCTAAAAATAAAACAATTTGTTTTATTGTTTAGTAAAAATATTTAATTTAAAATAAATATGTAAAGTAACCAAAAAGAGTTGCAATTAATTTTCAATTAAAGCGGCGACAACATTTTAATTGCTTGTCTGCAATTTGGCTTACACATATGAAAAACAACACGAATGAATAAACAAACATATGTTAAGGGAATTGCTAAACATATTTACATGCCCGTTACCCATTACTCCCCCCCCCCCCCCTCAGCAACCCTTTAAGAAAACCCCTTACCACAAAAAACCCTCCCACAGATTTAGATTAACGCTTGTGGCATTGCTGCAGCTTGTGGCACGTTTAGACGCAAGTGTCTCCCGCAAGGCATACACAATAAAACACAACACATAGGGAAAAGGGGTGATTGGGGGATGGGGGGTTGGTCTTCTTGCCATGAATTTCAATTCGCGTCTTTTCATTTATGCTCGCAAGCGTAAGCAAACTTTCAAGATGGCAATAAAATCCGCTCTCTAATGTCGTCAAACTTCCGGAACCACTAAATTCACGTGCCACATTCTATTTGCATATATGCGGGGAGTATGGGAAATAAATCGTGGGGGAGGAGGGGGGGGATGGCAATAAAGAGCTGCTGGAGCTGCTTTGGCTGCCTCCTTTGACTGTCACATTTCCATTAGCATTTGCCCATTTAACTCATCATCTATGCAGGAGTGTGTGTGTGTGTGTGTGAGTGTGTGTGTGTGAGTGTGTGTGTGTGTGTGTGTGTGTGTGTGTGTGTGTGCGAGTGTATCATCTTGCAGCCGTAGCACCACATTTATTACTCATATTTTGACATCCGGCTTTTATCCTTTCGCTCCTTTACGCTCAGCGCCTTCAAACTGCCGCGCCATAATTGCTGCCTTTAGTTACAGCCACATCCTCTTAGCCATATTCTCCCACCCCCCACTCCCCCTTTGGGGAGGGAAGCCAAAAGTTTATTATTAGCATTGTTGCTGTTTGCCTACACATGTTATGCGTTTTAATTATTTAGCCACTTGAAATTGCTGCGTGCCAAATGTGCAACTCGAGCAAGCGTTGAGCGATTAAAAACTTTATCCTTTTGGCTTACAAAATATGTGTATGTGACTAAGGATATGGCAATTAATATGTTAACCATAGAGAAAAGCTGACTGCGATACGAAAAATTACAAATACAAAATGGGAATAAATAATAAGAATTTAAATAGTTAAGTTGAGAATAAACTATTATTTATAGCGCTGCCATCTCAAGTAAAATAATGCAGAAATATTTGTTTCTTAGTGAATTTGGCAAATACTTTTAGTTATAAACAATAGCAAAATGATTATATAAATAATAACTAAATAAATTTGAAATATACGAGTCTATAAATAATATTCATCTTAAATCTGTTGTTAGTAAAACGATTATATAAATCACACTATTTAAGTGTGATGACAAAAAAAAAATGCACAATTTCCTATTTACTCTGTGCCTTTGCTTAGATTCATCTTTAACTGTTTAACTAATCAACAACAATTTTTGGAATGCCACTAAAAACTAACCATTTTCATTTATCAACTAGCATTTTTTGTTAATTGCCCCGGCAATCATTAGCAGCGTTTGATAAATTGCATTTTGTGGCAAATTTGACAAATTTGCTAATCAAACAAAATGTCAGCAGAAGGAGAAAAAGTCGAGGGAGAGGAAGAGGAGTAAGAATTGGACGAGGAAGTTGGAATATCCTCGCCTTCGACAGTTTGAAAGGTGTTTTTAATTACTCGAAGTAGTTGACAGGAGGAACAATTAAAGGCCGAAGACTGAGCCAAAACTGAGCTGGAATCTCTGTGAATCTCAGGGTGACATTTAACCAAACGGAAAAGTGCAAATATTGCCAGATAAAGGAAAGGGCGAATGGCCCAAAACGACTGAAACCCACACAGAACATCATTAGTGCCCCTCTTCCTCCTCCCCCCATCCACACTTTTACAGTTTGCATCCACCACCCCTGCCAAAACTGGCAGCGTTCAGGGGATGCTCGACTTTGTCTTGAGAGTTGAGAAAACTGACAGCCTGGCGAAATGTAAACAGTACATTTTTGCACCAGGTCCACAAGCAGAGATTTGGCTCTCTCCACTGGATAGGATATTCTAAAAACTAAAATAATTTGCTAATATTTGCACAGCCACAAAAGTTGAAACGCTGCGCGCCACATCATTAATTATTTCAGGCACAAAACTCCGACTCCAGGCTCAGTTTCAATTTCAGTTTCTGCCTCGAGTACAGCATCGGAATTGGGCACGTTGGGAATGTTGCTGTTGTTGTTGTTGTTGTTGTTGCTGTTGTTGTTGCTGTTTCTGTACTGGTCAAAAGGCTCTCTGAAAGGTTGGTAATTAATATAAATTCGCGTTGGAATTTCACAATTTTTGCACTCGCATTAGCCTCTCTGCATGTACATCCATTTAAAATTGTTTTGGATTAGGGAATTGAAACTATTCTTAGTGAAATTAATATGTGTAAACATAAGCGCCTATTACTCAAAATTAATTTATTGCTAACTTAATTTAGCATAACATTTTTATAAATTTAAAATTAGATTTGCAAAATTATTTTATATGTATTAATTATTCCATATATATTCATATTAATATTTATGTACAATTTATAAAGGAACTTGTATTATATTTTAAATTATTTATTTAACTTTTTTTAGATTTGCGAAATTATTTTATATGTTTTAATTATTCCATATATATTCAAATTAATATTTATGTACAATTTATATAGGAACTTGTATTATATTTTAAATTGATTATTTAACTTTTACTATTTAATTTGCAATAATATTAGGAAATAAATGTTTATGATTAACATAAAAATTTTATTTATTGTAATATTTTTTCGTTGGCACCAGGTCAAGAGTTTTATTTATTCATTTCCAGGAAGAAACTTTTCAATTATTAATTTTTCCACTTCCCTTTACATTTCCAACACGTAAAAAGTAACCAAATGTTATTTAACATTTTCCATTGGTGTTAAGCAAGCCAATTGGGCAAAGCGCTCACTGTTAATGTCAGACATATAAGAATAATTCTACTTGACGAAACTCAAGAACTGCTCATTGAACTCACGCACTCAAATACAGTGACACTCAGAACTCAAATACACACACACACATTCACACACGCGCTACCACTCTCGCACTCTCATTTTCGCACGAAGCGCCGCCCCTTTTTTGAGTGATTTACTTTTGGCCATGTGTGAGTGAGTGAGAGCAGGGCAGCGTTTGCCGCTCATTTTTATTTGCTAATCAAATTGTGTGCTACTCTAACCAGCGGACATGGACTCTGAGGCTCCAGCGCTCCAATAGTGGCGCCTGTGTTGGAGCGAGATGGCCGAGTGTGAGCAGAGGCAACACGCGAAATGAGAGATTTTCCATTTAGAGGCGACACAGGCGACAGTGAAGTGGAGCACGCAGCGTGCGTCTAACGGTTTCTAGTCGAATCTTTGCCTCTTATCAGTCGGTCCGCTTATCACGTTGAGTAATGAATTTCTCGTGTGCCTGTCTCCGCGATTTAAATTTTTGAATCTTATTTATTATTTCTATATACATTTTCGGAGAAGCTATAAAATATTGAGATTTTTACAGTCGCAGTCGCAGGAATTAAAGTAAACAACCACAACAACTGCTTATCAGCAGCAGCAGCAGCAGCAAAAATCTATAAAGATTATAAAATTCCCCCTCCTCATCCACAAAAAAAAAAACCAAATATAGAAAAATAAGATTAAAGACAGAAAAGTATTTGTGACATAAGCTGGCAACAGATCTCGAATTCGAATACAATTTTGTATAAGCATGAAATCATTTTGCTATATTTAGTTGCCCTTTTGAGGCTCGAGGTCCTCCTTTAATTAATAACTTGTTGTGCCAATACCCCTTAGCCCTCTCACAACCCCTATACAAATAACCCTTGTGCCCCTTCTTCATTTTTTTGTTGCCCAAGATGCTGCAACTCATTCAAAAAATTATTTTTTTGGGTTAATTTTCTGGGTGTAAAAATGGAAAAAAATATATAAATTTTGGTAAAGAGTTCATAATGGCAAAAGCAAAAAAAGGGATGATAAAGATGAGGATGCTGAGCCCTTTTATGTTAACAACGCAACATCTTTTGAGATCAAAGATTTTGGGTTAAAAACCAGAAGTGTGCGATCTTTTTTTTTGTATTACGTAAAATGCTGAACTTTCTTTATTAATTGTCGCTGACATGTTGCTTGAGGAGCTGACCGAGTGATCTTCTCTGGTTCAGAGGTGACAAGCGGTTTGGTCCAGTTAAAAGCAGAAACACTGAAAACAACTCCAGGTTCACAGAGGCTGCAAATGATGGACAGTTGACCGTTAAGATTACACTTTTGATGAGAAAGTTTTATCACATTTAATGTAAAATCGTTTTGAACTTAAGATTAAAGAGGGCTGATCTGTGAGAAATTTATTTTAGAGTTGAGGCGTCAATTGAAATATTAATCCTTATATAATTTATATGCTCTGCCTATTAATTCTATACAAATTTAAGCTTTAGCTAAAAAAAATTATATATTTCTTACACTTTATTAAATTTTAGCTTATTTTTTATTACAATTAAAACACATATTTCTTAAGTGTTGCTCTTTTTGCACTAGTTTTAGTTATTTGTTAAACTGTTGTGTAGTAAAATTTAAACACAAAACAACAACAAAAAATCAGCACATAAAAATCAAATTAGTTACAGCAACAGATAAAAATGATAATTAATGATATTTCCAGCTGGACAGCTAAACCAAAAAAATGTGTGCAAATGCGTTCAATTTATCGCACTTTCCGCACCTCCTCTGCAGCCCGCCTACCCTACGAGTAAAAATGAAAATATCGTTACAAAAATGTCAGAAAAATGCGAAAAAAAAGGCAACTATAAAATGCGAAATCCAAATTATTTGCAGTGGAAAATGCATTGCAAATTGGCAGAAATAATGTCAAGCGTAACAAGGAAAGGAGGGAAAGCCATCGGGCAGGGGAGGGGGCAGTGGGTAGCGCGGTGCATATCAAGATTGAAGCTGGGCATTCATTTTGCATATATTTTGAGCTCCTGAAATGCATTCGCATAGAAAATTGTTTACCGCTGCACCCTCCGAAAAACGAACATGGATCGAATGCAATTGTGTGTGTGTATGTGTGTGCGTGTGTGTGTGTGTGTTCCTTGCTGACCTTTGACCCAGTTTCTTAGGCTTTGCCAATATTTTTGCATCTTTGCCTTTTGCATACGCAGCAGCAGCAGGAGTCGCCACAGCAGCCGCCGCTCTTTCAATATATTTCTTGCAACTGCGTTGAAGGCAAACAAATTCATTTGCTTTCTTTGAAGTATCGAAAACTGGGTCGGAGGATTGCAAAATTTGAAATGGGTATGGAAATGTGCAAAGAAAAGCCGCGTGGCGTCTGGCGGCGCCCATTTTTTTTTTTTTTTTGTTTAGGGTACACTTCAAAATTTGTTTTCTTTGCTACTTTTTTGCACCTTTGTTAAGTTGACTTCATTATTTTTGTTTACGCATAATGCATAAATATTTATTGACAGCTTTGAGTAGCAGGAAATAAAAACAAGGATGAAAAAAATACAATGAATGACTTTGAAATATTTTCGCGCATTTTCTTTGATAATTTGTAATAATATTGCAACGAATATTCGCACCTAAAATTCAATTTCTTATGCTTTGTTTTTATAAGGTAACAATAAGATTAGTGAAGCATAAAAAATGAAATGAACAGAGAAAAATTAAAATATTTGCTTTATACAAAAAAGTGAGTGGTCCTTGTTTCTACAATTCTTAAATATAATTTTCTAAAATAAAGAAAAGCAGAGCACGAAGTAGCTTACATTCATTTTTATGATGACAGGCTGATAATTTTAAGGAAATAATTAATTGTTCAAATGAAACCGACTTAAGAATATTAAGCAATATGTAAATTATTTTTTTAAAATAAAATAATAAATAAAAATAATAAAATTTTTTAATTTTCCTGAACAATTTTCAATATTAAGATT
The DNA here is from genome assembly GCA_035042125.1 of Drosophila longiperda. Taxonomy (NCBI): domain Eukaryota; kingdom Metazoa; phylum Arthropoda; class Insecta; order Diptera; family Drosophilidae; genus Drosophila; species Drosophila longiperda. The sequence goes on from JAWNLV010000003.1 coordinate 3,243,376, forward strand.
ACTTTTAATAAATGGTACTAAATATGCACTTTAAAACAACAGAAGCAACTGTTCTCTTAATAATAATAAAACTAAATTCACATATATATCTCTAGATATCATTAAAACATAAACCCATAGCTATTTGGGCCAATTTAAATGCAGCTCCTCACATAAATATCTAATTAACTTCACTTGAGAAATACTTTAATGCCAATCTGAGATTTTAATATCAAATGGAACATTCGGTTTTATTGCCCGCCATATCAAAAAGATGCGCAGCTTCGCTGTCCTTCCAAATGAAGGTGCCAACTGCCTTTTTGCCTTTTGTCAGCCCCATTTGGCACGCCTCATAAAAACCGTAAGTCGCCAACCACCAACGCAGGGAACACGAAGGGAGAACTGGTCAGGAATATGCATTCATCTCATTTCCTCACTCTTCATCGATAATGCTGCTAATTGAATTGGGCAAGTAACGGGATGTGTGAAGTGGCAAGGACATCTGCCTTGAATTTGATTGCGCAACAGCGGAACAATCATGTCTCATATGGTTTATGTCCAAGATGTGCTGGGAACGATACGATTGTCATGCTTATAAATGCTTTGTGGGCTGCTGTCAAGCACAATAAGCATTTGCGATTTTATTTTTATGATTTTCTAATGAAAAATCACGGTTTCCAGATCTTGAGCTTCGGACAGCAGCTGGACAAATAGACGAGTCGGAGAACCAACCCTTCGCCAAAAGAAAAAACAACAGCGTTCCGGCGCTGACCTCGGCTGACCTCCAGCGTTACTTGCATTTGCATAACGCGCATCCCGTTGAATTTCGAGACAATTGAAAGTCGTTTTTTTTTTTATATTTTTTCGCTTGCATGATTCTTACAACAATTTTCCATTTTGAGGAAAAAAACGGGAATTTTGTATATACATTTTTTTGGGCACAAATGTGAGAGATTTTTAATTAAATTTGTTGAATTTGACTTGGCAGGGTAAGAAAATGCTTATTGAACCATTTGATTGAAATGTATACGCAATTCAGATACTCTGCTCTGCTCTCTGGAGTATTTATCACTGATCCCAAAGGTTCGCTCAGAGAACTGCTCTTGAGTTTCGCAACATAATTCCATGATTGACATTTCGCTGGCATTTCAATCAAATTGCTTTTCTATTATATTTTTTGTAGGTTTTTGTATTTTTTAATTGTATTTGACAAAGTTGCAAAACAAGATCTTAATTTTTGCTGCCAGAGAGGGTAGCGCGAAAGGGGCGCAGCATCTTGGGTCTTGAGATTTTTTTGAGAGACTTGTAGAAAAAATCTGACAGCTGCCCTTTGCTGCATATAAACATGAGTTGGCTTGAAGATTATAACTGACATTTGACCAATGGTCAAAGGGTTGTCCTTATGGTTGAATAGTTGATGCTGCACACAATTAATGAGGTGAGATCAGAAGAAAGTAACGGTTATTTTGTTAGAAGGCAAATTGAAAGTAAAGCTAAAGAAGTTATTTAACTTTCACTTTCTCTCTGACTTTATTGGCCATATTGCAAAAATGCTGAATAACAAATTTTCAACTTACTCAATCTATTTGACAACTTGCCGCCAAATCAGCCTAATCAAAACTTCTAATAAAGTATCACATAACCCGATAAGAATTTTCTTTTAATTGCTTGATAAAATTACAATTGCGGGTAAAGAACAATCCAAATAAATATAGAAAAAAAAAACAAATAATATAAAAATGGGCTTACTAATGTTTAGCGGTTTTCGATTTCAAAGGATGCTCGCAAAGGGCTGCCCCGAAGTCAGCGAAATTGATATGCCGCGAGATGTATGTGAAAAAGGGGTGGCAATTGCTACCTAACTGAAACTGTAGCAAGGAGTTGAGAGCCGAGAGTCGAGGTTGCAGATAGGCAGCCTCAAGTATCGCATTACAGTTGCAGATTGCAATCTTTAACCCGTAGACGTAGAAGGGATTGCCGCGTGCCTACAGATTTTGTTGAGGTTTCTGTGGTGATTGTGGCCTCGAGGCATTATCTAATTACCGCATTAGCTGCCGGCTGAGAGCGGCAGCTGCCACGTGGGTGTTGACCAAGCCAAGAATACAAAATAGTTTTAGGCATATGCCGCATGGTTTTGATGTCTTTGTCAGCAGTGGCAGAAGCAGCAGTGGCAGCCACAGGAAGGTGTTGGCCGGCACAGGACAATGGTCAATGGGCAACACCTACTGAGGCGGCATTGTTTCGAGACTTGTTGTTCCTTTTTGCCTTGATTTACGTGCTGACGAAAGGACCACAGAACAACCGTCGACACACTCGCACACCCACAACACTGTGAGAAAATAATGTGGATATTTACACAAGAAAACTTGGTTCAGTCTTACCTGAAACTGAATACTTTTAAGATTTTATAAAATTGTATAATTTACTTGCATTTGAGCTCTATCGGTTTCTCTCAGTGCAAACACAAAAATGTGAACTCTTGTTGTTTTTTGTTGTGTTGTCATTGTTGACTAAAATAATGGCCCATATTTATGGACATTTTATCCTTTTATGCTAGCATATTTCCTTTGCCATTTGTGCATTTATTACCACATTTCTTTAGCTTGGACAACTATTTTAGTTTCTCCATCGGCCTCCGCCCAAAAAGGTCCGTGCTAAATGGCCAACACAATTGTTTTAGGCCTTGTTTTTGTGGCACATGAACTTCCTTCCGTAAGCAATTTCATGCTCATTTTGTGGGCGTTGAAATTGGTTTATTGTCTCTGGACTGGACAGTCCTCTAGGCCAGATGCCCATTTGACCATGTCATTTGGTCGGAGCAAAGGTGTTGATGTCTTTATATTCAGGTGATTAGTTTCTGGCTTCTATTTAATCTCCCTCTCCCTCTCCCTCTCTCTCTTTCTCTCTCTCTCTCCATCTTTAGAATTTAGCTTGAATGAATATTTATTTAATAGTTTTGCAGCTTTTGTTTTTAAGCCATAAAAAGCATTTGTTTTGGTTCTTTATCCTTTGCACTTGGTATAAGTATGGGTGAAAGTCAAAAATATATTTAATTAGAATAATTCTTATAACTTTTGCCTAATTAAAAATAAATAAATAAAACCAAAATTAAATTTTTGGCTTAGTTAAAAGATGAACTCAGATACAAAAATGTGTTTGATTTGGAAATCGAATAAGTTTTGTTAAAACAACAAAACTTGAAATACCGTTTACATCAATTAATGTTGAATACGTCTAATGCAAAGTTATTGTGATTTGATAAATTCCAAAACTATTTAATTTCTAAAGTGCACCGTTTCACCTTTTGAGCTCACCCTGTTGAACCATACCTTCCGCTGGGAAGTGTTCTAAAGTAGTTTCTATGAAGCTAACCCAAATAATTCACAGCAGTTGCTCACATGTCGTTTGCGGTCTGCTGCTCTGAGATGCTGTGAGTTGTGGCCATGAGATCAACAAAAAGTTTAACCCCTTTAAGTTAATTTGGCCGGTCACTTTTTATGTGGTGGTCAACAAATGATTTCATTTTTTTGCCCCTTTTTTTTATGAAAATGTTTCTACACATATAAGCGAAACCTTTTGCAGCCAAATGTGATTATAAAAAAAAAAAAAAATGTCGAAACAAAAAACTGAAATTTCGCCAACAAATATATTAAAATGTCAAGTAGCCAAATGTCAATACTCAGGGTTGTTCGGAACAACATCAATTATTTCATTATACGAGATGACTTTTTTTTTTTTTTTGCTCTCTATTTGTGTGTTTTTCTTTGGTTTTTTTGTTTTTAACTTTTGTGATCTCTGCCGCAGCGGCTTTCATTTAATTGTCGCCAACATTTGAGGGGGGTGGAGGGGGAAATGCATTTTGATTTTGCAACTGGCTCAGTTCGTGATCCGCGAACTGTTGACAACCCGCTTGACATTTACAATGCGGCTGCACTTTTGGTTTTTAATTAGATAAAGACAAACAGGCAACAAGCCAACCAAGTTGGGTGGTCTTCGCTTCTTGCTCTGTCTTGGATATCGACGGCTGGGCTTAGATCTTGCCGTCGATTAAGCTGCTTAATGCCATTAACATGATTAAGTGACTGCTGTGTGGAGAGGGGGTGTGGAGATGGGGCGATGGGGTGATGGGGTGATGGGGCCATGAAAGTGGCTTAGCACTCTTGGCCCCCTTGTTGAGCACCACATTCAAATCGACTTGAATTCATTCATAATTTTCATCCAGCAGCTAATTAAAGAATCGAGCTCTGATCGCTCGTTAATCAGTTGTGAATGTAAGTGAATGGGGCATATGTGAATAAACTAGCGAAGCGACTAGTTGCCACTGCCACGGAGAGGTCATCACATTGCTGGGTATCCTGTTTGACGGGTCGCGCATTGGCAAGGGGTGGGCTGCTCGGCCCGTGTCAAAGGTCAAAATGGACGAAAACTTCTCATGGGTCAGTTTTTGGGCTAGTTTTTATTTTTTATAGAAAACTTGTTTTTGCATCAATTTCAATTACTTTTTTTGGCATTAAAATTTTAATATGACCTTTGAACTTGGCCAAGGCCCGCTTGAGTACAGGCCAAAAAGATCCTGAATTTTTCAGTGGGAAAGTGCCAAACAGCTGCCCAAACTACATACATAAATTGTATATATATATATATATATATGTATATATATATCTACAGCTTACAACAGCAAATTTATCAGTTAACAGGGGATAAGCTAAAGTCTGCCGTGTGTAAATTTATTCAAGTCTATTTGCATTTAGCGGCAAGATTTGTTGCAATCTCAACTATTTCTGTTAGATATGCATTCATAAAACGACGCAATTCACCGACTTTCTCACCAGATATATTTTTATGAATGAACTCACTTCAGATAAGCAACCAAAAACACAAAAGGCGCAATGAAGGAAGTGCGAGTATGCGTAATGCAGTAAAATGCAAATAAAGCCCCGAACACAAAGAGACCCAAAACAAGATCTTCTAAGTTTATCATCATGCTAATATTTACAGTCATAATAGAACTTGTACAGTGCAATTGGGTCACCACAAAACTTCAAAATCCCGTCCCGAGTCTTATTCAACTATAAACAATGTTGTTTCTAGCGAGCATTTCGAGAATACCAAAGGTGAAAAATGTTGTGGGAACTTTAATTTGTATACAAAAATAAAGTTGCCAAGCGGAAGTTTGATATGTGTCGAAAGAGAAGCAGTTCCGTTTAGAGGCCTTTTGTAATAAATAGATATAATAGTAAATATTTTTAATAAAATGAGTTACAAATTGGGCAATAAGTATTTGAAAGTGTGAATAAGATTATTATGTTTGTTCATTTTGCAAGTTAACTTAGAGGACCTGTAAAATTCTTTATGCATTTAAAATATAAATGGAATTACTAATATTATGTTCTATATTATTTGTTGTGTAACTTTAACTTTTGAAAATTGTAATCATTTTTATTTTTAACAAATTTTTTTATAATTGTGTGAATTGTACACTTTAAAAAAAGTACAACACGTATTTATTCGTATATTTAAAAATACTGAAATTTACACAACAAAGCTATTTTAATAAGTATTTCCTCTTTTTGCATGTCAACCTGGAAGGCCTGGAGCCAGCAAAACATATTTTTAAATTAAAAAAAAAAATCAATTAAATTGAAATTAAAATTCTTTATGCATTTAAAATATAAATTAATTTTTAATTTTGTGGACTGTCCACATAACATAAATATAAAAAAATTATCCATTTATTTAACGCTACTAAAATTTACAAAATATTATTTAAATGTATTTAAAAATAAATATTTGCATTATATATGCCTGCTTTAAACTTTAATAAAATTCAATAAAAAACCATTAAATTATTTTCCCTAATTTTCGCTTTTTTTATAAACTATTTCACTTTATTTCTCAACGATTTAAATGAGAGTCTTAAATGCTGGTCACACAGTTGTCATTCTCAATTAAATTGCAAATATATCATGAATATGCATAAGTATTTCAATGGCATTGCACACACAACATCTGTGGATTTTATATTGGAAATGTGTTTTAGCCTCTTAATGCAAATTGAACTTAATAGCATTCGAGGAACATCCGGTCTTAAATGCATATCTTGTCAGCTATTTATACGATTTCTTCAGCCTGAAGCAACATATTGCTTCCTTGGTGACTCTTTGAAATGTAAGTCGCAGTAATTAAGAGTGGTTTGGGGTATAAAAGTGTGATTGACCACTTGGCGGATAGCTGGTAGACTCTGGTGAATCTGACTGTGGCACCGGAACCAGGTTATTTAACACTTTTAGTGCAACCCTCTCGAATCGAAATATCGTAATTGTTGAAACCCAATCATTTTCTCACATTGTTTGGTTTTGATTGCCTTGTGGTTTCGAGTTTCGTATTGGAACTTGAGCGACAGTTGCCGATACAAAAAAAGGGTGTAAAACACACACATATCATGGCACGGTCAATAAACGCCCTTAAGGGTAGTTGCCACCAATAATATTTGATAACAATTGATATAAATATTGAAGGTATTATTGAGCCATAATTGCCGAAAAAGGGGTGCCCCGAATTCGTGTGAAATTCTCTCACACATTCAACTGATCGAATCGTATCACAACACTCTCGTCCTATATTAACTATATAGCTTATCTGTTTGTAAATTGAGTCACTTGTTATAAGTAAATTTTTGAACTGCTCAATTTGAAAAACTGTATCTTTGTGATAAGGCAGACACACAATGCTTATCGGCAGAGAACGAGAGCATGTTGCTCTGGGCAGATAAGAAGTGGCGAGATCTCAACTTACACTTCATAAAACTCGTAAATAACTTAACATTAACGATAGCAGAAAGGATTTCGGATTTCGAATTTATATCTAGAAAGTTCATAAGATTATTGCTCCCACATCCTCATCAGCAAACAACAAAAAAAAATGTCACATAATTCTCACGGAAATATTTTTTTTTACATTTTTTTCTTCTACTGTAACAAATTCCAACGAGTGCAAGAAATGCACGCCTCCAAGCGGAATTCCCCGGTTTATAGTTAAATATTGTCGAATCGGTTGGGTCCCCCACATAAATCGTAATCCTCCACGGCTAAGTTCGTACCGTGTAGATCCTCCAAAGGAATATGATTTTTTTAATGCCTGTCCAGATGTTTTCTTAACATGTTACCATGTGTCGTGTCGAATATTTTCATATTTAAATATAAATGTTGAGGCTTATTTCTTTTTTGTTTCTCACACTCGTGTAGCTAATTTGTGATTTCTGGTGTTTTCGGTGTTGGATTTTTGGTTTTCTTGTGTTTGCTTTGTCAACTATTTTCCGGCTATTGATTTCGGTGGCTCTTAAGTTGTTTTTTGCTTTATTGACACATGAGTGGATGGATGACATGCAAGTGCCGAATGATCTAATGATTTATTGACATACTGTGGTTTAGGGGAGTGACAAGCTATAGGAAATTGGGATGTGAGCTGAGGTAATCATGTAAAAAAAAATGATTACATAAATATATTAAATGTTTATAAATAAAAATTAATATTATTAATATTCTACTAGACTCATAAATATTAACTATTAATTTAAAATTATTATTCTTTAGTTTTTCATATAAAAATTTGACTTTAAAAATTTTGTAATTTATTTGATTTAATTAATACTTTTTGAAAAGTTCCTTATGTTATAAAGTTGTTCTGAATTTAAGATTAGTTAAGAATTTTCTTCAATTTTAAATAAAATATATATATTCGTATGTATTTTTAATATTTATATACATAATCTTAAGTAAAGGTTAAATAAAAATATATTTAATTTAAGGGATTTTTATATTCCCTTGCACTCTGCTTATTTTCACTGCTCAGTATTATCCTGACAAAAGGCCACTTCCTACACCTGTTCAATGAAGCCGCAGTAACCTGCCTATGCAAACACATCCGGGTATCCGGGTCACCAGGAAATCCAACTGCTCCAAAATCACGTAAAATTCAAAATATTTACTTACCACTGGCACCGATAAGTCTTTCAAAGAAAGGAACATGCTCCGGCTGCTGTTTGACGGCATTGGCATTTCCCAAGGATATTCAACTACACCAAGGCGAGCAGAGAAAATTCATTTCTCAATGAGGAGGTGGAGGGACTAGAGCGGAGTGCGGGTGTGCACAGGCGGCGGCGCAATGAGCGTAATTTGAACACCGCGAGAATTGTGGCGCGGTAATCCACCGGGAGCAAAAAATAGATTTCCAATTTGATTTTCCAATGCGGCACAAGAATTTCCCACACTTTCTTAAAGATTTTTTTTTGGGGCAACTAGGGAAAAATTAGTCTGCTTATGCATAATTAACGTTTTGTGTAGAGTTTTCTAAATGATGTCGCAATTGAATGAATGCATTGCTACAGTCGACAGGCAGGAAGTGCTGCAAATCGTTGCATATATGGCAGAGGTTGACCTCCTGAACCGTGGCCAGGTTGCAACTTGTGCTACCTGCAACCATTGACACAGGCGCATGCTGCGGTTTTCAGCTCTTGAGCGCCCTAATTGCACTTGCAACAGAGGTCTACACAAATCACGTCAAACAAAACAAGTCAAGTGGCCAAAACATTGAGACAGATCCTCAACTACCTGCTTCCATTCACCATTCACCATTCGCCATATTCTCGGACTGAACAGGCGCAGACATATCGCCAGTGTTCGGTTTCAGCTGCATTTGCCGAGGACACACAGGACATGGACGCTGGACAGCGGCACTACTTTTAGCACTCGTTCTGCGGTTTCGAGCACATGTGTGCCACAGTTTGTAACCCTGACCCGTCAGTGCAACATGGGGCAGGACTATTTCTGTATAACCCATTGACAGGCTCAAGTGATCGCGTGCCTTGGTCGACTGCTTGGCTGCGCTGACCATGGGCGTATCATGTGAAATCCTATCAAAGGTAATTAAAGTTATGGAAATAATAACAGATTTTTATAATTTAAATATATCTTTAGCTATCTTAAGGTTAATATTGTTAATATTTATTTTTTATACGAATAAGAATATGATCACTGAAAATAATCGATTATGAATTTTACACGTTATTCAATTATTTATTTAAAAATAAGTAGAAGTTTCTGCTTACATCTATATAAAATTAAAATTGAACGTATATATAAATTTTAAAGCAAATTATTAAAAACATACCAACTGATAAGAATGGTCGGATTACAAATTAAATACAATTTATAATGCTAGCTGCAAATACATAAATTAATTTAGCTAAAAGGTTTATTTTATAATATAATTATAATAAAAGGCGCTTGTAAATTGAAATTAAATCAACTTATTATCAATAATAAGAAATCTTAGCTATCTCTTTTTGGCTTAAAAAAGAATATATTTTAAGCATTGAGATGTGAATGCAGCTGGAGCAGCAGATAAAGCTGGATCTGGTGGCATGTGTCTTCCCGCATCATTTGCTGCTTAATCGTTGTTGACGCGCATAAATTTCAGTTTGCCTTGGAGGCAATTAATTATAAGGAGTTGAGCGAACGGCTTCCACATTTTGAGATCACCCCTTTCTCGTGCTCGGTATTTATTTTGTCAACAAGCGGATTAGGCAGCGGAGTAACACGATCGCCCACGTTTACAAACGAGGGTCCAAGTGACAGAAGCCCTACGGCTGCGGTCTGTGATTTCGGAAAGGTGAGAAATTGATATTTCAAAGTGTTTGAAATACTTGAAATTCGTTCACTGACAACTGAGACAGAGACAGATTTTTTCTGAGGACATGTCTATTTTAAGAACCAGAGCTGGGTACCCCTAAGTTCCCAGAGTTCTCCAGGTTTCCCAGCAACCACCCCAAGAGCTGGTAGCTCCAATTAAAAATTTAATTTTAAACTAAACACTAATTGCAGTTTTCATTTTCCGTATTTGACTCAAACTACGACTAATTTCGCCCCTAGCAAGCACCCTTATATCTGTTTAGTATTTCGCCCCCTACTTATAATACTGGTAAATTTTCGTGCTTGTCGCAGGTGGTTTCTTTCATTGCTTTAGTGGTGGAGTGGAGATTGCGTGCCATTCGCCTGGTTACAAAACATTTACGAACAGATTTTGTTATGGCATATACAATTTTATTGTTTCCGGATCAAAAGATCACATCCTGCTCAAGGAGTATGACAGGATGCTTGCAGACTATGCCTGACAGTGGGCTTGTGGGAACATTTTTTTAGTCCTGCCTGCCTAATTTCCACTATTTATAGATCGCTAATGATGTGCTTTGACATGGGAAAAAGTTGGGTCCAGAAAAGTTGAACAATCTGTGATCATAGAAAATATTTTGAGTGAAGTAAATAGCATTTACAGAATATTCAAGGTTTATATAATAAATAATTATCGTACCCTCAATTTTAATATATTAAAAAATAATCCAATTTTTGAGATTATGGAAATTTTAATCTGCAATTTCATTTGCTGTGTATAATGGTAATTCCAATTAAAGTTGAATGATTTTCTGATATATACTTAAATTCTTTTAAGCCAACTTTTCATATATGCCTATATTTTATTCAATATATTTTATATGTATTTTTATTTATATTTTATATATTCCCTCGTGTCAATTTTGTTGATTCCGAAAGCATCAAAGACTAAAGCCATAGTTAAATCTTATAAAAAAAAACCGAATAATATTTGAAAACATACCAAATACACCGCAGGATGTGCGCTTAAGTCGAAGCAATAAATGAAATTAATGCACTTTCCGATAGCCGTTTAGGATGAAGGAGTTAAGAGCCGGCAAAAGCGTCCATTGAGCCAACAAAAATCACGGCGTGTAATTTACGTGACATTTATCGCCAGCCAAACGTTGGTTGAGGCAAATAAAATGCAAACAGGACATTCGCCAAACGCATTACACGACTAAGCTGTGAATATCCTTTAAGTAGAGGCGGCGAAATGGAGCCATCTTTTAACCCTTTGGCGACAGTCAACTGCCCCGCAAATTGGCAAAGTTTTCGCAAACATTTTCCACATACATAAGAATGTCGAATGGCAAGGATTGGAGATAAGCTTGTGTGAACTATTGCCGGGTAGATAAACAAAAGCTAAGCTGCAAACTGCAAACACACGCGGCACACAAAATGTCCTGCCAACGGTCCTTGGAACGGTCAAACTTAGAGTTTGCGTAAATGATATCCCGTGGCGAAAGGATTTCCCTCATAGGCCGCTGCACACTTTAGCAACACTCACTCGTCGCCTCGATTGTCTTTCGGCCTCAACCCTTGCCGTTGCTGCTGTGAGGTCCTGCGACTGTTTATATCCTTTTCTGCATATTACTTACTCGGCGGCTGCTCAGTGGGATGTTTTGGTATGTTCTGATGTTGTTGTGCAACTTCCCATTATGCTATTTATCATAATTTTTCAATTTAACACTGTTTCATGCAGAGCACATGCTCAAGGGACATTGTCCTGTATGTCCTGTGTATGTGTGTGTGTGTGTGTGTGTGTGTGGATAGTTGCTCAATGTTTACTTGCGCAAACATCCTTTGACAAAGTTTATGCATTGTCCAGTTGCTTTGATGGCTTAGCCTGTACTTAAATTTTTGCATTCTCATCGATTCATCTTTTGCTTTGCTGTCAATGTGTTTGCTCATCGCCTGTTATCCTTGGACCCATCCACATTCACATCCTCATCGCATCTGCATTGCAACCCATAGTTGTATTCCGCGTTAAAGACTTCGTTATTAATGAGCATTTTGACACTTACGTCTTGACATTTGCACAGCTGCTCGTTTGTCTCAAGACTTTCTTTTGGCCACTCCGAGCAAATGTAACCCCAGAGATAATAATGCGAGGCATGCGTTGCCAAAAAGGTCAACTGGCCTCATCCATAGGTGTAACTTTTGCCAGATCTATTTGAATAAAACTATAATTATGTTTGATTTTCTTTAGCTCATTGAATTCATCACTTTGTGAAGTCTTCTTAGTATGCTTAGGATTTTGTTTGTCCAACTTATCATATGAATTTGGTTATTGATTACAGAAATGTGCATTGTTTTTCTAAGATTTTTTACTGTGCAAAAGGGCAGAATATTATTTCATAAATAAATTGACAATAATCATATTAATTTAATTGTATATTTTTTAAAATTCTTATTGGTTTCTTAGTGAAACTAAAATTAAAGAATAAATAAATATAGAAAAAATAATTCTGAGATGTGATATATTAACGTATCCGTTATTAAAAGTAATTAGGAATAAATAAAAATAAAATAATAATAATGTAATAATAATAAAAATGTAAAATTTGTTTGTATATTATTTCCATTGAAGATAAAATGATTTAATTATTTTATGGTAGATTGCAAATATTAATTATCAAACAACAAATCATCAACAAACAACAAACTGTGCCTTTATAATTATAGTCAAAATTAAATTCAGTGTATGAGAGACAATAAAACAAATAATCAAATAACTTTGTTAATAGTTTAAAAAGGACATCTTTTTTAGTATTTACTTCTTACTTTTTGTTTACCAAGTTTGACTGCTTTGTTTAAGAGCCAAGTGCAATCAAATTAATACATAAATCCAAATAGGAAAAACAAACAGACCGGTCAGCATACACAATCAGCATACACACACCCCAAACACACCCCGCTAGGATTGCAACTCTGACCGTTGTCCAGTCTCTGCAGGCAGCTGTCTCGGTAGACATCGCAGGAGCAACCACCTCATACAAGCTGTGCAACGGTATGCAGTGATGCCTGTACCGGTCCCACTTCCAGTCAGGGCAATGCGTCTTTGTGCCGATTGTTTGCCTTCAATTTGACTACAAACCATAATTTATCTTTTCAGACGTGTTGGTTCCTTGGTCAGCCGAAGCGACAATGTGAGCCGGCCAGCTTCAAGGATTATTGATTATGCAAAGTGCCCAAAAACCGGACAATGGCGAGAAAAACAAAAGGCTTAAGCAAAGAAAAGGATGCGAGTATGTAAAAAAAAAAGCAAATCAACGAAAGAAAATCAAAGTCGAGTTGAAAGGGTTGCAAACTGGACAACAGAAAATTATGAAATGTTCACCCGGACAAACTCCAGGTAGAGTTGCTCAAGGAATTCGTAAGGAAAGTATCCCCTTACAGGACGAACGCGTGTGTTTTCGGTTATTAGAGAGATAATGGTTTCTGACATTGACCGTTGGAACTGATGCAACTGATGGACTCTCCGTGTTAATGGTCAGTTTCGCTATTTTGGCATGGTTAATTATTATCCTGCCCGGTGAGACGAGTGTGAGAAAGTTGCGCCTAAGTTGCTCTGCATGATGCCAGCCTCATTGCAAACTGGACAATTGCAATGAGGACAAAAAGGTAGGCGAAAGGCTTCTTGATGGATGCTGACGGATTAGGGCCATTATTAATGATGTGCGAAGAGTATCGGGTGTGAAATTTATACACAAATTGACCAAATAAACGAGGAGCAAAAGCTACAAAGGTGCTGCTCTATGTGAACTCAATTGACTAAATTCACTTTCTCACAGCATCCGTCATATTTGATACGCTCCTGAATAGATCACAGAGGATCACTGAGATCACTCTATTTTTTTTTAATATATAAAATAATACTTTGAGAATGTAAAAGAAAGAAAATTTAATTTTCTAAATAATTTTTAAGACCATTCGTGGAATACCTAAAAAATATAAAATAATAAGTTAATATTCCTTAAAAGTAAGTAAGCATTTAATAGCCAAAGAACAGCTTCTTTCCCCTTTTACAGCAACTCATTCATTGCGTTCCAAATTACACATTCATCTGAAGTACACAAATGATGGCACTCGAGAATCCTAAGTATTATCCTTTTACGTCTTTTGTCTGGTTAAACAGGAAAGAGAGCTAAAATTGCTATAGACATACTCTACATAAGTTGGAGCTTTGCTGTGATAATGAAAATTCAAATTAAAATTTAATCTCATAAGCAAAGAAAAAACAAGCTTGGATTTATTTTAATAAACGACAGCATTTAAAAGTTCGACTCTAATCAAAATTTAGCATACTCTTTATTTTGCTAAACTAAAATTCGATTTATTTTTCATTTGGCTGATTAATCCAAATTCTTATGCAGTCCCTTTCAATCCTAACTAATCCCTACCAATTGCGCTTGACGCTGCACATTTTTTTGGGTCTGTCATTTGCGGGTTCCAATTCAAAAAAGTCCCAAAACTATTTAAATTTTATGTGCGGAAGGAAACTGTAATTCAATCGGCATTCCCGAATTGGACAGATTGCAGCCAAACAAAGCGACCAAGGAAAGAACATAGTAGGAGTAAGAGGGAGGACGAGAGACGGAGAGAGAGGGAGAAAGGGTATAGGACATAAAGTAAGAAGAATTATGGCCGAGTGGCTAAAGAAAAAGATTCTCAAGATAAATGGACAGCCGGCTAATACCAATATCCTTTGACAAGATCTACAAAATAGTCAAGCTGTGCTCATTAAACGGTATTTTTGTGGCTGCCCGTTGCCCATTGTATCTAAGAGTTTGCATCTTGTTAGCTGGGCATATATATATATATATATATATATATATGTGTGTGTGCGTGTGTGCGTGTTAGTTGTGTGGGGCGGCGAGGGTGCACATTAGACAACATTTACAGCTTCCTTGGCGACAATTTGCGGTTGGCAAAAGAGATGAGAATGAGCAGGCAGCCAACCAAGAATCTATCCATCTATGCCTCAACTGCCACAGACAAAAAGCCGCCTTTGTTTGCCTTTGGCATTGGGTATGGGTTTTTGTGTGCGGGACTTGGGCCCGTGGGATCGTGCGAGCTGCTCCTGCAGCAGCCGCCTAGCTGAAGTGCAGCACTCGCAGCCGCCGCACGTCGTTGCTCCTGAGCTGAGTGGAAGCAGGCAGCTAATGTGCATCTAATATGAATATGTATCTATTGTTTGAAATACTCAAAGTGAACGGCATTGTTGCAACGCGCCACGCAGCGTGGGACACAGCCAAAGATATTGCAAAACTGCAGATACTGTTCCTTTTGCAGAGCCTTGGGTATATAAATAAATTTAGATTTAATAAACGAGTTGATTTCTTAGTTAGACAGATTATAATTGATCGTTTGCCATACTTATTAAATTTGTAATTTAAAAGAAAAATGATTTTTTAGTATAAATAAAGTTCATATTAATCAATTTAATATATTCGAGATATTTAAGATCGTAGTATAAAAAATTATATATAGTTGATATGTGTTAAAAATATTATTAAGCGAAATCTTAAGTAAGATTAATAATTTGTAATTTATAAGCTGAATTTAATTTATCATATTTATAGCTCCCTTTTGATAAGAATTGTTAAGCAAAAAGATGCTATGACAAATAAATTTTATAGAATTTGTAGCATCAGAGTAAGTTTAATTTATGGAAGAAAATTATAAGTAAAATGATTATGAATAGGAAAATTATAAATGAAATGATTATGAATAACTAGCAAATATGCACAACAATTGCAATTATCAATGGAAAATTCTCAACTTGGCAATCGGTTTTGCTATTCATGCTCAACTAAGCAGCTGGCTGGGTGGCTGACTGGGTGACTGGCCATCTGGTGGCTGTCTTTAATCTCAATCTCGGTTCAGCGTAAACCTAATTGAAATCGTTCACCCTAAAAATTGATGTCACCAAAGATCGTTAATGGTGCACTGCACACACACAGATCAGGACCAAAAGTTCAGCATGGAGCAGCCCATAAGTCGAGCAGCAAAGTTCTACTCAACACCAGAGTTAATCAAGGCATAAAAAAAACACAAAAAATAATGAAATAATGAGTAAAAACAATCACATTTGCCGTTACTATCTATAAGGTTTATATAAAGCAAAAAATGAACATAAAATACAATCTGAGCAAACTCCGATGGTGATAAGGCATATAGACGTAAACATAGTTTATTTAATACATAATAATATGATTATTTGAACGTAGATCATTTTTAAACAAATGCTAATTATTGTCTGAAATTTATTTATTTTTTTCTATGCAATTCTGTTTACATTTTTAGCCTGGCAATTGACAGCTTGTCATAAACAAAACAGACAAACGCTGGCAAAAGTCGACTACGGACGGAGAGCATTGGGCGCTGTGGAACTGTGGGTCTGTGTGTGTGCGTGTGTGGGGGGGGGCAGGAATTGGTTGTTGGGGAGCATATTGAGAGCACTTTTGATGAAATGGACGCACACAAGCCGCCGCTTAAAAGCAGGTCAATCGACCTCGTCCAGCATTTTTAATGGGGGCTTATCAGTCGTTCAAAAGAAACAAAATGCTTCTTATCAACAAACTGTCTGCAGCAGCAGCAACAAAATATATAAAAAAAAGTATATACATATAGAGATATGTACATATATAACAAAGCCAAATGGAATATTCTGGCTCTCTTTGTACTTGTTAAAATATTTTGTTTGGAAATTTTTGCTTTGCTTCTACTACTTATGAATTAATGCATAATGCGTCAAATAAAAAACCTGATTTGAAAAATTGTATACAATTTTTATAAAGTGCTAATTGAAATATTTGTTTAGCTAGAAATTCACTAAGTTACGAAATGTGTGTAAATATTGACAGAATAAATAAAAATTTGTTATTTGTATATGTTAATAAATTGTTTACAACTTGAACTTTGGACTGATGTAGATACTACAAAAATTGGGAAAATTCAATAAAAATAATTATATATTATTTTTATTTAATTTTAGATTATAAGTACAAATAAAGATACTTTTAATATATTTTCATTATATTTCAAATATATTATTAACTGTAATGAAAAGAAAATTAAATCCTTTCATTGCCTAAAGACTTAATAACTAATTGAAAAAACCACACGCCACCTTGGGTTTATTTTCCCCCTTTTTGATTTATATACTTAATATGTAATTCTAATGCGCTATAAGCCGTTGTCATGAGAACGTTTTGTAATAGGTGGGTTTTATATGATATAAGCAAAAAAGCCGCATTGACAAAGGCAAAAAATTACAAAACTAAGTAGACACCCCGCCGCCGACCAACCCCGCTGAAAAGTTTAAGCGATTAGCGCAATTTAGCGAAAATAACACGTAAAATTGCACAGTCGAACGCCTTTTCAATGGCACTCGAAACACACTCATACACACACACACACACACACATACACATAATGACAAGTGCTCGTCTATGAGATAGTAAAAATTGGCAAGGGCTGTGTGCAGCAGGGTTGCCCCGCTGTGAATGAACTAAATGTGGGAAAATCTGTAAGTGTTGCCATCACTTGTCGCACGCCCACGAACGACCCTCGGGGGCTGGGAAAGAGTGTTAAGTGTGTTAAGTCCTTATAGACAATGGCAACAATTGTCGATCATCACAATCCGATTGCTATGCTAATCGCGTCTCATTCATATTCACATGCGAATGCGTAAAACTCAATGAACATTCAAGGACCAAGTCTTAAAAAAAAAAGAAAACACTTTCAATGCCCAGCATCCAGTTTCCGAGTAAGGGACAGGGTTGCGCACAGTAGCTGAGGATTGAAAACAAACAAAAGGCGGCAGCGAAGATCTCGTAATCCTTTCAATGTGCCACTTAAGCCGATCAGGCGTGGCAAACAGCAAACAGAACGAGTCCAAACCCTTGCACACCCATAACCCTATAACCCAGCTCTGGACCCGAAGCGTGCAGGATCAGCAGCATCAGCAGCCTCTGTTGCCATTGTGGACCATTTAGTGTGTGCGGTTCGTCGGCTGTTTAACCCATTTATGTTAGGATCGGAGCTAGCTCGACAAATTAGGGCACTTCAGCAACAGCAACAGCATCAGCATCGGTATCATTATCATCGTCATCTTTGTTCATTTGGGATATCATTGAGTTTGGGTTTGGGCTGTTTTTGTTTGCTTTTTAATGGCCAAGATCAAAATGTTTGCACTGAAGGGTTGATCTTGTTGATCTTCTTCTCCTTCTCCTTTTCTCTTCTTTTTTTTTATTTGGGTATATTTTCTCGCTTTGCTTCTTACTTGATTTATTTGTATCTGCAGCGCTGATCTTGATTTGGGATGCCTGAATGCTCTGGCTCTCGGCTGCTGTCTATTTAGTTTGACTTTTGCACTCTCATCTTTGGTTGGTTTTGGCTTGTTTACTCTTTTGTTGTTCCAGGCTGCACGTGCCAAATGTGGCTACTCAAAGGAGTAGCAGTAAAAAGTAATTAAGTAATTTAACTTGTTTACGATGAAGTATTGAGAATGCAAATGATATAAAGACGACTTGTAACAAATACCTATCTGTATATAATAATACCTATTTGTATATATTTTTGTGTGTAAAAAATAAATATAGAATCCTTAAATATATTTTTTGAGAGTAGGAATAAAGTTCAATAGCATTGGTTACAAATTAATACGATTTACTATAGTACTCTCTAAATTCACTCAAACATTGAGCAAATTTCAGTTATTCTATTTACGACTTTTGAATATCAATATCTTATTTTTACTTTACTGTCTTTCTCTTTATAACTTCCTTTCTCTGTATTTCTCTCTCTCTGTTCCCGAAACGTATTCTATTTGAAATATAATAGATCCTTTTAAGCTAATTATTCAAAGCACAATGCTAAGCTGAACTGCAAAGCTTCCATAAGGAAATCTTTTGATTGATGTTGGCATTGTTTTGGTTTGTCAGCCAGATAAGTTATGCAACGCAATTGCGATTCGAATTACACCTGGAAGAAGAAAAAAAAATTGGTGTACATGGAAAGGCGCAACAAAGACGGAGCAGCCATTTCAATTATCCTGCAGGAGCAAACAGATTATTTTCATAAATTAGACTTTATTAATCATTAAGACGACAGCAGGAGGCATGAGGCAAGCGTCGGCAGACAGAAGATCTGGATGCAAAGCCTATGCTCAAACGGGACACTTGAAGGACAACGAGTTGAGTTAGAGCTGTTGGAAGGGATGCCGCCTGAAAAGGATATTATGCAGTGGTCAGCTTACAAAGTTGGACATTGGTCAGCGCATTGGTCAGTCACGCACGTAATTCTGAAAGTCGCTTGGGACTGGTACTGGCAGCCCGGGACCGGGACACCCAACGGGATCAGAGGTCACCACCGTATTTTTGAGCATTTCTTCTCACAGTACAAGAAACACGTCTACTCGTCCTGCAAAACAGCAGGAAACTTAAGACGTTTTCACGTTGAATTTTAATGATTTTTATATTCAAATTAGCTTTGAGCGCCCTTCCCAAGTGCGCATTTTTTTTTTTTACTTGTTTTATTCATGTTCCAGGGGAGTGTCCGAATCCCAGTTGTCCTCATAGGTCAAGCTGCGCGAATACTTTTCAAAATGGCCCATGTCCCAAGTGCGGTTCGCATTGTTACATTAACGCAAAAAGGGTCAACTCGGAAAGGGCAACAGTTCCTGTTTGGAGCGCATGTGTTGAGTAAAGTCTGAAGCCATTTTGTTGAAATGTGGCCAACCAATGTGTCCTGTAAGCAAGTTAAGTGTTGGAGTGATTGCCAAGTAATTCAGTGGCCACATTGAAACTGCTCTACTTAATTTCTTTAATAATTTAAAATTGAAATAATTTAAAGATTTATTAGCGAGGAATATATTATTCAACAAAAAAAATAATTGGAATTTAAATTTTAAAATACTGACGATATATTTAATATTATATTAATATATTAATATAATATAATATATGCAAAATTTGTGAGTATTGAGAAATTGAGAAATTAAAAGTAATTTATATATAATTTTTATGGATATAATTTATAACGTTTATTGCCAACTCAAATGTTCATCTAACCTTCTGGCTTGTAAGTGCCGTAAAAAACTAATTATCTACTCAAACATCCGGTGCTTTTTCCAAAAAAAAAAATAAAGAAGAAAAATTTTATAGTAAAAAAAAACGTATTCAGGTTAACTTTTGTGGACCTCAGATGTTGACTCGTGTGGATCGTTAAACTTTTTAATTTATATGTTCAAAAAGTTTTTCTAGAGCAGCAAAACCGTCCAAATGATTTTTCATGGTTTTAATGGTTTTTTAACTGCCTGAGCGACGTTTATTTTAATAGCCACATCTTGACCAAGCTTAGTTGACACCTGCAGCTCAATTTGGTGACAACTCTTGAAGCACTCTGTGGCGGGTCTTTATTCCATAAATCTTGCTAATTTTCTCACACCTCTGCCTGGGGGCTTTCGATGAGTGTGTGTGTCTGGGTGTGCGTGTGTATCTGACAGATGCAACTGTGCAACTGTGCAACTGTTGGCACTATTATCGCTCCTAAACACACAGCTTTTGTTTGTTTCTTGTGCAACACTTTGAAATAAACCGCTTGTTTTTCCGGCTGCCGCACTTCTCTGGAAGTATTTACAGGTAGTGCACTTCCGGAACTGCCGCCGGCTATGCCCAACTTTAATGAAGATAAATCTCGTTAGGTATTTCGCTGGAACACTGAAAAGTATCTGTCACGTTCCTTATTCAGTTTGCCAGTTGTATTTTGGTTTGAAATTTCACCTTTTGACACCCAACAGCGACTCTCGCCAAGTTCCGCTTGACATGTAAATTAATAAACTCCAGCCAGAGTGCCCCGTACTGGTAACAGGCGCATAACAGCAGTCAATTATTTGCATCTGAACGTTATATCCGGTTTCTGTAGCCCAGCATCCAGTTACGGCAATATCATCCGTATTATACATACCATACCAGCCAGGCCTGACCAACATTATTAACACTTTCCGCGGCTCTGCACAGCACTTGAACTTGGCTTTCAGCTGTTGTTGTTGTTGTTGTTGTTGTTATTCTTGTTGTTGTTTTTGTAATTTTATATAATTACACCATCAAGTTGACTGATGACACAAATGAATCCTTGTCGCTCCCTTACAACACGATCTGCATAAATTCATAATTTTTCTCTTCTGAGCGCTGCCTCAAAATGCACCCCTTTTCGGTTTCGCTTAGGTTTATTTCCTTTTTTTTATAGGAGTTGACTTTAACAGATATGCGGAATGTCCTCTCATGTGATACTAGAAAGCAAACAATATTTAATTGTAGAGAAAGCTAGTTTCAGAAAACGATGCATTTAACGCCTTTTACGCTAATTATTCAACTAAATGCTTATGTTTAGCAACCTTAAATACTTAATATTTATTAAAAAAAAAAAATTTATTAAAATTAAATTATATTTAACAACCTTAAATATCATATTTTTGTACAGATAAATTTAAAATATGTATAACAATCAAAATCAAAAAAAAAAAGGATTAACAAACCAAACTGACTTTTTACTTCCACAGCATTTTTATAAATTTATTGGCATAAACTAAAGTTTTATATTGCTTTCAATTTAATTTTTTTTTATTAGGTATAGAAGTAGTTTCAACTACATTTATTCTATACATAGAAAGTCGATTTTGTTAATATAACTTTTTGATATTCAAGGTCTTGTGAATGCGTCAAGTCAATTTAAATTCGTGGAGTTATATCTTAGAATCCGAAACACTGATATTATTTTCTTTGCTTTAGAAGAAGTATTTCTATGCTCTCCTGACGGCTGTATTTTTTTTCATCTGAAGCTGTAAAGAGCTCCGAGCTTTAAAATACATACAAATTGACTCGTGCGATGTTTTCATATAAATATCTAGAGAGAGGAAAAATGGTACAAAGTGCCCCCAAAGGTGCTGGGCAATTGTAAAGAACTAAACCATATGGTGTTTGTTATGTGCTAATGCGTTTTGGTCCCTCCATCTCTGGCAGCGTCGATCTGTCATAAGGCACAATTCGAATGTCAAAAATTGTGACACTTCAATTTCTTGCAAAAAAAGAAAAAAAAAATAAAATAAACCGAAGAATGAAAAGAACTAGACGAACCAAATGTGCGACAAATGAACAACGCGCGGGTTTCCTTTTGCGAATGGAAACGAGAATGAGAGTAAAGATGAGGATGAGGATGAGGAAATGTGTAGGTGCAGCCGTCGCAGCCGGGCAGAAGGACATGCGACTGTCACTCGCGCGTTGTAATGCGTCAAAAAGACACACACACACACAGTGAGCGGCTGCCACAAAACGAGGCAAAAGAGCTGAAGTCAAAGCAAACAAAATGAAATGCAAGCACAGAAAAATTAAATTGAAAATTTCAACGCAGAGCATCCAGGTTGCCACAGTTGACTCTTTTGATACAAAACTCAAACACACACACAAATACATACACACACACACACACACAAATACACACACACACTTGTACACTTTAGTAGACATGATTTTCAGGCTGCCTTTTGCTCATTGAAAAAATGTTGATTACAACTTCGAGGCAACAAACACAACAACAACAACAACAACAATATATAAATATATAACATCAACAGCACACGGCGACATATGAGCTCGACATTTCCGCCTTTGAGACCGCAGACGCAAAAGGACATGCGCCAAAAAAGGAGCAACGGAAATGAAATGAAAAAAAAAAACAAATAATAAAACGCGATTCGCAATGGAAACGAAATGTCGGATTTGCAGACTGCCAGACTAAAAAGCACCAAATATATGTGCATTATGGTAAAACAAATTTATTAAAGAAATGTTTACAATAAAAAAATTTAAAAAAATTACTTTTCCAATCGGTTAGAAGCTGGTACTTTTTTATTAAAGAATCCTTTAAGTCAAAAATACGAGAAGTTAATCTTATAATCAAAAATTAATAAAGAAAAATACGTATTATTTTTATACTCATTTGTCAACTTTTAATCAGAAGTCTATATACCCAATTACTTTTATACAAAAAAAAAATATATATATATATATATAATATAAGTTTGCATGTCTGCGTTGGCTTGGCTTTGTTTACTGTAACTGGAACGAGTTGTCAAGTAGCACTGCGTCAACCTGGAGCATTGACACTTAAACAAAATGGCGACGCTCGTCATGGCGCTTGACTTAAAGAGCTGATGAAAATATATAACTCAGTGAGGACGCTCACCTGTGCCGGACGCAGGACACTGGACGCAGGCGGTCCAGTAAAAACAGGACACACTTCAAGCGTCGCGACGCCAAAACAAACAAAATTTTTAATATAGTAAAAAAAAAAGAGAATCGAAATGGAAAAAAGTACAAATCACATTTCCTGTGCAGCGTCAACTTCCTGTTGTTGAAAAATCTCCAAGTCACTTTTTCACACGGCGGTGACGGCGTTGACGCTGCTGTCATATGACAACTGAAAAATCAAACGAACCTGCCACAGCTGGCCGCAACTTTGATGTTGCATGCAACGTCGTCTATTTTCCGCTGTGTGTCGCTTAATTGTCAGTCAGTCACTTAGTCAGTCAGTCAGCCAGCAAGTCAGTCGAGACTCAGTCAAGGTAGCTAAAGTCCTGGTTTGGTCAGTCATGCACTCAATCAGTGGCTGGGCAACCATAGCGTCCAGGATAACGAACCAAACAACAGCACCAACATGACTCAGGACTTGTAGCCACACACCCCTTACAGTTCACAGTCCACAGTCCTCTCACCCTCACACAAAACGTTGCAGGAAGTTTGACTTCCTAAGCGGAACTTGCAGCATTATCCTTCTATGGGAATTTCAATGTTGCACTAGGGGGAGTCCTGTGAAGCGAGGACCGTGCCCAAAACATACTGTTTATGTTTTATGAGTGCGCTAAATACATTTATAACCCATAAGAAGCAGGAGATTAATTGATTAAAATAAAAAAAAAATAATAATTCATAAAAATAAAACATGTTTATTAATTCATATTTTATTTACCCCCATCCAAATACATTTTTTAATACATATTTTTTTTAAATAGAAATTGAGTCTGCCTAAAAATGTGTTCAAAATGTTACCATTAACAACATAACAAAAAAAAATCAACATCTTGGCCCCAATCAGCGTTGGAAATCAACCTGCAGTAACCTGCCAGACACAAATTTGTCGAATTTGTTTGCCATTAAGTATAAACATTAAAAAAGTCCATTATGAACTAAACGCACTTAAGTTAATGCCCCCCAAATGAAAACCACACCTGCCAATTTTGCCGACCGCCCGCCAGCCCTCCCGCAGAACGAGCCCAAAATTGTAAGCCCAAATAAATCTGGCATGAAGATGCTTGACATTATTCAAAATACGAAACTACAAAATTCCACAAATGCTTGAGGAGGAGTCGAGTTGGGCGCACAGACAAGCAAATGATGCGATAATGCCACGCCTACCCCTACCAACCGCCCTCCCCCCTTACCAACCAGCAGTCGAAAACATGTTGAGCAAAAAAGGCAATAAAATTTAATGTCAAATGCAAGAGGAGCCCCCAGACCCGGAGTGGAGACAAAGACATAAACGACTTCATTTTATCTTAATGTGCCAATAAATTTCCGAAAGACGAAATCTCTGCCAAAAACCAAATAAATTTACTAATACCGAAAATTAACACACAAGAACGACACAAAAACTCCCCAAGACAAAATGAAATGGAGCGCCAACTTGACTCTCGAGTGGCATGTGTGGCATCAAAGAAATGCAATTAAGGCCGAAAGAACGGCCGTGGAGAGAGGAGAGAGAAGTGGAGCAGAGCAGAGCAGCGCAGAAGTCCAAAATCAAATGATATCTCAAGTGTTTAAGTAGCTAAACGCTCTGACAACTCGGAAAAGTTATGGCACAGCCTGCAACTGTTGATGGCGCGTGCTGCCAGACAGCGTACACGCCCCCCTTACGCCTACGCCCACGTTCAAATGCACATCCACATCCACGACTACGTCCACGCCCTAAGTATTCTGTCAACACACAGCACAACTCTGCACAGATCTGCCCAGAAGAAAGGGAAAGAGATCGCCACTTGAGGTGCTTCAATCGAGTTTTATGTGGACGCGAGGAGCGCGTGTTGCAATTCCTGTGGAGCGAGCAGAGAGATGCAGAAACAGCTACTGTTCCCTTAAAAGGGTTCAGGGCTTGTGCTCATAAATTTGATAGATCTCAAGTGTTATTCGACGGGGCATATATAGAAACTATTTAGAGCTCTGCCACCTGAGGTTAGTTTGAGAAAGATTCGAAGTTCGTGGCAGCAATTCATTTGAATGGTTTTCGAAATTGCATTTTGATATCATTTTTATGACCAACTGATGGAAAAATGTAATAAATATAATATTTATGGATTGATGTGCAGCCAACAGTATAAAAATAACTCAACCAATAAAAATTAATATGAAATTTTCAAATTAACTCACCAGATAAATATCAATATAAAATTTTAAAATTACAATTTTTAACTGGCCAAAAACAGCAAAAAAAAAACTACAGCAACTTTAATGCATTTCTTTACTTTTCATTTTATTCTTTTGCATTTGCCTTTCGACTGACCTTCCCTGTGCGTGCGTCCTTCTTCCAGTTCCACCCTTAAAGTGTGTGTGCTTCCAAGTGTTGCAATCTCATATGCATTATTTTGCATGTCTGGCGATTTGGCTATTCAGGCGTAAAGGTCAAAAGATCAATGTTGACAGAGTTGTAATTTCCAAGCAGGCAGGCAGGCAAAGGGAAGTTTTCACTGCAAAATAATGCCTGACATTTTCACATTTACTGCTCTGATTTTTCCCTATTCTTTTTGGATTTTGAAAATTTATGCAGAGTTTCCTTTTGTCCAGCGTCTTAGACGCTGATTAGGCGTGAAGTCGGCATTTGAATACGATTTTGCTGTTTTTGTTTTTAGATGACAGCATTGAAATATATTCTGGCGGGAAAAATCTAGAACTGTTGCCAGGTGTACTTAGAGCAAAAATACTCAACATTTATTATCAATTTGACTAAATAGATAACTGAAAAATATTACAAATCTGTTAATAAAATAATGTTCCTTTTTTAAAGTTTTGTTCAATAAAAGTGTAAAACTTTCTATATTATAATTTTTTAAAGTAGCTGAATTTTGATGTCAAGAATTCACTAAAAAAAATAATTTAGCTCAGTTTCCGATTGTAACTTTATTTTGATGTAAAGAAACTATAATAACCATATTTCAATTCACTATAAAAAAAATTAGTTGACTCAGTTTTTAGTTGTAATTTTATTTTCTGTAAAAAAAAATACTCTGAAGGTCAACGACAACTAATTAAGGTTATGTATACCCCAGATACAATGCCTGCCAGAATTCGACGCCTTATTATGATTGCGTGAACAAAAACAACAAGTTTGAGAGCAAATTTTCTTACCCCACAAAAAAAAAAAACGTAACACACTTAAAAAATTTGCAAACATGTTTTGCATACAAAAAACCGATCATCAAATATTCACACAATCGAAAATTACCCAAAATGCATTTAAGAAAATGCAAAAATCTTGAGGGAAATCAGCAGGAGAAATGGTTCAGCAATTGTCCAGCTGCATTCACAGTTACCTGAGTTACCCACAGCACCCTCTGCTGTCCAGATCAGATTTATTGTGGTACACATGAAAGTAGAGCAGAGATCTGGGGTTTTAGGTATGTGCGAAAATCTACCCCATAATTCAAATTCAGTTCACAAATTAAAGTTTTAGCGCACAAAAGGAAGCGAATTTCCAAAAATGATTCGTTGTTTGTTTATTTGCGTATCGAAATACTTGCAGTTCGCATTTACCTAAAAGAATTGAATATGCATAAATCTTTATTACACAAATGAAAAATATTTCAGGTCAGTATCACTCGTAAATTCACATATTTTTATACTAAAACTTCAACTAGTACAAGTATAATTTTTCAACTGATTGAAACTGATTAATTTGGTTGGCATTTGACAGACGGAAACGTCATGTTGCCTCAATTTAATATAATAATTTGTGTCATAAAAGTTAGTTACAGCGGGAATTGAATGTCTGTCAAACATGTGACATTTCCAAATTAGTTAAATCTCAACTGTATATATAAAATAACTTGAACCCAAATGCCAAACAATACAGAAACTTCAATTTCTGAGCGCATTGCGTGCTTTTTGGGGCGTCCATTGTTTTGATGACATGCCAAATGGCCTAAAGCTTATGGTTAATGCATTCTGATATGTTCATATGACATGTTACCTGTCAGCGAAAGCGTAAATTGCCTTCAGTGTAATGACAGGTTCGTATTTTCACCCATTTTTCTAACCGGGTGTGTGTTTGCGTGTGTGCTGCAAGGGCTTCTCCGGCGAGTGGCGCCACTTGCTAGGGGAAAAAAAAGTCACAAATTTTCAGCTCGTCTGCAGCTTAACTAGACCACATAATTGTTGCACTAAATACAAAATTACTTAATGGTTTTAGAATGGTGATTTAATTAGAACGAAAATGAGTTGAATAAATAAATAATAAACTCAATTTTCACTTCCCATTTTTAGTAAGAAATTTCTAATAAAGAAGCGAAAATTAATTAAAATATAAAATTCCGAATCGTATTAGAAAAATGTATCTAAGATAAAAAAATCTAATTTTATTGATATGTGCTAATGTATTAAGCTTAAAATATTTAATATTTTTGAGTTTTAATCATTATCAATTTTCTTCCATACGAGAATTCTCTGTAAAAGATTATAAACTGAATATGTATATACAGAATAATAATTGCACAGTATAAAATACTTTTGTATCTACCTCACACTTATTTATAAGTATTTATTAAAAAATGCGAATAACCTCATTAATTTTTTTGGTAAATTCATTCTACTAACCTTTATACTTGAAAGGCAATTTAAAAAAAGTATTGTTGCTTTTGAGTGACGAGATTTTTGAAATAAAAACGCAGATTAAACCGAAAATTCGCACAAAGTGATTTCTATCTTCTGGCAACAACATTCTAGAATGCTGACCGATTTAATTTGGATTATTTTGTTAACTCTATGGATATTTGTGCTGTGGAACCGTCGGAAATACTATAAGCTGATATTAAAGTTACCAGGCTCAATTGGATATCCTGTAATTGGCATCTTACACCGATTTTTCACCAAAGAAGGCAGATCCTTCATTAATGTGTTTGGAAGGGAAATCGAGAAATGGGGACCGGTTTGGCTGTGCTGGTTTGGGCCAATGCCTCTGTTAGTGGTTAGCGATCCCCAGATAATTCAGGAAATATTTACTTCTCCTCATGCCACGAACAAGGCTCGTTGGGGCTATAATGGTTTGCGACGAATTATTGATAATGGCCTAGCTGTCAAAAAAGGTAATTATTTAATATATACTTGTTATTTTAAC
Organism: Drosophila longiperda; assembly: GCA_035042125.1. Taxonomy (NCBI): domain Eukaryota; kingdom Metazoa; phylum Arthropoda; class Insecta; order Diptera; family Drosophilidae; genus Drosophila; species Drosophila longiperda. The sequence goes on from JAWNLV010000003.1 coordinate 3,271,512, forward strand.
TAATCTTTATTCTACGCAAGATCCCTTGTGGAGTAAACATCGCAAGGCATTGAATCCCGCTTTTGGACACAATATTTTAATCAGCTTTTTGCCCATCTTCAATAAGGAAACGGATGCTTTGCTTCTGGAACTGGATAAGCTGGTTGGTATGGGCGAGAATGTTTTGCTTACACAATTAAAAAATCAGAATTTAAGAATAGCAACTCGTAAGTGACAACCAAATTATTTGAGTTGATTGCATTTTGAAATTTTTAACATTTACAGAAACCACAATGGGCAGCGATATAAAGAATGAGCCAATTTATAAAAATAATACTTTGATGCATAGTTATAATCAGTAAGCGCAGATTAATCTAATATAATACATCGAATAATGCTTAACTTATTTTCCGCAAAAGAATTTTAGAAATTGGATCAGAAATAACGCATTCTCCTTGGCTGGACAACAAACTGATGCGATTCTTATTTGGAGTAGAGAACATTTTCAATGATTGCCATTCGACAATTCGACAACTTATTAAAAAGGTTGATAAAAAGAAAAAAACTTTACATAATTCTAGTATTTATTTTTTGTTATATTCAGTTTATTAACATGACACTGGAGTCAGATCTGCCACCCGAGAGCAGAAGCAATACATTTATAAACCTGACAGTTGAGCATCTTAAAACTGGAGTTCTCAGCTATGAAGATGTGGAATCGGAATGCCATACAATTGTTGTAGGAGCATTTGAGACGACTGCATTTACCCTGATCAATATCTTAATGTTGTTGGCCATGTATCCAGAACATCAGGAAAAGGCCTACGAAGAAATAAAATCAGTATTCCCCAATAGAGAAGATTTCAAAGTTACCTATGAAGATATACAGAAAATGGAATATTTGAATATGGTAATCAATGAGAGTTTGCGGCTCTTTCCAATATTTTCGTTAATAGGCCGACAACTAAATCAAAATGTTCGAATATCAAATGGAGTTGAGTTGCCCAGTGGACTGCAAATTTTTATTTGTATTTACCACTTGCATCGCAGAAAGGATTTATGGGGTCCTGAGGCAGATGTCTTTAATCCCATTAACTGTACACCTAAAAATCTGGAGAACAAACATCCATATGCCTATATACCTTTCTCAAAGGGCAAGCGGAATTGCATAGGTAGAAAAATAATCTATATATATATAAAATATATCTGATTTAGTATTTTTTTTGTTTTGCAGGTTGGAAATATGCATTGATATCGATGAAAGTTACTTTGGCGAAAATTTTGAGGAATTATAAATTAAGCACAAGTACTCGTTTTGAAGATTTAATTATCGTTGACTATATGGCGCTAAGATTTCAGGATGTGCCTATGAAATTGGAACGAAGAACTTGTTGATTATATAAATATAAAAATGTTTATAATTTTATTAATTCTTTTTGGGGATGTGTTCTAATGTTGTCTATATAAATATATTTTATTTAATATTTTAATATATTTTATTTAATATTTTAATATATTTTATTTAATATTTGGTAATTAAATGACATCTAAAACTTCTAGATTTTTATATCTTTATCTACTTATTCTGCATAACTCTCACTTTTTAGTTGTCGAAGAACTTGTCTAACTTAGTCAGTTGCTCAGACAGTTACTCAATAATCAAGAAACCATTCTTTGGTAGCTTAAACAAGACAACAATAACAACAACAACAATAACAACAACAACAAAGAGTGAGTGCTGAAAGGCCTTATTCGTAAGTGGCAAAACAACTGGCTGATATGTCTGTAAATGTTATGCTCGATTGGGGATCGGCAACACAAATCACCGTCTCGCTGGCGGAGCGTGGACGCGCCACAGATCACGACAGTTGCGAATGTTGACAGAGGGGCGGCGGTGTTCGGGTTTACTTTTGAGCATGCAAAGTAAGTTACATACAGATGTAGGAACCGACTTGACAGAGTGGTTGCACAGTCGGATGCAGACACAGACAGGGAGATAAAGATGCGATAAATGCTGCGCAAAAGCATCTACAACAGTCATCGATAAGTGTGTTGCAGACAAGAGAGAGAGTGAGAGAGATAGAGACACATATATATATATATATATATATATATATAGATGAAGATCATGTGCGAAAATGTGGGACAGCGTCAAAGACGCGAATGCACTGGAGGCACTTGACAGGGCCGAAATGAAGAAATAATTCCATTGAGTTGGCAACTATGTGGGGAATCTTAAGCGAGACGAAATTAGACAAGCGTCGTGATTTACGGTACCCTTAAATCACATGACAACACACACACACACACACACACATACACACACGCACACACACACAGAAATGTATATTGAAAATCGAAATGAAAACTCGACTCGATGCAATAAGAAAATGCGTTGTCGATCGCAAAAGTCTGCGCCGCACATGTGGCATGGAGGCGCTGTGGCAGCCAGGCAATGATAATGTTCATCATGATCTGCTGCTTCTGCTGATGATGATGATGATGATCGGCGTTGCTCTGTTGACGACACAATCGATCGTTGCTTCCGCTGTACAAATCCAGCATTGCTGATTTATGGCGCAAATTCGATCGTAGCAGAAACTTTGGAGTTTAATTTACCCGCTCAAATATCAAAATAAAATCGAAAACTCAAAAACAAGAAATAGCACAAAGATCAAAGCCCATCCAAATCCAAGTTGGACAGCCACCAACATTTTATAGGCACTTATTTCCTTACTTGTGGTAATTTAATATGCTCGTGTTTGGCATTAAGTCATTGATCATTTTGGGCATTCCCCAAGCCATAAACATGAATTTTGTATTTCAACTAAACACTATTTGCTATTTTGGCCAAAACTTAATAGTCATTCAGCTTCCGCCTTAAAAAAGTAACTTTTGCTTTCTGCTTCAAATAATACTCAAGTCTCCACAACACCACAAATATTTCACACTATTTATTAACATGTTAACGATTGAAATAATAATTTGTTATTAAAACTTCACAATATATAAAAAATACTCTTTCTTTATTATCGATAAGATGATTGACCATAAGAATATTTGTCGTTTTCAATAATTTTTTCTTAATTATTTATTTTATTTATTTATTTACAATTAACAATTATTATTTGCTTAAAATAGTGTTCAATTTATGTTTACCAACAAAAAAAAAACAATTTCATATGAATTTTTTTTTGCGTCTTAGTTTATTTTCTTGATTATTGACCCTTGAAATTTGAATAATTTGTGCAGATATTTTTGTAATAATTTTTACTTAATGACACATTTTAACACGTGTATTTTGAAGCAGTTTTCAAACTTATTTGCATAGTTATTGTTCGAAACTTCAACCAAATCCATAATCAAAACACAAATAAAGTTAACCAGTTTAAGAGTTGGCTTAAACTGTGTGAATAGTGTGAATAAAATGATTTGACTTTTAAGTGATTAAAAGATCACAATTAGTACTAACCTAATTTAAATGGAACAAAAGTCCCCAAAAGATCAACACATAAAAAAGATTTTAGGTTTTTTGCATAAGCTGAAAAGAAATCAAAATAAATTTTAAGCCAATTGACTCATTGGGCAAAGAAGCTTAAATAAATTTTAAATTACAACCCGTTTTTTTATTGACTTATTTAGTTTGTCATCAGGCAAGACAAAGCTGAAACTAAAAAGAAAAAAAAAAACAAATAAAAAAACCGCAAAGATTCAAATTGTGTTTTTGTTTACACGCTTTATTTTCGAACTTGTTTTTTTTGTTGGGGGAATTTTGTAGAGATTGTTCTTGAATTCCATTAATGTCAACACGATAAACATGCGAATCTGCGACTATAAAAGCAAAATCTTGACCAGCATCAAATCACAGTTCGATTTGGAAATTTGTTAACTTGACAACTAATTTAAAGAAGAGCGAAAAAAAATGCGAGCCGTAATCTTGTTCGCCGTGATCCTTGGAGCGCTTTTGTCTCTGGCCTATGCCCAGCTGAAGGCCGAAGAAGAGGAGCAGGTGCGTGAAAAGCGCCAGTTTGGCTTCCCGTTGGGTGGCTTCGGCGGCTATGGCGGCTATGGCGGCTATGGTGGCTATGGAGGCCACAGAAGGGGTGGCTATGGAGGCTATGGCGGCTATGGTGGCTATGGAGGCCACAGAAGAGGTGGCTATGGAGGCTATGGTGGCTATGGAGGCTATGGTGGCTATGGCGGCTATGGTGGCTATGGAGGATACCCCGGTGGTTTCTACGGCTAAAGTGTTATTAATAAATAAAACTTAAAATTAAAACGGCATTTTTGTTTACACCTTAAGTTGGTCATAATATGAGTGAATCATTGGTCAGAGTAGGTACAAATATTCCTGGCCAGCAATTGATTTCTGATAAACCTGAATTTTGAAGTCAATCATTTTGCCACTTGCTAATATTTAAGTGTTTTGTTTTCTTTTTTAATTACTTTTCGTTTAAAAAATTGAACTGCTAATTAGATTAAATAGCTTTCAATACTCTGAAATTGAAATTTTCCCAACATCTGCACATTCTCATAAAAAACCGATCGTTGTGTAAAAATGGATCGGAACTTGACCTCGCCTGTTGCAATGTGTTGACCCGCACTAAGTTGTTCGTGCCTGTTGCCTCAGTATCTGCAGGAGAATATGTTTTAAAAATAAATAACAGCAAATCTCCATTTATTTATTAATCTATGCCTGCAGTCCCCCTGACAGTATGCCGCCTGCACACCCCCTCACACACCTCCTGCTCCACCTACTAATTAGTTGATTTTTGTGTGTGTGCCTTCTGTTTGTTTATGTTCCAGAGCTGTCACAAGTCAGCATCTACTCCTCCACGGAACATTTGGAGCATTTGCAGGCACGTCAGACCAACCAGAGTGGAATCACAGAGTCTGCTCGTTGCTGCCACATAGAGGGGCAGTGTGTGTGTAGGCGTCTCTTTGTGTTTGCTGCAATTATCACGTACGATTGTCATAATTATCATTTTAATTTTTATTAGATGACCTTAGGTTGCCATCTCTTTTTTTTGTCTGTCAACATTGTTTGTTGTTTTTTCTGATGCCCGGCTAGCAACTGCGTCTTAAAAAAGAAATACAAAGAAATATTTCAAATATTTTGTTTGTTTCTACAAGTAAACAAAGCAAACCGCATAAATTACCTTTTTTTTGTTTATTTCAACATTCAACTATTTTAATACATATTCATACTAATTACGTACATGACTTTGGTTAGTTTTGAAACTTGGAAAATCAATAGATTCGTTCAAATCTTATTTGAATTTTATTGGTATGTTTAATTTATGCAATTTAGGGTGAAAGGTTCTAAACAAAATATGTAAATAAATTATTAAAATCAGCTAGTTTCAGCCAATGAATTGGCGATTTTTATTTTTGCACTAATTTTGAAAAGTGACACACTCCAGCTCACATAAATAGAGACACACTGAGGCAATCAAGTTTTGCAACATATGCGTTGAGTACGCAATAAAATCCATTCATGCCACAAACTGGGACTCTTATTGGTCTATATCTGTTCTGTTGATTAGATTAATGACGTATTAATCCCGCTAATAAACGTTGAAGTCAATGCAAATAAAACTCCCCGCAAATAAAAACCGGAGAGCAACCCTAATCAAGGCGGGGGCATATTAATTTTGCGCCAATTTCGTGATGGTTATCGGGTGTGGCCTGTGGGCCAAATGGTTGCACATATTCCACGTCGTAGTCGTATTTAAATTCGTATTCATATATTGTGGCAGCAACTGGCAAGGACTTGCCACGGTGCCGCCCCCTGTTTAGCTGTGTCTATTGTTTAATTGTCAATAGACATCGGCTTCTATCAATATCATAAAAGCTAATATTTTTCGGTTGGCTGAGCGAGTCCTGCGAGAGGAGCAGGAACAGAAGCAGGAACAGGAGCGGGAACAGGAGCTGCTGACAAACTGACTTGTGGGCATAAGTAACCGCAAAACATCCCCCCGCATTAATCCCACCGGATATGCTCAATCAAAGCTCAAAGTGTGCGTGCTGGAGTGAGGTGTGAGCAGGACGAGGGTCCTGTCTAGAAAGGTCGGTCGGTCGGTCGGTGGGTGGGTTTGGTCTGGTTGACTCGGTGATACGGGGGTTGCTTGTTGTCATTGAAAATCGTCGTATTTCATTCATCATTTTTCGCCTTTTCAACGCCAACACAACAACCCCCGAGGCCAGAGTTAGTTAAAGTTAGGTTGTCCAGGACCTCAACCTCAACACGAACCCAAACCCAAGTGCCGAGTGCACAACCTGACTTTCGTCAGGCGGGCATGTTTTGATATTAAAATTGCGTAATTATAATTAACCACATGTGGGTTTGAGGCAACGGAGGGTTTAACGTGTCCTCCAACTGTTTCCGCCTCATCTTTCGATCATTTGATGACTCGCTTTTGTCACGAGGTGTGTTGGCGGAAGGAAGAAGCGCGTCGGTTGCCACACACACACACACACACACACACACACACACACGCGCACACACATCACTTGCTGCTCATGTGTCACGTGCGGTGTGCGGGCCACATGGTAACCGATATGCGGATTGTCGCACCAGGGGCATAATCCATAATTTAGCATACTGCCAAGCCAATTGATATTACCTTGCCGTCATCCGATTGTATCTATCTGTGTGCACCACGTGATTAAGCCCAAATATTAAATTTAATTACTGCAGGATTGCCTGAGAACTACTTTTACTTTTTGCTCAGTTCCAAACTCAAATCTTTGCTAATAGTGGGTTAGGCCCACAAATCTTTAATTGTAATTAAGCATGGGAATCAAAGTTAAAGATAGAGAAAGAGAGAGAGAGTGAGGGAGAGAGAGTGAGGGAGAGAAGTAGAGCCAATAAAATGACTATGTTGGTCAGGAGTAGGAGTCACATATGAAATTCCAGGCGGGCACACATCTGAATGCTGTGTAACCAAGGAGAAGCGAAGCGAGCTAGCGGAGATTACAAACGTGTGGCCATTAGTTAACTTCAGCTTTGATTGATTTCAATTAATCTTGGACGCGTGTAATTAATCATTGAACACTTTAATATGGTTAACAACTCTTGACCAAGCAACGGTTAAAAAGGTTCAACGAGCCGCTGACTTCTGAGGCGCGTCAAGACAACCAGACAACCAGACAAGACGGTACCAAACGGTGCCCCCAAACCCAACTGACAAAGTGACTTACCAGGTGGGGAGTTGCAGTTGCTGCTCAGACTCTAGCCAAGAGACCCCAGAGCTATAGCTGCACTGGAAAAAATCTTGAACTAGAAAACTTTTACGTTAAATAGAAACCATTTCATTTTTAAGTGCATTATTTTTTTTTTTTGCTATTTTAAAATAATATTAAAATTGATTATAACATATTTTGGACATAACAAATACAATGAACATTTTTTATTATAAATTAACATATAATTTTTTATTATTATAACAAATAAATTTATATATTATTTTGCACATCATATTATAAATTCATTTTATATTTTTTATTATTATAACATTAATTTATGTATTATTTTGGACAAAACAAATACAATGGACATTTTATTATAAATCAATATTTTATTTTTTATTATTGTTACAATTAATTTATAAATTATTTTGGACATAATAAATACAATAAAAATTTTTTTATAAAAAAATATATTTTTTTATTATTATTACAATTAATTCATAAATAATAATAAATAACAAATACAATGGAATTTTTATTATAATTTCATATTTTATTTTTTGTTATTAATACAATTATTATTATTTTTTTTTTTAGATACAATAAATACAATGGACTTCATATTTCAATTAAATTTGCTCTCCTGTTTATATACATATTTTTTCTGAGTGTGCTTGCCAAGCCGCAGCCGCCATGTGCAGCGTTTAAGAAAAATGACCAAGTTTTGAAAATGCGTTGGAGTAACGAACCCAAAAATATTTTTATGCTAGAGTGTTTTGGCCGAGAGGCAGGCCGGCTAACAATCTTAGGCCCAACAACCAGACTCAGCCTCAGCCTCAGCCCCATACTAATTGTAGTTACACTTCTCGCCAGTTGGAGTTGGAGTTGGAGCGTTAGGCGGATAGCGGCCAGCGATTGATGGCTATCAATGCCCATGACTTATGGACCATGTCCAGTTTCAGTCTCAGTCAGCATGCAGCAGACAGCAACTGGAAATTCATCTATGTGCCACATTTGCTTGGCCGAACTCTGCAGTCTCTTAGCATTTTTTGCGTATTGATTTTTCCCATGGCTCGCAGACTTGGCAAATAGCCATAAGCCAAGGAAATCATATTGCGATTATATTTCTAGTGGACTTGCGGTTAGCTCATCAGTGGGTAAACGGGACACGAAAGGTGCCACTAAACGAGGCCAGTGTGTGGTTAACTTAATCCGACTTGATTGAAACTTTTAGAGTAAATTGAGCCTCATGTTGAGGGATATACAAGCAAATGAATGGCTATAATATTATTACTATATTAAGTCAAATTTTGTAAATGGTTGAATGTTGAAGATATAAATTAAGTTATGGTTTCTTCAGTTTTTACCATATTTGAACCTATCTAAACAATACCAATACAATAATTGTGGAACAGTTGAGGTTAACCATCGAATTGGAATCGAACGAATTTCACACATGGGCGCTAATGAATTTAATGAAGTCATTTTTCTTTAACCGATTAACAAAACTACTTACAACAGCGACCGGTCCGCCCCTGCCCCTGCTCCAGCCACTGCCCCTGCTGCGGCACTGTTCCGCTCAACTCCTTCCTCGATGCCTGCTGCCACATGGCAGCACGTCACTTAGAACAAGCGAGTTCATAATTTCGCATCATTAATCATGCCTAACAAAGAGATCTCCTTGCCGCGATGGAGTCGTCAGGGGTGGAAGGGGGGGTCTGTAGGGTTGGAGTAGGACAATCGACTCCAACTGATGCGCCGATTGACAGCTACCAAAGTGGCCGGGCGAAAGTAATTTGAGCTCGAGTTGAGTTTCGAGATTTGCTGCCGTGGAATTAAAAAACAATTGTTAATTATTAAATTTTAAATTTTTACACACTTTGCCGCAAATGAGGCTCATCAGCGCATGGGGCCAAAAGTAGCAGCAGCAACAACAATAACTTGAGTCTGTTGTGGCACAACTTGAGGCCCAATCATCGACTGTGTTGCGGCCGACACCTCGCTGATGAGATCATTCATCAAACTTCCAAACTCCAAGGCGGGTGAAATGAGTTGCCATTGTTGAGCTGCCTCCACAGACAAAAACATTCACCTCAACTTGGAGACTCTTTTTATTTTTTTTATTTATTTATTTTTTTTTGTTTCTCAGCGTTTGACTTTGACTGCTTAATTATCGCAGCGAGCAACAACTTTTTATTGTTGTTTGTTGGCATCGAATTTCAACTCAATCAAGTTGCACATAATTTATTTTATTTATTTATTTATCATATTTTACTTAAGCATTATGCAGCACTTCAACAAACTAAGTAATACAATTTATTATTGATAACTGTGCATTGGTTTATTTATGTATGTAAATAATTAATAATAAAATAATAATAAAATAATAATAAAATAAAATATTAATAATAACAAAACTATTTATTAAAATTAATGTTTGACGAATAGTTAATTTTTTTATTGCATTTTTTAATCTATTAAAATGCAGATTTGTTTTAAATTATTATGCAAAGTAGCTACAAATATATATATATATACATATACATATATATACAAAATATAAATGAACATTAAAATCCGTTTAAGATATTTTATATTTAAAATACAATTTTTTCTCAGTGTTTGCAACTTATTTTCACAACTTGATCACATAATAAAAATAACGATGGATGTATTTTAATGAAGTATAACTGAACACCTATTTAATTATTATTATTATTGTTATTAAATTGGGGTCTTGTGCACTGCGATCTATTAGATCTACTGTGCCTCCTTCTGAGCTTATAGCTCCTCCATCAACCCCAGTTCCTGAACGAATGTCAGGATCTTTGATCGGTCAGGGATTCTTGTCATTGACATTCATAACATGCATTCCTAGGATGCTGCATCTTTTCCTGGCTAGGGCGATACATCCTGTTAGGATGTGAGTTGAGGACTCCTCCTTGACTTTACAAAACCTACACTGATTGTTACTATAGATACCCATTTTGGACAGGTGGCTTTTACACCTTTATAAAGGTAGCTGAAATATATTAATACTTTTACAATATTAACCAGTAGATTTAAATCTTCTAGCTTTTTATTCATAATAATTTCTCATTTTACCAAATGTTGACGAAGAAAACACGCAAAAAAAAAATTACATTCTTTGAATAAATGGTCAAAATGGAAAAGCGAACAAAAAGGGAATAAAGCGCATGAATGCAGCAGACCGCAAAGCGTTGCGCTTCATTAAAATCGGATTAAAGTCCTTGTTGCAAGCTGGCGTTGACCAATATCCTTGGGCGCAATTCCCACGCTGACCAAAAAGGACACAAAACTCCAAACAACAAATCTCGGCGTATGCAAAAACTAAGCTAAAGATTGAAATGCGTATAAAATCGACCCAAAATTCAAAATCAACCCCCATAAAATCTTAGAAAACTAGGTCCAAGCGGCACCAGGTATGCATGCCACACAGTGTGGAACCCTTTATAATTTTTAAGAAAATCAAGCAGAAAATTTACGCAAAATGTAAGAAAATGAAAATTGATTTCGAGCTGACCAGATCAGATCGGGGTTCTACTCTATATAGGGGGTTGAACTTGTCAACGTTCATCCTACGGCACAAAGGTTAATTTTCTTATACACGGGGTCAATGCTGGACACTCGTATATAGCAGCAGCTACCTGAATCCTGTCCAAGAACAGCATCAGTTTTAAGATCTTGCCATTGTCTGCTGCTGCTGCTGCTGCGAACTCTGACCTTTTGCCTGTAGCCGCAATTAGGTTGCCGATTTTAAAGGTCAAAATTTATACATTTGAATATTTTGCATTAAAATTTCATTCCCTACAAAAACGAAACGTTGCGTTTCCGAGTACTCTGTATTTATATAGTTGGTCTGGGTTTGGGTTGCATCGTTGAGTCCGCCCCATTTGGCTGACCCGAGGGCAACCGATTTGAATATGTGCTAATGATTTGTGACATGTTCTTCAGTTTGCTTTTATCGCAAATGTTTAATTCATGGGGGCCTTGGACAATGCACGCTATATGTGACCAGGAGAGAGGGGGAGAGAGGGAGAGAGAGGGAGAGAGAGAATATGTTTGTATGTAAATATATATATATATATGGGGTTGCACTTGGGCTTGGTCGAGACACATAAATAAAATTGGGCGTTTTAGTTGCTCATACTAAAAAGGGGGAGGCTCGTATGTAATTACTGACAAGCACACACAAACACACACAAATACTCACAAACACACACACACTCTCACACACACACACACACACACTGAAACACATATGTGTGTGAGACCTTTGACATGCGCGCTCGAAATACATTTCGAGTGGAGCACAAAAGCACATTTTGTGTACTTAAATAGTATGTTTGCTGTAAATTGGATATATACAAGCATACATATATATACATACATTTATATACATACATATATATATATTTGTATATATATATCTGACATTTAAAACCCTTAAATTGCTCAGTATACGCTTGCAGGTGCTGCATTTGATTGGGCTAAATGCATTTTGAAGGGCAAAGCACTTTCATAATATATTAAAAAAATAATATTATATTTTATTTTATATTATATTATAATAATATTATAACCAATTATTATTGGCCTTCTTATTGCTTAATATCATTTATTTTAATAAATATATACCCCTTTTAAATTACTAAAAAAAAAAAACTACACTTATTTACATTTCAATTGCTCAAATCTAATTCGAAAAAAAAGTTTGAAGTTTTTTCATAAATTAAAAAGACTTATTCGAATGTTATTTATATTAAACTTACTACAATATCTTGGCTTAAATTATAATTAGCACAAAAAAATATTAGCTTAAATATTTTTAAAGCATTTATTATTTTTATTGCTTAATATCATTTATTCTTAAAAAGCTATACTCCTTTTAAATTACTAAAAAAAAACTACAATTATTAACTTATCAATTGCTAAGATTTAATTCGGAAAAAATAATAAGTGAAAAGAGTTATTCGAATCTTATTTATACAAAACTAACTGCAATATCTTGGCTTAAATTATAATTATAATTAACAAAAAAAAATATTAATGAATTTTAGTTGAATTCTTGTAAATATTTTTAAAGAATTTAGCTTTTTTTATTTTTGTAAAAAGAAAAAGCTAACTCAGAAAAAGAGACTAATGAAAATTCGAGCGCTGTAAAAAAAAATGAATCCATCATTTGGAAAACAAGCATCATCAGTTCAGGAACTTTCAGCTCTCCTTTCAAAAGGCAAGTGCATGTGTGTGTGTGTGTAAGTGTGTGTGTGTGTAAAAAAGTACGCGAGCAAAAACATTTTGTTCATTTTGCGACGCTGGCTCCACTTTCCCCAATGAATCATCAGGCTGCTAAAAGCAACAACAGGAAAAAAGTCATCGTTTTTTTCTCTTTTTTCTCTGCCACACAAAACAAAAGCAAAAATCAACACCAAGTTGGAGTGGGAAGGTAGGGGCAGGGGCAGGGGCAGGGGCTGGGTGTTGCCAGTGCAGATGGTATGCTTCTGCTCGTCAGTTTAACCAGGATGACATGGCCCGGTCCAATGCGGTCCTGGACTCTGGCATTTTAGCACTTATTCATAAAGTCCTTTCCACAACAAAGTGCGCAACCAAAACTTGCCCCAAAATGAAGAGCATGCCACACAAAAACAAACAAGCAAAAGCGACGCCAAAAGAAGAATTACTAAAAATATATCAATGTAAAATTTTTCACCAAACGGGAGCAGACGGATGTGTGGGGGTGGAGAAGGGGGTGGCAGGGCAGGGAGGAAAGGAAACAAGCAACAATGTAAATTATATGCCAGTTGGCTGCTGTTACATGTGATGAATGGCAGGAGCAGGCGGGATGGGGCAGGCGGGATGGTGGGCACACTCAGGCAGCGTTGTCTCCTTTGTGCGGATTATCTTAGTATCTGTGTGTTTCAGATGTATCTGTAGCTTTAGCTGTATCTGTACTCTTTAGCAGTCTGTGTATACAGATATATATATATTATATACATTTTTATATTTACAAGGAACTAACTGTTCGTCCTCCAGTTGAGCAAACATGGAAATTAAGGTAGCACTTGCAACTTTTAAATTTCGAAATCTGTGCTATATGTATCTGTAGATCGGATAAATTTATATGTATATATATATATATATCTGTATAATTATTTTTATATTTATTATTATTTTTATATTTATTTTCGACCTCTGGTTAAGCATTGCATTAACCCATTTAAATTACACACATTAGTTAAATATTTAAAAAGTAAATTAAAAAGTAAATTAACAATAATTATCTTAATAATAATGGTAATAATATTTTACTATTTTTTTTAACTGTGTATAATTATTAAATTGACAAAGCAGCTTCATAATAATTATAATTGTGTTTTCTTCAAATTAAATAGTAATTAAAATAAGTATATAAAGTAAAGTAAATTTATTAAATTGTATATTAAAATAAATATATATAACGCGCTTAAAAGAAAACTTAACTGTGATGAATTTTAAGCAATTCAAAATATGTTAAATTATTATTTTTTATAAAATTTCTCACAATTTAAAATAATTTTGGAGTTGGTCAGTTATTGGATCTCCTTATAAATTGCTTAACACTTAATTAACACCTAGTTAGTCAGGCAATTTATTTCGTATACACTTAGATGATTTTCCAAAATTTTATATATTTCAAATCACTGTGCTTAAACATTGGTTTTTTTATGTGGTGAATGGTGCTTAAAGAGCCAGGCACCTACTTTCAATAAACTGGGCAAAAACAAAAGAGAAAAAAAAAAAAAAACAAGAGGGAAATGAATATAGAAATGGGAAAAGGCGAACTGAGAACTGGCCAGTTGCCAACATGATGTTGTGGCAAAGTTGTGGGTTAGGAGCCAAAGCAGCAGCAGCGAGTGCAAAGAGGCGCTCAAATGGGGTTGTCAGTATTTAACCCAAAAGGGTGGAGGTGCTGCCTGGCTGCGCGAACTCTGCGCACGCAGCACGACCACAAAACAATGGAGGATGCCACACACACACACACACACACACAGAAAGGGGGTGCGGGGGCGTTGCATATACGAGTAACATACGAGGCACTAACAAGAGGTGCCGAGAACCACGAGATTAGGTTCAAAGGCAAAAAGAAAGGACGCTGCATGAAAAAATGGAAATAGAAAAAAAAAAAATATATATATATATTGTGTGTGCAGGATGTGACGTCGCCCCCAAGTCGCATAACTCTTCTTCTTGGCAGCGCCAGCATCCCAAAAATCCAATTGAATTAGACTTTAATGGTTGCCAGAGAGAGACATCTAGCGGTGTTAATAAAAAGCAAACTGAACATTTTTCGCTTCTTTTACTCGGCGCTGCTCTTTGCTTGGCTCTTGCATTTTTCTTCTTTTTTTGTTGTTGTTTTGTCCTCTTGTTTTTAAAGAGAGCAAACAAAAAGCGAATTCCGATACAGTTAATGATAAGCCATACGTAGCTTTAGTGGCGTGTGTGAGCGAGATAGCTGTCGCATGGGCACGTGCGAGTGAGAGAGCGCGCAATGCAGAGGGCGTTGCCAGTCAGAGTTTTGAGTGAGAGAGCAGTGACTCAGTGTACGTGTGTGTGTGTGTGTGAGTGAGAGCATAAAACGACTCAACGACAAAACTTGACGAAACATTTGTGAGTGCGTTAAGCATTGCTTATTGGAAACCCACCAAGTACTTCAAATTGGCACTCTACTTATTAGCAACTGCCTGACCACTCCACCCCTCTCTGAGCCATAACAATTGATCATCCAATTGTACGTTTGCACTGCAAATGCACATTTGCCCTACCCCAAAACCTTCGCGGAGGGTGCGGAGGGCGTGGGCATGGGGGTTGCAAAGTGCTGTGGCACTAGTTGGCCCCTCAACTGGGTCGACACTTTTCCAATAATTTTGCATCTCAACTGAAGCTTCCCCAGCCCACTTGCCACTCCAACTCCCACTTGCTTCATACTTACCAATCTTCTACGGTTGCCTTTTAAGACAAATCAAAAGCTGAAGTTGGCTCTTGCAACGTTCGCGTGGCAAACAATTGTTTAGGCCTCGTCGCATTTAAGTTTTTTTAATTTCTACGCTCTTCTTGCGTGCAAATTGCCTTAAAATGCAAATTGCCACAAATGTAACACAACAAAAATTGTGTATGTTGGCGTCTTAAATGACTGCCTTTGGCTGGCATATTCAATTGTGGCCTTAACTGCACCTCTTGGCCACCTCGGGTTTCCCGTTCTCGTTAAAATCAAATTAAGTTATGATTTCATGTTTCGGCATTTTTCAAGTGTATTTATTGCATGTTGCAACACGTATGCGTCGTGTGTAAGTGTATGTATGTTTTATCCAATTAGCATTAATATATTATTCTAATTTTATTAGACACAAAACAGTCAATGGGCTTCACTTGAAGTAAAACCAACAATTACCAATTACCATCAGAGAAGCACGCGCAAAATAAAACAAATTATTACTTATAATACAAGGAATTAAAATATATATTTAAATATTATATATTAAGCAAATATCTGTCTTAAAGTTTGCTCTATCTCAAAGAGACTGAAAAAATAAAAATGTTGCTCAGCTTTTATTGATACCCTCATGAGAAATATTTAAAACTATTTTTCGATAAAAAAGTTTTAAAATTTTTAATCACTTAATTAAAATAAAATATTCTCTATTGTTAGAGGAGTAGTCTTTACAAATACTAAATTTCTTAAAGCTTACTTCATCATTTTATCATTTAAATATTGTCTAATAATTTTTAACACAAAACTTGAGAGTAGTCAAAAAATTTAAAAAACTAAATTGAAATTGTTGCTTTGCCCTTTTTAAGTTAGTAGTTTGCAGTTTAGTTTAAAAGAAATATTAGAAATACATAGATTTATTTATAAATTTCTTTAATTATCAATTTCATTATTAATTTAATTTAATTTAATTATTAAGCTCAGATTTAAGAACAATAGCAAACTGTAAATCAGCTAAACACAAAACACAATACTAAAATTTATCCAGTAATTTTTTTTTTATTTAGCTTAGGTTTTTTTTTGATAGACCTCAGCCAATGGCAGTGAGCTTTAATATATAAGCACATATATATATGTCAGATCGGCCATTACTCGCAAACTGGTCAAAGATAAGGCCAAACGCAAAGTTAGTCAAATGTGGCAAAATGTGGAGCACAACGCACTTTAATTAGCCAACCAGAAAACATTCCAAATCAACAATAAATGTTGAACATATTTTTTGTGTTGGGGGGCGTGGAGCTCATTTTAAAGTACTTCGCACAACTTGGCCAACTGTGTGTAGAAAGATAAAAAAATAGGCAAAAAAAACTTAACGGTAAAGCATCTAACAGATGCGCCAACTAAAAAACGAATAAGAGAAAAATAAAAAATTTAACACAAGCCGAGCAACAGAAAAACAGAAACAGAATTCGAAACGAGTTCTTGTTGGACGCCCAGCGGAATCCAATGAGCGCAAGAGAGTTTTCACTCAGAGAGAGAGAGCGAGAGGGAGAGCCGTTTTGTGGTGGTATTGGTATTGGTGTTGGTGCTGGTATTGCTCGTCTAGTGCTCTACTGTTGGTGGTGGTGGTAGTAGTAGTGGTGGTGAGCCCAAATCAGCCAAACGCATTGGAGGTCTTGCCCCGCCACCAAAGAGAGCAATAGGTGCGAGTGCGACCGATGATTTCCACTCAAATGGAGCTGTTGCCATTAAGTGGCAGCGAGTGCGAGCAGTGCAGCAATAGAGCTGCGGCCCGGGGTGCAGCTGTGTCTGTATCTTTGACTGTGTATCTGAGCTGTGCGCTCTGTCAGTGGTGGAATGAGAGAGATTTGTGTGATGTGTCGTTAGGTCGAAACGGTCGAGTCGGGTCGGGTCGTGTACCTTTTGCCACGAATGTTTTGCCAGTCAGGCTCTAAAAGGCCTTACGAGAACAGCTGAGATTTCGCTGCTCGCATGACGCGCATTTTCCACAAATGATAGAAAAATTTTTCTGAATTTTTATATCACATTTTCAAACAAAGTGCATGCAAAGGCGAGCTAAGAAATTTTTCACAAGTCTCAAAATTAATTCGTGCGAGTGTAAATCAAGTAAAAAAAAAAAAAAAAGTAAACCACACAACGAATGAAATTTAAAAAATATATTTAAAAATAAAAAAATAAAAAAAAAAACAAAAGTGTTTTTCGTGCTGTGTAAAATGTGCAGAGCAAAAATAAAATAATTATAAATTCAATTTAATAATTATTATAATTATTGCAACGAAAAATCTCAAATTATCGAAAAAAAAAAATAAATTTTAAATACTTGGCAAAAAAGTGTAACGGCAAAAAATACATATTTTTGGAGAAAAGAGAAAGAAAAGATAAATTGTTGAAACCGTTCTTTGGTGACTTATTGCGTTCCCGTGCAAAGTGTATTCCAGCGGTTATTCCACGTGTTCCGATCCGGCCGCCAAAATTATTACGCACAATTCGCTGAGCGTGTACGGTGGCGGCGTCATGTGCGCCTCACCGTCCACTGCTCCCGGCTTCTTCAATCCGCGGCCGCAGTCCGGCGCCGAGCTGTCCGCCTTCGATCTGGGCCTCTCGCGCTCCATGACATTGGGCGTGCCGCCGCACAGCACCTGGCACGATCCCAATCTGGGCGGCCATCTGCATGCCTCAGCTGGACCCGGCTCCCTGGCGGGCACCAACAGTAGCGGTGGCGGCGGCGGCGGAGGTGGTGGCGGTGGCACCACACCCAGCAGCGTGGCCAGCCAACAGTCGGTGGGCATCAAACAGGATCTGTCCGGCCTGAGCGCCTCGACGGCAAACCACAACCAAAGCGCACATCATGTCATTAAGGAGGATCTATCCAGTTTGCCCAGCGCCAACGGCGGCTCCACATCCGCACATCACTCAAGCGCCGCTCAGTCCGGTCATGGCCCAGATCTGGTGCCCATCATCAAGGGCTCACAGTCGTCCAGCTGCGGCGGTGGTGGTGGTGGTGGCGGCGGCAACGGTGGCAGCACCACGCCCAGCTCCCAGGCAAACAGCTCGCATTCGCAGAGCAGCAATAGTGGATCCCAGATCGATTCCAAGCAGAGCATCGAGTGCGTCGTCTGCGGCGACAAAAGCTCCGGCAAACACTACGGACAATTTACCTGTGAAGGTGAGTAACAAACACACACAATTTATCTAACGGAGCAATTGAATCTTCTCGTGCTCTTTTTTTCTGTGCCTTCTGCAAATGATGACCAAACAGAAATATGAAAAATTCAAAATAGTTTTGTGGCCTGCAACGCCGAATGTGGCACTCAAAAGCGTGCTGATCTTGACAGTTACGTTGAATTATGGCAGTTTGATGAGTTGGCAATAAAGTTCGGTGATCTATGGTAAAAAAAAACAACTCTAAAGTGGGTGTGCGAGTGTGTGTGTGTGTGTGCATGTGTGTGTGTTTGTGTGTGTGCATGTTTGCAATAGTCAGGGGAAGGGTGGGCAAATGCTGACAGCAACTTCAGCTACAATTCTAACTGTTTTTTATGGATGTAAATCCACTTTGGATATGAGATTTTTAATAGGAATTCAAATTTAATGTTGAACGGAATTTTTTTATTCATCTTTTACAATTTTATCTGTATGTTCCGATGGTGTTACATAGCTAAGATCTACTGTAGCTAAAAATAAAATTGCTGTTTTTTTTTATTGATATTATCAGAGATCAATCAATAAAGAATCGTCGAAATATGACATCAACTTCAACTGTTTAAATATATTAAAATTACTTTATATTTTCAGTTAAAATTTAAGAAACGTTGCTTAACTATCAACACAAATCTCGTCATTAGGCAATTACTACTGTACTTGCACTCTGGAGGCACAAAATTTGCATTATCATCACTTCAAATCTGCATCAGATACTTTTTTATCTTTGTATCTAAAACTTAGTTAATATTTTTCAAGCAAATCAGCATAATTTCTCGGAGATCTTCAAGAGAATCTTAAGGTTGCTACACAGATACTTTTACCAGGTTAGTTGTGGTGCAAGTGCCGTTACAACTGCCGCAGTTGCTCTGACCTGATCCCGTCGCACGCACCCAGCCCGACCCCCTTCCAACCGCTCGACTCTCTTATCGCCAGATTTACAAAGAGTGGAAATATGAAAACAAAAAAAAGTAGAATTATTATCTATATGAAATACGGTGCGCTTTTGTAGCCAAGCCAAACAATTGTTGTGCAAACATGCAAATTGTGCGGCTCCGGCCGCTAAATGAATCGCCCACCTTTTTATTGTCTTAGACCTGGCCGAGAGAGCAAACAGACACAAGAGGGAGCTGAGGGGGAGGTAGAAAAAATGCATTCATGAGCCCAGATTAACGCTGCACGCAGCACGCTGGCATTTAGTAGAACGCAAAGTTGAACTTGTCATTTTCATATCTCCTCAAAATGTGCGGCTCTTTGTCAGAGAGAAATTACAGCTGCAACGCATGGAAATCATGAACAGTGCCACAAAATTTATTTAATTCAAAAATTAAATTAGATAAATTTGCTAATTGTTTTTGGAATTTTTTTGTTGCCAAATTATACAGCTTAAATGATTATTTTAAAATTCCTTATTAGTCAAGAAATTACATTTTTTATTGAATTCAATTTTAATTGATTTTGGCGTAAAAGCAGTTTAATTAAAAATGAAATAAAGTACTAAACTTTAAACCTCTTAAATCACCTTAAGATTTTTACATATTTTGCTATTTTTAATTTTTACGCTGATTTTAATTTAATTCATTATAAATGAGTAAATTGCATAAATAGCAAAGGCACAGCTGAATTTTATGTAGTTTTTTTTGTAATTGAAAAAAATTATATTTTTAATAGATTTAAGTAATTTGAACCACTGTTCGCATTTTCACATTGTATGTGCTTTTATCATTATTAATCACCCAGCATTTTGTACGCATGCGCAGCAACAATAACAACAAAAACAACAATAAAAACAACAACAATAAAAACAACAACAATAACAACAACAATAACAACAACAACAATAACTGAAGACTGCCAGACGAATAAGAACCACAATCAAAAATATGTGGCTCGGTGACCGCCTCGCTGCATTCTGAAGGTGTTTTTTGTTTTTTTTTTTGCAACTCGCCACCCGCTCGCCCATGTGCATGTGTTGCACACAGATATATATATACATATATGTATGTGTGACTGTTGCAGTTGTGTATCTTTTGGGGGCAGCGGCGGCTGCTGATGATGTTGCCACGATTGCAATCTATTTTGTTCTATCCACTTAGTCTCGACTCGCGGCTCTCGCATCTTGAGTTGCAAGTCTCAAGTTGAGGCATGGGCGAACACACACACAAAAAAAAAATAAATGTATTTCAAACTAAATAGTAAAGCGCATAGAAAACGCTCAACGCTTAGCAGCATATCATTGCCAGTTTTTTTTGCTTTTTTTATTTTTGTGAATTCTTTTTTTATGTTGATCGCTTTCCACCAATATGCCATAATGTGCGTCCTTTCAGCTGATTCACTTCCAAGCTGAGTTACTTGCAGATACTTGCCACAACTCGTTTTTTGCGCCGTTGCTGTCTCACTTGTCTGTCTGTTCCCCTGTTCCCTGTTCCCCTCTCTTTCTCTCTGTCCCTCTGCGCTGTCTGCGCTGTCGGCGCTGTCTGTCCTGGGCGCAGTATGTGAAATTTATTCCAAAATTCCACCCCACTCCGTCAAGCGTCCTCTCGTAGCTGTAAGATTAATTGTAGCTTATGCGTGTTGCCAGTGTTCCTGGCTACGGGAATCTCGCTCCTCGGCCAGCTCAGTTCTTTGAAGTAGCAACTTGTTTGATTTCGCACACAGCTGTTCCTCTTTTTCTTCTTCTTCCTCTTTTTTTTTTGTTTTTTTGTGCCACACTTGTAGGTGAAATTAGGTACTGACAGTTATCAGTTTCCACTTATAATTTTGTAAGCTTGCACAACCAGGAAAACACTCGCGACTCTTTGCCACATAACCTTTGCTAAAAGTCACGGTTCGAGCTGCCGCTGCCTGAAAAATGTGCGCTGATAAAAGACCACTGATAATATTAATGATGAGTGCAACAAATGCAACAACAACAACAACAACAGCAAACAGGCAACAGCCGAACCGATATCTTGCCTATTAATTTAGCCATTTGTCATGGCTATTAGTACAAAATATTTAAGTTTTTTTTCAGTTTTATAAACATATTTTCTTCACATTTATAATTTCTATTGTTTTGTGCATTTGTTTCTAAGAACTTTTTGGAATTTTTTCTTAAAACGCGTTTGCATTGCAAATTTTGTGCTGCGTTTATTTATGGCAAGAAAATGTATCTTAGCGCCCATGTCAAAATATAATTAACTTGATTTATCTGCTGCCCCACATGAGTACGACAAATAAATTTCATAAAAAAAAATTGCAACTGAAATCTAAGTAGCAGCCATGCAAGTAATTTAGTGCCACATAAACATTAGTTGCAAGCGCAAAAGAAAAGTTTCTTAAAAAATGCAGAAAACCGAAGCGAAAAAAAATGTATAACTAATGCAGGCCTCGCCTGGCGCTTGATAAAAAATAATAATAAAAAAGTAAAAAAAAAGCAACACATCAAGTGTAATTATTAAGCGCCAGCAGCACGCATTAGCTGTGCGAATGTATCTCGTAGATACT
This sequence comes from Drosophila longiperda, assembly GCA_035042125.1. Lineage (NCBI taxonomy): Eukaryota > Metazoa > Arthropoda > Insecta > Diptera > Drosophilidae > Drosophila > Drosophila longiperda. The sequence continues at coordinate 3,293,374 of JAWNLV010000003.1, forward strand.
TTGTCAACCTGGTTTAGTAGGCTGTCGCAAAACGCATTATGAATTTCGCACAGTGCATACACAGCGCACACACATAGAGAAAGGAAGTTTCATGTAAACTCATTTAAATTATTTCCCACGTTCCCGCAATTAAAGCGAAAACCCCAAAAAAAACCAAGAATTCATATGCGGATCCACACAATGGTCAAGCAAACCCCCAAAAAAAAAACAAATCAACAATTTTTTTTGATGTTGACAATGTCACAAGTTGCTTGAGGCTTGTCCATAGCCCATCATTGTATCTTGTTGTATCTCATTTTTTTTTTGTTTTTTTGCTTTTGGATTTCCTTTTGAAGAAATATGCTGAACAACATGTGTGGCTTTTTAATTCACTTCATTATGATGTATTCAAATAAAGCGAATTTCGGTGTACAAAATAATCGTAAATTGCACTCAACTCAAAATAATCCAATCCGATCCAAATAGCTCTCAAAAATACAGATATAAAAGTCGTTTCTTTTAGCTGCTTTAGTTAGCAAACTTTGAATTTGAGTATTTTTTAGTTTTTACTTAAAGACTGTTTGCTTTTGCCATTGCACTTTTACAGTTCTCAAAAAGAGAGTCTTTAATAAATTATATGGAAATTCCAATGGGTAGACAGATTCGCTGAGCTTTAACAAAAGGCGCACATAAATCAATTAGCTGTCTACTCGATGCCCAAAAAAATAAAAAATAAAACACTAAAAACACACACCAAATAAAAAAAATAAAAAAATGTGAAAAAAAAGTATAAGTAACAACAAAGTAAATACGATTGCAAAAAATTAACAACGCCCACTGCGCATTTTTCAGTTCTGTTTTTCGTGGTGCAATTTATGGCGTTGCAGCTTTATGCATTTTTTTTCAGATTTTTGTGGGGCGTTAGGGCGTGGCTGCGACGCCCGCTGCAAAACGTATTTTACTTATTAATTAGTAACGAAAAGCTTAATAAATTTCTGGCTTGTATTAAATTTGCATTTAATATTGTATTTGCCTTAAAAACGGAATACAACATTTATTATTTGAGCATAAATTCGCTTTATGATTAACATTCATAACTTCCGTACAATTTGGCACATGATTTACAATCACCCCCCCCCCCCCCCCCCCTCTATCTCTTGGCCACATATATTCGGTTAACTTATAGCAGCAATATAAATTTTGGCAAATTTGTGGCAATAAAATTGTGAGGTAGCCAACCAAAAAAAAGGGTGGAAAAAGCATAATATTTTTGTTGACTTTTGGCCTGATCGAGTTTTGGCTACTTCGGATTGCCTCACTTTTTTGCCTTGTCAATATTAATGAGCTGCTTTGGTATATAAATTATTTGGCACAAGCGCCAGCAAGCCCTTCATTAAAAAGCTGAAGTAACACAAAAAAAAAAAAAAAAAACAATTGCTAAAAAAGAATACGAAACTTAATTGTGCAGATTTTGGCCCAGACAAAATAAACAGAAAAAAAAATTAAAAAAAAACAACAACAAGAAGAGGAATGGGGAAAGACATTGTAATCATTAAGCCCTGACTTGTACTACAAATCGTAGTACTTAGAAGGCAAAGTTAAAGCCAATAATGCTGCTGCTGTTGCCACAGTTGCAGCTTGCAGTTGCAGTTTGCGATTGCTGCTTGCAACTTGAAGCTTCAACACTGAACTGTGCCTCGTCTATGCCAAATGAGGCGCAAAAAATGCATCCTGACACGATGCGATTTCGTAAAAATCCCCACAAAATTTCCATTACACCCCCTCCCAGCCCCCGCCCACACCGCGCCGACGGCATCATCGACAAGCGGACAAAAATCGTGAACTACTGAGCGACTTGATCCGCTTTATAATGTAACGGTTTAATTAATTATGTTAAGCTGCAACAACAGCAACAGCCACAGCCAAAGCCATAGCCGCAACAGCAGCAGCGTGCAACGTGCAACACACAAGGGCTCAGACACAGTTGTTGCCACTTCATGCGCAATTTTCGTTTTCAGCTAACTTGGCTAATCGATCAGCTGCAGCAGCAGAGTTGCCCCCCCTACAACCCCTTTGACTTGCTGGCCAAAAATTTATTATACTCTGTTTACAGTGAGAAAAACGAGCGTTTTGGTTCTGAATTAGTTTTGTTTTGATTTTTGTTTTAAGTAAACTTTTTAAATTTATTTTATTTATTTATGTAAAATAAATAAAAAATACAAATTGCACAAATTACGAATCAGAGTTGCCACTTAGCCAAAATAGTTGAATTAAAAGATTTAATTTGGGATTAGTGTGTGCCACATTCGTTGATATTACCAAAATGCAACTTGTGCAACTTTTGGCTGCTGCACGTTTTTTTTTTTGTTGTGTGGCATCTCTTTTGCTCGTGCTGCGGTGTGCCTGCTGCACTTGCAACATTCGCGAGAGAGAGCACAGCTTGAGCTTGAGCTTGAGCCACATGACGACATGCCCCGCAGCGCTGCGGAGTGGTCTCTTTACAATAGTGCAACAGCGCCGCAGCAATAACCTTTCTTATCGCCATGTGTCGCTGGGCAACAAGCAGCAAAAAAAAAAAAAAACAGGCCCCAAGTGCATGACCGCAACTTGGACTTGAACTGGGCTTGGGTCTTGGGTTTGGGTTTGGGTTTGGTCTTAGCCAACTCTAGCCAGTTCTAGCCAGTTTCGGCTGCATAACTTCACATAGCATCAGTTAAATCAAAGCCAAATCGCTTATCTTTATTTTTCAGTCGAGTTTCAGTCGGCATTTTGTTGTTGATGTTTTTTTGTTGTTGTCTGTTGCAACGTGCGAATTACTCTGCGAATTTGCTCTGCATACGGTGGCATATGGGGCAGGCAGCCACTGCGCGTTGCAGTTATTGCAAGAATTGTGGCCTAAACCAAAAAACGAGTTTCAATGAGAAATGAGTTGGCTATTTGAAGGCTTTTTACAGTCGCCCTAAGTACATTTTTTTACTCCAAGATTTTCACTGTTAACAGCAAAATTCAAACAATTTCAGAGAGTATCTTCACAACAGCAGTTGGATTCAATTCAACACAGCCAATTTACGATTCGCTCAGACTGGCAACAATTTCATTAACTGGAAAGTTCTTAAATTTGCCACAGCTGAGAAGCTTTTGTTGCACAGTTGCACAGTTGCACAGTTGCACATCCATGTTGCTTGCTTCCCACAAGTATCTATACCATTGACCTATATCGAGTTGTAAACCCTGCTGCTTTATAGGCAATGTCAACCCCAAATGGCTGTTGCCTGCTGTGATGCCAGTTACCCAGTAATCAGCTGTGGCACCTGCAACCTGCAACTGCAACTGCAACTGCAACAACAACAACAATTGGCCGTTGGGCTTCCGCCTTCTGTGAAGTTCAAGCGCGTTCATAATCAGCGCATTTTGTAGATACTCGAGGTGGCATGCAAGTTGAAAACATTTTGCGGTTCGTGTCTGTGGCAGCAGCAATTATGTTTTGGTTTTACTCCAGATACTTTGTCTAGGTTTTGCAGCGCTTTTGGCTTTTGCCGCCGCCTCAATCTCAGTCTTGCCAAGCCTTCTAACTCTGCCAGAGATGAGCGCGTGTCCAAGCTTAAAAAAAAGAATTAAAAATGGTACAACAATAAATTAAATAATTAATATAGTTAAAAGTTGGTAAAGTAAGCGGATATATTTTATTTGAGTATATCATATATTAAAATACACTTAAAAAATGTTAGTTAATTATTTGGCCAACTCGTGTCACGACACGCGGCCATCTCTGATCTTGCCGCTGTGCTAATTACTTGAACTAGCTGCCTGCACATGTGCGCTTAACATTTAATTATTGCGACTTAATGACGGCTCTCTGGCTGTGTATTTAAGGTGTGTGTTGGTGTGTGTTGTGGTGTGTGTGTGTGTGTTGTAGTGTGTATTAATAATTAGAAAATGAGCCGACAATGGGGCGTAGTCTGGTCTGGTCTCTGCTATTGACTTTGTGTTACACATCTTGTGCAACGAACGGTGCATTGACCGAGCCCCAAACAAATCGCAATTGGCCAAAAAAACCAAAAAGAGCCATATTGGCATATTGGCCAAGAGCTAAGATTGAGTGCTCAATGGTAAACACATACATATATATACATATATACAGCTATGAATGCACTCATTCGCTTTGGCCTAAACTAATTTCACGCTTCAAATTGATGCGGCCAAGCGGCAAAAGTCTGCACTTTCGTTTGTGGAGCTTGCCTGGGGGGGGTAGCGGGGCGGCTGCTGGGTAATTTGTGTGTGTGTGTGTGTGTGTGATGTGTGTGTGTGTTGGTATCATGCACACATTTCAGGAAGTTCAATTAATAGAACGAACGCTTGAGCTTAGCTGTAGTTCTTGGAACTTCTAACTGTATTGAACGCTTTATGGCGCGTAGCACACGCAAGCGCCAAAACCACAACACTCCCCACCCCCATAAACCTTCCCCCTACCCCTCCTTAACACTTACCATCTGAGCGTAATTGAAACTACCGCAAAAGTGCGCTTATGGCTAAACTGTCTCGTACTTATGAGATACATTTTGAAGCCATAGCAAGGCCACAAGAAACGACTACTTTAGGGCTTCCTCTGTGTGTGTGTGTGTGTGTGTGTGTGTGTGGAGGGGGGGAGTTTGTTGGTGACTTTGACTTTGTGGTGCTCGCACCTTGTGCCTCCTCTGCTTTAGCTGCATCCCATCTCTATATATCTTCATCTGATGCTGCATCTGTATCTGAGTTTGGGCATCTTTTGCTCCACCCTTTTTCGGTTATTGATATAACATGATATGCCAATGCCAATGCCCCACCCTCTCTCAAAGCAGTTCCCCCTTTCTCCTCCTCTCTCTCTCTATCTCTGCTTGCCTCATAGTTGAATGCTTCTGCCTCGTATCTTCATCAATAACGACACGAAGCAGCGCAGTTCGCATCGCCGTCGTCGTAGCTCCAGATAAAGCTGCGATAGGCGCATATGGGCAGCGCCTTCCCCCTCAACCACCCCCTCCCCGCTTGCTTCATAGCTCTAGCCTTTTCCTATTTCAGTTTCAAAGCCGTAGGTACCACGAACAGGCAGCTCAGCAGCTGTCCAGCTGTCCCAACTGTCCCTCAGTGCACAACAACAGCAACAACAGCAACAACAACAACAACAACAACAACAACAATTCCAAGTGGAATTGAGGCAACGGGCAACGGTACGTTTTGTGCAGAAATCGTGACTTGGTACAATATCGTTATTCGTAGATCATATGGTGTAAAAGGCTTAAGTGTGTGTTGTGTGTGTGTGTGTGTTGTGTGTGTGTGTTGTTTGTGTGTGTTGTGTGTGTGTGTTGTGTGTGTGTGTATATTTCCTAGATGCCTTTTAGCTGCATCTCTTGGGCTTGTCTAAGCGCGGCGTGTGAGGCCAACGTTTGGCCGCTTCGACATTGTGGCATGCCCTTCTTGCCACATATGCCACATATATATATAGTCATTATACCAATTTATACGTTTCATATTGCAAAAGTAGCTGATTTATAGATTTCTCAATGCATATCTTAAATTTTGATTGAATTCGATTTTTTTTTTTCATATATAAATCAACATTTCATTTTGGTTTAAATTTTGCATTTTTAAGTTTGAATTTCAGAATGTTTTTTTTTTGCAATTTTTGATTGGATTTCGAACTTGGAAATTCTTTGCTTCAATTTATAAAAAATATAAAGTTTTGCAACTATATTTAATTTATTTATTTGTAACTTCAAATTAAAGCTGCGTCTGATTTTTGTTATATATATATATATATATCAGTTTTCTCAATTCAGCTTTACTCAATTTTTAAAAATTTAGTTTTTTTTTTTTTTGAGGATGTAGCGCATTAGTTGATAGACTTAAACTCACCGCTTGATATTCACATGGCTCGGCCACGTTTTGGTGCACACGATCAGTACCCAGTCAGCTCCCTTCCCCCCCACAGCCCCTTCCCCACTAACTGACTGGGCAGGAGTGCGCATTGAAAATCTTTTATAGCACTGATCGGCCAGCTATGCCGTTGCAGAGACAGAGGAAACAGCGTCTGTGGCGACTCTAGCCAGGCACTGGGTACTGGGTACTGGATGAATGCTTACATATTTTGTTTGATGATGATTTTACAGCTTAAAACGAATTTTATGAGCATATGCCATTGTTTTTTGAGTTATTGTGAGAAATTTTGTGTGGCATGGCCCAAAGCGTGGCCCCCGCTAAAGTACGAAAAAAATGAAGAAAAAAAATAACGCCACAAAAGTCACAGGACTCATGCAGATAGCCCCAGATGAAGGGTGGGTTTGTGGAGGAGTGGAGAGGAGTGTAAAGGACGGGGATGCAACGCAATTGATACACATGTTCTGCGGCATGGCGACATCAAATTGCATTTGGAGCTTGTAAGCAACGCGCCAGACAAGTCCGCCGGGCCAACTCTATCAGTGAGTGCTTAATGGCTGCCCACAACAACAACAACAACAACAACAACAAAAAGCAGTCAGTAACTTGGCTTGTCTGCAGACTTAACAGTAAATTCGTGGAGAGAAGAAAAAAACCAAGTAGAATTCAACAGCAGCTTTGCTGGCGTTGCTGGAGTCCCTCGTATCAACGTGGCCAAAGATACACTTTGTTAATTGAAAGCCATTAAAGGTAATTTTATGGAAGGCGTTAAGCCATGAAACGTGTAACATGACCATTGACATAGGGTACAACAGGCAGGGGGGGATCTGTATGCAGTATCTCAGGAATAACAACTAGGACTAGGACAAACAACTGCAGAGTGTCATGATGTGAAGCGCAACTTGCCGCATTTGGTGGCATGTTCTGCGCCAAGGTACTTTGCTTTACAAGTGGCAACAATTTTTTGTTCCCTTTTCGTTTTTTTTTTTTTTTGTTGGTTTGATCCAAGTGCCATGGAATTTGTTTAACTTGTTGCAAGGCATTAAAAGGGTGCAACTGATGTCTTGAGATTTTTTTTCTTGTTTTAGTTATATTTATTTGCAGCTTAAAATAGTCAACTTTGAAAATGTGTGATATTTTTTTTAAATATTAAAAATTAAATATATTTTTTATAGTATTTACTTGTTTTGTTTTTAATGTTTTAGGTATATTTATTTGCAACTAAAAATAGTCAACTTTGGAAATGTTTAATATTTTTATTGTTACTGTTTGGCTAAATATTAAAATTAAAATATTTTTTATAGCATTTACTTGTTTTGTTTCAGATATATTTATTTGCAGCTAAAAAAAAAACAACTTTTTAAATGTGTGATATTTTTATTCAAACTGTTTGGCTAAATATTTAAAATAAAACATTTAAGAAATACATTTTTCGTTTTTAAATTGATTTTTCACATATATTTAAATATATTTTTTCCATTTATTAATTAAACAATTTTATCTGTTACATTTTCCAGGCTGCAAATCGTTCTTCAAGCGCTCCGTGCGACGCAACCTGACATATTCGTGTCGGGGCAGCAGAAACTGTCCCATTGATCAACATCATCGCAATCAATGCCAATATTGCCGTTTGAAAAAGTGCCTCAAAATGGGCATGCGACGCGAAGGTAAGTCCAAGTACCCTTTTACCCCGCAGCCACAAACTGCTAGACTTATATATATATATATGAAATACAGTGAAATTCGAAATGTTTCGCACTGGGTGTGGGTCAATTAAAAGTCAAACAGTGAGGCAAATACATAAATAAATTAAAAGCAGAGACCAAGGCGAAAAGAAAGCGAAACGAAATGAAAAAAAAAATTGAAAGCAAAAAAACAATTACAAAACGGAAGTAGAACAAATGCAACAACAACAAGAACAAATAGAAATAAGTCTCTCGGCAGAGAAAATAACATGTGATATTTGTAGTGAATTTGGGATACATTTTGGTGCAATAATAATGGGACAACTAAATGTCACATGCCAGGAATGTGGGGCTGCTCTTTAGCTGCTCTGCAGATCTACTTGGCAAGTGGTTCAACAATTTGCCCGGTGACAGGTGGCAAAGAATGTGGCAACACAAATGCAAATGCAACTTGCTAAAAACAAAACTTAAAAAGTCACCTTTTTTTTTAATAAAATATACACAATTGCTAATTGCACAATTAACAACGGAAAAAACTTAAAAAAAAACACACACAACTCTCAATAGCTGTCAATTTGCCAAATAACTTAATAAGTAGGCATTACAAAATGTAATGGCCAACTAATAAGATATCCATTCGCTGTCATAAGCCATTAAAAATCAAGCTATACGCATGACATTTAGCCAAGCTCCTAAACAACGTTAAAACGAGCTCATAAAGCCGTTACAGCCGGACACTCGACGAATAGATACCCTTTAAAATCAGTTAATACAATTTGTGTCATGTCATTTTTCCGATTTAAGTGCATAATTGCATTATGCCCAAAAGGCACATTTTATGATTGCTGGGTATAAAAAAAAACAATTAGGCAGTGACTACTGTATATTGACCCTAAAGATCAAATGCAAACTTGTTCGCTCGTTAACTAATAATTAAAAAAAAAAAATTAAAATTGTGCATGTTGTTGAAATAATACTGAAATTAGCTCAATATTTTAATTTGTATATCAACACTTTTATTATTGTGACGCTTTAGGCAGCCAATGATTTATTGAGACTAATTCAATTAAATCAAAGCTTAATACACTGACACAAAATTATGGGTTAGTCGCTAAAAACGAGACAGTTAAATGCTATATTTAAGTTTCGATGGACAGGAAGTGACTTGTTTTAGAAAATATACAATGTATTTGCCGCAGTGCATTGAGTTAATCAAAGTCATCGTGCAACATGTTGGGGTTCGCAAATATTTGGCATAGTTGGGTCAAAATGTTTTGTCCACAAATTGGCAAGCAACGACAATTTTGACAGACGCCACAATGAATCGATCAATGACTGACTGACTGACTGACTGACTGACTGGATAAATGAATGACTGACTGGTTTGGGTGACTGCTTGACTGGTTGGTTAGTTGCAGTTGTTGGCATTAACAATTAACGTCTAGCTGGCCAACAGAGGGGTGGGCAGGAGAGGACAGAGACTGGGACAGAGACAGAGACAGCTGGACAAAGCTGTTATTATTTGCACTAATATTGACAGGTTTTTTCGCAAAATGCTAATAACCCCCTACCCCAAACAACAACAACAACAACAACAACATGAACAGCAGATGTGTTGTTGTGTCTACGATTTGGGTTAAGAACGATGCAATTAAAATGCAGCTAAAGCCGCATTGTAATTAAATGTATCTAAACATTGATTTAAGCGGCATTGCGTTAGCGCATTTCGCAAAAAACTATATGAAAATATATACAAATTTGCCTAGGCCAAGTACAAAATGCTGTCGCTTTTTTTTTGTGTTTTTTGGCTAATGACACACTGTGAACCCAAAATTTTGGTAACCTGTTTGGTCATTAACTATGCGATTACCTGTAGCTGCCACAGTGGCTGACAACTTGTCAACTTCATATAAAAACCCCAAAAGAGTTCAACACCTTTGCCCCCTTTTGCGCCCCTCCTCCTCCTCCTGCCCATCGCATTTCCCAATGTACAAGTTCTGCGTAAAAACTAGTTCACAATTTCTATATCAGAGCTGAGAAATCGTGAGAAAATGTGTATTCTGCACAGAATTTTATTCCCTATTTTCTGCGTCTATTTTTTATTTGTACATTTGTCTTTCAATTTTTTGCTTTTTAGGAGTTACTTAGCACAAAAGTGGCACAGAGGTTATGCCTCGCAAGACCTGGTCAAAGCCTGAAAACCTGAAAATCCGTACAAAATCAAGGCACGGAGGTCGCTCTAATTAAACTGCAATGTCAATTGGAAGGGGTGGGGTGGGGTGGTATGGGATGGGTTGGGTTGGGGTGGGTTAGGTCAGCGAACTGGACAACTGTTTTGCAATAACTGGTTTTTACTATGCAGCTGAGGGATGAGCTACCAAAAAATTACTTTAGATTAAAAAGGTATTTTGTGTGGAAAAAATTGTTAGCTATAAAAATCTCAAATTGAAATGCGTCAGAAAACTAAGAAATCAATGAAGAGGGTTGTTTGAAGAATTCCACGTTAAATTTAAAAATTTAGAGCATTAAAAATAATTCAGAAAATGCAATAACAATTTGATTGCAAAGCAAAGTATTAAAATAAAATAGGAAAAATAGTGTAAATTTAGCTGATATTTATTTCAGCTAAACATTTACAAAAATATGCAAAAATATATTTATTTTACTAATATTTTTAATAAAAATTCAAATGCTAAAATATGGTGTCGCAGTATTCAACTTATATAAGCATTTATAATTAACAATGGAAATTTTAAGCCAACAACAGCAATCGAAGTAAATTAAAAGCAAGGCAAATATTTAAACGTGCAAATGGCATGGCGAGTTGAAGGCCCGGAAACTGCATTAACATATAACTATATATAAAAAAAAAATATATATATATATAGATATATTTATATATATACATATGTACACTTGTTAAGCGTGTGTGTTAATCCACTTGGCCACAATTAGCTGTGAGCCACTTGGGCACGCTCTCAAGTGAGCCGCTTGACATGTGCGCCTCGATGACTTTGTATATCGTTTATCGATTGCATAAGTGCTGTAAGTGAAATAAAAAATGCACATCTAAGACTTGAGCACGTGCTGCTGCTGCTGGCCCACAGCATTCTCATTCATTAAGCAATCCGCCAAAAAAAAAACCCAGCAAAGTTACTTCTTCTGCCAACTCTTTCACATCATTTTTTGTAGTTATTGTTGTTGTCTGATTTTATCTGCTTTTGGAGTTGTTGTTGTTGCAGTTGCGAGTTGATCTGCGTTGCAGTTGCAGACTGTGGTCAGTCTTGGCAAGTTGCGAGCTGTGGTCAGTTCAGGAATATATATTTTCCCAGGCGCATAAATAAGCCCATGCTCAAAAACTGGACAAAAACACAACAGCAATAGATGGGGAGAGAGATGGAGAGGGAGAGAGAGAGGGGGGGAGGGAGATCTAACCGGTTTGCAGCGTCTTCGGTTTGCCTGCATAGATCAGTTTTTGGAATAATTTTTGTGCTTGAGGATCAGCCGTTTGCCTGCGCAAATTACGCAAATGTATTGTATAAATAATTGTGTCGCCCCGTCGCTGGACATTGGTCAAGTCTGGCAGTTCCGGTTCTGGCAACCCCCGGCAACTTAATTGCTTGGGTAAAGCAATAAACAAACACAGTTTTCTTGTTGTTGTTGCAGTTGTTGTTGTTGTTGTCCCCCTCGTCCTCTACATATATGAAAAACTCTTAGGATTTTTTGTCTGCATTGTGCGAGTAGACCAAAAATGCTTTCGCTTTTCGCATCAACAAAAGACGTTACTTTTGCCTGTCCAACTGCATGTGTGTGTATGTGTGTGTCTATGTGTGTGTGTGTGTGTGTGTGTGTGTGTGTGTATGTGTGTGTGTATGTTGTGTTGTGTCTAAAACAATGGCTGAGCCCAACACTTGGTCTGATCAGTAATCATTTTTTAGCTCTATTTGCTTTTTAGTGCCTTTGGGCAAAGTTTAACGATTTTGCTTTTTCGATTATTTGGAATTTAGCCAGTTACTTCGACTTTCGAGTGGGGTTAGGTGGGGTTAGGTGTGGTGTGCTGTGGTGTGGTGTGGTGCATATGACTCCGTCTAGGTGTGTACCACTCATATTTGAGGTGTAAAAAACCTTTTTGCTAACCCACATTTGCTATCAACTCAAGTACCCAACTCCATTGTACTCAAATATAAATAAATATATATATATATATATTTATATATTATTTATATATATTTATTTATTTGTAATAAATGCGTTTAACGATCGAGCCAAGCCTTTTTTGCAGAATATGCAGGTGTAGTTCTGGTCAAAGTTCAAAGGCAAAGAATGCGATTTTGAGTTCAGAGAGAGAAAGAGTCTTTTTAAGCACACCTAAAAAAAAAAGCGCAGTTTTTTTTGTGTAGCTTTTGTCTCGCTACTTAGTTCTCAGCAATTAGTAATCTCTCATTCTCTATCTCTCTCTCTCTCTCTCTTTCTCTTTCATAACCTGTCTCTCTCTTTGTGCTGACAGGATTCGCTGGGGCGCAGTCTTTATGTAAGTTTTAAATACCAAAATCAGCACATTTAAGGAATGAGTTCCCGGGTTTTTCTAGTGCGCTTTTTATTGCAACAAATTAATTTTCAAATGCTTCTCCAAGATTGGTTTTAATAAATCAAATCTTTAGTTTTTTTAATCAGCTTTGAATCTGATTTGAAAATCTTCAGCAGTCGACCATCTTTTATACTTATTTCAACTTACAAAAATATTTCCTTTAAAAAGATTTTCTAAATTCATATTTTAAGTTGAACTAAATCTCAGTTTTTCTTAAATTGAGTAAACTTTTGTTTAATTTGGCAAAACCAAAACTTGTACAGTATAGTTTGAACAGCTGTAGCAGAAGCTTACACACACACACACATACACACACACACACACACACACACACAATGGCACACACGTGCTTCTGTATCTGGTATCTTGAAAGATGCGTTGAAAGTATTTAGTTGAATTTGCATATCTAAGCAGTTGTGGCAACAACGGGGGTTGCCAATGCTCAAAAGATTGAAACTGAACAACAAAAAAAAAGAAATACAAAAATGAAAAAGGGTTTTTAAGGGTAGACCCAAATCCAGACCCAGGTCGAAATCAGAAAAGTATCTTATGACGTTGTTGTAGTCGCTGGCAAACAAAAGATGCGAAGAACTGAGAACTGAGATGCGTTGAGATTTGAGGTGCCTGATAGGCATTGTGCGTTGTGGCAGCTTTGCCAACAAAACGTTGAATGGGGCAACATTGTGCCGCGTGTGATGTCGCGGTCAAAATAAGGCGCACAAAAGAGCGCACATATTGAATTACTCCAAGCTAAAAATGCAGATGCAGTTGCAGCTACTAATCTCATGCGGCATATCGAAATAGTAAATTTTAAAGTTTAAACAAAAAATATTATAAATGAAATACTAAAAATCATATTTTTCTCCTCTCTCTCTCTCGATGCAGCTGTTCAACGGGGCCGCGTGCCGCCCACACAGCCGGGTCTGTCTGGCATACATGGCCAATATCAGTTGGCCAACGGCGATCCGATGGGCGTGGCTGGCTTCAATGGCCATTCGTACCTCAGTTCCTACATTTCGCTGCTGCTGCGCGCCGAACCATATCCCACATCCCGCTACGGCCAGTGTCTGCAGCCAAATAATATTATGGGCATTGACAACATCTGTGAGCTGGCCGCCCGCCTCCTCTTCTCGGCCGTCGAATGGGCCAAGAATATACCCTTCTTCCCGGAGCTGCAGGTGACCGATCAGGTGGCGCTGTTGCGTCTCGTCTGGTCGGAGCTTTTCGTGCTGAATGCCAGTCAGTGTTCGATGCCGCTGCATGTGGCGCCGCTGCTGGCGGCCGCCGGACTGCATGCGTCGCCAATGGCAGCGGATCGTGTAGTGGCTTTCATGGATCACATACGCATCTTCCAGGAGCAGGTGGAGAAGCTGAAGGCGCTGCATGTCGACTCGGCCGAATACTCCTGCCTCAAGGCAATTGTGCTGTTTACCACCGGTAAGTTGCTGGACATCCTCTACAAGGATGTGCCCGCACTGCTAACCAAAGTTTCAGCGCTTCTCGGCAAGCGTGTGGCAACTGGCGCTGGCTCTGCCCCATTGCCGGCTGCCTGCAGCAATGATGATGTGCTTGCCGTGGTGCGTGATCATCTCGATGAGCTTAATCGCCACGAGTTTGAGTCACAGCTGCAGCAGGCGCCGCTCCACTTGGCCACCTTCATGAAGAGCGTGGCGGGCGTTGAGGCTGCAGTGCAGCAGGCGGAGCAACAACAACAACAGCAGCAACAACAGCACCTGCAGTTGGAGTCAAAGCCAACTGCTGCTGTTGCTGCCACTGTGCCCGTTGTGCCCTCCGCCAGCAGCGCTTTCAGCAGCTGCGCCAAGTCCAACCCAGTTGAGGTCGATCTGCTTGCCGCGCTCTATGCCAGCTCCAATGGCAACGAGAGCAGCAGCAGTCACAATAATAGCAGTGGCTTGGGCGCCTCGCTGCCCACACAGAGTGGTTCGTCCTCCCTTAATTCGACAGCGTCACCGCTGAGCTCGGTGGCTGCCACAACAACTGCCACTGCCAGCGCCGCCGCCGCCGCCATTGCCTCCATTGCCAGCACGTTGTGCACAACAACAGCGGCGACAGCAACGGGCGGCTCCCAGCTGGCTGGAGCATATCAGACGCCGGCCATGTTCTATCAGACGCCGCCACGCAGCGCCTACGGCTCGGCCTTTGATATGTTCCATCACAGCACGCCGTTCGGTGTCAGTCATGCGGCGGCAGCGGCTGCGGCGGCTGCCCACTCAGCTGGTGGCGCCGCTAGCTTCCACAGTCCCAGCTATAGATATTCCCCATACAGCCTGGCGGGCAGTAGATGGCAATTGTAGTACCTCCCATCCCACCCCATCATAAATCGAGTTAGTCAGTTAGTTTAGCTAGCGGTATTTATGTATCTTATCAACGACTATGTATCTATGAAGTACTTAATTATGTATCTATTGTAAATTTAATTAATTAGTGCCTATTTTGCTTATGTATTTATTGCCTTAAACTAAGTCTAAATTATTTAAGTCGTAATTTATTAAATTAGAAACTGTTCCAAAAATATATAAATTACCAAAAAGAGGAAAGTTTGGAGAAGAAGAAGAAGACTTAAGAATATAAACTACTGTTGCTGTTAAACAAAAAATTAATCCTAAATTGTGTTTTTACTTATCACATTTGTTACTAATTTTTTACGCTTGTTGACTAATTTTAAACCACTTATTTTTTAAATTATTATTTTTATTATTTGCTAATTTAAGTTTTATTTTATTAACTACTAACAACTATTTGTCTCTGTTTACTAACTTTTTGTTTACTAAAACTAACAAAGTTGAATTTTTAGTTTGGAAAAAATATTAATTATATTTTGGTATTCCAGAATTAAATTTCGTTAAAAAAATAGTGCAAAAAAATATTATGTTTTGATTTGTTTTAATTTATTTGTTGATTATTTTTTGAATTTATAAAAAATGAATTGCCATCTCGGGCATATATTTTTTTTTTTGTAATTTCTCTGTTTGTAATTTTCCAAGTAATCTGAGAAAATTAAAAATATTGAAATTGTTTCATCTTTTAATTATGATTTTGAATATTTATTTATGATTAACTTGTTTTAAATTTATTCAAAAAAAAAAAACAAAATTCGTAGTAATTTAAAACGACTTAATCAACATTTATGTGATTATTCACAATTTTTTATTGATCTTAAAAAATTCCTGATTTAGGTTTCCAGCAAAATGCCTATGAATTAAAGATTAATAAAATGGACTATAAAATTTTCAATTCATGAGCATTTTTTCATTTGAAAAATTATGAATACACCTGTTTTTTTTTTAAAACAAAAACATTCATAATTTTCTGAACTACACTTTATTTATTTCTTACTAATTTGAAATTTTTATTTTTAAACCAAAGCAAAAAAAAGAAATACACACAAAATTAAAAAAAAAAGCAGCTTCACACAACATTTTTGGCACACACTCTGGACTTTGGGAACAACTTGCTCGCACACACACACACACATGCACACACACCCAACAAAACACACGTCTAACACACGCCTAACACACATTTTTTATAGTTTATACGCAAATTCATAAATATTCAAATTTAACAACTGAAATGGCACATGGCTTGTTTTAAATGCTCGTTTAATTTATTTAATTATTATTTCTTACGTATTTTATTTATAATGTTTCTTGCCTGAAATAAAACGACGATATTTATGTGCAAATTATACTATTAACAAAATAAAAAAAACACATTTTTTTCTTATTTAAATTTACTGTATTTAATAGGACAATAACAATTAAAAATTATTAGCATATAAATAAGATTATTTTAGTAACCAGATCATAAATATATATCACAAAACTGCTATAAAAAAATTTCTTGAGGGGAATTTTATTTCCTATAAATAAGGTAAAGTTATAGATATATAGTGAGCATTTTGTTTTTCAGATAAATATTTTTCTCTCTGTGTATTTTTGGCGCTTGATGTTTAACAAACAAATATTTCACAGCTATTTCTTTGGCCTGCAAACGCTGTTTATCTGCCCATTGTTCATTTACAGTGGCCAAAAAATGCAGCGATGCGTTCAAATGTTTATATATCCCCCCACCCCTTTACCAACCTTCATCCCCCCCTTCAACCGTTTTGACCAACTCATGTGTGTTTTGCTTTGGCCCGTTCGTTTGTCAAACCGTTGGCTGCTCATGTCAAGCAGCTGTGTGCCAGGCGCAAGACGCCGCTGTCCTCGATTTGCGACACTGACTATGCCACCCCTCCAAGCCCCCCCTGGAGTACGAGCTGGCGACGTTTATTGACGTCGAGATACCACATTATGAACATTAATACAACACTCGTTTATGTCGCTTACTTACAAGCCGCAACTTGGCTGCTCCTTGGCCAAGTCCAGCCTCAGTCAGAGCCTCAGCCAGAGCCGCAGCAATGAAAATAATTTTCCAATTTCCAAAACGCTGTGTGTGTCGATAGCTGCGCGGCGTATACATTTCGGGTTTGGGCTTGGGATTTTGGGCTGGGGTTTTTTTTTTAGGTCCATTGTGAGGGGGCGTCGCGAGTTCGTGTTGCCTGTGCTTCGACTGCATCGACTCTTGCGCAGCACAATTGCATTTGAATTGGCTGCATGAGTCCATAAACTGCAGCCGATCAATCGCAATAGCGTCTCGCAGTTAGCCCCCCCGCTACCACTTCGCCACCCTTGTGATAGACACGATCGCGGTTGTAAAATACCGGGTATAGACTTAGTAGATCTTCTGCCTGCTGAATCGAAAACCCAGGCGGCGGCACGTTGACGACATGTCTGCAATGCCGCGCTGTGGTGCATCTTCCAATCTGGTTGTGGCCTCGTCTCTGAGTTTGCCACAATGTCTTCTACCCCCCCAACACCACCCCGCTGGACGCTACACTCCACACAACTGCCTGATTGCTGTCGTTTGTTGCAGTTGTTAAGAGTTGTAGCTTTCATGTCTTGGCCACACTTTTTGACCAACATTTTGTGTTGGTTTTTGCTTTGGCTTTGGCTCTGGCATCGATGCTGCCTCTGCTTTTTCCTCTGCATCCCAGTCAACCTTTGTATGTTGGCTGTTGCTTGTCGGTTGTCGGTTGTTGTTGTTGTTGTTGTTTGTGTCTAGTTTTTTTTTTTTACTGATGCCCAAATCGTTTTGTGGGTGCTCATTGATCGCCTGCGCTACTTTCCGAAAATTGCCACAGACGTGCCTTTTGTGCCTTGTAATTAACAGTTTCGAACAGACCTCTTTGATTAGAATCATTTTTGGGCGCGTTTTTCTACTCTCCCCCCTTCCCACCCCCCCCTTATTGATAGATATGATATGATGTTGCTAACTTTTAAATGTTTAATCTTTAAACTCTGACACTAGATTCAACTGATCACAATTACATGAAATATTTACGGGCAAAGGCAACGAAGAATTACCCTTAAAATATTAAATGAATTTAACTGAATAAAATCACAATTAAATAATATGTTTTTTTTTTGTCAATTTCATTTCATTGATTGATTTATTTATTTATTTATTTATTTATTTATTTTTAAAGAATTATTTATTTATTATTTCAAACTGGTTTTTCAGAAAAATGCATACCTTTCCTTTGACCTATTAACAATTTAGATACATTTGCAATTCGCTGTCAACTAGTAAAATACCTGTAGTTTTTGTATTGAATTTCTTGAACAACTCTAAAAAAAATGCCGTTCATAGTTGACCTCACAGGACCCCCAGCCGAAGGCCTGAACAATATCTGCAGGCATTTTTTACTAATGCTTATTAAAACTAAATAAAGTTATAACTGTTTGCCAGGGCAGACACGAAGCAGTTGCTGACCAAAAAAAAAAAAAATACAACAAAAAAAAACAACAACAAAAACTATATAATAAAATATAATGCAGCAATTCATAATTTTTGGTTAAGCAGATTAACCTTTACTATGGCTAGAGTCAGTTTGGTTGCAACGAATATAGGGGCGGGGGCGGAGTCTATGCCACGTTCCTGTGCGACCAAAAAAAAAAAATAATGTGCTCCTTTTTCGATATGCATGTTGTTGCAGTTGTTGTTGTTATTGGCAGCACAATTCAGTTACGTAGTTACATCAACTACTTTACGGTCATTATGCATTTAAAACACGCGGTCACGATCTCCTCGCTGAGTTAGTAACTGCGCAAAAGGAGCCAGCCAGCGATCCAAAAAAAAAAAAAAACAACCACCAGCAACCAAAATCGAAGCCAGCCCAAAACAGTTAAGAAGCAAAAAAAAAAAACGAAAAACCACCAAAATCAAAGCCAAGTTAAGGCCATAGTTATAGCCAGTCGCAAACGCCCGAGAAAGCGGCAGCGCAGCTCGCAACTCGCGGCTCCAAGCCGCATTTCTTTTGGCCAAATCGACAAACTGGAATTTCTTTCACTTGGTCGTCGTCGACGTCTTCTGCATTTCAATGAAAATAAAATTTTTGCTTGGCTTATTGATTCGAATTGTGGCACAATTTTTGCTTGCTTGCTTTTTCCACTTCTCATGTCCTCCCAACTTGTTTGATTTTGTTTTCTGCACACTGAAAGTTGGTACTCGGGCGAAGTTGGCTAAGGATCATCAACGGTGTATTTGGCCAAAGTCAATTGACAATTATGACCATAGCCAAGTGAAGTGATTCGCTCAGCTTTTCATTTCAACTGACCAAATCTAATTTGTATCTTCTTGTGGGCCTCACGATTATTGCCGGTTATTGTTGTTGTTGTTGTCTTTGTTGTTGTTGTTATTTTGTTGGCTATGAAATGGATTGGTTAATAATGGTTAATTGAATTTCTGTTGCCTATGGCGACAAATCATTTATCTTGATTTACGCCGCATTGTGTGGGGGCGGCTCTTTCAAACTTCGATGTAAACGTTGAGTTTTTTGTGTTTGCGGTTTGTTTGTTTTCTTTTGCCAACTGATTGAAATAAGCTAAGTGTCAGCTTTTGGCCATAAAGTATCAAGCGAAGTGTTAAGATTTATGAAGATAGTTTTCATAACCATTGCTTTTTCCTATTAGCTGATTAACTGCAATTTAATATATTCGCTTATAAAATGTTATTTTTAATTTACTTTTATTTATTCACTTTTGCCGCATATTTCAGCTTGATAATTCACTTAGCAATGAACCACAAAAATTCCACAAATGTTGACATTGTTTATTTATTACATTAAAGGAATTTTTATATGGGTTTATTGCGCAATTGAATTAATTAACTTAATTTTTAAATCTATATCTAAAATATGTAGCTTTGAAAATACAAACAAATATTATGAGTAAGATATTTATTCACGTCTCGATTTTAATTATTTTAATTAATAGTAAGGAAATAGTCATATATATTAATATCAGTAATAACAAATAAATTATAGCGGAAGTTCTACTTAGACTATGTTTATTAAAGCACTTTAAAATGTTCTAATATCGAACAAAATGATATATTTATGCGTTATTTAATTGTACAGAAGTTAGTGTTTAATATTGACTTTTGGCCTTAATGAGCTATTTACAAAATTCTGAATGCGTTAGCTGTGAGTAAGCTTTGAAAAGCGGGTTAAGTCTAATGCAACATTTGGCAATTCATTTTGCCGTGAATTGGCTTTCAATTGGCAGTTGGCCATTTGCGTGCATCTAAAGACAGCTAAACCAATAGAGTTGCTGTCGAGGGGCCATAATGAAATTCAAGAGCTTAGCATAAAATACTGAAATTCGAGACATAAAAACGACACATTACGTCCCAAATGCTGGCATTTTGGCAATGCAATCAAATTCGCATTCGGTCCGCAATCAGATACTTTGACTGGGCGAACTCGGACTGCGGGTCTGGCTTGGACTTGGACAACCAACGATGCCATCAGATTTGTGGCCAGAATGGTAAATTCATTGGGCAGCAGTCAAGCAGCTGCAAAATGTTATAAAATGCCACTTGAAAAATTTGCGTAATTTGCAAAAGATATATTTTTGTTGTTGCCAGATACTTTTTGCGCTTTGGCTTGCACACTGACTAATTAAGTAAATAGAAACCAAAAATAGTTCTCAAATTATATGGCATTTCAGCACGGCATTCTTGACAGCTATTGAAAATGTGCTGAAGCCATGCAAATTTACAAGTGCCGATG
The DNA here is from genome assembly GCA_035042125.1 of Drosophila longiperda. Taxonomy (NCBI): domain Eukaryota; kingdom Metazoa; phylum Arthropoda; class Insecta; order Diptera; family Drosophilidae; genus Drosophila; species Drosophila longiperda. The sequence continues at coordinate 3,313,673 of JAWNLV010000003.1, forward strand.
TCTAATTTGAATTTCAAATAGGCGACCCCCGGCAAATATGACCAGTACACATGGCATAAGTTAAATACTTAAATATATATATATATATATATATGTATATGCAAATGCACAAGTCGTGTATACACAATTTGTTGGTGTTTTACAACATTTACACACACACTTGAAAAATATTGATAAGCAAACTTTTGTGGCTGGCAATTAACACTTGACGGCACACTCTGCGGATGCGCAATGTTTTTCAAAATTTACGACTGGTCAATAGCATAAAGCATACACTCGACAAAAAAAAGATGACTCTAGAAAAGGGGAAATAGAAAAATAGAAAAATCAATAATTGCACAACAATTTTATTTAAATAATTATTCTAAAAAGTAAAAATGTCAAATATGAAAGATTTTCAGAAATTTTCTTGCTAATTCGAATAAAATAATTGTTATGGGGAACTTTTAGAGATACACATTTTTTTTTTTGTGTAGTCTCCCACTGCCCCACCCCCGACTTATGGTTTTTGTGTACGAGGGCGTTGCCGCTTAGTTTAATTTTTGGAAATTTAATTAAACGGGCCTCTTGTCTTGGCGCTGCCTGTTTGTGGGTCCGAGTCCGAGTCCGAGTCTGGGTCTGGGTCTGTGGCTACAATTGGGCATAAATCATGCAAGTGACGCAATTCCGCAGCAATTCCGTCATGTGCCATTTTCTATACACATACATATATATATATATATATATTGTTTGCTGTTGCTGTTGTGTGTGGGCGTGGCTGCTATTTATGTTGAGTTACAAGTGACGTGAGCACTGGAAGCCCATTCGCTGGAAACGTATCTCTAGCGTATTGTAAATGTATGTCAGCGTCAGGTGAACTCCAAACTATATGTAACCCATTTTGCATTCGAATACTCAGTTTGATCATTGTATTAAATTCTTGTGTTTTGGCTTGTTATATTTTTTGTAGATGCCTGTGGTCTGTCGGATGTGCAACACATTGAAACCCTGCAAGAGAAGTCCCAGTGTGCCCTGGAGGAATATTGTCGAACACAGTATCCCAATCAGCCCACGAGATTTGGAAAGTTGCTGCTGAGATTGCCATCCTTGCGTACCGTTTCCTCACAAGTAAGTTAAAGATTTTTGACTGAAACAACTCTTTAGATTCTCATATTTTGTAACTCACATAATTCTTATCATCATTCTTATGTTAATTTTTTCCGTAACTTTTTTCATTTTTTTAATCGCCAGGTCATTGAGCAATTGTTTTTTGTGCGTCTAGTCGGGAAAACGCCCATCGAAACGCTGATACGCGACATGTTGCTGAGCGGCAACAGTTTCTCTTGGCCCTATCTGCCTTCGATGTGACACACAATGTGGCGCCAATTGACAACAACTTGATCATCAGCCGCAGCTGTGGCGGCCGCTGTGGCAGCCAATCATAGCAACACTACGCTCAACATCAATCCCTGCAACAACATCAGTAGCAACAGCAACATTGGCGGCGGTGGGGGCATCGCTGTTGCTGGCAATCACAGCCACGATCACAGCAATGTTGCTGCCATGCATGCAACAACATACGGAGTCGGTAGCGGCAGCAACAACTGCGGCAACAGTCTCAACAGCGTTTGCAATCAGCAGCAATTCAGCAACTACACCAACAACATCAGCTGCAACAGCAGCAGCAATAACAACAACAATATGAACGCCAGCGGTTTCTTTGGCGCCGGCTGCAGCAGCAATGGCAGCAGCAATGATTATATGGCCAATGCGACGGCAGCTGCATATGTGACACCAGCAACAGCAGCAGCAGCAGCAGCAGCAATGGCAACAACAACAACAATGCCAGCGGCAGTGAACACAACAACAATGCTGTCTAATTACTGCGATGCAGCGACTATGATGATGGCCGCTGCCGCTGTCAATGCAAATCAGTGCCTGCAACAACACCACCAACGTCTCCTGCTGGCCAGCAGCAGCAACAGCAGCAACAGCAACAACAGCACCATCAGCAGCAGCAACAACCACGAGCAACTGGCCACGGCAGCGAACATGGCCTCAGCCTCCTTGTCTTCGGCGGGGTCGCTGTCATCGACATCGTCCACGCCGACAGCAACGACAACCCAGCAGCAGCAGCAGCAACAGCAACAGCAGCAGCAACAACTGTCACTGCAGCAACAGTCGCTGCCATCGCCGCCAAATTTAATCGATATCAGTGAAGTTCCTCTCATTGTCAAGTAGTGTAATTATTTATGCATATTGAAAAAACAAAGAAACAACAAAAAAAAAAAGTCTAAAGAAAAATGTAAAAAAAAAAACAAAAAACGAATCGTGTAGCTTAATTGTTTTAAAATCTCCATTTAGTTGTTGTAACTTGTACATAAACAAATTTCAACTTTCTCCCAAAGGCGCCCACAACTGACAGCCAAATGCGGTTTTGTACCTTGTGGATACCAAACTGCTCCCTGGTTGCAAGTTGACCGTGTATCTAGAAAAAAAAAAACATTGAAGCGTTCAACGTTTAACGTTTTTTTCTTTTTTGGGCGTCATTCATTTCTACTATATGTCTGTATAATATTTAAAGGCACTGAGTTCTACTTAATTTTTAAAGCAAAAAAAAAAACTATAATTAAAATTCGGATATATATCCCTTCACAAAATAATGAGAAAAAGAAAAGAATCCATAAAAAGACAATGTAAATCTATGTTAGGCAAAAATATTTATGTATTTCTTGTAGCATATACATATATAGATACTAGACATCTAACTACTATATAGTTTTATGCGATCTATAGTGTACTTTATTCTAATTTCCCAGTGGTTTGCAGAATTATACCAAAAATATATTTTTACTTTATATGTGTGGCAATTATATTTTGTGTGTGCTTTATATACATTTTTTACTTTATTTTACTGAAAGTAAAATGTAAAAAAAAAATAAAAAACAAGAAAATAAACATCAAAAGAAATGAAGAAAATCAAATTCTCAACTGCTCCAAACCATATCTTAAAGATGTGGCCAATTTAACAAATTACATATATTACTTTAATAATTTTTTTAATGCAAAATTTAGCAAATTTTTTATTTTTTTATACAAATATTAAGAGCGGGCAAAACCAATTCAGTGCAAGTTTTCAGTTTTTAAACGATCTTTTAGACTAAGCATTATTTTATTTATATGTATAAATATAAACGTTTTATATATTTTATAATAATAAAAATTGCGTTTTTAAAGAACATTCTCTTTGTTTTTATTTACAAACCGTTTTAAATAATTGAATTTATTCTTCATTATTTTTCATATTATTTTAAAGATATATTTCATTTACACAGACAAATCGTATATTTACATTATAATTAGATTGCAATTATCTGCGGAAAAATTTTTTTCTATTATTTAAATTTCGGTTTAGTGTAATTTATAATTATTTTTCTATTGCTGCCAAAATTTGTATATAAAACCGTGTTTAACACTTTTTAAAAATATAGCAAATCACCGTTTAATAGCCGAAATAAAGTTTTCTTAATTTTCAAGCAGTTTCTAGTAATTGCGTGTTACTGATAAGAAATTGTATAAATAAGATTAAACTATACAGTAATTAAATAAATACAGTTACAAAAATCGCCTGATCGCGTGTAAATACATTTTCGAGGTGAGAAATTTGTAAAAATAATTGATAATAAATGTCAGCCGAAAGGTAATTAAATTAAAATAAAATAAAGAAAAAAAAACATCGAGCTGGACAAGTGCATCTGTAGTATAGATCAAGTATATATATATATATATATATATATGTTAACCTTATCACAGTTGATAGTCGCTATAAAGAGTGAGTGTATATACCATGTATGTATGTGTGTGTGCGAAATATATTGACTTTCATAAAACAAAACAAAAACAAAACAAAAAACAGCAAAACATGAATTCTTCGCATTATACAAAAAAATGTTGATTGCTGTAATCAAAAAAAATATATAATTAAGTATTAATTAGTATACAAGAAGATAAAAATGAAAACTGTTTGTTTTTGATAATTTCGATATGGAAATCAAGTGTCAGTTAAATTAATTTTATTTAATAAATACAAAAAAAAAAAATATCTAAGCATGAGAAATATTTTTTCAAAATTTTCAATTGAACATATTTCTAAGCAAATGCACTCCCCCACAATATGATAATTTGGATATGTGTTGAAAAATAAATGGCCAAGTCATGCGGCAGTTAAGGGGCGACCTCTATACAAATGACCCACGGCATGGGCCGGCTTGGCCAATTACCCCCAAACTGCTCCAAAATTGCCAATAATGAGACATGCAGCTCGCGCGCTTAGCCTCTGTAATGGATTGCCGTGGATTGGTATCAATTGCAGGTCAATTCCTCAACGCCACGAAATTTCACGCGCCGACAAGATAATCGTCGCACATAATGCCGGGATTCCCTAGTCAGCTCCAAGCACCAAGCATCAAGACCATGCCCCAGTCAAAAGGATCGTGCAACGCAGACAGCGTGTTGCCAGCCCATGAACAAATTACGGCTGTCTTCTGGGGCATCGCTGCCGTTGCAGTTGCCGCTTGCAGTTGCCGTTTGCTGTTGCCGTTTGCAGTTGCTGTTGCAGTTGCCGTTGCGGATACCGAATGACAAATTAGATATCGAAAACCACAATTTGATCGACAGGCGATCGCCACCGAAACGAGCCGAAAACTACAGCAAAACAAGAAAGTACAACTAAATTGGGCACACCGAATATTACATACCCTTGCCAACCAGTCCGTAAATAAGTTAAAATTAAATTTTGCAAAATACAGAAATTATTTTTTTTTTATTTAATTTTTGTAGTTGATGAATTGTCCGATGGATAAAATGAGAGAAGTGTTCCTCTCAAAAGCGATACACATTTTTAGAATACCCTTTTGGAAGGGTATGCAAAATAAAGATTGCTGTTCGGTACGAGCCGTGAGTCCAAATTGCCAGCGAAAATAAGGAAGGCATTTTCTGCGGTTGGGCCAAGCGTATCCAAAGGAGTTGATGAAGGTGTTGATTTGATTACTTTTATGTAAGCGAGCAACCCGAGTCGGAGCTGGAGCCCACAACACAGATCTGGCTGGCTGCAGTTGAACATATTTTTCTCCAAATCGTGATCGAGCCAATTTTGGATGGATCGATTTCGAGTTGCAGTTGTCTTCAATTGTGCCGACTTACTCAGTGAGGAGGAGAAGAGAGGGAATTCTCTGTGCATACCCCGCGGCCAATATCTAAATGTGAAAAATGATTTGACTTTAATGGCCGCCACTGAGTGATCATCTCTGATCATCTCATCATCTGATGATGATCAACGAAGCCTTGGACTCGCTGCCTTGCCCCTCTAGGTGTTAAGATTTTGTGACCAATTGGCCGGATAATCCACAGCGTTGCCACCTTCCATCAGATCAGACATCAACTTAACGGCTGCAACAGCTCAACTATTTTGCATGCCAACCGATCCCCTCTCCCTCTCCTCGACGCAAAAACTGGAGTCTGACTAGGCAAACGATTGATTCGTTCTGCGGTTGGGAAACGTGGGAATTTGGCTTGAAAAATCGAAGGTGTGTCCGCACACTACTTTTCATACAGCAAATTATCATCTTTACGAGCTGTAAATGAGTTATGCAAAATTAGTCCAATTACGTGTGTTGCCTGCCACAACTGATGCAATAATTTACATAAAAAACATATATGGGACACATTATCTGGAAATAAATAACTATTCAATTTTATTGTGTTAACTTGCCGCAACTAATTTAGTTTTAAATTGAATTCTGTACGATTGAGTAAATGTTTCGCAACGTTTGAAATTGTTGTTAAATTACATTTCAATATATTAAAATAGGTGTAAATATTAAACAATATTTTATTTAATTTTTATTTTACACTCCTTGAATAAAAAATAATATAAAACACAAATTAAACAAGAAAGAAAAGCATAAAGCTGAAATTAATAGCATCAAAAAAGTGCAACATAAGTCAAAATTAATTTTAATTTTAATAATAATTTTTCACTATTGCATAATAATAACATTGTAATATAAGTTACATCATTTTTACCTCGTTGCGCAACAATTTTTAAAAATATTATAATAATTTTTGTTTGTCAAAATATTTTATTATCTTCGTGATATTTAATTGCACATTATTTATTTTGACAGTTTTTTTTTTTTGCTTACAAAATTCTCCTAAAATCTTTATCAAAAAAATAGAAAGAAAAATAAAAACAAATGCAACAATAAGAAGATATATGCTAAGCCAAAGCGTAACTACTGTCGGAGTCTTGGAACACCATGGAACTGAGAGAGTGACTCGCGCACAAAGCCGTCACAAAGACCCAAAGATATTAGTGGGCATTTTTCAATCCTTTGACGATGGTCAAAATAAAATATTATTTCGCGCGTTAATACGCAAAAATAAGCGACTGTTTGGGTGGCTGTTGCGGCTAGGCGGGTGGGCAACCATGAACTGGTATCCCTACCTCCTGGCCCCTAACCCCACAGAGGTGTTGTTTGGCCGAGAAGTTATGATGCGGAGCTGTGCGTCTCTGGCTCTGACTCTGGCAATTGCGACGTGAATTTGTGACTCGTTAAGAGCGCGTGGCAATGGTCGGGGGCAAGTATAGGGGCCAAGCAGCACTGTGTACTGTGGTGCAAAATTCATATTTTCTGAGTAGATTTAATAAGTTAAAGAATAAAGTGAAATAAGTGATAAATATTAATAATAATAAATACTAATAAAATTTAACTGATATTCAAATAATATTTTTTTTTTCTGCTTTCAAGTTCTTTATTATCAATTTAATTAGTTTAAGTAGATTCCATTTTATTTATTTTAAGTAGCTTAGCTCATTATTTGCCTAAAAAAAGTGTAAATTTTTCCGATAGTGCTGTGTTGGCTTTGCTTTAAGCCAGGTCTACCAACACCATGGGTGGGCCACATGCGCCTCGGCTGGGCAAGATGCAAAATGCTTTTGACAATTTGTACTTGTTGCTGCGCGTTATAAATTATCAAATAGAAAATAGCATTCAATTTGATTTTCTGGCATGCGGTGTGAAATATGTGTAATTGGAAAACAAATTCCCATTGCCTAATTTATGACTTATGAAAATTGCAAGATATTTATTATGACCCCACCCAACCACACAGCCACCCTTTCTGGGCTTGTTCGCTGTGCTAATTAAATTATGAAATTCGTCTGGGACAAAAGGTAAACATCGTGATGGAGTTATGTACCCCTACCTCCCCACTTAATCAGCATACCCCCTCATTGAGACACAAAAAGGACCACATGTCCGAATCTTTCGGGTATTCAATTTCATGCGCTTACAAAAGATTCTATGTAAATTCTCTCGTAATGTGACAAAAAAGGGAAACACATTTCAATGACAGTTAGACAAAACATACGCACTGCTGAGAGTGGGTTAAGAGATAGAGTCGGAGAGAGAGGGGGGCAAACATATACAAAAGGCGCTGACGTGCCTAATGAAATTGGACACCAGCGTTGTCCACTTCCCCCAAGCCTTTGTCTATTGCCACACTCATTTGAGCCAAATAAATTAATGTATCGTGCGCATGTCGAAACGGAGCAAATGATAGAGAGGCATATATAGCGAATGGTGAGGGGGGGAGGGGTTTGAGTGAGACAGAAAGAGCTATGGGATATAAAGCAACCCGAAAATTATGCAAATCGGAGTCTGAATCGACTGCATATGCAAAATGTTTAACCCTTAATTGGCCCATACGGCCCCGGGGCGACATTCCCTGGCTCACCTATCGCTGACATTGATAGCCATCGCTAGTGAGCAGAGCGACCAGCGACTGATTTCAGATACTCCAACTCCTTTCTGGGCGCCGCCAGTCGCAACTTTTTCAATTACACAACCGCTAACTGGAGCTGCCTGGCATGTATGTGTGTGTGTGTGTGTGTGTGTGTGTGTGTGTGTGATGTGTGTGTGTATGTGTGTGTGTGTGTGTGTGTATATGTGTGTGTGTATGTGTGTGTGTGGGCATGTGTCTGACTCTGTCTCTAATCCCCTAACCTCACCTCCCAATCTCTCTCTTGTTGGCGTGAATTATCTGTGCAAACAGCCAGTGACAGGCGTTGAATTGCCACAGTTCCTTCTCTCTCCCCCTCTCTCTCTCTCTCTCTTTTATGGCTACAGTGTCCAGTGGCAGTTTGTCGCATAATATGTTAATCAGCGCTCCCTGACATGTCAAAGCCACATTTGCCAGCCTCGGAGTAGCATATAAATTGCGGGTGGCTTTGCAATTTAAAAAAAAAAACAACACAATAAAATTCAATATGGGTGGCATTTCAGTATTTCTGATTTAAGCCTGATTACTCGCATTTTACTAAAAATTGTGTGCACAAAAAAATTCTTTATTTTATAAATAAATAATAATATAAATACTTAATAATAAAAATAATATTTATTTAGTTAAATTAGCATTTAAAGAGGCCTGATAATTGTAATTCATAATTACAACTACTTCAGAAGAAAATTAAATTTAAGTTAGATAAGCTTAAAAAAATATTTCTTAATTTTTTTGACAACTCTCATGTGATAAGATATTGATAGCATATTTTTACTATTCCGTTAAAGATAACCTAAAAAATAATAACACATAAAATCTTTAAGAATTCAAGCATAATTAAGAACGTGGAGTTTATAGCTTTCTCATTAAACGGTACTCATATTAAATACTTATGCTAAAAATTATTTCCAATCTTCATACAATACCTGTGCAATTGCTGTTAAATTATAATACGATAATATTTATACGCAATCTGTCAAGTTACAGTTATTCGAATGCATTTTTGCATGATCGTAATTTATCAGAGATTCTCTGCTCCCTTTTCGCACACAACAAAACGCAAGGGGGAGATGGTGAGGAGTGGGTTTTATTTTTATTTTTTTTTTTGGCAATAAATTGGCATTTAAATTAATACAAGTTGAGTTATATGGCCTGGGCGCTGTTGCCACAAATGGAGGCCAAAGGCAAAATCGTGGCGCAGCCCCCCATAGTGTTAATTTTCAATCAAAATCGCACATCCGCGAAATTATCATGAACTCAGCACAACAAAACATACATCTGTGTGTGTGTGTGTATGTGTGATTGTGTGTGCCCTGGGAGATTATCAAATTGATTCCAATTAACACTTGCCACTGCATCAAAGCATGCAACTCAGTTCGCTGGAGGTATGCAAACCTTATAAATACTTTACGATTTTACGGTTAACAGTGCCACAACAAGCTGCGACTAAGTGTATGCAACTCTTCTCCACTTTGCCACACTAGTGGCAAATCAAGTTTATGGCGGCAAAAACCTTTTTTACCTTCCTACACCCCCTTACACCCCCCGAAAAACTCACATAAGTTAAACGCACTTTGTCGTTATTCGTAATTCGCATTGACAAACGTTGCTTCGCTGGAAGCTTTGCAACGGTTTGTTGCAATCCTTTGCTGCAGCTCGTGCAGCATGATAAATATTCCATAATTTCGCTTGGCATTCAATTTCGATTTGTGTGACACATAAATTACGAATTAACGCTTTAAGCTCAACGCCAACCAGTTGAGTGCCTCATGGCGAGGGCGAGTGCGGAGGGGTTTGTGGTACTCACTTGGCCCTGGGGCCCAGTGGGTCACGGGTGGCCAAGCAATAACAACAACAACATCAGCTCATTGTGCGGCGTTTTTTTTCGATCAACTTGGTAGGTAGACTTGTGTCGGCCTTATAAATCAACTTCACCAAAGCCCCGCAAAACTTTGGAATTGCGTAGAAAAATCCATTTGGACAGTTTTCTATTAGTTTGCATGTCAGTTAACTAATTTGAGTCAGTTGTTACCAAATATTGAATTAATAATGTTTATCGTATTTATTTATTTATTATAAAATAGTTGAGTATCAAATTTTTATACCAGAAATGCTATTATCCGAATTATAATAAATTTATTAAACTATTATTTAAAATATTATTTTACTTATTTCTATTTTTATTACTTCAGAAAATATGCAATTGCTTATTATATTTTTTGAATAATAATGAATTTATTAAACTATTTTTAAAACAAAGAATTACTGCAGTAAATATGTAATTGCTTATCCATTGAATTAGAGTAGTCCACATTAATCTTTAATCTCTTAGCTGAATCTAAAAAACTTAATTAACTTGAAAATTTATCAAGTTCATTGCGTTCTGAAATTCATTAGCGCCAAGTTGTCATCTAAGGTTCAAGAACAAAAAGAAAAGCTAAGTTAAAATAAAATAATTTCCTTAGAAGAGGATTTCCTGCCGCTTACCAAAAAACTTGTGGCAGAGAAGTTCAAAAAATGTCATTGGGGCTGCCAGCAATGAGGCATACGAAAAGTGAAAGATACGCACAAAAGATGATTAATAATCTCAAAGACACACACAGAATTTCCCCCCCCCCCCCCTCACAAATTGCCACCAATTCGGTGGTACACAGAACAGAAAAAAGAGCGCGGAAAATCTGCACTTTCCTTTTTGGACCTGTGGCAAGACAAATGTTCTTGCTGCGTGGTCGCTTTCACAGTTAATTTAAGTTGGCAGCGCTAAGGCGGATGCAGCTGCCTGACACTGCCACCCATCCAAAATCCCTGCCCCATGGAAAAATGCTGATTTTGTCAACTGTTTGCCACTGATAAAATTATTAGCTTCTCTTTGTTTCACCCAACGAACCCCGCACACAAAAACAGTATTTGTGTCGCATTTTTGTATTAAAATGCAAATTTTTGGTTAATTTTGTTGTTTCTCTCATAATCAGCGGGCAAACAGGGCAGAGCGATGCCCCCATCCCAATCTCCACCAGCGTTCAAGGAAAGAAAAACCACCCAAATCTCAGACGTGGCACATCCTGTCTAGCGGTTGCACTTGGCTGATGATGAATAACCTTGGCGTATGTTTCGCACATACCCTCCCCAAACCCCACCCATACCCCCACTTAATTTCAAGACACAAAATGTGGCCTGTAGTGTTGCATAACCTGCGGCTACGTTTTTAATTTCCAGCTTGTAATTGGAACGGCCGAAAGACATTTTTTTTTTTTTAATTAGCTCGTCTTATCAACTGAAAAATATACATTTTAGTAAAATTCATAATTGGTATTGTTTTGAATTATGAGACTTTGCCTGTCTCAAGTTTTTTTAAGAAACCAAATTCAAACAAATCTGCAATCTGTAACGATTTATGTTTTTGATAACGAATAACGAATAAAATTCAAAGTTCATTCGATTTGAAATGTGGCTGCAAATTGATGTCAGTTGACATAATATATATCAGCTAGATCCCATGCATATCTGCTCCCATTTTGGATATCTGAATAGATACATGCCTCACAGCTCTAATATACATATATGTATAAATTTATCTGGGATCTGGGCAGAAGAAGCATGAAAAAACGCGACATTGTATGAACCTGGTCTCACATAAAAGACATTAACAATTAAACTTATTTGACGATTAATTACACGCCGCTTCTTAATCGCGTGCTGACGCCAGTCAGGCAGTTTCAGCAAAATGTGTGCTATCAAAACAACCAACAACAACAACAACTTGCAACAACAATAATGACAAAAGCAACAACAATTGGAGCTGTGGCAGCTGAAGTACAAATTCATTTGCTGCTAAAGACACCAGAGCGATCGGAACTTGCATGTCGTGTCATAATCTTGATGAATGCATAATTGCATGCCTCGACATGAGGCACAGACCACGCCACATTCCCCCCGAGCAACCACAGTGCAGCACCCCAGCTCCCCCCCTTAACATTTGCGGTTACGTGTTGCCATCTAATGGGCTCTAATGTCAACCAGCATAATTGAACCTGGTCGCAGCTCAAGCTATATTCTATTTTCAAAATATTTTCATATACTTCAATGCAGAACATTTCCCAAACATTTTTCACAGTTTTTCCCAATATCCATAAAAATAATTAGTGAATAATTTCCTAGAGCACCCAAAGCCGCTTTGGGAAACTCATTCAAGCAGCGGGCGCTTTATCAATGGTTATCCACAGAGTTGACCTAAATTATTCAATTCATTTTTATTTATTCTTAATTTTTTGATTTGTTGCAATATTTCGATGTCTCTCTTTCTCTCTTTCTCTTTCTATCTCTGTCTTGGTCTCTTGTAAAGATCGACTTGGTCATGTTAAAGGGGTCTCGTGTTGTTTGTGTTACTATTTATTCTAATTTGACCCGCTTATTTGCCACTCGACTCGACTAGCATTCTCACATTGGGGTCGCTTGTCATTCCCAATTGGACATATTCCGTATTCTTCTCTCGGAAGATATGAGGGGCCGCCGCCGCTCCGTCAGTTTACCCCGTTTTTAATTGCTCTAACAATGTCGCTCGATGCTTAAATGATGAATCACTTTTTCATTAAAATTTGACTTTGAGTGTGACCCTCATGTTGTTCATGTTGACTTCTATGTGGCTAATGTGAGGAAATATCTCTTCAAAGTAAACATTATTTTATGTGAAAAAGTGAATGATAAATATGATGGGAATAGTTGAAGAAGTAAAGTACATTTTGAATCAAATTCCGAAAACCTGAAATCAGAAGAGATTTCTACTAATAATAATGAAAATTGATTCAGCCAAGATATTGATGTATACAAAGTGGATAAACTTAAGAACAAGAACAAAGGATAAATAAAGCATTATTATCTGTAAATAACAGTGCGATAAATATGGGTATAGAGAATAGTTTAAGTAAAGAACTTTTTAAATCAAATTCGGTAAACTTAAAATCAGAAAGGACTTCCACTAATTATAATAGAAATTAGATTCAGCCAAGATATTAATGTATGCTAAGTGGATAAACTTAAGAACAAGGACAAAAGATAAAAAGCATTATTTTCTGTAAATAATAGTACAAAAAATATGGCAATAGGGAATAATTGAAGAAGTAAAGAACTTTTTTAAATCTGAAATTAAAAAAACCAATTATAATGGAAAATAGATTCAGCCAAGGTGTTGATTTTTACAAAGTGGAATAATATAAGACTAACAACAGAAGATATATCTGGAATTTAAACATAATATATCTAAAATTACCTCGAATATGTTTGATAACAATTCAACATCTTTAAAATGCTCTAAATATTAATTAAAAAAGTTTGAATAATATAAAAATATTATAATAAAATATAACAATATAATATTTGAATAAAAAATAAAAATATGAAAATATAATATATAAAGTATAAAATAAAATATAAATATATAACATAAAAATAAATAATAAAAAAAAATTAAATTTTCATAATAGGTATATTTTACAAAACAAAATTCAATAACTTAGAACCACTTTTTTATTCCACAATATAAGTATTTCTCAATTCATACAGAATTTAAAGTGCAATCCAGAAAAGATTTAAGCAGCCAACAAAATCGAAATAAACTTAAATTCAACAGCACTACAAATTGTCCAATTCCGAATACGACTGCGAGTCTGAGTTCAAGTCCAAGTTGAAGTTAAATTTAAAGTCAAATATGCCAACTATTTGGTGGCTATCAATTTACAGACAAGAGCAAAGCGTGAAGCAGCCAAATGAAACTGATACTTGGCGAATAGTATTGAGTTGAGCAGAAGATTGTATGGGGAAGGGGGAAGAGAGGGAACTATATATATGGTAGGTGGCAAGTAGACAAAAGTCGAAGGAACAAGCGCAACATGAATGAACCTTTTAACATACTTGTAGTTACTAATTCCAAGCGACAGGCGACATACTACAAAATACAAAAGAACAAAAAACCAAAACAAAACGAATTTTTCATTTGTTTTCATTGTTGGCCATTTATAAAGAGCGGACTGGGCCAAGGAACGGCGGGCGGGGGGGCAGAGCGAACCGAACAAAGTTGTATCAACAAAGTGACCAAATCACTGGGCAATGCTCTGGCTACCAGAGCAGCAATAATAGTTGTTGTTGTTGTTGTTGTTGTTGTTCTGTTTGTTGGCCAAACAGATGCTATGCGAAGGTGTTGCCAATGCCATCGAGTCCCGCATACAGAAACATATATCGACAGGGGTATCCAGTTGTTGTTATACGGATTCGAGAGTTTTTCAGGCACACGACCGTTTTTGGCACAGGCGATGCAATAAATTATCAGCTGCACAAGGAGTCAAGGAGCTGCTAAGATAAAGAGAGAGTGAATGGGAGAGGGAGATGGCGAGATGGCGAGAGACCACGCACGCAACCAATTGACAACATAAAAGACCAAAACAAAGAGGCCAAAACACAAAACTCTGTCGCAGTCTCAGTCTCAGTCTCCAGACTCGGGATGACCAGAAGTATTGGCCAAAAAGCGTATACGACAAAACAAGACAAAATGCAGCCACATAAACAGTGGACAACATGCTGCGACCCCGATGCCTGCAGCCTGAACCCAAATCTCAGTCCAGTTCTCTGGGCACTCCGCTGTTCGCTGTTATCGGGCCAGAAGTCAGTCGGAAGCAGTCGCACAGCAGTCCAAATGACAACTTTGAGGGCAAAGTCAATGAGCGCCTTCCTGCTCCCAGTTGTCGTCTCCTACTCCAACTGCTGCTGCCACTGCTGCTTCTGCTGCCACTGCTGCTGCTTCTGCTTCTGCTGCTACTTCCAATGGCACAGAGAGACAAAAGGATCCCGGCGCGTTCCATATCAAAACATGAATTCAACGACAGCTAACAAAACTCTCAACATGCGTTGATATGTTGAAATGCTGAGAAATATTTCTGTTTGCCTCGACGACGACTCGAAACATGCAAAGACTCAAAATGCACAGAAAAGCAATGAAATAAAATAAAATGACAAAGAAAGAAGCGCTAAAAGTGTATAAGAAAATATTGCATACCCTTACTATTTATCTTTAGTTTACTTTATGATATATATAAATAAATAATATATAAATTAATAAATACATATATATATGTTTATATTATACAGATAGGTATATATCTACAAACCTATATCAGCAATTAGTTTACTCAAAATTCAGTTGTGTTTAGTTTAAAAAAGTAAATCGCGTTGGTTGCAAATTTTTGCCAATAATTATTCAACACACATCTAACACTTAATTATATAAGCAATTATTTTAAAATATTAAATTTTTACTACCCATCCACTTTGCCAATTATTTCCCTTGTGTAAACTCAACTTCTCTTGCGAGCTAATTACATCTTTTAAATATACTACTTTGATTTAATTCTAAAAATATAATATTTATTTATAAGCACGCTTTTCATTATTAAACAACGATTTTTATTTATTAGTACATATGTAAACAAAATAAATAAATTAAAAATTTTTATAGAAATATAATATCTGCAAATGTAGGAACTGATTTATGCCTGAGTTGTGAAGAATTCTCAACTATTTTTATGTATTTACCAACTGACAATAAAAATAAAAGTAAACTGCTTCAACATTACAATTAATAGAATTCCGGCAAATATATGTAAATTTATTTAATTCACAAAAAATGAGTAAAGAATGCTGCCTGAGTCATTCCAAATTATTCCCTCAATTAAAGAAAATAAAAAAAACGTTGTTGAGTAATGAAAAGAGTGCTTATAAATAATTAGTATATGTTTTCAATTATACGATACTATTAAATCATACAAGTATATTTAACAAGTTGCAATTAACTGCCAAGAGTTGAGATGAGATTACACCAGGGAAATAATAGGCAAAGTGGATGGTGGGCAGTAAATAAGGAAAGATTTTAGCACCTATATAATTCCAACTAAATTTGATTCAAGCTGCAAATATTAACAACAACAACAACAAGTGATAGGAGCCTATTAAACACTATTTCACTCACACACACACACACACAGACACACGTTATATTGCTCTCTTTGTTGCTCGCCTTGTCTATGTGGCTGAGGCAGGCAACATGCTGCATGCTCCAATGTTGCTGCTGCTGCGGCTGCTGCTGCTACATGCTGTGCGCGATTCATGTTTGGTGATTAAAGTAAAGTTCGTAAATTTACAGTTTTCATCAAAGAGGCGACTTTTAGTGGACTGGACTCACCTTAAGCAGTGCAACAACAGCGCAGAGTTCAGACCGGGTGACTGTGACGGTGACTCTGTGGCGACTCTGACTGTGACTCGGTCTCTAGCTCTGCCTGCAACTCAAGCTGCAACACTCGCTGTGGCTTGAACTCCACATACACTCATACAGCAGACAGCAGACAGCATTTTGCTCGCTCCTTTGGCTTTTCTAAACTGATTTCCAGCAATAAGCATTAGTTGAAAATTGCAATTGTTTTTCTTTTTACATACCCTGCACATTATTAAAAATGTATAAATTGGGTATCATGTGGAGTGAAATATAACTATTCCTAATCCATATCAATAGGCTATGCTGTGCCTGGCCAGACAGATCTGCAATTGGAAATGATGATGTTAATATTCAGGAATAATTTTTACTTGGGAGTTAAATAAAATTGTTAGAATTAAAGTCAGAGAAATGCCGCATTTTAAATCTACAGGGTAACTTCTAGTTGTTCATTTCCGATTAAGCCAGTCTGATGTGTTTTTGTTTTTTAGTCTAGCTTATTGTGGATAAGTGCAGTGCGCACTGCGGGGGAGTACCTAGACCCAAGCCCAGATCCAGGCCTAGTCGCAGTCGCAGTCCCAAGCACGACTCCACAACGAGGTCTGGCACTGGCACTGGCACACTGGGCACATCATCAACTTCGACAGCGTAGCGCAGCCCCAAAAGAAATCCAATTGTATTTAACGAATTTTTGAGTAACCCGAAAAGCATCTGTGGATGCGATGGCGATGACGATGACGATGGCTATGGCGATGCTCAGCGGTGCCTGGTTCCCTAGCTTGCCTAGCTTGCCTAGTTGCTCTTGCCTGGTGAGACTGGCCAAAAGGTACGCTGTGCCGTGAATCATATGGACACCATTAAATGGGAAAGGCTCTGGCTAAGGCAATCACCAACACGCGTCAATTGCGCGCTGTGTGAGACCAAGCTAGAAAAATAAAAACACATAAAAAAAAAATTGGAAAACCTAAGGAAAAAAATTTGTGAAAACTGCAAGAGGCAAACGGCAAAAAAAACTTTGATTGCACAGAGCTCGGAAATCTGACCGCGTTTTTCGCTGGAAATGCGCACAGATATAGCCAAGATTTGGACAACAGTTTGGGCGTGAAACTTAGCTAGACGATCTTGGCAACTGGGTTGTCATTGAGGAGAACCGCTGCCATTAATACGCCTAATAACAACATTAAGGCCAGAATCTGTTTGGGACCAGGAAACATCAGATATCGATAAGTGCACTAAATCAGCTGCCTAAAGTGCTGGTAATAAATGTAATTTGATTTTCACACACACATACACATACACACACGCACAGCAGCAACAGTTGCTGTTGCGGGAAACATTGCTTAATTGCATTGCCAAGGATATCAGTACGGGAATCGATCTCTGCTCACTGCTCTCCATATTGCAACGTTAAATTATGCGTTGAAAGGGCTCCGCTTGCAATTCTTGTTGTTATTGTTGTTGTTGCCGGTTGTTGCCGGTTGTTGCTTTTGTTGTGGCTCATTGGACAGGTGTTGATTGCTCTGGTCAGGCTCTGGTTGCCAATTTATTGCCCGCAGCCACAACTGTCGATTCGATTAGAATACGCTTGCAGCCTCGAACTTGCCGCAACACGTTGTTCTTGCCGCTGCTGCTGCTTGTTGTTGCATGTTGTTGCTGTTGCTATTGTTGTTGCTGATGTGCATGCACTTGCCGGGCGAACGTGTTGCAAATTATTGCCACTTGTACGTGACTCAAGCGTCGACAACAGCCACACGCAAATCCAGCTCCAATTGAGTTGGGTGCGCAGATTGATCAAAGGCAAAAATATAAATATATATTCAATATTCGAAAAACATAGGGAAATGTAATAACATCATGTAATATATTCATGTATATATATGCACATCTGTATAGTAAGTTATAAATTGCATATTTAAACACATATTAGCATAAATATTTTGAGGTGTAAGATATAAAAATAATATGTAGACAATCTCTCTGACTCTAAAATAAATATAAATAAAATAAATAAATAAAATTATACAATTCAGCAGCAAAAAGTTATGTTCTTCTCAATTAATGTAGCCTAATCAATGGACATATTAGTTATTAAAAAAAAATAATTTCTACACAGATAAAAGAAAATTATAGGCATCCCATTAAAAAGTCAACAATTAAACTTAATTTGAATTTAAATAATTAAATAATATAATTCTTTCCAATAAATGTAGCATTATTAATTCAAATATTTGTAATTAAAAAAATTAATCTGTACCAAGATTAAATAAAATTATAGACATTAAAAAGACAACAATTGAACTTAATTTGAATTTATATAATTAAACGTTTTATATATTTAAAAAAAAAAAATAGCTAATAAATCAAATTTTTAAAGTAGTTGTAAATAGGTTGAACTCTTGGCTGATTCATTGATTTATCTTGGTCATAAATTCCTGGTTCAATTAATGTCTACTTTATTTTGTTTAACTAACAAATTGAGCAAAACTTTGCAATTGCAGTTCAATTGCAGCAACATGACTTCATTTTGTAGTTGCACTTGAGGCTGATGTTGCTTGTTGTTGTTGCTGTTGCTGCTGTTGTTGCAGCTGTTGTTGTTGTTGATTGTTGCGGTTGTTGCTCGCATTTGAAAGACAATCATCGAGTGCTGCTGAGCCACTGAGCCACCGAACAACCACTCAGTGGCTCCGTTGAGGCAAAACCATTGCAATTTGCTTAAAATTTGAGTTCAGCTGCGGGTCAAGCAACTGCCGGCTACTGAATTTTCGTCGAGGGCGCTACAAAAATCCAAATTTTTTTTTCCTCCTATTTTTTTTTGGGGGGTATCTCAAGTTGAGCATTCAAAATTGATTTTGATAAAAATCGCTAAGCAGCAGCGGCAACATTCATTTTTATTCAAACAATAACGTGCCAAAAGTTTGCTACTGCATTTTAAATATTTATAATCTCGAGTTTGTCATTGCACGCCCCACCAGCCCCATCCCCTCTGCCTACGCCTTGGCAACCCCCCCTCAGCCCGACAGCTGCTGTTGTTGTGGATAGTTTTGGCTGTGGCTTTTATTAAGTTTTGTTGTTGTTGGGGCGCACGTTTTAGTTGTAGCTGGAAAAATTTGACTTGAACATGAAAAATATCTTGTTTAGATTTTAATTTGTAGATAGACGAGAAGTAGACTTAATTATCATTTTTTATTTTTTTTTTTTAGTCTGCCAATGTCGGCATAAATACATATACATACACATTGCATTTGGGATAACTTTGAGGGCGGCTCTCAGCTCACAGCTCTCAGCTCACAGCTGTCGACTGTTTCAATTTTGGCCAACTTTCTATGGCGAAATTTTTGCCAGAGCCACCGCATAATCATTTCCCAGCAAATCTATGCGCATCTCCTACTCGATGCTATGCAAATGTATCTTGTATCCACCGAATTAAGCGCAATGGCAGCATAAGAATGCACAAACCCAGAGTGGGACAGAAGCAGAAGCAGAAGGAGATACATTTTGCAGTAGCTGTAGTTTGGAGCTGCTCGCTAGGTAAACATATTTTCCATGTCGATGCCATCGATTGCGTTATGCAAAATATATGCAAATGCCATAAATACGAGTAAGACCGAACCAGACCCGAGCCCCCAAAAGAGCCAAAGTGACGCAGCTAAAGGAAAAACTGTTTTTCACCAGAATCGTATATTTTGTAGTTGTTGCCATTAATGTTGCTGTTGTTGTTGCTGTTGTTGTTGTTGTTGCTGCTGTTGCTGGTGTGGAAGCGGCTTTGATACGTTGCGATGCCAAGATTTGTGAAATTTATCGGCCAAGTGATTGGTTAGGTGTGGGTGTGGGTTATTGGGTATGGCGGATGGTGGATGGCGGATGGCGGATAGGGAGACCCATTGTGTATTCTTGGAACGGTAGTTAGTGGCTCGTTTTGAATAATCGATGACTTTGACAACATTTGAATATCGTTTGGTAGCAGTCACTTGCATTGTGGAAGGTTTACTTGCCTAGTACCACGCGAAAATTGAGTTGGTGAAAGAATAAATCTGCAAAATCACGAAGTTGAACCCATCTGTCAGCCGTTTGTAATTGACCCGAGATATACGAAATGCCTTTAAGTGGGATGTTAAGGTGCCTTGTTCCATGTTCCACCTATGAGGATCAAGTCAGAAGAGAAACTTTTTTGCTTCGTCATAATAACTGGGTTGTGGAAACTATCAATTCAATATTCTTACATTTTATTGGGCACATTTGAAAAGGGCAAGTGTTTTCCAAAAAAGTATTATTATTTTTATGCTGTTGGTTCATTATGCTGTAAGATATTTTTATGGTGTGCAAGAGAGACAAATAAAACCATAAATCTTTGAGCAAATAGCACTCAAAATGCAATAAGACTATTTCAACGCCATTGTGTGCTAAGTAGATTTGCAAAAGGCGATACAAATTTCACCAAAGAATACCATTTTAGACAATGACCAACATCAGAACCAATGACCAGACGCAACTACTGCAACCCAATTGCAGTTGCCTGCAACATTCGCCATACGCATTTCCATGACAATGCCGCAATGACAAAAGGCAGAACCGGAGGCTGCCTCCTGCCTGGCGGGCTAATCTATGAGGCAAATATGCTTCCCGGAAGGATCGTGGCTGGCCCTTGTCCACTCGATGCTAAATCAATTTGTTAGGATTGGAAGGTAGACATTTTAAGCGGGAAAACAAAGGCGCAAAAACAAGGCGCTGGAGAGGCGTGTGACGTTTACACACATTGTGGGCTACTTAAGATGCCAGACTCGAGGGTGGCTCTAGCATCCTAGACTGCTGTCAGTTACAGTTACAGTTGCAGTTGCAATTGCCGTGCGGGTGTCCAAAACAAATGGACACATAGACAAATGGACAATTGGCTGCTGGCTGTGCAGGTAATCGGATTGTTTAGCCAAGATAATTTGCGGATTTTTAGCCAGCTGCTGATTACAGAAGCCGCTGTAGATGCCGCCAACTTATGCAAAAATGCCACGAAAATGATGCCACAAAACGTGGAGGCAAAGTTTAGCACCTAACCAACCTCGTAAATAGAAGGAAAGCGAGGAGTATGAAGACGAGGGGCAGAGGTAGAGGCAGAGGCAGCAGCTGATCGCTTATCGCCATAATTCCACTCACCACATACAACAACAACAACAACACAATGTGGCACAATTTTTTTTTTTGGCGGCAGCCGCTGAGTTATGCCAAGGATGAGGAAGCATTTTCAGTGCCAAAAGTGTCACACATGCAACGTCATCGTTGTCGCGAGCCACAGTCAAAAAAAAAAAAAACAAAAACAGAGAAGAGAAGAAGAAGAGAAGCAACCAAGATGCATCTCAGGAACCACAACACGATATTTGTTGTTGTGTTCTGGACCAGCCGGCATTCGGTCTCTGGCTTTATCTGATCGCAGGCATCAATAAGTTTGGCCTATGGCTGACCAATATGCAGCAACAACAACAATATCGATAAGACAAACAGCATTCAGTTGCTTACCAAAAAAAAAAAAAACACAAAAAAAAAAATATCTTCAAGATGTTTTCCAGAAATTTTACCAAATAAACTGCTGCAACATTGCGTGTGTGTACAATGTGTGGAATTCAGATTTTTGGCATGAGTTGCAAAAATGAATACATATACAATATATGACAATTTTCGAAAGTGTATTTTATCAAATGAATAAACATATATATTTTATGCCTCAAAGTGCAAAGGAAAAGCAAACGAACTAATTGATTAAATATATGAAACATTTGTTTAAATTGTATTTTTAAGAGTAGTTTATTTTAGCTTTTCGGAGAGGATAATTGATCATAAAATATGTGATAAATTACGGATTAAAAAATAATTAGTTTATGGCTGCAAGTAAGCAATAAAAATGCCTACAATAAAAATAGATAGGTAAATATATAATAAAAATTAAATTAATAAAAATATAAAGAGAATATATAAAATAATAAATAAATATAAATAATAAAGTTTTCTTATAATAAGACTCACATTTCCCGGTATATAGGTGAACTTTGGATAGAGAAATTTCTTGGTATTACAGTAAATTATTAAATGTAAGTAAAGTTACTATTCTAAATTATTAATAGAAATTAAAAAAATTTAAAGCTTACTTATAATAAGATTCCCATTTCCTGGTATATAGATGAACTTTGGATAGAGAACTTTCTTTGTTTTGCAGTCAATTATAATATGTAAAGAAAGTTATTATTGTAAATTGCTTAATCAAACATTGTGCATTTGCAAAGTGGAAAGACAGTTGATGTATACAAATGTGTGTGAATAGATGAAAGTACATCAATTAAAACTAATAGAACAATTAAAGAAATGCGCCCAGCGGGGAGAAAGATGACAAATAAATATAGATAGAGAAAAACTGAAAAGATCTGCCCTGAATGAGGAACTGTGAGAGTGTTGAGAGTTTTGTAGTCGCCGACTTTGGCAATTAAACAAGACGAATAATAAACGCGTGAATGAATGAAAAATTGAATGAGTGAATGAATGAATGAATGATTAAGTGAGTGGGAGTGAGAAAACATATCGTTTCTTAACTCTTATTCCCAGGAGGCGCACACACAAATTGGACATTTGGGATGAAATAGAATTTTCTACATTTCTACATAGACATGAGGCAAGTTGATGGCGTGGCCAGAGAAGGCGTTGCCCGAGTTGCAAAGTGCACAAACAGTTAAACGGCAGCAGCATTTGTAGATGCTGTTGCAGTTGCAGTTGCAATGCCACCCACTTGTAATTGCGGGCAACATGCAATTTTGAGACAGCTGCTGACAAGCAGATCCCAAGACATAAACAATTTGCGCTATGAATTATGAAAATTTCTGTGTGTGTGTGTGTGTGTGTGTGCCAAGTCTCTGCTCTAATTAACTAAGTGCGAGGCGAGCAAGCTTTGGAGTGGTAATCAGGAATCCGGGTTCGCTGCGAAGTGGTCGCAGCACCCATTTTTAGCTTCATGCATTTTTAATTCCCTTAATAGCTTTTTGTCTCTGTGCCCCGACATTGATGGACCAGCCGCAAAAGCAACAGACAAAACCACAAAAATTAAAACACCAAACATTTTTTGGGTAGTCACAGCTGCCAGTGCGCCCACCCACAAGCCCAGATTAAGCGGATGTTGGCAAAAGTTTCGGTTGGATCGGTTGGAAAAGTTGCGTTTGTTACCTGGGTGCGCAGCTGTGAGCCAACTAAGCGCAACGTGTCGTCCATCAAAATTAATTACAAAAGACGCAAAAAGTGCAGGGCACAGTTGTCAGTGGCATGGTGGAAGTTGGCAAGCTCAAAAAGTTAAAAGGGGGCCCGGCGCCAGGGCAATAAGCCAGCCAAGTGGCGCCCTCTAACGGACCTCATGGCAAGCCAACCAAACCAGCGCCCAACTCCCAGAGCCATGTCCTCATCCGTCAACACCGCCAGCCGCTTAACAAGTTGCAACAAACTCGACAAACTTTACAAAATGATAAATTGTCGCAACCCACCCACCCCCCGCCACAGCCCATACTTTATTTACCACCTTTTTTTTGCTTGTCAGCAAAAGCAAAAAGCGTTGCATACTTTGGGGCGACAATTTAACAATCAAATTGGCCGCAAGGCAGCCAAATTGATTGCGATTTGATTGAGTTTTGTAAATGTAATGCAATTGTTAACATTATTGGTAATTAGACGCTTATTAACTGGCTGAATTTGTTAACAAATTTACAAGAAAACAGTTCAATAAATATGATTGCTTAAACGGCAACAATTGTAAGCGAATTAAATTCGATTACAACTAAAATGTGATAAAATATGTATATAAATTAATCATTCTTTCTAACTTTTAATTTTTTTAAAATAAATTTCTATACAGCTTAAGCTGACAGCTTTAAAAATTCCACGTTCAGATTGCATAAATGCAATTTTGAAGCCAATTTCAACACAATGATTTTATGTACAGTGTAAAAGTGGCGCAACAATGGAGCTGTTGCAACATGAGAATAATGTCGTTGCTGCCACATGCGAGTCACACTGATTTATTGGCTAATGTGCACTTCATGCTCGGAGCAAGGACAAATTAATTAATAACAAAAGTGCTGGCGGCTCAATTGTTGATTTTTAATTAAGGCAGTGAATGGGCAACAAATTAAATGGGATTTACGCTGGAGAAAAAAAAGAAATGTTGAAAACGTGACTTTAATTATAAACAAATAGGAGCAGATATGAGGCCATAGATAAAATAAACAACATAATTAAAAGCGAACAACAAGTCAAATACAAAATATAAAGCACAAAAAGTTGTCAACGTTTTTTGAACTCACGTTGCGGGTCGCAGTTGGTACAAACATTTCTGCAAATATTTGACAAACAACAAATGTGACGACGACGACGACGACGGCGATATCAACTAATAGCCTAAGTATCCTTAACATGTCCTTAAGCACAACAAGCCACCCAACCACCCCAAAGCTCTTTTTCTAGCCAAACCTTTTAATGCAAACCGCAAACGTTGCCGCTGCTCTTGGATGGGGTGTAAAGGGGGGGTGCGCCCTCTGGCGTCGCATGGCTCGTGCCGTTGATATCCTGTCAGCGATAATGTCACACATGGCTGCCCTTTCTGTCCTTGTGTGACTTTCTAATTAAAAATGTAAAACATTTGCGCTTGTCAAACGACTACAATATCTAAATTGGATATTCTTTATTCTGTCTTCACAATTTTCCTTTTTAGTTTTGGCATTTGAACCCGGGCAAGGATGCTCAAGGACATGCACGCATTTCTGACTATTCAATTGAACAATTGGTAAGCAATCTGCAGATCAACATAAGTTTCAAGGAAGTAAAGAAATAATTCCAAATAGCAAGGACTTTCTCTGAGCCCAGGTTTTTGCAACAATTGATAGTAGTTTGTGCCATTTTATTACATATATAATTTGTTGCAGTTGTAGTAAATTATATTTAAATAATAAAAAAATATTATTTGCATATAGCAAATGCTTCATATATTGCCTCCTGTGAGGATTGAACTCACGACCCCTGGTTTACAAGACCAGTGCTCTGCCACTGAGCTAAAGAGGCGCCTGTTTAGTTTGCGGCACAGAAATCATGATATCTTTAAGAATTTAAAGTATCTTTCAGCAATTGTATCTATCAGTGCGTTACGATAGTATCTACAGTTCGAAAAAGATATGATATAGTTCGTAAATAAACATTTATTGTTTTTAATTACTGCAAGTGCAATTTGTAGCTTGGAAATGTTAGCTGAAGATAAAAAACAGTAATTAATGAAAAAAAAATTGGTTAGTAGCTACAAACTATGAGAGATTGAAATATCTTTTTTTATGTGTTTTTAAAAAGTATAATAAATCTATTTAAATATATATATATATACAACAATAATTCACATTAAAAAAAAAAAAATCAGATTACCACCAAAAGCATTTTCAAATTGATAACCTTTTTTAAATGTTCTTTTCGGTTCAGTGAAGCGTTTTTATTTTGCCTCAAAAAAAAAAAAGAGTAAATAATCAACTTACCTGATCCAAAGCTAGAATATAGCCAGGAACAGGAACGCAGTGCGAACCGGTTTGCAGGTTTAATCCTTCCAGACGAATGCGTTGAAATTATTTATTATGACGCAAAAGTTTTTTTTGTTCCGGCCGCGACATTTTTTGAACACGACTGCGTCCGTTATCTGTAGCCAAAGAGGCAAAGGCCTCCATTGGGGTCCAAGCACACACACACACACACACACAGTCCCGGGGGTAAAAACAAAAATAGAAAATTTACGTGAGTTGAGCCCGTCTAAAGCTTTAAAAGGTGGACAGTTCTTAACGCTTTGCGGGCGTCACAATTTAAATTTGGCTATAAGCTGATTTCCACAGACATCAAAAGACAAAAAACAGCCACAAATTTTTTTGTTTATACGGCAAATTCGTTTGTGGCCGAAAGGCAAGAAAATCAGGCGTATTTCAGGCTTAATGACTAATTTCAGATGGGATAACGATGTCGTAATAATATCCTGTCATGACTATGACATCGTTGTCAGCAGATAAATATATTGCAAATTGAATTTTGGGGGAATTCCCTTTTCATTTGTCTGGAAATTCAGTCTTTAAGAGGGGTTTTTCTTAACCCTTTTGTTGATTTTTTTTTTTTGTTTCAGCTCTTTCTTATGGCACAATTTGCCATGCAGAAGTCATGTTTTCTTAAGTGTCTTATTGTTGGCAATTAGTGTGGCTTTAATTGCCATACCGTTAACAATTTATATGCCACAAAATGTGGCAGCGGTTGTGCTTTATGGTGCTTGAGTCAGTGCTGAAATGGCTGGGGCAAAAGGGAATTTCAACCACCTCTGCGTGGCCAGTTATTGACTGACCAGATCATTAATCCTGCGCCTGTTAACCAAAAACAATTTGTCCAAATAACAATTAAGGCTACCAACCACAGGCTCGCACCCCTTGCACACCCCGCCTACACTCAGCACACACCCCCCCACAGCCTCTGACAGTTGGCTAATGAAATCTGTTCATTCCAAAGTGAAGTGAAAGTAACAAAATCGTAGCTAAATTTCCCTTTTGATTAATGACTTTAACAAATATTCCTCTCTTTGATTTCTTTATCTTTATTTTTTTGTTTAAATTTTTTTTTAAATTTAATTTAACTGCTCTTATAATATGAATTGTTTGTAGCTGTCGCTCTTTGTCCTGGCTCTGCATCCATTAAAGTCCATTATTTCATGCATTTCTCTGGACAGCATCGCATTGTACATCACAATTTTGGACAACAATGACTTTTAGAAATAGAAATAAAAAAATAGAAATAGAAATATAAGAGACTTGCAGGTTGATATTATGCATTTGCAGCTTCTAATGGAGCTATTGTGTTGGTTTGCACAGGAATTTAAAAATAAACCTCAAAATGTTTATTAAAAAAATAAATAAAGTGTTTTTATTAAACTAAAGTATTAAAATAGCAAATCTGGAATTATCCTGCCGTCGTCATATTTTGCTTAAATTCTAAGCATAATTATTTTTCTTAATTTATTATATAATATATATAAATATTATTCACATAATAATTAGGGCAAAATAATTTTTCTAAATTTTTCAGTTATACTAAATTCTTTTATTTAAATACTTTTAACATAGGTTTATATTCTTTTTATCATACAATGTTTATTTAATTCAAAAATTCTTATATTTAAATACTTTAAAAATAGTTTTATACTCTTTTTGTAGTATAATGTTTATTTATGGATTGCTTTTGTATGAAAAATAAAAGTATATATATTTGTCAGTTTGATAAACTCTTTTAGAATATGCCACTTTAAGTTGTCATTATTTGCACAGTGCATTGGGGTTATTTACTTGAACCATTGTCGCACATTCCAGCAAATAGAAATAATTAGCGCTTGACCAACCAACAATTGTCAATAATTAACATAATGGAACCATAAATTGCAAAACTTCCACCCCAGAAGAAAGTCCAATGAAAGCAGAAAATAAATATTATCATTGGCAAGCACAATAAATTCTAGAGAAAGCGTAAAATGTAACGCCCCATAAATTAATATGAGATGTGCATATGGTGTCCAAGTTTGTCCCCGATGCTTATCTCTAACAATTGCAACCGGAGAGAGAGAGAGAAAGTGAACGGTTCACATGATAGTGGAAATACTGGACACAGGCTTAATTACTGCCACACCCCACCCCCCCACTAGATGTAGAAAGCAAATGTCCATTTGGATGACAGGAGGAGAAGGCTGCGGATTCGCTTGGAGTCGCTTCTTTGGTTAATTACCAAGATGTATGCGTGTCGCGCACACAGCCCAATTAACCCCCATTATGGGCGACTGAGTTTGTGGGTGACGACTCGAACAGGCGGCAACTCCAGCGCCAAACACTCGTCCTGGGCGTGTGAGTTCAGGCGCTGCATGGGGTCAAGCGCTCGCTTGGGCAAGTAATTAAGATTTCTGCTTGCTGCCCCACACAACAACAACAACAATAACACCAACAGCGACACCAGCAGCAGCAACCACAACCACAAATGAGCAACAAGCATCCGCTACACCAGTCACATATCCATAAAGACGCTCTATGCAACGCAAACAACTCAACATGTAACATCGCCCTGCGTCCGCCCCCTGCCCCTGCCCCATGCCACTGCCACGCAACACCAAATTGCTTTATGATGTTGCAGATTATGATAATGAATGCCATCTGGACTGGACTGGACACTGAGCAGGCAGCCAAGGGCGCTCCAGCAGCAAAACAGCGTTGACACTTTAAGTGATTTAATGTTATTGTCTTTGAACAGATCTCCAGCAATATGACTATATAAGCACCACATACTATCCACAAGAGTTGCAACAGATCCACCACAAGTGCAAATAATTTAATGAATATTAATGCGTAATATTTAATTGAAATGTTTCGCTCTTAACGCATATTTTTATTCAGTTTTTCAAGCTTAAAATTATTTTTAAGCAGAATTTTTTTTAAATATTACATCTCCTATAAAATGTATAAAAAATAAATTAATAAATCATAAATGCAATTGTACAAAAAAATTGTAATATTTAAAAGCAGATTTAAATACATTTTTAAAGTGAAATTTTTAATAATTAAAAAGATGATAAAAATATAAAATAAATATTAAAGATTTATATGTATAAAAAAATCACTAGCTAATTATTTATGTATTTAATTTTGTTCTAATGTATGTATTTATGTATGTGTTTATGTACAAATTATGTATAATTATTAAATGCAACCTAAAATTTAAAATGTTATCTTTTTTACCTCGCATTAAAGTTAATATTTTGTTCAAGTTTATTGACATGAATTGGAATAAATCCGATACCACTGAACCGCTCGGAGACTGAAAATGCTTATTTTGTATCTCTCTCTCTCTCTCTCTCTTTCTATATTTATCTCTGTCTCTCTCTCCTTATCCCCTCTTGTATGCGTGAACAGCTATTGAAATGTTTTTGATTGGAAAAATGTAATTTCCTATACGCTTCAGCGTGTGCTTATCGGAGCAGCATTGTGTCAAAAAATTGTCAATTTTTTTTGCGAACGAAATTTGTATTTTTTTTTTTAAATTTAATTCAAGCTTAAAATCAAGCACTGAATGGAAAGCATTTAACGGATATCTAAAACTTTTTTTGCGATATGCTGTAATTGTACACACAGAGAGAGTCTCACTCCACAATTAATTAAGCCCAAGCCTCTTGACAACAATGCCGAAAACCAAATGCTAAAATTCATAGACAGTTTCCAAATATATTTTCTTTTTCTTTTTTTTTTTTTTGCTTTGCCATTTTTATTTTTTAGGATAAGTTCTACAGTGAATGCGAGTAGCTTCAATTACAATTTCGAGTTTCGATTTGTTGTGCGACGCAGCCAATGGGGAAAGAAGAGAAAAAAAAAAAAAGGTTTATTAAACGCTTTTTGTACTGCTGCCAACCAATTTTCGCATTCATGGAAACTCGTTGGCCACATAAAAGGCGGCTCCAAAGCCGCAGCAGCAGCGTGAAGTGAAATTCATTTTTTCCATTAAATCGAACCGTTGATTGTGCATGAAGCGCACATGCACAAATGTCAACGCTCGGTTAGATGGCAGCAGCCTGATAGGTTGCCCCACACCCAATAACCCTCCCCACCTCACTCTCTGGCACGCCAGCGCCCCCTGCTACGCTTATCCATGTGGGAAGTCTGAGTGCCAAAGCGCGTCGACACTGTCACATGCGAGTGGCAAAAGCCACCCAGGGGAGTATTTTTCATCGCACTTTTCAGCATGACAATTCCAACAGCCGACTCCCAAATGCCGACTGCCCAAACACCCTACAACTCTCACACATCCGAAGTGGCTCAAGCCGAGTTTGACCAGCGTAACTATCTCATAGAAAAGATTTGGCATATATATATGTGGTATACAATTTCTGGTCACTTTGCACATTTTTTTTCCACTTGAAATTCGATACGAACCGAAATGGCTTTTTGACAAACAATGACACAAACTCACCTACTATTTGTGGCGCATTTGTTTCGGGTTCTTTTTTTCTCCTTTTTTTTTGGGAGTTGTTTTTTTTTATTGCTCCCATTGAGAATCGCATTTGCAAATGAATTGCTTATTGACAGTTTGATAGAATGTTGGCTCGTTGACAGTTACTGATGTGGTTCTTGTTGTTGTTGTCATCTCGATACGATTGCCTTTTGTTATTCTTTAATTATTCGTTGAGACACAAAGCAAGCAAAAGTTAAAAAAAAAGGAGCAAGAATATTGAGCAATTGTCTGAGTCGAAGCTTAAACTGAATGCAAACTAAAACATAAGTGAATTAAGAAATAATTATAATTTTTAAAATTTAAATGGCTTGGATTTTTGCAGCACAACGCGGCTATTTTTTATCCTTAAAATTTACACTTAACTTTGTGACTTTATTTCAATGAGGAATTGAACAGTTGTTAAAATATATAAATTGCTTGCAGAGTGCACTCTTCAAATTTATCGCATTTCCCTTATCATTATGTGACATGAATAATAATAATAATAATAAATTCGCATTGCAATTAACAACTTGGCTTCTCGTTCAATTTTTTAATGCATGCAAAATCCATTAAATCACTTAAAATGCACAAATCTCCGCTTCGACTGCATTAAAATGCTAAAAAGTGAGTGAACACATTATGAGAATTTGAGAGCACTTCACAGCAATGACACATAATACGACTACAAACAGTTGTCGCCACAATGATGTGCTGAGGAGTCTGCGATTGTCCTGGAAGTGGAAGTGGAGGACAGAAGTCTCGCTAGCCTGTGACCGTCCGACCACGTTGTGCTGCTTCATGTCGATGATAATGTAACAACACTCAACCTCCTCCTCTCCAGCTGAACCAAAGGGTGCGGGCAGACAACTCTGGCACTGAGACTGAGACTGAGACTGGGTTGGGTTGGGATGCATACGGTTGGAAGGGTTGGACATGCGTGCAAAATCCATCAACAAGGGTAAAATGAATTGTCACAGTTCTTAGATTTAATTACGGGCAACAGTCACATGCAAATTAAGACCGGACTCGGTTACATCTGTTTAATCTCAATATTAATATTTCAATACCTTTTTTTTTACTAAATATATAAAGCTTAGATAACACTCTCCAAATCTAAAAGCTACCAATTGTTCAGAAAGTTTTTCCTGCCAAATCATTTATTTTTTTCTTGAACTTAAATTAGCTCTCTAACCATCTACCTGAGTTCATATTAAAGTATTTTTGTTAGATATTCCATTTTATATACCTACCCAGTTTGGTCATATACCCATCAGCAAACTGTCAAAGTTTAAATTTAAAAATGTCAAAAAATTTGACACGTAGCCACACTTCCGATCCAGATTCGATTTATATGTGAATGATGTCATGCATGAAAAACTGATAACAAAATATTGACAAAGAGTTCACTGTAAATGCAAATAAATAAATATATATAATAAATAAATATATATATATATATATATTGTGGGAACGCCAAACAAGCAAATGATCCCTTAAATTTATATATAAAATTTTTATAATATTAAAAAAAAACAAAAAAAATATATTTTAGCCTAAACTTTTAAACTAGTTTTTAACTTATAAATATTTTAATTTATACTTTAAAAATATGTTAAATTTATTGTTTTAATGTTAAATAAATAAAAAAAAAAATATATAATATATAATAATTAATTCTGCTCCACAAACCCACACCTAAATCTACTAGTGCTGAAAAATAATAAACGGTTGTTATTAAAAATTGAGCATCCTTTTTGAGAAGTAGCCTTATAACACTGGCTAACGAGTACTAATGGACCTGCTGATGGTGCCGAGAGTGGACCATTTGCAAATTGCCGAATATTGTTGGCCAGCTGGGGCTGCGGCACATGGCAAAAGGTGGGCGGGATTTTCAATTAGCCTAAAACCAGGCAGAAATGGCTGAGGAGAGCTGGTGACCAAAATATTTAATACCTTTTATCCAGCCTCATAATTCGCATAATGACAAAAAGTCTCATTTGGTAATTTATGCAGTGGGCATCAACAAAACAGTAAACGGAGCGCCATTCAACAACCACCCGACCACAATTCACTGACCATCCGGATGCACTTCAACTTTCCACCCTGTTGCGTACAATTGATGGGTTGGAAGGGGTGCGGTGCGGAGGGGAACACCCGCTGGCACACGACAGCCGTCGTCGAATTGTTGCAAAAGTGCGAAACCGCAAATGTTAAGCGCAACACAGCAGTCAATGCCACCACTACCACCACCACCACAACGACAACCACAACGACAACCATCCAAAACAAACCCACCGGCAACCACAAATGTTCTACTTTACTGTCGACCCACTCGATTCCGTCGGCAAAGCTCTTCAATTTGCTTGCCATCTATTATGGCAGCTCATTGTGGGATTACCGTCGTTCCACAACCACTGAGCAACCACTACTCAGTGGTTGTGGGCACTGTCAGTGCGTCGTTGGCGTCAACATTGACGGTGGACTGTGGCCGGGACAGGGGGCGTTGAGCAATTGCTAATAAAAAGGGTGGAAAATCCACTTTGCCATGGCATTTGATTTTGATTTTTTCTCTCTGTTTGTCCATTGACTCCTGGGACTTGAACGCGGTTTGACATCGGGTATTGGAGGGGGGGAGATCCTGGGAGATACATTTCCTTAGCTGACTTTTGATGTCATCGGATAAGCAAAGGTTTTGCGTAGTGAAAGGTAATTTTACGTAGTGGAAAAAATACTACATATATGCAAAAAAAAAATAACTTTAATAATAAATACATAATTTTTATATAATTCATTTTCTAAAGTAACTCTGGGAAAGGGGTTTAAAGTAGTTTAAAAGTAAAAAATAAAAAATAAAGAAGTTGGAAGAAAAATTTTGAAAAAAACTTACAAAAAACTCAATTAGGAAAAATTAGTTTTAGACAGAAATCGCAAACTATACCTGAATATAAACCAATAGAAGAGGCTAATTCATCAGGGCAGAGTTAAGCTGCTCCTGAATTCGGATTGGGCATTTAGGAGAAGGCAACGAGGAACAATGAATTAATGGCATCCAGCTGAGTGAGTTCTTGTGCTGGTCTTTACAGGATTACTCTCGATTACAGGATACATTACAAGTACAACGGGTGGGCAACACAGTCGAGACAGGAATAGGTAACAACACCCGCTGGGAATGATCAATCAATTCGAATCATATTTGATTCCATGCAACTGACTGAACAATGTCCATGTGTAGTGGGGTGGATTTGGGAACTGGGCAATGGTTAATCTTACATTATGATGATTATTGCATTGCGATTGATGTCGAATGGAAGCCATGTTAATTATGAAATTACGCTTTGGTTTGGGATTTTAGCAACCAACAACCAGTAATTAAACACTGGAAACTAGACGAACCCAAAGCAATTGTCCGGCAAACAAATCATTTTCTGGGCATATTACACGATATGGATAAAAAAAAATTAAACACACACACAAATACATCGACATTTTGATTTGGATTTTTGTCTGCAGTTAATGAAAAACGGAAACGCAACTTGTTTTATTTTCTCATTCAACAACCTCATCAGTGGCAACTCCTCACCTCCCCCCCAAAGCTTGTTTATGTGTCTTACATGATGAGTCAAAGGAAGGGGTGGGGTGTATTTCTGTTTGCTTATGTACTTTGTTTTTAGCGATTAATTAATGCAATTAATCTGCAGCGGGATTCGTGACTTTAAGCCTCGGGATTCTGCCTTTCAGTTTTGATGAAATTGTTTGTGCGCATTTCTGTTCCTCTGCTTCTCGGTCTGTTCCCTTCCCCCCGCTTCCCTGTCGAGCAATGAGTGTAAATAAATGGTAAAGATTAAGTTGAGATTATCACTAATAAAGAAATTAATTAAGGCTTACAAATGTACGTACTGGGTAAATATTGCACATATATGGAAATTAATTGTTTAGTCTTATAATTGTTGGCTATTTGTATCCTTACATTTATAATTCCAAGTTGGTGATTAAATATATATATATGAAAAAATACATATAAATCAATTGGAGTGTCTAGCTAAAATATATATAAAGAACATACTAAAGAAGGTTTTTGGCTCATTTCATGTTTGACAAATAAATTAATTCAAGACTCGATTTAAAATAAACTTTAATTGCAAACAGATAATCAACTCAGAAACTGAACCAGAGCAGACCTCGGAATTAATGCATAGCTGGTGAATAGAATCTAGTTTCAATAATTCCGAAAAACTTTCAAAAATTATTCATCGAATGTGATTTATTTTTATTTATTTATTTATTTATAAAATAATTAATGAAGAGAGACAGCAAAGTTTATTATTTTTGAGATAAGCTAATAATTTAATTTGTGTAAATTATATATTGCAAATATAGGAATTCTTCTTAGTTTTCACAATCTGTATGAAATCTGTGTCTATTTTATTATCAATTTTTCTTTTAAATACTAGGTAATCATAAGAGTAATAATAATAATACTTTGTTAAGCATATCTTTGCATACTTAACTCTGTCCGAAATCGAAATATCTTTTATGTGATAAATAATTGAATACATTTTATAAGCTGACTATAAAATACTTTTCTATAACATTTCATATTCCTTATCTAAAATCGTATCTTTAAATAGTATCTTTGCTTTTTGCGTGTCTATTTGATAGCCACTTTGTCGGCCCTTTCATAGTTATAATCATTTATGGCCAACAAACAAACTGATGCAATTTGGCGCCCAGTTCAGTGATATTCGAATTGTGGTATCTGTTAGCACTTAAACAAATTACCATATTAATTGGTACTAATTAAAAATTCATTAAAACACTGAACCCAGGCCAAAAACGCTTGGCCAGAATCGGGAGTCTGCAGCGACTGGCGTCTGGTAATTTATTATGCTTTGTCATCTCTATGTCGCCACGACCAAATGTGCAAAATGATAATAATAAACATTTTCATTTTCATAATGACTCGATATCAATGAGTTCATAATGTACACAGAGACTGTGTACTTTCAATTAAAAGCCAACTTTCAACCATAATTCAAAAACTAAAATATGCAAAACGGGTTTGCGGTGAAAGTTTCAATAGCATCGATTTCCACAAAACCCAGGGGATGTAAAGTGTGTGCTCCGTATATAAGTATCTGTATATCTGTAATGGCTGTAATAATGACAATCATACACCACACCACCAGCCCCACACACACACACACACACAGACATGCACCTGTGACATCTGTGCACCACCGCCAGTTCGCTATTCATGCCATAAATTCCGGCTGTGTGGCACATTAATTAATTTGCTTTGCGACATTTCAAAAGGATTATTTACCGCTCATTTCATGTGTGTGTGAGTGGGTGTGTGTTGTACGTACTCATGTGCTTTTATTTATGTGTATAACACAGAGGAGAAAAAAAGAAATTATTTCTCCCTTATATAAAGAAAATGCTGCAAGCTAGGCCCAAAGATATTTTTTCGCTGTCTCCTCTTTTAGTTTTTTATATAATATCTCCGAATTCAAGACTTAAAAACAGTCCCAATTCCATTTGGAATAACAAAATATAAATGAGAATTTTAATATTTTCATTTCTTTCTCATTTATGTAATTACAATTGCACTCCTCCTTTTGCAACTGAAACAACCTCCTCCAATATTCTATGCCAATCCCCTAGGGGGGGGGGGGGGAGGGCAACACTCAGTCTCAGCTGCGTGTCGAAAAACTTTGTGACATTATAAAATCTAATGAACAAAAATTAATTTACAATAATAACTCAACTAACACGAAACGATGCCACAAGCTGCTAACCAACTCACTCCAGATTCCGCTCCAACCAATAATCCCACCCACCCACACTGCCAGTTCCAGTTTCAGCCACTGAAAGAGTTGCACTGTGTGCCAAAAGCCAAAAAACCGCTGGGAAAGGGGGTGTGGCAGGGATACCGAGTCGCGATTTCAAAGTGTTTCCGTTTTCAATTTGCATAAAGTTCGTTAAAATGTCTAACGCCATTAATGAGCAACCCAAAGGGGACGGGGGACGGGGAGGGATAGAATTTACCTGTTGCCTGGAAGAGTGTCATCGGCTGTGCCCAGTGGAAGAACATACACAAGTGTAAATGGATCGCCTTGTGCTATCCGGTAATTGTGTGTAATTAAATCCAGCCCGCAGCTCGGAGCAAATACCCAAAAATAACAAATGACAAACACTTTGAGCCTGTGGTTACAAAAGTGGTTTTGGTTTTGACTGTGGTTGCTTTGGTTGCCTCCTGGTTATTCGATGCCAAAGCTCAAACTCACTCAAACACCCACCATCTCCTCCACTCCGCTCAACCCCTTTGCCTACTGTCTTTGTGGCTTTTTGCTTTAATTATGTTGCGTGAATAATTTTTGCTCTTTGTCTCATCTATTTATGAGTCATTGATATTCCTTGAATAGTCTTTGCATTAATTTGTGGAAGATATTCTGTAATTAAATACATCTGCAATTTATAATTTGGTAAATAATCTTTTTTTTTTAAATGTTGAGTTTTACTAAATTGTAATTTACCCTGCAATACTTTAATACATTTTTGAGTCTAGTTTTTGTCATTCTTATTTATTTCAAGCTAAGAAAAAACTGCACGATTGTAAATTGGTAATTCGCTGATTGAGTAACTAAATGCATTTTTTTTTTTTTGTTGGCTACAACTGTGACACGACTGGAAACTCCCACGATTAATTGTTTATTCATTAGCACCTCCTAAGTTCTGTGTAAATGTTGGGCAGTTGCGTTAAATTAAATGCAAAAATGTTAAAATAAAAACAGGCAATCAGTCGCACAAAACCCACGCAGTTAAAAAAAAAGAACAAAAACAACAGGCAAAGTGCAACAACAAAAACAACTGCAATTTTCATGGTGGCTTCAATCAACAAAGATGCGGAGCGCGGGGGCAGAGTCTGTCAATGATCACAGCTCGAGGCACCGCAAATTGTGGCAAGCCAAACCAGCCGCAGAACACTGCCATTCTGGACAATAACACAATGCTAATAAAAGTGTTAGAAATTTGATTTTGGCCACATCCCGCTGTGCAAAGAACGATAACTTTGGCCACATATCACAAATAAGTAAAACAGTTTTGTTATTGTGGTTTTGTGGTAGTAATTTGAATCAATTGCTACTGTGTAATGTGGCTTTTATTTATTATGAACACATAAATATTCTTTGAGAGATATCCTAAAACAAGATTTGCTATTTAAAGTTGACCAAAATTTAATTGTAAACTTTTTAAGAATGCTAATTTGTGTCATGTATGGGTTATCCGTAATTGAAATCAAAATTAAATATTTTACATTTTATTTAAGATATTATATATAGATATTCTATAGTTTGAACTGTAAATATTTGCCATATAAAGTTGAGTAATTGAATAAAATTAATTTGTTAACTTTTTAAGAATGCTTATTTGTCTCATGAATTGGTTATCCGTAATTGGAATCAAAATCAAAATCAAATATTTTTATATTTTATTTTAAACAGACTAAGTTAAGTAGTTTTAAATATTTTTTGTATTTTGTAGAGGCTGATATTAGACATTTATCAGGAAAGTCCACCATCAGTTATGTCGGACTGAAACATTCTCCTTTATATATCCAAACATTACTGTATTATTTCTTGCCGATCTAATAAAGAAGTAACTATTATTTTCGCAAAATTTGTGTTTAATTAAACGAGTAAATTTTTATTAATAATAATATTACAATTCATAATTATATTATATATATTTAATTTTAACATTTTTTATAGCCACAACACGTTTCTAATTGCCAATTGCGAGTGGTCATTAAAAGGCAAAAGTACCAATGCCACCAAAAGAACCGATTACCTTATCTCAAGCTTAAGGGACGACCATTCATGACAGGACGACCAGGACGACCTGACCGAATGTTGTAATTAACCTCGCAGTTGGCGTGGGGGCAAACAAGTTGCGACTAATCCTGAATTATTATTATTTGCCATAGTCAAGCAAAAGACGAGCAAATGGTTTATTTTCAATTTATGGCCCAAAAAAGGGTTACACAACGTTAACTTCGAGTGAAGGGGCAACCTCCTGGTTTTGGATTTTAAGCAATGTTTCCAAATCATTTGCATATGAATTTTGTGGCATCCTCGCCTCGACTTGCCTAGTTGAGCATTCAAATTACTGTTATTATTATTTTCACTCATATGCCACTTGTACGTACCCCTGAGGTGAAGCTTGTGTGGGTTTGGGGCACCATTAAAATTCAGCACGACCTTTGGTTTGGAGCACTCCAGCTTTTTGGGTTTTTAATTCTATTAGATGAGGCCAGCGGCTCGCCGCTTATCGCTGCCGGCACACATGTCGCCTGCTGCTAACATCCCGTCCCCCTCCCCCACCCTGCACCCAGGCAACAGTTCGAGGCGCGTAAAAGGTTAAAATTATAATTTGCGGCTTCTGCGGCGCACTTTATTACCGCATTTCATACGCAACTTTGGCATTTGCAGTCAACAAGCGTCGACACGCTTAATTTCTTGGCCGCCTTCTCATAACATTTGTTCAACAACATGTTTTAGCCGGAGAGGTTGTGGCATTGTTTGCTCGCCGTGTTCTCAGAAACAAAAGGGATTTTTAATGGCACTGCGTCGCTGGTCGCTTATCAGCGTCGGATATCCTTGACTCACTTTTCCACACAAAACAAATAAAGGTTAGTTGCGAGTATTTTGGCATCGGTTTTTTTGGGATTTTCCCCTGTTTGTTTGCGGAAAGTGCGACAAGTGCGCAAAATGCGCAAACTTTCGCACTTCTCTCTGGCTAAAAGAGCGATAAGCCCAGTTTGAATTATTTCGTTAGCTGCCAAAGTTATTTATTCTACAACGCAAGAATTTAGAATTTTTGAAATGGGTAGTTGACTAAAATGCAAACACTGCAGGATTTGTTCAGATATTTTATGATAAGCACGAAATTATTTTGTACACCTGTCTTAATTGCGTTTTGTTGTCATTTACTTAAATAAAGTAAAAATATTATACAGCGAACATAAAAAAGTTTTGGGCAAATAGATTTTCTGAAATCATAAATTATTTAAAAATAAGAAAACATTTCCATTTCTACAGATTTTGTAACTATAACTAACAATTAATAAATGTTTTAAGCAAATAGATTTTCTGAAATCATAAATTTATGAAAAATAAACAGATTTTAAACAGATTTTTTAAACTAAAAATTACCAAAATCTTTTCAAAATATCTAAAAAAGAATATGGATTTTTTTTATTTACTTGAATAATGTAAATAAATTATAAAACTATAATACAAAAATGTTTTGGGCAAACAGATTTTCTGAAATCATAAATCATAAAATAAGAAAACATTCCTATTCAAAAAGATTTAGTTTTCTTAGGCATAGCGTTTTGATAGCCAACATTTTTTTAAACTACAAATTCAAAACATCTTTTCATATGTCTAAATATAATAAGGGTTTTATCTTCTTCTTCTTACTTCTTAAATTTTTTTTAACCAATTACGCGTTCTATTTGAATCATTATTTCAATTTTAATTTAAGCATTTTCATTTTCATTGTTAAGCAAAGCTGATAAAATAACTTGTGTGCCCAGAAAATCAAACTAAAATACATCCAAGTAAGCCATCAACTTTTTCTGAGAATAAGTATATTAATGGTTTTATACTCTCTGAGTTGCTCCCACGCCTATTGGGGTAATGGCATGCAAACAAGCTCAAGCCTTGGCCACACCCATTGCTAAAAATAACAAATTGTCAACACATAAGATGGCATTTAATCTTCAACAAATTGCGAGCCACTTGTACAGACAGCTTAAATAAATACAGCAGACACCACCTGCAGCACCAATACCACCACAACCACCAATACCATCTAGTAATCTGCCGCCCCGCAAAGATTCTACAAGTATTTCGCTTGGCAATCTATCAAGTGAGGCAACTGTGAATACGCATCATGTTATGCGGAAATTTGTGGAAATCTCTTTGGGGTTTTTCTTTTTTTGCTTACTCGTTTTGCTATTTTTGTGTTGTAGTCATGGGAAATTTGCATTTTAAGTCAATAAATTCACTTTGCATACGCACACACATTGACTGGAAGCCAAAACATGCGCCATGCTGCTCTATAAATCTGTTCAAAATCTTACCGACAACTCTCAGGCCTCTCAGCAGAAGGAGGCGTGGCACACCGGTGAATAGGGTGGGGGGGGGGGGTTGAGTTGGCTTAGCGACTTAGCCTTAAGCCAGCGGGCAACTTCAGTCTTGCTACCGACTTGTAACAGCTACCCCTGCCCAAACCCCCCTCCAGTGTT
The DNA here is from genome assembly GCA_035042125.1 of Drosophila longiperda. Classification (NCBI taxonomy): domain Eukaryota; kingdom Metazoa; phylum Arthropoda; class Insecta; order Diptera; family Drosophilidae; genus Drosophila; species Drosophila longiperda. Next base: position 3,354,112 of record JAWNLV010000003.1, read on the forward strand.
ATAAGATTAGTGCAAGTGTGAGTGGTGCAAGTGGGCAAATAACTAAGAGCTGAGAACTGAGAATTGAGAACTGAGAATTGCGAATTGCGAAGTCGTCGCCTTTTGTCGCTTTCGCAGTGCTTAAGGCGATATTTGCGTTATTTACGATTATTTACAATTTAAAATTTACATGTGCCACATGTAGCGCCCGCACCCCTCAAGTTCCCCCACCACACCTTTGGTGTTGCACTGTTGTTGTACATCCTTCTGCTTGTATCTTGATATGTTGATTTTTATTTATATCACAATTACTTGGCTGTAACCACGGATTTGCTGTGCCCAACTGTGGTTAAGCAATTTGTTTTTTGGATTTTTATTTTCGAATGATTTTAGATAAAAAAAGGGATTTCAGAATTTAAATAATAAACAATATATATAAAATTTATTTGATATATAAAACATAGCATTTACATTTATTAAAAATAATTATTTTAGCAATTTTAATAATTGTAATAATCGTAATAATTAAAAAAATATATATATATTATATGGAGTATGTGTGGTACTAATATTGTTCCTATATAGATTATGATATTAATTAAAATTAATTAAAATAAAGCTAAAATCGATATGTTCTCTCCGTCTCCAATTCACAATTGCTTAAATTGGTTATCCATTTCTTTTCTGTTTTTTTTTATTTAATTTAAAAACGATAATATACCAAAAATTAAAGCAAAACCAGTTTTAAGAAATTTTTTAGTGCCCCGTAAAATTTATGCAGTGGTGCGATATTTGGCCGGCGGCATTTTGATAATCGAAGCCACGCTGCAACGCCACAAACTTCTGTGCAACTGCAGCCGTTGAAGAGGAAACCCATTCGCAGAGCTTCACAAGCAGCGCGGCTGCCCCGGTGCCATGCCGTACCACCAACAAAAAAATAAAGCCACAACACAGCGGTTTTGCAGCATCACAGTTTGGCATCTTTTTAGAGGCAACTAATTGAATTATTAGCGACTGCGGCCAGTGGTTGGGTTGTGGCTCTGGTTGAGGTGGAGGTTAAGGCAGTGGCTCTGACTCTGCCACTGCCTCTGACTCTGCCTCTGCCACTGCCTCTGCCTCTGCCACTGCCTCTGACTCTGCCGCTGGTTCATCTGCCCGTTGTGGGCACATTGAAAATATTGTTGGTGGTTGACAAGGATCAGGGCCGACGCCTTATTTGTGTTCATGCACATTGCAGCCTCAGCGTGACCCCTCCCATTTCCCCCGCCGGACCGACTGCCTGCCATCTAACTGCTGCTGCCCTTGGGCAATGGGTGGACCAAGCTCTAACAAGCGGGTGTTGGCCACGATTGCAGCCCAGTTGGACTCTTTTTTTATTTGGACAGGGTCTCGGGTTGTGTTGCCGCCGGCTGGCGACATGTGCACACGTATTGTTCATGTAAATCATTGATTAATTCTTACTTTTCTTGCATATGATTTGGGAAATGTTACCGGCTGAGATTCAAAATGGGGATTAGATTTGACATTGCACAATTAAATTACGGCCACAACCCTTGGCTAAACTATGAGTCAAATAGTCAAAGAGTAAATATACATCGATATGGAATATTGAATACTCTTTTATGACAGATTTCAGATAACAAAAATAGTTTTGAATGCAATTAAATTTTTTTTTGTTTAATTTTAAAATAAGAAGTTTATTTAGCAACACAATTGGTTTAATTAAAGTTGTAATTTGTTTATAAGTTTGTCGAAATGCAACTATAAGAAAAAATATTTTAAGTAGTAAGTTTTAGTATTTAAAATCCTTAAGTATAGTAACCATATCTAGCTTTCCGAATATTGGCTCATCAACGTTACACATTTCGTAGGACAATTATAATACCCTCCGCGAGGATATATAGAAACATTCCCATGTCCGGACAACCCTTTTGTTATCAACAATCAAACTCCAAACTAGGATATGGAGACACACTTTTCTGACACTCTGACATTCTGCTCTGCATCAGGCAAATGTCACGCATGTCAGCAGGCCCTAACAATGACCAGATATAATCAGCATGTCTTGGTCGAGTAGAGACCCTGACACTTTACCAGTTTCCATATAAGAAATATGGGAAAACTCAAACTTAAACAAAATGAAAAACTTTCGTATCAGTTGAGTTGTTGGCCAAGTTTACTCGCATTGTATAAACTTTTGGGACACAAATCATCTTTGAACTCGAAAAGCTTTCATCGAACAGTAGTTGACACTAAGTTGGACCAAGGAGAAGACTTTTACATACATATATGTTTATGTATGTATATGCATAAAAAAGATGTCTCCCATAGCTAGAGCACTCAGACCAGCAAGTGCTCGGCGCTTCCGCACAAATAGTTCGTTCCAATTCTGTGCCATTGACTGTCTGAAAAAATATAAAAAATATCAATGTTGAAAAATTATGCGTGACTAGAAGATGCTCAGCACTTATCAATAAATATATATTATATATAAATTTAATTGTTTATGGAACAAGATTTTAACATTTTTAAATATGTTTTTTTTCTGTTTTATTTATTATATACTCAAAAATATATCGAGTCGCTTTGCAAGTTAACAAATACTGCTAATTTTTAAGTATTTGTTTAAAATATTTGATAAGGCGTATTTATTGCTAATTAAGATTATATATAATACAAAATATTGTTAATATATTTGCAAAGTCAGAATACGCTTTTCACTCACTTTTAATGCATACAGAGTATAGGAAAGAAACCCATTCTTAAGCTGGCAATTTGCAAGGTGTTAGGCGGTAAGGAGAATTATGGAGGCCGGGGAGCTACCTCGTCAGACAACAACAGATCACTTAGCCTTAATGGCTTATGAAGGCGGCGCATTTAACCAGAAAACTCAAGCAGCTAAACGGAGCGACAGCAAATATCCAATGTGAACCAGAGGAGGTGGTTGGCCAGGGAGGATGTCAAATGGTAGTCTTCTCACACGTTAAACTGGAACATTGCACGCTGCTGACGCTGTTGGCGTTTGGATTGTGATGGAGATGGAGTGTGAGGCTGAGACTGGGGCTGAGATTGCGATTGTGTCTCCATTTTGCATAATGGGCGACCCAATTAGGCAAAGTGAGTGTTAGTAAAATGCATATGAACCATAAAACAATTGAACAATGTGTTGCCAACAATTAACCACCATAAACAATGACAATCAAAGGACCTGAGACACTGCCAAGATAGAAGGAGCTGCAAATATCTGTTTCACATATTTGTTTCACATATATTTATTTGCACATAAATCTATTTATTTACAAAGAGTACATACTAAAGAATTAGATGACAAAAATACTTACAAAAATTAAAATGCTATCTAGACATTAAACATAATATTATACTAAATATTTACGTGATTTCTCAAATTATTACTATTACGATTTTTATATATTTTTTTTATACATATTACAATTAATCCTGTAAAGATTCTCCAACAATAACATTCCAAATGGAAAAGTGTCGGTTGTTTATTAGCTGCAATAAATGTTTATAAACTGTGAATATAATTTTATTATATTTATTTCGCATTACATATACTTAACATAATTAGCTTATATTTCCACAAATATACTCAAATATAACATTTCCTTAATTCTATTAACTAAAAGCTTTGGCTGATATTATGGCAAACATATGCAGGCACTTTGGACATCGCCAATAAATTTCTTTCAGATGTCAGTCATTTGTTTATTAGATTTGTCAATGCAACAGTTTTTTGTCAAGTGTCGGCCATTGAGACAACTGCCAGCTAGCCATAAAAATCGGAATTGCAAATAGATTGACCAAAAAAAAAATGTAGCCGGAACAAATGTTGTTGTTGGTGTCACATGCAGGCGACGCGTATAAATTAGTTGAAGAGGGGGAGAGGAGAACGAATGCGAGAAGAAGCAAGTGGTCAACGAGTGGCCATTGTGTGGCATCTTAAATGTCAAAAGTGACACCCCTCGCACTGCACCCTTCAACCTGCACCCTCGCCCTTTGCTAGTGCACCTGATGCGATCCAACTTTGACTCAAACCGCTGCCAAAACAATAAATTTCCCTTTGGAAACCATTGACTAAGGACAAAAAGCAGGCAAAGTTACAGACCCACACAAGGACATAGCATGTGTGAGTGTGTGTGTGTGCCTGTACACTGCAAAATATTTAAGTTGCCATCGAAGTCCATCTAATATTTGTGGTAAAAGGTTCTTGTATCTAAACATACATTTTCTACAGGGAATTATTGTATTAATTTAATATGAACTTAAAAAAAATCAAACAGTTAATAAAAGATGATTTAATAAATAAAAATAATAAATTAATTATATTAAACGAAAAGTGAGAAATTAAATATTTATTAGAAAAGAAAAAAAAAAAAAAAAAAGAGGGCATAAAATTTAAAAATAACAATAAAGCAAAAATGATATTCAAAAATTCACAATTTTATATTCAATATTTTTCCAATGAGTAAGTTATAAAAAATGTTATTAAATTTGAATTAACATTTATTATTTAACTACAGAGATAATACCTTAAAAGTATGATTTTGAATAGTGTATGTGTCACGGGTGGGCTGGGCAAGGGAAATGATGACCACAACGCCCAGGCAACCGGACGCACGGCTGAACATGTGACCATAAAAAAATAGAGAGAAAACCGTTGTGGTAAGGAACAACTTGCTGGCTAATAAAAAAAATCAAATGGCAAAAGTGTAGGCAACATTGGGTGAGAAAAAAAGAAACGAAATGCATTTGTCCATTATGTGCCAGTTGGGGGGGGGGGGGGCGGAGGTGTTTAAGCGGAAAAGGTAAGTGGCGCTGTCGGTTTGGAGTCTGTGGGGCTTTTAGTCAATATCTCAGGGTGTGCTGCAATTTTTCTTCATTTTTTTTCGTCACCCAGCATGGTACTCAGGCGGAAGTTAAGCTGTTGTTTATGTGTCATCATAAATCATGTTCAATGTACACGAAACAATTCCACATAAGTGGATAATGGAAACTCTCATCTACCAGTTCTGTGTGTAGGTACAATGCTCAGTTTTATGATGGTGTCAATAAAATGTAAGTTTTTTACAAACTACATTGATAATAGAATTTCTAGGCTTACATATTGATTACCAAGTTAATAATATTAAGTTATGCATATTAACTGTATTTGTGCTTGTATATTGAATTTTTCGCTCCATTTGTTATGCATATAAGAAACTTTTAAACAGTCATCAAAATATATCAAATGGAGCAACAATGAAAAATCTCCGTCTTTATACAATTTTTCTCTATCTGCCTATGTTTCTAAGGACACGTTCGGAATTCGCTGTAAGCAAAGGTATACAAGAAATATAAATAAATTATATATAATAATAATAATATTTACTTTTTTAGATGTCGAAAATAAATTGAATATTACAACAGCTGACAACTATTACAACTTTCTTAACGAGTTAATCCCCAAGACAAGAACAAATCAGACTTCTAAGAAACAATTAAATAATAATGTTACTAGTAACAAAATACCATCACAATACCCATTTATGGTATCCATACAGATATATGAGAATCGAAAATACAAACATCTCTGTGGCGGCGTTATTCTGGACACATATTTTGTGTTGACTGCGGCGCATTGTACCTTATCGCCTCGACAGCTCTTTGCTAAGGATCTATTTGTGATTGGTGGCTCCAATACGCTCTACGATCGAAAGTCAATTCGATTCAGAGTGCAGAATTTGATAAAACATTCTGAATTCAAACCATTGCATGGTTATGATATTATGCTCTTAAAACTGTCATCTGCCATACCAATTGATAATCTTAGATTTTCGGCAATCGATTTTAGGAAGGGCAACAAAATAGATAGTGATTTACAGTTAATTTTAATTGGTTGGGGTCGCACCAAAGTCCAAACACCCAAACATATTGAAGTTGTGCATTTTGGTACTATGACAAATGCAATATGTTTTGTCAAATATAAATTCAAATACTTAAAGAAACAGGAAATCTGTGCTATAAACACAAAGGGAATCCGAGGAGCCTGTGATGTATGTATGTATATATTCCAAATAGTTAATTCTATATAAAATGTTAAATACCATTTAAGGGTGACTCCGGTGGACCATTAATCGATGAGGAGCAAAAGTCTCTATATGGTTTGCTCTCCTACGGCCGCAAGCCCTGCTTGAAAGGCAGAGTTTTTGTCTTCACACGGATAAGCGATTATATTGGTTGGATCAAAAAACAAATGTTGAAAATGTCTGCGAAGAAACGAACTGGTTGATAGGCACATATATATCTACAAGATTTCTTGCTCTCTCTGCTAACGCTTAATATATTCAGCGAAATTCCCAATTGACACTTTCAAAACGTTTCAAAATGCAAATAAAAGAAGTCACTTAAACAATTATTTTGCCCCCATTTGTGTGTGCCACGAAATACCAACAGCTAAACAAAAAAATGTGCTAATGTGCCACGGCCACAAACGCTTTTAGAATTCATGTCACTTTCATAACGTAACAGATTCGCGGTGAACAGGCCCCCAGAGAGATGGGGAAACCCCCCGCCACGACCAGGATACATAAATGACAGCTACGTGTGCTAGTTCTCCCTTTCCTTAACTGCCTTTCTCTTCTTTTTTTTAACACACAGCGGGTATATTGGTAAGTACTTCAAATAAATACTGTTGCAAATACACATAAAAAAATAAATTTCCAAATTATAAAAGAATTCTTTTTGTGCTAAACAAATGCATTTGAAAATAATGAAGAGAAATCTTAACTAATTCTGCTTTTAGTAATGAATATAGAGAAAATTTAAATATTCTCAATAAAAAATCATATTATATAAAAATACTAAGTTTTACAGGTTCTGAAAGGCATTCCTTTAAGACTTGGTACGCTTCACTTTTGACAACTAAAAGTGAGTTAATAAAAATAGCAAAGTTTCTTATATTTACTAATTAAATAACACTATAAATAAAATTAATATAGAATATTGAAAATTCTCGTATAACGAATGAACTTTATATAATTAATTTTAGAAACTCACAATGTTCGATGTTTACCAGAATTTTGAAATTGTGTTATTATACATGGAGTTCACGATATATATATTTATAAAAATGTAATAAATTAGCTTAGCGGGTTTTTTTTTTTTATTAAACGGACTATTGGAAGTCTTACATAACTGCTATCATAAACAGAGAAAAGTCCAACACATAAATTAAATTTGCTACATAAAATATTTATCAATAATAAGTAGAATGGAAAGCGAAATAAATCCTTGTTCATAAGCGAAATGAGATTATGTTTATCAGGAGAGCAGAGCATGTGTTGCCACACTAAATATAATTTAAAATATAGTACATTTCCCAGCAATTCTATTCATCAACAATATTTTAAATAGTTTTAAGATAATTGAGGCATAATTAAGCAAACTTTGTGAAACATATGGGACACAGGCAGGCAATAAATTAAGACATGTTTGCTGTTGCAAAAGGATTTAAAACACAAAAAGGACTTTATGCAAAATGGCATTGAGGACTTTTTCTCAATAAATAATAAACTCACATATGCGCTACTCCGGCTTGACAGTGCAAGCTTTTGCGTCACTTGATTACGGTTTGGAAACCACGCAACCACAATCACAAACCACCCATCCAGCGCATAAGGGCAGACGCATAAAAAACGATGTTATATGCATGACCCTAAATTAATCTAGCGAAACCTTTTCCTTTACAACGACTACACACCCCCTCCGCGCCCCATCTTCTCCACAAACCATGCCTTAGACCGGGGACATCAAAGCCACTGAAGTATGACAGAAACGGGGCTATTTAAATATCCACGTAAATGTCATATGCGAACAAATTAAATTTGGCTTATGACCGGCTCAAGAAGTGAAATGAAAAAAAGGGAAACACAAAATAAAAACAAAAAATTTGATGCATTTTTTTTTATGTCGATAAGTATCATAAAAGTATAGACCATGGACCACCAGTGATTTTATAATCAAGAACGTTGTTGACCATAAAATTGCGCAACAAGATGATAAAATACAAACATAAAATATGTGAAAAATTTGATGTTAAAGCGCTAGATTTAGAAATATTTAAATATAATTTATATAAAGTATATATTAAATATATTTAAATTTTACTGAAGTCAAGGGTCTTCCTTATAAAGAAATATTTTTAATATAATATATACATAATGTATTAATTAATATATTTAAGTTCAGCTTTAGTCGAGAGTCTTCATTATACAAAAAGGTTTTAAATATAATATATATATTGTAATACTAAATATATTTAATTTTAGCTTTACTCAAGGGTCTTTCGTATACAAAAAGGTTTTAAATATAATATATATATTGTTATATTTAAAATATTTAAGTTAATCTTTAGTCAGGGATCTTCTTTATACAATTATTACATTTAACTAATTTAACTAATACTTTTCACTTAAACTAAGAAGAACGTAAAATTGCTTTAAACAATTTTCAGTCTCGTAAACTTTTTCAGCTCCTCATTTAGAATATTCGCACTGCAATTATTATGCGGAAAATTCAGCAATGAAAGGAAAACATGGAAAGAGGAAAACTAGCTGCGCAATATGTCGCTTGCAGTGAATTGAAATTTTGCAAAACAAAAAATAAGAAATAGAATTTAATTTGAAATTCAAAATGTTTTCTTTCAAAAGCTCTCCGTCCCTCTCTCTCTCTCTTTCTATTTCACTTGCTCTTTCTTAGAAACAAGACGTTGCCAGTCTGCTGCCAGAGACTCATTCGCATGCAGTTGGCATACCGCAAAGTGGATATTGATATTTTGTCCATAAATTTTGTTATTTATGTGGACACGCTTTCCCCGTCCCCCTCCAGGACATTTCACAGTTACATATAAACCGAAACAGAAGTTTACAATTTGCACAGGCGAGCGACATTTTTGCCAACTTGTGCAAATTTATCGCGACATTTTGAGAGTCCCAAAACACAACCGCCTACAACAATTTTTTTTTTTCGTTTTTTTTTTTTTTTTGGTTGGATTGTGTCCGCCCTGAGCCCTTAGTTTGTCAAGCCCATTGGCATGCAAGTCATGTGCCGGTGCAGAGGCCGCCGCTTAACTTTGACAGACCAAACCAAATAATCCACCCATCGCCGAGCACTCTTTTCCCCTCTGGGCAACCACAATTTTTTCCATAAATTTTGCAACGTTTTCGACACATTGTAGAACGAATTATTTTTTTTCTATTTTGCAACCACTTGAATTTTTCAATTGTCACAAATTTATTTTAATACAGCGTGAAATTTATGAGTGACAAATTGAATTTGAAAATTGAGCAATATTTGTACAGCACAAAATAACTTTACAGGGAAAGAGGTTTTTAGTTTGCAACTGTAGATAAGAAGGGTACAATTTATTTAATCATATATTCGGAAACTTATAAAAAAAAAAACTATTCTAGAAGTTGTGTATATATTATATCATCTTTCATAATATTTTTACAAAATATTAAAGAAGCGCTCAGCTTTATTTCTGCATATCCACAATGAAGTTGATTGATGATTCACATCTTATGACCAACTACCCTATTAAAAAAAATAAAAAACATAGCATGGCCAATGTAAGTCAGAGAGATTCGATACGGATTGGTTTAGCTGCTGGCCATATATAAGTATCCCAAAAAACTGCCCCTCATATCAGAATGCTGAAGTTTGGCTGCGTGTTTTATATTGTTTCAAATGGGCCAAATACTAAACACTCCATAAATAAAACCATTAGAAGTGCCATTAACTGAGCACCAACAAAAAAAATCAAAATAATACTATAGTGGAGCATTTTTTTGGTGTTTGTTTATCATTTTTATGTGCGCCCTGAGTGTGTGGGCGTGTGTGCCTTTGACATGCGCAATCATATAAATCTTAATGTTTATAAATCACATGATATTGTAATACCCTAGGGTCATTCCATGCAGAGTACAAACAAAATTAAGATTGTTAAGAACTTACTAAAAAAAAACGCAGTTGCTTAAATCTATAAGAAATGCATTCCAAAATTTATTGCAAAAACAATATTTTTGCTATTATTTCAAGCATTTCTATTGCAAAGATACACATCTGGTTTTTTTTCTATTAATCTTTTTTTTTTTGGTGTGTGTCATTTTTAATATGCAAATAATTTGCTGGCCAAATGGCAACAAACTGTGACCCAGCAGCAGTCACAGTTGACAATGGCCAACGCCCTCGACAAAAAAAAAAAAAAAAAAAGAACATGCGAAATCTATTCAAGAGTCAAGTTGACAACAAAGCTAGACTAGGCCTACTTGGCACTTGCAGGGAGCTGGAACAGGGACAGGATGTGACTATGCCTCCCTCTCTCTCCCTGCTGCCATTTGAATATGACACACAGATGACAGCTGCTCCAGCTACGACTCTGATTTCATCTTTGGCTTCCAAAAAGGGTGGGGGGGGGGGTGGGTGTGTGGCTACGATGATGCGTGCCCATTGTGCGCATTTGACGTTTGGTTTATTAATCAGTTTGGCCTGCGGCCAGGGGCAGAGCCAGGGCCAAGCAGCACAACCGAAAGCATCAGCAGCGCCGTCACAATTTTCTACAAATGAATAATTTTTGTGGCAAAATAAAAAGAAAAAAGGGCAAAGTCAAAAAGCCGCAACAGCAGCCGGCGCAGCAAACAGGACTCAGGACACAGGACTCGTGAGTTTATATTTCTGTCGCTCAACTCGCATTTTAATTTCTCACAAGCGCACAACAAAAAAAAAAAAGTCAAACAAATGTCAGTCGTGTGTTAATCAAGTGTAAATAAATGGCGCAAAGATTAGAGAAAACCGCAAAAAAAGAAAAAAACAATTTGGAAATATAAAAAAATTTGATAAAAAAAACACTCTAGAATACAGAGAGCGACTCACAGATACTCTGTACCCAAAAAACTCGTAGTTCAATTATGAGTCACACATATCTTAAGTTTCAACAATTAGTTTATTATCAGAAAACAAATGATGAAATAAATAAGTTAAAAGCACAGCAAATCTGAGCAGATTATTAATGATATAAATAAAATATATAGTATTCAAAATATCTGCATTTATTAGTTTTATAGCTTTATTCTACCCTATTTTACGCCCACTGAGCACAAAAGGCAACCAAAATGTGTTGTGAAAGCGCACGCAAAACAAATAAAAAATGAGGTGTGATGCAAAACAAAACAAAAAATATATATAAATAAGAAAGAAAAACATTTAATGGTTTTTTAAATGTTTTTTAAATGTGCGTGCAGAATTTGTGAATTTTGCCCCCGAAGCGGGAACTTTAAAAGCTTAAAGAAGTCGCATAATTTTCTGTCTTTTGGGGTATTCATGCAAATTAGCTTGAGCTCGGAGCAGAAGCAGTTGTTATCATGAATCCAAGGCGCGTTGTTATTGCTTGACACCCACTAAATCCGAAGCCCAACTCGAACTTCAATGCCCAATATTGTGGCCAAAGCCGTTGAAGCCGTTTTAAACCGTTGGTGTCGCCTCCCACAGCAACGCCTACAATAAATAAATGCTCAGACATTGTCCTTTTCAAGGCGTAGCCCCCAAGGGCTGGAGGGGGGGGGGGGAGGTCGAAGGGTGTGGTGCGTTGTGGTGCGGGTGTTGATGATACTATTATCTTATATCGCGAACGACCGCAAGCTGTCAGTGGTCGCGGCGGCTACTTGAATAGTCCTTTTTTTTTGCCCAGCATTTACAATTCATAGATACTCGCAAATAGATAGCAGTCCGCTTTGGAAAAAATCGTTTTATTGGCTTTCGAGGTCCTTTTTGTCGCCTCAGCCGCCCACCAACGCGAGCAACTGTAACAACAAGGACATAAACCGCAAATAAGTTTAACATTGTGCAACATTTACGTTCCGGCGAGTGCCGGAGGGTTCCCTTTTGTTATTGTATTTGCTGTGATTTGTGTGGCTTTGTGCCGGGCAACGTTTGAATTTTAAAATGCCACTTACAGTGGTGCAAGTATTATGCAAATTGTTACAAAAACATTTCAGACTTTAAGGAGTGACAGCTTTCACCAGATATTGATCTGTAAGAAGTTTGAATTGTTTTGAAGATTAAAAAAATTTGTAGCTTGCCCCACTGTGCATGTGAGCCACTCTTAAGCAAAGGGGTGCAAATGGTGCAATTTGTAAAATTGCTTGTTTTCCTTGAACCCCAACCTAAGTGGAAACACTGCTTGAAGACGACACAATGCTATCTAATCTTATTTGATATTATTTTTACGTTAAACTTGCATTTCAGCACTTTCTCCATCCATCTCACTCACTCACTCACTCTTTCGTCCCGCTCACTCTCTCTGGTTAGAGGCAAACTTAAGGCTATTGTTCAACTACCCCGCTGAAAGCTTGGATCTAACAAATTGTCTTTAATAACAAGTTGTCGCTTTAAACAAGAAACAAGCAATTTTAATGATATTTACAGGAAATGACAGAAAACGCATCAATCATTTGTCAGCCATAAAAATTCGTCACACATAAGCATTAAATTATCAACAAAAAAAAAAATAAGAGAAAAATGAGAGTGAAGGACTCAAAAAAAAAAAACAAAATAAGGATAAAAATTCTTAATGGTTATTTGTAAAAATGACCTTGTAAGTTATGAAGCACAGTTGGGCGCCCTTTTAGCCGAAATGCCACAGGCTGAGGTTCAACAACGGTCACTCCACAGAGCGAGATTCTTCCACTTGTGGCTGGTGGGTGGCACGGGTTCAATTGGTCTGCTTGCCTGCCTGCCAACTCCTGTGGGGAGGGGGTGGGGGGTTTGATAGTCAAGTGCGTGCGCGCTCATATGTGAACATTTATTGGAAAACATTATTATTTATGACTTTTTGAATGACATCGCTTGAACTTTTCAAGCAATAAAGTCCAGGCACAATAGCAACGTATATTGAGGCGCAACGTTTTATTTTTTTTTTTTTCTCTTCCTTTATTTTAAATTACATTTGCTATAGACAGTTGTGAGTTTTTGATTTATTAAGATATTCATTATGCATTACGAATATGCTTCATATGAAAATTAATGTTCTTAAATATATATTTCACAGTACATCCTAATCAGCCACAAAATAATAGACATATATAAAACATTTTAAACTTACCTTGATCCATAACTAAAATTATTATTATACATTTAAATTACTAAAATTATTATTATACATTTAAATTAACTTTTAACTGAGTATTCAATATAAGTTTAATTTTGGCATGCAAAAAGTATCTTTGTCTTTTTTGTAAATTCTACTAACGATGTAAGCCAGCAGAAGGGAAAATAAATTGGCATCTTAAGAAATACATAAGTAAAAAAAAGAAAACCAATCTAAAATGAAAATCTTTCTGCAAGCCTGCAATAAGTTTTCAAATAGTTCAGGATTGAAATCAACACCCAAAAGGGTTATACCCAATCTCCAATACTAATTCCGGTTGGGAGTGCTCTGGTGAAGGACGTTGCAAACATGCTTTAAGATCTTATCAAATAACCATAAGAACAAGAATGATTATTTTAAGTAATTGCCAGCTATTGTTAGAAGAGAAAACCTTTTCTTAAGCAAGTATTCGTCGCCTTAAATTAAACTAAAACTGTGACTTATTTTATTTACTTGCGTATTTACTGCCACTATTAATGGTATATGTATGCACGTATATACGGAAGTATAAAGGAAGCTATTGTGTATGTATGTGTGAGGTTTGTACATGCTTCAGGCGCATGACCCATTCCTGAACCCATACAATCCTCCATCAGCGCGGAGCACACGAAGGATACACGAACTCTCGCACTCCGACTAAACTAATGCTATCCTCGTCTAACCTCTCGGCTAAGGGGATGTCTGTGTGTGTTTGGGTGTGCGTGTGTGTGTGTGTGTGTGTGTAAAGTGTGGGTGAGTCAAAGTGTAGATAGCTGCCTGCAATAGGACGACAGACAACGAAGTGAACGATGTCGACTCCGCATACATATACAATGTCTAAGGTGGAGCAGAAGCCATGACTGCGGCCATGACAGCGATAATGTATACCAGCAAACGATGCTGTCACGGAGTGGTGGTGGCGGAGGGAGACAGTTGTCCGGGGGGCGTCTGTTGTATGGTTGCCGGTTGCTAACGGTTCCACCCACAACCAAAACCACACACACCAGAGCCAACAACCAACTGCCTGCTGTCATCTGCAGCTTTCTCTCTCACACCAAACAAACTCAGCCACTCGGCCCCTCTCGCTTCCTCGGACATTTTGTCTGTTTCTGGCTTTGTGGGTATTAAGTTCGGTCTTAATGCAAAAGATAAACGTCTGCGGCGACTAGTTAAATTTGTTTCCTTGCAAGGTGAGTCTGCTTAAATACCATCCATAATTGTCAGCTTACCGCAATACGATCTAATTTCTTTGTTCATTTAAAGTTTTTTCATTTTTTTTTTATATTATTCAGCATAAAGACTAAGTTTAAGCAAATGTACAACAACAAATGCTTTAAAATTAATATTTTATTGTTTCAAATTTCCCATTATCATATAATAAACACAAACTTGTAAACATAATATAAATCGGGTTAATTAATTATTTTGCAGACCATAGCAAAAGGTTATTTTTTATGAAAAGATACCAAATTTGTGCTGAAAATATAAAAATTCTTATTTAAACTAAATAATTATAAACATAGGAAACATTGTAATATTTTATAAATGTTTATATGTGGCTCAAACACGGGTATGCAATGAGATTTCCAATCATTAAGCAGGAACCAAATGCACAAGGGACACTTGTTTTTTATGGTGGACTTTGTTAAACGACGCAGTCACTTGAGTCATATGTATATGGGCGTATGGGGAGTTGGGAAATTCCGGCGCCGGTGCCAAACAAGCTAAAGTTGTTTTTTTTTTCTGAACAACCCCAAGGCAGTCAAATGCCATTCTTATCCAACAAGCGACTTAAGGGAAAGTTTGTAGTTGTTTTTTGTTTTGCTTTTTTAGCTTTTTTGTGAGACTCTTTTGTTTTGTTTTATCGAGAACGATACATCAGCCATCAAGTTGATTAACTCACTTGGAATGTGCCAAAGTGCCGAAAATCAAATTAAATGGCCTTGATGTGAGTGTTTTTGACATATCGAAGTGGTTATGAGGGGTTTGTCGTTGGCCCCCTTGATTTATGCATTGCAAATCGATAGTTTGTGTGGCTCCTTAGAGAAAAGGGATAAGTGTCAGATATTATATGAAAATGGGAATATTCACAGCAACCGTCAACATGTGAAATGAGTTGCAAGTGTTTTACTACTGGTCTTTCATCCGCTCCTCGTACTTTTTGTCAATGAATTTGAACACGGAGTCTATCGCTGAATAGGAAGTCCACTCGTGCTCTGGATGTCCAGCTGATACACAGGTTATATTATCTTTATCATCCCCATCAGTTAGATCTGTATCGAGCGGCTCTCTGCTTGATACCCAATTGCGTGTAACCTCGAGAAAATATTCCTTACAAGTGGCTGGCGGATGACCCACGGTTCCATCGGTTAAGGCAATTGCAAATACTTTTTCCTTGAAAAAATCCATAAACTTTTCCGACTGCAACACAAACCAATTATTAGTACAACATCAAACATCACCGGTTATAGTTTCTACTTACCAAAGCTTTTGTTATTGAGCCGCCGTAGCTGTGCGCAACTATTGCCACACTTGCTGGATTGGAAGGCACAATAATATTTTCAAATACATAAGCTGCATGGTTAATTGAGTTGTCCACTTCCTCGATGGGCTTACGCTTGCCATTTATGATGCGAAAGGTGTCGTTAGTGTTCGTCACTAGAATTTCGTAGCCCATTTTCTGTGCGCGATTTATATAAGGCAGTTGAGTGCCATGATCTAGCGAATTATTTATAATCAATCTGAAAATAGTTATATGAATATCAGTGTTATGCGATTGGGAATGCAAAGCCGGGTGGAGTTTCGTAGGCTTATCCTTGTTTCAATTAAAATTCTGCTCTGTGTGAAGACTTACCTTCGTGCCCATTGACCAGCGAGAACATAGCCACTGCCATGTATAAGAATGAGCAACTTCTTCGACTTGGAAATCGGTTGTGGTTGTGTGAAGACGAATGAGGCGCGCTCAATAGGTGCGCCGAATGGTATATGGGTTCTCTTCAGGCCCTCCTTTTCCAACATAGCGTATATGATTTCTGGTATCTGATTGGCGAGCTTCTCGTAGTGCTCTTCATTTTCACGTCTATTCTCGCTTATATTGAACTCAAAGGGCTTATCACCAGGCTCGCCGGTGGCTGCATCAATTATGCGCAGTTGCCCAGCTGAATGATAATATGGCACACACATATACAAAATATGACTAGGAATAACTGATAGAATAAATGTAAAACTCACAATCATTGAATGCGTAGCCGAATTCCCGCAGGCGTGCAATCGCTTCGCCACAGGTGCTGGAGGGGGTTTCTGCCATTATGTTGACTTTACCTGTTGTAAGATGTAGTAATTGTTTAAAGTGTGTCCACATGGTGAACATTTGTTGCTCAGCTTCACTTACTAAATAAAGAAAACTCAATCCAAACCGATTATTAAATGCCGGCTGATTTAAGTACAAGCACAGGCAGCATCGATATTTTGTCAATAAACAACAAAGGAGAAAATAATGTGCAAAGTGGTGGTCGGTCGATATGTATACATCGCCATATTCGATAAGTAAATTAAAACCGTCAATTTTAAAGTATCTTTATTAAAAATAATCAAGTTCTCCTTTCCAGTTTAATAAGAGGTGTAGTTGTTAATTTTATGGTTACGTTTTCCACATATTGTAGATTCCGCCTCAGGTCCCCAAATGTCCTTGCTGCGATGCATATGAAATACGTCAATTACAATTTGCATGCCTTTAGGTATACGAACTCCATTGGAGAGCATAACATCATTAGATGTTCCTCGTGCCACAAGGGGAACTGGAGCAATCAGGCGCATGGTTTCATTAATGACGAGATCCAAGTAAGCCATTTGCTGTGCCTCCTCATAGCTAACTGAAAAGTAACCTCTCTTGGGGAACAGAGTTTTGATTTCCTCAAAGGCCCGCTTCTGACACTCGGGAAACATTGCGAGCAGCATTAGGGCATAGCCCACGGTCTTGGACGATGTTTCGAAAGCAGCAAAAACCATCATATTGGACTCAGCTTCAATATCCTTTCGACTGAAGATTCCGCGTTCAAAATGCTCAACGGCAACGTTAAGAAATGAATTATTATTGCCTGCTGCTGTTTTAGCCGAAATATTGGCATTCAGTTTTTTTGCCACCAGCTGTAAAAATATTGATTAGCAGTTGTAAAAGTAAGTTTTTATTTAGCATTCGCACCATGCTGATATATTCACGGATTCGTAGCTTGGAATTCGCATAACGCTCTTCTTTGCCAAGCAGCTGACGAATTAATTTAATATTTAGCCAGGGACAAATAGTAAAGTCCGCAATGCATTCCTGCAGCCTAAATGGGAATTCTTAATTGACTTATTTAAATAAATTAATTACCTCCCCACCATTGATAGTGTGCCATTATGATTTATTTTTGAATTTTGGCTCCTCTTTTACACTGCTGCCCATTGTGGATTTTGTTTGAGGATTTTTTGAATAACAACAATGTTATTGAACTATTTTTACTTACGCGTAGCTATGCTTAATAAGAAATGCTGTAATAAGGGCATTAAGTCGAGTTCACCAGCATCCACCAGTTTATCCAGCTCCTTTACGAGTTTTTCTGTCTCCCTATTAAAGATGGACAGGGTGCTGAGCAAGACCTTATGGGCAAAGCCGGGTTCAGCAGTTTTCGATGCCCGCTCCAAAGGGGATCTTATGAATTATATAAAAATTTAATTCACTTGTAATTTAAAGTATTTATTGCAGCTGCTTACCTTTTAAGCTAAATAATCCAGTGCCTTCAGCATCTTCGATTATTTTATAAATAATACTCTTGTTTCCACAATGCGGCGAAATTAGAACATCCTGCGTCACTTGAGGATCACTCACTATCAGAACTGGCAAAGGTCCCATTCAGGTAATTAAAGTCGTTCCATAAGCCCTTATATAAATTTCAATTAGTTTAAGCAAACCTGTAATTGTCATATTGATATATCTTTATATAAATTAAAACTGAACAATGAGATTAATACACCTCCTTTGCGTAGCAATTTGTGTGCCATGCCAATTAAAGGATATCCCAGAGGCCCAGGAAATTTTAACAGTAATTTATAATATTCGCGACGTGACCACAAAAAAAATTTATCCAATAACCTATTATTAATGTAACACACAATATCATCAAAATTAAATTAATAAAGGGCAATTAATAAAGGACAAGTAATTAAAAGCACTTAGGCTTAGTAGCTTTTTTATAATTTATAATTTTAAGGTCATTCACATGATAAACATTAGTCGCTTGTGTGATGCTAATTTAGGGTACTCCCTCCGATATACACAAATAAATAAATAAAACTAAACAATATTTGGTAATAAACCAAAACTTTATTTTTTGAACAAGCCCGCTAAATATGTGCAAAATAATCGATTATTAGCAGGATTTTATTACTTAGTTTAGCTATCATTGCTAACACTTTGCAACCGAACTATTAAATTGTAATCAATTTGCAGTCAGCTGTTGTTACAGTGCAACAGTTATCGATATGTCACCACGAGAGGAATCTCAGTATATCCAAAAACCGACACATCACTTCAAATATTTGACCTTTATCTAATAACTGCTATCCACTGCCACGCTGCCAAATTTCAGAGTGATAAATGCAAAGCACAACGTACACATTCCGCGAACTGGACAAGTCACCGCGCACCATGCATATGCGCGACTGGCGAACAGCGCTCCGAACGCCAACCTATCGAATTGGCAATCGCACCGTGCGCTTCAATTACCATTTCGCACTGCTTGTCTTTTGTGCTGTGATCCTGGTGCTGCTCTTCCTATACGCACGCCAGGGCAGTCGCAGCTCCTCCGACGGCTATTGGCTGCGCAGTAGGCGCCAGGGCGAGCTGGGCATGGTGGCAACAGCCGCAGTTGCCACCTATAATGCAACATATCCATTGACGCCACCACTAACTGTTCAGGGCGGCGTCGTCAGCTATCGCTTTGCGATGATAGCCGATCTAGATACCAGCTCCAAGATTATCAAGGGAGACGGCAGCGAATCGTGGCGCAGTTATCTCAAGAAGGGATATCTAACATATCTACCAAGGAAAAATGAGATACAAATTATCTGGGATGATGGTGCGCCCGTAACGCTGGAGTCCTCGTTCGCGTTGAAGGGCCGTGGCATGGAACTCTCCGAGCTGGTCACCTTCAATGGCAAACTGCTCAGCTTCGATGATCGCACGGGTCTCATCTACGAGATAGACAACGACAAGGCGATTCCCTGGCTAATATTGCTCGACGGGGATGGGCACAGTGCCAAGGGCTTCAAATCGGAGTGGGCAACTGTCAAGGATCACACACTGTATGTGGGATCCATGGGCAAGGAGTGGACAACCAGTATGGGCGACTACCAGAACAACAATCCCATGTTTGTCAAGGCAATCACCACCAGTGGCGAGGTGCGCTCCCTCCCCTGGGCGGAGAACTACAAAAAGCTGCGCCTGCACTCGGCACAGATCTCTTGGCCCGGCTACATGATACACGAGAGCGGCGTCTGGTCGGCGTTGCATCAACGCTGGTTCTTTTTACCACGTCGATGTTCCAGAGAAAAGTAAGCAGGTAAGATTCCTTAGTGTCTTTTAACTTATTAATCTATTATGTTATACAGATACAACGAAACGCTGGACGAGCATATGGGCTGCAATTTACTCGTCTCGGCTGACGAGGACTTCAATATTATTAAGTCGATTAACTTAGACGCGGGCAATACGACGCCGACGCATGGCTTCTCCAGCTTTAAGTTTCTGCCCAATACAGAAGATACGATAATCATAGCCCTCAAATCGGAGGAGCTAAATGGCAAGACTTCAACATTTGTGACCGCCTTCAATGTGGAGGGAAAAACGTTGCTGGTGGAGACGCAAATCGAGACGGACTACAAATACGAGGGTTTCGAATTTATTTAGCGAAGCGCCCTAACTACAATCCTCAATGTATATAGGGCATTATCCGACATACATATGTGATATATATGTAATATATATATATACATAAGTCTGTGTGTAGCCTCGATTTTAATCTCAAGTCAGCTTTTAATATGTAAACAGAATTAATTAAGTTATTTAGGAGATGTTCGATAGACAAATGCCATTAATTTTTGTGCTGTTTTTGTTTACTTTTTTGTGACGTGAGCAATTTATAATCTTGTACTTTAGATTTAAATAGCAAAATGCCAACTTATAATTTATTGTAATTATATTAAATACGTACAAAACAGGGTTATAAGCTCAAAGCTCAAAGGCATTCATTGAATCAGTCGCATCATTCACTGTCCGATCCAGACCGGCTACAGCTAAATCTGCATCGCTGATGCGTCCCTCGCTGGCGCGCACCACTAAACGGTCGGCATTGTGATTGATGTTCCACAGTTGTGGTAGGAATTTGGGACGCATCACTTTGACGAAATGTTCCCGCCACAAACGCTCCAATTCGACGAGGCCTCCAAATTGATCGCAATACATTTGTACCACCTTCTTGCCATGCTGGCAGTAGTCATCGTTCTCCACACGATAGTCCAAGCTGGCAGCCCTCTTGATGAGCTCATCGCTGATCTCCGTCTCCTCCTTGTAGTAGTCCAAAAGTGATTTCTCCATTTGAGCCACCTTTTCGCTGGGAATGCGCTCGCGTCGCAGCAGTAAGGCTCGACCCGCGGATTTGATGGTCCTTTAGAAATAAATGAATTGAATACTGACTGTGGGTGATAAATAGCTGATTTACTCACTTGATCTGTTGGTCGTCGTGGTATTTGGTCACACCATCTCCGTTCGCTAGTGGCGCCTCACAAATGGTGGCAAGCTTCTGGCGAATTTTGTTATCGGAAATGTTGCTTCTCTGATGGCACCTGGGGCAGAGCAGGAGGATGTCGTGCGAGGTGTGCGACTTCATCACAATGGGAAAGTGTTTGCGATATTCGCGCGGCACCACATTCTTCCGCAAGTAGGCATCCTGACGGCCGCAAGCGACACACTGATTCTCCTTGGGCATCTGAAAGTAGCGACCCACGTCGCCGACAGCTCGACCAGCTGGCTCAAAATTCAGGCGAACTGTGAAGGGCTGTTCGCTGATTTGTGTGCCCAGATTCTTGGTCAAATACCAAACAGCCTTGCGCCGATCGATGGTGCAGAGGAGCTCCCCATCCGGCGCCTGCAGCAAACAATTGTCATAGTAGGCCTTGGACTGGGTTCCCAAATTGCGGCATTGCTGATGGTGCTTCTTGAGTTTCCCTTGCTTTACCTTTGCCGTCAGGGTATGAAAACCGGCACCGGAACCTGCACCCCAATTCTGAGCTACTCCCGTTGAGTAACCCATATCTAGAAATGGCTCAATTTGGGGTCGCACAGCGTCCGATTTAAGCATGCGCCAATCCCAGAACTGTCGTCCCTGCAAATCATACGATAATTTTTTGAAAATGGCCACCGCAACTAGTGCATCATTGGCAGCATAGTTTAATTGGGCGGCAGTTAACTGGGGTGCCTCCCAGTTGGAGCATGCCAGCCGCCAGCTCTTATCCAGCTGGAAATTGAGATGTGTCTTAGAGAGTTTGCCCAGACCCTCGGCTGGATAGCCGGCCATAATGGCCATGTACCGCAAATCGAAGGTGCTCGCAACGCCGACGCCAAAGTCATGCGACAGCTTCATGGCATCATCGTGGGGCGCGACGCCCACCTTGATTAAATTCTCATCTTCAAGCAGGTCGCGCAAATCCTTGGGTATTTGTTTCATGGAGCACAGGCGAAACAGCGCACAGAGCCCCTGATGAGAGCTCAGCTGGAGCAGCGCCACCGGCCTCCGGCTACAGCCTACCGTTATCCATTCGCAGTCGAAGCCCAGCACCTTGAAGTGTTTGCAGTGCCTATCCAAATATCAGGTCTTTATCGCTATTGACAATTAAACCACAGTTTGCACTTACTCTTTCAGTTGACTTACTATGGACACTGTTTGATGGATACTGCTGATGACTTCGATGTGTGCCTTGTCCATGGTATTGGCGCGAAGGAGTCGCAGCGTGCCCCATATGGAGTGTCTCTGTCGCATGAGCACGTAGACCAGGCCAACACCAGCGGCGACTATGGCCCATTTCTTGGCGTTGGGTGTGACTGTCGAGCTACTCATCGCAATCCTCGTAAAAAGTTGATGAAATTACAAAACTACGACTCGATAGTCCGATAACGAATGATAAGAAAGTATTCACTGATTACCGCCAAGCAAATGTTTAAAAATACACATTTTAAAATGTTGTATATAATGTATAATTATTATTGCCTACAGATCAATATGGTGTGTAATATACCAAGTAAAAATTTATATTAATTATTTACAATTATTGCAGGTTTGCTAGGTGAACTGTTGTTATCCATCGATAGTTAAAGTTAACAGCGTATATCGATACTTAACACATATTTGCTGTGAGCGGTTAGCCACACGGAGCGACAGCTGTTTATTAATTTAGTTGATTTCAGCTCTTTTTTATATGTTTGAGAGAGAAAAACGATTGATTAAATTAAATAATGTTTAATAATATGTGTCGTCTAAGGCAGGCATTAAGTTAAGGCATGCTTGCAATTTGGCTATGTAAGTTCAAAACGCTGCAACTCAGCTGAGAATAGATTTTTCAAACGCAATCAAAAAATAACAGGTAACATTAATTAAACAAATTAAATTTCCTCCGGCTCATGTTTTAACTAATTTGGAAGGATTGCATTTACAAATATAATATACATTAACCAATAATCAAAAGACTAGAAACTTGGGGTCCACTATTGGTCCACAATTTGGAATTGCATCGGTTTATGGATGGGACACGAACAGGAGAGATCTCAAATCAATGGCTGGAACGGCTGAGGAATCGCGTTAATTGCCCATATTTGGGCATCACTCTGGCCACCCTCTGATCGCTGTTCTTCTCTCTTTGCTCGGTGATTGTTACAGTGCATATGAGTTCCAATTGTTTAACGTGAGCACCTGCCTTGACGGCTTAATCTCACGGTGCCGAGCACGGAATTGAGTTCTGCGTCAATTACCGCCCCTTTGGAACTATTGTACCCGCAGGTACCAAATCGAAGTCACTTCTGTTTGGTCGTGACTTCCTCTTTTGGTCTTGAGAGCCGCCTTTCTTAAACGACTTCCGTTTTTTGGCTAACGGCACCCTGTTGAATCCGCAACTACACGTCAAGCTTGAAACTTTACCCGCGATGTGGGTATCAAACCACAGCCACCACGATACTCCCCGAAGGGCCGCACCATTAACCAGGACGGAATAAAATTCCGCGGGCTTCCTGGTTCCCGTGGCTCCGAATATATTGACAAATATTTAAAAAATATGACAACTGAGGCCTCCGGTCAAGCCTCGGCACTAACAAGTTAGTACTTCCAATTTTAACTCCAAACAGTTACGGGTTGGCAGCCCAAAACTGTGGAGGAAAAATAAGGATGATCTCACGGATCCAACAACCGTGAGATCAAACCTTGATCCCCCATCTTACTCTACCTACCCCCGTGAACCGAATTAATTACGACCGTTAATCCGAATAAATAGGGGGCAAGCCCCGTTACAGTGCATATGTCACCACGAGAGAAATCTCAGCCAAAAACCGACTCATCACATAAAATATTTGACCTTTATCTAATAACTGCTATCCACTGTCACGCTGCCAAACGTACACATTCCGCGAACTGGACAAGTCGGCGCGCACCATGCATATCCGCGACTGGCGAACAGCGCTCCGAACGCCAACCTATCGGATTGGCAATCGCACCGTGCGCTTCAATTACCATTTCGCACTGCTTGTCTTTTGTGCTGTGATTCTGGTGCTACTCTTCCTATACGCACGCCAGGGCAGTCGCAGCTCCTCCGACGGCTATTGGCTGCGCAGTAGGAGCCAGGGCGAGCTGGGCATGATGGCAACAGCCGTAGTTGCCACCTATAATGCAACATATCCATTGACGCCACCACTAACTGTTCAGGGCGGCGTCGTCAGCTATCGCATTGCGATGATAGCCGATCTAGATACCAGCTCCAAGATTATCAAGGGAGACGGCAGCGAATCGTGGCGCAGTTATCTCAAGAAGGGATATCTAACATATCTACCAAGGAAAAATGAGATACAAATTATCTGGGATGATTGTGCGCCCATAACGCTGGAGTCCTCGTTCGCGTTGAAGGGCCGTGGCATGGAACTCTCCGAGTTGGTCACCTTCAATGGCAAACTGCTCAGCTTCGATGATCGCACGGGTCTCATCAACGAGATAGACAACGACAAGGCGATACCCTGGCTAATATTGCTCGACGGGGATGGACACAGTGCAAAGGGCTTCAAATCGGAGTGGGGAACTGTCAAGGATCACACACTGTATGTGGGATTCATGGGTAAAGAGTGGACAACTAGCATCGGGGACTACCAGAACAACAATCCCATTTTTGTCAAGGCAATCACCACCAGCGGCGAGGTGCGCTCCCTCACCTGGGCGGAGAACTACAAAAAGCTGCGCCTGCACTCGGCACAGATCTCTTGGCCCGGCTACATGATACACGAGAGTGGCGTCTGGTCGCCGGTGCATCAACGCTGGTTCTTTTTACCACGTCGATGCTCCAGAGAAAAGTAAGCAGGTAAGATTCCTTAGTGTCTTTTAACTTATTAATCTATTATGTTATGCAGATTCAACGAAACGCTGGACGAGCATATGGGCTGCAATTTACTCAGCTGACGAGGACTTCAATGTTATTAGTCGATTAACTTGGACGCGGGCAATACGACGCCGACGCATGGCTTCTCCAGCTTTAAGTTTCTGCCCAATACAGAAGATACGATAATCATAGCCCTCGAATCGGAGGAGCTAAATGGCAAGACTTCAACATTTGTGACCGCCTTCAATGTGGAGGGAAAAACGTTGCTGGTGGAGACGCAAATCGAGACGGACTACAAATACGAGGGTTTCGAATTTATTTAGCGAAGCGCCCTAACTACAATCCTCAATGTATATAGGGCATTATCCGACATACATATGTGATATATATGTAATATCTATATATACATAAGTCTGTGTGTAGCCTCGATTTTAATCTCAAGTCAGCTTTTAATATGTAAACAGAATTAATTAAGTTATTTAGGAGATGTTCGATAGACAAATGCCATTAATTTTTGTGCTGTTTTTGTTTACTTTTTTGTGACGTGAGCAATTTATAATCTTGTACTTTAGATTTAAATATCAAAATGCCAACTTATAATTTATTGTAATTATATTAAATACGTACAAAACAGGGTTATAAGCTCAAAGCTCAAAGGCACTGCTACGTTTTCATTGAATCAGTCGCATCGTTCACTGTCCGATCCAGACCGGCTACAGCTAAATCTGCATCGCTGATGCGTCCCTCGCTGGCGCGCACCACTAAACGGTCGGCATTGTGATTGATGTTCCACAGTTGTGGTAGGAAATTGGGACGCATCACTTTGACGAAATGTTCCCGCCACAAACGCTCCAATTCGACGAGGCCTCCAAATTGATCGCAATACATTTGTACCACCTTCTTGCCATGCTGGCAGTAGTCATCGTACTCCACACGATAGTCCAAGTTGGCAGCCTTCTTGATGAGCTCATCGCTGATCTCCGTCTCCTCCTTGTAGTAGTCCAAAAGTGTTTTCTCCTTTTGAGCCACATTTTCGCTGGAAATGCGCTCGCGTCGATGAAGTAAGGCTCGACCCGCGGATTTGATGGTCCTTTAGAAATAAATGAATTGAATACTGACTGTGGGTGATAAATAACTGATTCACTTACTTGATCTGTTGGTCGTTGTGGTATTTCTCTAGTGGCGCCTTACAGGTCTTGGCAAGCTTCTTGCGAATTTTGTTATCGGCAATGTGGCTTCTCCCATGGCACCTGGGGCAGAGCAGGAGAATGTCGTGCGAGGTGTCCGACTTCATCACAGTGGGAAAGTGTTTGCTATATTCGCGCGGCACCACATGCTTCTGCCGTTTGGCATCCTGACGGCCGCAAACGACACACCGATTCTCCTTGAGCGTCTGATAGCATTGAACAGCTAGCTCAGAATTCAGGCGAACTGTGAAGGGCTGTTCGCTGATTTGTGTGCCCAGATTCTTGGTCAAGTACCAAGCAGCCTTGTGCCGATTGATGGTGCAGAGGACCTCCTCATCCGGCGCCTGTAGCAACCAATTGTCATAGCCCAAATTGCGGAATTGCTGATGCTGCTTCTTGAGTTTCCCTTGCTTTACCTTTGCCGTCGGGGTATGAAAACCGGCACCGGAACCTGCATCCCAATTCTGCGTTACTCTTGCTGAGTAACCCATATCTAGAAATGGCTCAATTTGGGGTCGCACACCGTCCGATTTAAGCGTGCGCCAATCCCAAAACTGTCGACCCTGCAAGTCATACGATAATTTTTTGAAAATGGTCATCGCAACCAGTGCATCATTGGCAGCATAGTTTATTTGGGCGGCAGTTAACTGAGGTGCCTCCCAGTTGGAGCGTGTCAGCTGCAAGTTCTTATCCAGCTGGAAATTGAGGTGTGTCTTGGAGAGTTTGCCCAGACCCTCGGCTGGATAGCCGGCCATAATGGCCATGTACCGCAAATCGAAGGTGCTCGCAACGACGACGCCAAAGTCATGCGACAGCTTCATGGCATCATCGTGGGGCGCGACGCCCACCTTGATTAAATTCTCATCTTCAAGCAGGTCGCGCAAATCCTTGGGTATTTGTTTCATGGAGCACAGGCGAAACAGCGCACAGAGCCCCTGATGAGAGCTCAGCTGGAGCAGCGCCACCGGCCTCCGGCTACAGCCTACCGTTATCCATTCGCAGTCGAAGCCCAGCACCTTGAAGTGCCTGCAGTGCCTATCCAAATATCAGGTCTTTATCGCTATTGACAATTGAACCACAGTTTGCACTTACTCTTTCAGTTGACTTACGATGGACACTGTTTGATGGATACTGCTGATGACTTCGATGTGTGCCTTGTCCATGGTATTGGCGCGAAGGAGTCGCAGCGTGCCCCATATGGAGTGTCTCTGTCGCATGAGCACGTAGATCATAACACCAGCGGCGACTATGGCCCATTTCTTGGCGTTGGATGTGAATTTCGAGTTGCTCACAATCCTCCCAAAATATTTGAAATTACACATTTTAAAATGTATATAATGCATAATTATTATTGCCTACAGATCAATATGGTGTGTAATATACCAAGTAAAAATTTATATTGTTTACAATTATTGCAGGTTTGCTAGGTCAACTGTTGTTATCAATCGATAGTTAAATTAATAGCGTATATCGATACATAACACATATTTGTCGCCCGTTACCAACTCGGGTAAGCCATGGCTGTGAGCGGTTAGCCAACTGAGCGACAGCTGTTAAATAATTTAGTTGATTTCAGCTCGTTTTTAAATGTTTGAGTGATTAAATTAAATAATGTTTAATAATATGTGTCGTCTAAGGCAGACATATTAATAGGCAATTTGCCTATGCAAGTTCAAAACGCTGCAACTCAGCTGATAATCGATTTTCAAACGCAATCAAAAAATAACAGGTAACATTAATTAAACAAATTAAATTTCCTACGGCTCATGTTTTAACTAATTTGGAACGATTGCATTTACAAATATAATATACATTAACCAATAATCAAAAGACTAGAAACTTGGGGTCCACAATGCCAGACAATTTGGAATTGCATCGGTTTATGGATGGGACACGAACAGGAGAGATCTCAAATCAATGGCTGGAACGGCTGAGGAATCGCGTTAATTGCCCATATTTGGGCATCATTCTGGCCACCCTCTGATCGCTGTTCTTCTATCTTTGCTCGGTGATTGTTACAGTGCATATGTCACCACGAGAGGAATCTCAGCCAAAAACCGACTCATCACATAAAATATTTGACCTTTATCTAATAACTGCTATCCACTGCCACGCTGCCAAACGTACACATTCCGCGAACTGGACAAGTCGGCGCGCCAACCTATCGGATTGGCAATCGCACCGTGCGCTTCAATTACCATTTCGCACTGCTTGTCTTTTGTGCTGTGATCCTGGTGCTGCTCTTCCTATACGCACGCCAGGGCAGTCGCAGCTCCTCCGACGGCAATTGGCTGCGCAGTAGGAGCCAGGGCGAGCTGGGCATGATGGCAACAGCCGTAGTTGCCACCTATAATGCAACATATCCATTGACGCCACCACTAACTGTTCAGGGCGGCGTCGTCAGCTATCGCATTGCGATGATAGCCGATCTAGATACCAGCTCCAAGATTATCAAGGGAGACGGCAGCGAATCGTGGCGCAGTTATCTCAAGAAGGGATATCTAACATATCTACCAAGGAAAAGTGAGATACAAATTATCTGGGATGATGGTGCGCCCATAACGCTGAAGTCCTCGGTTGCGTTGAAGGGCCGTGGCATGGAACTCTCCGAGCTGGTCACCTTCAATGGCAAACTGCTCAGCTTCGATGATCGCACGTGTCTCATCTACGAGATAGACAACGACAAGGCGATACCCTGGCTAATATTGCTCGACGGGGATGGACACAGTGCCAAGGGCTTCAAATCGGAGTGGGGAACTGTCAAGGATCACACACTGTATGTGGGATCCATGGACAAGGAGTGGACAACCAGTATGGGCGACTACCAGAACAACAATCCCATGTTAGTCAAAGCAATCACCACCAGTGACGAGGTGCGCTCCCTCACCTGGGCGGAGAACTACAAAAAGCTGCGCCTGCACTCGGCACAGATCTCTTGGCCCGGCTACATGATACACGAGAGCGGCGTCTGGTCGCCGGTGCATCAACGCTGGTTCTTTTTACCACGTCGATGCTCCAGAGAAAAGTAAGCAGGTAAGATTCCTTAGTGTCTTTTAACTTATTAATCTATTATGTTATACAGATACAACGAAACGCTGGACGAGCATATGGGCTGCAATTTACTCGTCTCGGCTGACGAGGACTTCAATATTATTAAGTCGATTAACTTAGACGCGGGCAATACGACGCCGACGCATGGCTTCTCCAGCTTTAAGTTTCTGCCCAATACAGAAGATACGATAATCATAGCCCTCAAATCGGAGGAGCTAAATGGCAAGACTTCAACATTTGTGACCGCCTTCAATGTGGAGGGAAAAACGTTGCTGGTGGAGACGCAAATCGAGACGGACTACAAATACGAGGGTTTCGAATTTATTTAGCGAAGCGCCCTAACTACAATCCTCAATGTATATAGGGCATTATCCGACATACATATGTGATATATATGTAATATATATATATACATAAGTCTGTGTGTAGCCTCGATTTTAATCTCAAGTCAGCTTTTAATATGTAAACAGAATTAATTAAGTTATTTAGGAGATGTTCGATAGACAAATGCCATTAATTTTTGTGCTGTTTTTGTTTACTTTTTTGTGACGTGAGCAATTTATAATCTTGTACTTTAGATTTAAATAGCAAAATGCCAACTTATAATTTATTGTAATTATATTAAATACGTACAAAACAGGGTTATAAGCTCAAAGCTCAAAGGCACTGCTACGTTTTTCGCGCACCACTAAACGGTCGGCATTGTGATTGATGTTCCACAGTTGTGGTAGGAATTTGGGACGCATCACTTTGACGAAATGTTCCCGCCACAAACGCTCCAATTCGACGAGGCCACCAAATTGATCGCAATACATTTGTACCACCTTCTTGCCATGCTGGCAGTAGTCATCGTACTCCACACGATAGTCCAAGTTGGCAGCCTTCTTGATGAGCTCATCGCTGATCTCCGTCTCCTCCTTGTAGTAGTCCAAAAGTGTTTTCTCCTTTTGAGCCACCTTTTCACTGGAAATGCGCTCGCGTCGACGAAGTAAGGCTCGACCCGCGGATTTGATGATCCTTTAGAAATAAATGAATTGAATACTGACTGTGGGTGATAAATAACTGATTCACTCACTTGATCTGTTGGTCGTTGTGGTATTTCTCTAGTGGCGCCTCACAGGTCTTGGCAAGCTTCTTGCGAATTTTGTTATCGGCAATGTGGCTTCTCCGATGGCACTTGGGGCAGAGCAGGAGAATGTCGTGCGAGGTGTCCGACTTCATCACAGTGGAAAAGTGTTTGCTATATTCGCGCGGCACCACATGCTTCTGCCGTTTGGCATCCTGACGGCCGCAAACGACACACCGATTCTCCTTGAGCGTCTGATGGGCTGTTCGCTGATTTGTGTGCCCAGATTCTTGTCAAGTACCAAGCAGCCTTGCGCCGATTGATGGTGCAGAGGACCTCCCCATCCGGCGCCTGCAGCAAACAATTGTCATAGTAGGCCTTGGACTGGGTTCCCAAATTGCGGCATTGCTGCTGCTGCTTCTTGAGTTTCCCTTGCCTTACCTTTGCCGTCTGGGTATGAAAACCGGCACCGAAACCTGCACCCCAATTCTGAGCTACTCCCGTTGAGTAACACATATCTAGAAATGGCTCAATTTGGGGTCGATCAGCGTCCGATTTAAGCGTGCGCAGAATAGCCCATAAGAACATAAAAGCCAGGCAAACACCAGCGACGACTATGGCTAAACTCATCGCAATCCTCCCAAAATGTTGACATACCAAGTAAAAATTTATATTAATTATTTACAATTATTGCAGGTTTGCTAGGTGAACTGTTGTTATCCATCGATAGTTAAAGTTATCAACGTATATCGATACATAACATTTGGCATATAACATATTTGTCGCCCGTTGCTAACTCTGGTATAACATTTCTGTGAGCAGTTAGCCAGACGGAGCGACAGCTGTTAAATAATTTAGTTGATTTCAGCTCGTTTTTAAATGTTTGAGTGAGAAAAACGATTGATTAAATTAAATAATGTTTATTAAAATGTGTCTTCAAAGGCAGGCATATTAGGTTAAAGCATGATTCACTTCAGCAGCAACAGCTGCATGCAATTTGCCTATGCAAGTTCAAAAACGCTGCAACTCAGTTGAGAATCGATTTTTCAAACTCAATCAAAAAATAACAGGTAACATTAATTAAACAAATTAAATTTCCTACGGCTCATGTTTTAACTAATTTGGAATGATTGCAGAATGTGCCATTTACAAATATAATATACATTAATCAAAAATCAAAAGACTAGAAACTTAGAGCCCACAATGCCAGAGAATTTGGAATTGCATCAGTTTGTGGATGGGACACGAACAGGAGAGATCTCAAATCAATGGCTGGATCGGCTGAGGAATCGCGTTAATTGCCCATATTTGGGCATCATACTGGCCACCCTCTCATCATTGTTCTTCTCTCTTTGCTCGGTGATTGTGAAGGGCCTGGTCGATGTCAATCCCATGGAGCTGGCATCGTTTCGCTTTGTGGGTGTCCTTCTGCCCACGATACCCATACTGATCTACACAAGGCAACCCGTTTTTCCGGAGGGCAAGCGGGTCATACTAATGCTTCGCTGCTTCATGGGCACCACGGGTCTGATGCTCAGCTTCTATGCCTTCCGTCATATGCCCCTCGCGGATGCCAGTGTAATCATCTTCTCCACACCCGTGTTCGTTGCGATCTTCGCACGTGCCTTCCTCAAGGAGCCGTGCACGCTTTTCAATGTGCTCACAATCAATATGACGCTGCTTGGCGTTGTGCTCATCACCCGGCCGCCCTGGATCTTTGGCGATCAGGAGTCCGAGCAGGAGACCGAAAAGTATTCAGATAAAACCTACGATATTTGGGGACCAGTTGCTGCCATATCATCTACGCTGTTCGGTGCCAATGTTTACATTCTTCTGCGTGCGCTGAAGAACCTCCACTTTTCGGTGATCATGACAAATTTTGGTGCCATCGCCCTCGTCTATACACTGATCGTGTGCGGATCTATTGGCGCAGTATGCTGGCCCAGCTGTGGACGCGATCGGTGGCTGGTCGTTGTGCTTGGCATCTTTAGTTTTTTGGGCCAAATCCTGCTAACGCTGTCGCTGCAGGTGGAGCAGGCCGGTCCAGTGGCCATAGCACGATGTGCCGACATCGTCTTTGCCTTCATCTGGCAGATGATATTCTTTGGCGAGGCGCCCAATGCGTATTCCTTGTTCGGAGCCCTAATGGTCGTCAGCTCGGTGATATTGACTGCCATGAAGAAGTGGGCAATGACCCTGCCGCGAGACTCCTCGCTGCGCAGACGTTTGCGAGTCATTCTCCTAGAGTAGGAGGCAACCAGGTCGTAGTAGTTGTAATCTTAGTTAATGGAATGCTTTAGATACGTAAGTGGTTTCTCTCAACTACGCCGGCGGACAACGTTTACAAATCAAATTTGTTGGGCATCTGGGAACAATGCTCAATAACTAATTTAGTTGTCGCTCGCAAATTAAAACGTTTTGGTTTTTGAACAATTTTTTCTTCACAAATTCTCTGCTTAGAGGCAGGTGAAATGTAGCAAAAAAAAATAATACTCTCACATAAATAGAAGAATTTCAAATTGATTTCATTGAAATTAGTATTCTAATTTCTGAACGCTATAATTTTCGAGCGGCAAACGTACTTAAATTAATTCATACACTTTAGACTTGGCATATTGAAAAGCTCAGCTTAGTATAATAATAATAAGCGCATTATATAAATACACCTAAATATACTTCAAATAGGCATAAAGTTTTAAAGTTTCGAGCGTGATACTCTTATACCATCAAACAAATATTCATACATATGACTATGATATACATCCATAACTACATTTATGTTTTAGTTTAGCCAAATTCATTGAGTTCTTGTTTTGTACATTGTTATACATGCTTACACTAAAGTAATTCGATACATGAACAAAACTAAATAAATACCATACAATTTATGTAAAAGTAAAAAAAACCTCGACTTTTGAATTGAATATTCTTTACGAAAAAACTATTGGTGGCACTTGCACTTAAACTAGGGCGCAAAAGAACAACAGCTGATATTTCGATATTTATCCTATTTGTACTCATTAGGTTACATACTCATGTTATGGATAACATTTATTTAACATAATCTTTCAATGTTACAAACCAGGTTGGCAACGCGTCGGCGCCACCGGTTGCCATAACAAAACAAAACAGCATCAAAAAAGTACTCAGAACAATTAAAACAAAAAACCGGAAAACCAAAACCAAACAAAAACCCATTTTCAACGTGATCATGAATACATATGTACATAGTGTGCCTTGGACTTACATATGTCGATATATATATAATTATATTTAAATACATTGAAAATAAAGGAACACTACGTAAACAGAAAACAAACACGTTGTACATTCGATTCCTTGTGCCGCGACGAAGTAGAAGCAGCTTTTGTTGTTGTTGTTGTTGTTATTGCCTATTTAGAAGCCCAAATCAGCAATAACAGCATCCAGCTCATCCTGCAGATTGGTGGCCCGAGAGCGCACCTGTGAAATTTGATCCTGCAAATTATCAACATTGGCCTGCAGTAGCACATTGCATTTCTTCATAGCGGCAAAGCGACTTTCGTGCTTCTTCACGCGCGGCTCCAAATTGCCCTTCTTAACGGAGTTGGCAGCATCCTGAAAGACGTGTCACAGGTGAGTCATGATTTTGGATTTTAGTATTATTATAGTACGTTGTATACATATATTATTTTTGTACTCACTTCCGCCTCGGATTCGCTGCCGGACTCCTCTCCGCTCTCTTCGGATTCTGATTCTTCCGACTCCTCTTCGGACTCCTGTTCTTCTTCGTGCTCCTCTTCGGGTTCCTCTTCGTCATCTTTGTCTTCGGCTTCGCCATCGGCATCAAGCTCATCTTCGTCCAGCTTCATCGATGCTGCCATTTTTTGCACCTCTTTCTCCAGTTTCTTGAACTTTTTGTTTTCCTCCCTGTAAATATTGAGATTTTCATTAGTATGCCTAGAATATTTCATTGGCTAAACTTACTTGAGTAGGACATGATTCTTCTTCATGGCCTGTTTGAGCACATCCTTCTCCTTCTTGGCCGCCTCCTCCTTGACCTTGACCTTGGTCAGTTTGCTGCGCAGCATTTTCACCTCCTTGCCCATTTTCTTCTCGCGTCGCTCTGTCTTCTTCTCCTCGGGCTCATCAGGATCGCTTTCGCTTTCCGGCTCCAGTTCCGGCGAACTGTCACTTCCGAAATGCGCCTCGCTCGCTCTTCGCGATCCATCAAATGAGCCGCCCTAGTTTCGCAAATTAACAAGAGAATTAATGCATTCATCTCGACCAGGAGGCTGCCCCTGAGCGAATGCAGCTTTTTTTTTGGGCATTACCTTGTGCAGGCCGTGATGATAACCGTGATGATTACCGTTCACCTGGTCGTAGTAATCATCGTCGTCGTCATCGTCGTAAGCAAAGCGAAAACTAATATGCGGTCTGTTAGTGCTTGGAGTCGTATTGTCCTTATATAAATAGCGATAGCATTGGTTAATCGGTTAATGTTTTAGTATGCCGGGAAGAGGTCTTCCTTCATGTGTAGTGCTTAGTGTATTCTCCTCACTTAAGATAATAATCTTTATTTGAGTAAAAGGGTTTCTTAAGACTGCAGCTTTAGGATTGCACGAATACTTCAGTTCTCAGTCATATTGTGAGATTTGAAAGCATTCGATCAAGCGAAAATGTCAGTGTAAATTGTCGAATTCTTAGAAAAGCCAAAATTTGAATAGATTTGGCAATATTTTTATTATATCTAATATGAAATATATTCGGTATATAAATAAAATGTACCATGAGCTAAAATCAATGCTTATATGTTTCTGATATATTCAAATGGTATACCTATGTTTTTAATCTTAACTCAACTTTCCGAACTGAAGAAACATTACATAAAATCACAAATCTCTACTCTAAATTTCAACAAATTGTATATTTTCTGACTATTGCGATACTAAGAACTATAATTTATTTATTTATTTTTTTTTTTAATATTTTAGTTGCAATATCATCAAAAATATGTAAATTAATTTACTGAATTTATCAGTATTAAAAAACGCTAAAAACTATTAGAAAATTGATTGGCACAAATAACTGAATAACTTTTAAACGAAGAATCTATTCTTATCGTTTCAAAAATAGATCTTGCTAATAGCGTCACATAATTTTTAAACAATTGTTTTTTTTTTCTATTACTATTTTTTTTTTTTTGCGTGTGTTTGAAAGCTTTGGCAATTTAAGAAAAAGTACAGACTAATTGGCACATGCGGATATCAGCAGCGCGCATCTGTCTCAGCTCCCTGTGCTGTGCTCTATTGTAATGTGTCGTGTTGTCAGCTGAGATGTGTAATTATTCGTCGTGGGTTACTACGACAACAACAACAACAACAACAACAAGAAAAATAACAAGAGCAACAACAACAATAACTAGTACAACAACAAAAAACTACAATCAATGCGAAGCGACTAATTGCGGTTGCTTTTTTAGCTTTTGTTTTTAGTGGTTCGTTTTTTTTTTTTTTTTTCATTTTTTGTGTTTAGGTTGAGCTGCCGCTCGGAGGACGGCGTCGCTGAAAATGTGCGAGAACAGGTTGGAAACTTGTCTCTTTGGATGACCGCCCCCTTCCCCTTATCTACAACAACAACAACAACAACAATTAGAGAACTACAACTACAACTACAATTGTTGTACTTTAAGTTTAACTAACAAGTTTCAACTGACAACACCAACACGTTGTGCCCCGCCCAAAAATGCGGCAACGCCTACATCTGTCTGCGTCTGTGTCGCTTTCGGTTGCTTACCTGCAGGGCAGCTGCCAATTTGCGCTCGAGCAATTGTATCTGTCGCTTTTGTTCCTCGATTTCCGTTTTGGCCTCGACGAGAAGTTCGCTGGTGTCGTGGTAGTTCTTCTCCACCTCCTTGGACACCTTGCGGGCATCGTCGACCTCACGTTTAAGCGAATTGACATATGCCTGCTCCGTTGTGGGCGTCGGATCCATGGTGGCCACAATCACATTCGAGCCATATTCGAGATTCTTCTCACGCGATTTCTCACGCTCCAGTTCCGTTTCGAGAGTGCGTATTTTGGCCATCAGCTTCTTGTTCTCACGATCCTGCGCCTCCCGGTTGCGCAGCTCGAGTGCCAGCATTTGCTTGGTGCTCTGCAGATCATCGCGTATCTTATCAATGTCGTCCAGCTCGTCGGGACTCTCCTCATCGATGGACATGGCCGAGGCGATGCTGGGCCTGGAGCCGCCCGCCCCCTGTGCTGCGGCACTGTTTGGTCCCAGGGCATGGCTGCTGGGCGCCTCGCTTAGCATGTTGATCTTTGACTGCGACTTGTGCAGCTGCTCCTCGATGGTCATCTGGCGTCGGAACTTTCGCAGACCCTCCAATATCGGCTTGCTGCGATCATTAGTCCTTGTGGGTTTCAGCCGGATACCGCCCTGGATCTGTTTGAGCAGCTTGTTGTGCGAGTTATCCTTCTCAGTCTCATAGATGAATTTGTCATCCACTTTGGTCATCGACTTGCATGTCAATATTGGCTGAGATCTTAAAGTTTGAGTTATGAAATTTCGAATTATGAGCAAAAAATTTAATCGTTTTATCCGAAATTTAATTTCATTTTCTTTAAGGAAAAGTTGACCTGGCAATGGATTTGAACTAAAAAAAAAACTATTTGTGTCAAATCTTAATCGATTTTCTATTCTAGTCAAGTTCTTAATTTGTATTTGTTAGATTTATATTTACGAATTTTTAAGTCTGATTTTTTTTTTTTATTTATTTACTACTCTTAATATTTCAAATAAAAGAAAACAATTCGAATTTGAAGCAGTGTAAAAGTTCAATATTAACTGCTGATGCCCATATTTCAGAGAAAACCAAATTAAACTCAATTTATTTCTAGACATTTAGATTAATTCGATTTCTATGGGAAATGCATTTGTCGAGGCAACTCTTTTTTTTTTTTTTTAATTTTTTCTAGACTGTCATTAATTAATGGCTTTGTATAACACATTTGTAATCGATTATAAATGCTAGTAATTTGCCACTAACTGCCAACTGGCAGTGAAGTGAGTGGCAAGCTGTGCTCACCTGTCGTTGCATGCCACATGACGCAGCTTCTTGCCGCTCTCCACCTCCTTCATCATTTCCGACCAGTCGGGTCGACGGCGCGGTCTTGTCCTATGCGAAAAGAAAGTGAGAGTAAAATAAATGATGGTTTAGCCAAAGGATATCACTTTAGCAATTGGACTGTCCATGTGTCCTGGTGCAGTGCTGCTTACTTGAGCTTCTCGATCCGCTGCTTTTGCGAGTCGGTAAGTAAGCGTTTCTCGCCGAGCGCCAATGGTGGTGGTGGCGGTGGTGGCGCCTTGGGCACCAGCGATGGCAGCGGTGGCGGCGCTGGAACTGCAAAATATTTGTGTTTACGAGGGAGAAAGAGGAGCAAACGGTTAACTGAGTACTTTACGGGCTGTGTTGGAAATAAATAGTCTAGCAAATGTTTTTTTTTTTTTTTTGGTTCTTTTGTTTTAGCGAATAAATCGCTTAGCGCTGCGTGCAAGCGCGGTTATTAAATATAATTTTAATTTAATGAGTTTGCAATTTGTGTCTGTTTTGTTGTTGCAAAAAGTTTCATCCCTTCGTCCTGCTCCTCATCCTTTAGCATTTTGGCCACAGACTATATATATATATATATATATATATATATATCAATTGAGTGTGGGCTTTACATTCCAATTTGTATAACTGAAGTTGCCCCACACACATTGGCAGCGATTGAAAAGTTACGACCAACACCAACACCAACACCAACACCACCACCATCCCACCACCCTCTCTGTCAATTTGTTTTATTACCCTAACACCTCCCACACCCCCGTCGAAAGGGGCGCAACCGCATCGAGGCAAAACTTTGATTGCATTTGCTTATATTTTTTTTTGTTCGTTTAGTTTCGTTGCGCTTGACTCGGCTTTGGTTTGGCTTGGTTTTAGTTTTGGCTTAGTTGTTGGTCTTAAAGTCTGTGATGCGCTTTTGCCGGCATTTATTAGCTGAGCCAATTACTTGCGTAATATTTTCTGTTGCCTGCTGTTTCGTCTCAAATAAATTTTCGCTTAACAAGCTCCCTGAGACCCGCCAACGCCAACTTCCCTGGGTGGCAGACTTCTTTCCTTTCCCGTTGTTCTCTTGTAATTAGCAATTGAGAAAGTTCTCGTTTTTTTTTTTTACTGTTTGTTGTTTTTTTTTATTTTGCTTTTCATATTGTTCGTATCGCTTTTACATACTTTGCCAAACCTGCGACTTGTACTCACTTTGTGAACATTACTTTGCGTTCTTTGCAGATACTTTTTCAAACCCCAGACCCTCTCCCCCCACCCCCACCCCCCCTTTTCAGACTGTGCACAGGTTGCTGACTTGGCTTTTATTTGTGTTTTGCATATTACAAACAAAAAAAAAAAAAAAAAGGGGAAAAAGTGCAAGAGTCAAACAACTGCTTAAGACAATACTGGGCGACCAAGTGATGAAAAGCTGACAAATCTGTTAATTATCTTTGTTTGAGTGAACCACCGACAACCCAAGGACACCCAACTTTGACGTCGACGACGACGATGACGATGACACGCCTCACCCGGCTTCCAGATTGTGTCTCTTATCCTCCTCCCCCTGCCCCAACGTGCCCCGTCTTTGCCGAAAAGCCACTCAGCCATATAGTCTTGAAGCAGGAGCTGAAATACATCTTTATCCTTTTGTTTGGCTGCTCTTGCTCTGCTGATGGTTCTTTGGGTTTCTCTGGTTTTAGCAGTTGCGCCTCGCTGAATCTGCACTTAATCTTTAAGTGGTTGGCTGCCTCTTTGAGGTGCTGCATTAGTCTCCCCGCATACACACACACACACACACACACACATATATATATACATATGTATTGTCTACACCTGTATGTGTGTGCTGTAAAACTAATCCCGAAGTCGTGTTACTTGTCTCGAATGAAATCAGTGCCAAACTTGATTATTGCCTGGCAGTTACCCGGCTGCATGTTAATGTACACCTCCTCCGCCTCCACCTGCCACCCCGTGTCTGCATGTGCCATGTGCTCTTTTCCTGGGCCATTTGTAGTCACTGATTAAAATACGTGGTCAACTTTTTGGACAGCCAATTGAGCGCTCGTTTAGTAAGTTTCGCTTAATTCGTTTTAGTAATTTATGGCAAAGCTCTAGTAAAAGCGGCATCCTAAATCAGTGCACACCCCCTAAACAGACACACACACACAGACTGAGACACACACACACATACAAAAATAAAAACAGCAAAGAAAATAGAGAGAAGAAAACAAAAAACTTGCCCCCAACGCTTTGTTGTGAATAGGGGTTGGAGATTGCATGTTGTGTGTGTGTGTGTGTGTGTGTGTGTACTGTGGTGTTTGGGTCCCGGGACAGATAAAACTCTTCATTCATTCATTCATTCATGTCGACAAAATTATTTCTTATTTAAATAAAATGCTGGAGCAGCGGCTCCCACAGCGTCTCCAAGATGATGCTACCCACTTAATATACCGCAAAGCCCCCCACTTACAACGACGCCAAAATGAATAGCGGGGTATGTAAACATAAATATTCCGAGCTCACTCCGTTTAAGATCCTACCCCCCCTGTTCCACTCAACCATCTCACTCCCGTTGCCTCCTCCTTCCCCTCTGCAGCATGCTTCGTGCTGCTGTTGCTGTTGCTCATTGTGTTATCAAACAAACGAGAATATTCTATGCATGCACAAATGTTGCCGTTGTCATTGAATCACGCTGGGCACACAAAGTGTAGCGTATCGCAAGGGGGGAGCGAATTGGGGGAAGAGGTTGTTTCGGGGAGCATTTGCATGGACTCTAGTTTGATGACTGACTTTGTTCTCCATTGTCTGAGCTGCTGGCATGATGAAGCGCTCTGTGCTGAGAGTCAGCCATATTTTACAGTTACCCGCACTTCTCACTGGCACACACTGACAGCCCTAATCCCAGGCGGGATTCTGGCGCTTGATTAACATTTTGTCATCTTGTTAATAACTATATTTTATCAGCTTATTTGTGGCCAAAAACTAAAAAAAAAACAGTGCACAGCACGTAAAATGTTTTCAATTCAATTTTGGGATTTAAAAGACAAGTTAAAATTTAAATACAAATCGATTGTTTGCGAGAAATGCAACGTAAATAGTAAAACTATAATTAAAATATTTGCAAATAAAATAAAATATAAGCTATGTTCTGCAATTAACCCGCCAATCAGCGGAAATTGGTTAAATTCAAAGTGAACAATTTCCTAAAACATTTATTTATTTATTCGACCATTTTATTGCTGCTGACCAGTGTAATTATTGACAACAAAATGTGGTGCTTTTACGTCATGTCCAAATTTGAAATGGCCTAATCATGTTTTATGCCTTGACTCCAAACCCAAAACACCTACCACTGCCCCCCTCGCTCCTCTCCTCCTGCAACTGTACCTATTGAATGTCGACATTTCTAATGGCAGCCAAAAAACGGAGCACACAGTAAATGAAAAAAAAACGAAGAAATGTTACACAGCCCTTACATATCGTTAAATATATATGTATACACTCACACACACACACACACAGAAATCTATATATATATAAAATATATAGACCAGGCTCATTTAAATAAAAGAAAATATACATTTTTGTCCAGGCGTTTGTCCTTTTGGCTGTTTTGAAGACATTTGCTGTGGACTTTGTGGCCGCTTCGTTTTTTTATATTTTTTGTTCGTTTTCTCGTTTTTTTTTTAGTGCGTATATTTGAATATAAATGGCGCATTTAGTTTGGCTATATCAAGCACATGGCCATATATCTTTGGCCAGCTTTTGTCCTTAACAGAACTCAAGAACGAACTAAAACAGTTGCCTCTCAATTTCTATATCTGTCTCTGTCTCTGCCACTGCCTCTGCGGCTGCCTCTCCCTCTGAATCTGACTCTATTGATAGTTGGCAGCTTTAAGGAACCTTGGGAAACAAAAAAACCCAAAGTGCCTTTGCCACTCATCTATCCTCATCTGGTTTTAAACATTCCACTTTATGTTGTACTTTTGACACAATGAGCAATAATCATGAATTTTACTTAGATCATAAAAAGAGAGAAGAACCCTCAAAGGCGGCCCAAGACGTCGTCCGAGCACATTAAATAAATGTTTTTCTTTTCTGTCTGCATTGTTGCCTTTTTTTGTCTCCCTTTTTGGTTTTTTATGCGACAGCTTTAAAGGACAAACGTTGGGCACAACGGTTACCATTTTGTTGAGTGACCTGGCATACGATTCTGTTTCCCTTTTTATAACCCATCGTTGCCCCCCACTCTGGTGCACCCACGTCTTGCCTTTTGTTCGCCTTGGCTAAGATTAGGACGCATTTGTGGTCACGTTATTGCCCACTGATTAGGACATGCTCACAACTTGGTAGTTAACAGCGCCATGCCGGCAACCCTTCCCACACACACACACACCTTGTGGCATAAAGTATAACATTTTGCCTTATTGCCACTTAACGTGCTTTTCACTTCATGCTTGTCAATTTTTAACCCTTAAGCGGCAACTTTTCAATTCAATTTTGTTCAACTTTTGCCACTCACATTTATAATTCTCAAAATTGAGAAATTAGAAATTGACTGCGCTCGCGGCCACAAAATGCATTTCGAATATTACAAAACTTTTGCCGCAGCTAAAATTTTGTATTTATATATATTTTTTTTTGTGTGTGTTTCCTTGCATTTTTTTTTAATAATTTTATGAATTTTATTTATTTAGAGGGCGGTTTTGTGCCTCTTTTTCGATGCAATGCTCAGCACTCACTAAAAATTTAATAAATAAAATATGTTATTTATATGGCATTTTAGCTATCGTCTTATTTGTCATATTTGTGTCCTGTGTGTGTATGTGTGTGTGAATGTGTGCATATTTAACGGTGTGCCTTTATGTGCTTTGTCGTTTTTGTTTGATGAAAAGTTTTCATTTCATACTTAAATTCAGATGTGTCTCTGTCCACTGATACAGATGCATTCACATATGATAAAATCTTGATGCGTTTTTCAGTCGACGCGCAGTTGAACCTGAATGGACTCACTCATATGCACGGGTATGGGCAAAATACATATATATGTACATCTATATATATATATATGTGTGTGTGTGTGTGCATGTGTGTAGTCTAGAGATGGTCACATGACTCAAAATATTTCGTCATGCATAATAAAACTGCAGTTTGAATTACATTTGTGTCGCATACTAAATTTCAGTTTTTTTTTTTTTTTTTGTTTTTTTGATGTCTATCTAACTTTACGAATAGATTGTGAATTTTGATTTAAAATTTGTTACACATTCCATACGCTGACCAATGGTGTATGCAAGTAGCATCTGGGAGGGAGTTGAGTTTACGATAGTTGAATCCCCTTCAACAAAAGCTGTGTCCGCCCTTTTGCAAGTGACTATTTTAAATTTGTAATAAATTTAATCGACGCTTGAGTAAACTATTAAAGTGACTGGAAAAATAAATAATATGCTTTCGCATACATTTACAAATGGAAATAATACCAATTGCCTTTATAATCCCATAAATTACTCCCCTTCCAGCCCTTAGCAATATTTGCCGGATTACATCTTATTTAATGTTTCAATTATGTGCAGAATTGTTTTACTTATCCCATATTTACTTGTGTTATTTATTTATCTTATTTAATGTTTCAATTTGCAGAATATTTCTACTTATCCCATATTTACTTATATTATTTATTTATTCGAATGTGTCAGTTAAGTTATTAATTTATATTTACCCAATTTATTGTTGTTTAATTTAAATTTATATCTATATTTTTTGTGTTTGTCCAAAAATATACAACCTAATTAATTTTTGTGTCTATATTTAAATTAGTTTTAATTTAAAAAAGTATTTTTACCCACTAAATTTATGGCCTACATGTGAGAAATTGTACAGTAAAAGTGGATTAATTACTATATGAATTTTCGTTCAATTTGTATAAATCGATTTCGAAAATGGTATGCAAATTAATTAGACTTTAAAAGAAAATTTCTCAATGACTTCAACGTCAATTTGCATATTTGTGCAAAATTTTTTTTTTTTAAATTTCAGCCGCCATCAGAATTGTAATCCAATTTTTGCAGTTGTATAAAAACAAAATGATTGAAATTCGGAAATGTATTTAAATAATTAAATAACTCAACGTTTTCAATCGTACTAAAAATGCAGTATTGCAATTGAACAGATAATTGTCACTAAAAGCACTTTTAAATCGTTAATTATTATAAATTATTGTAATTTTAAATTTAATTTGTATTTGTAGAGATCTCTTCGATATGCACCCTTCAAGTGCTATTCCGAATTGCAGAGTCACGCACCCATCCCCAAATTTCAATAGACTCTCAGCCCGATACCTGTGCAGATATATCAATATATACAAATATATATAAATATATATATATATATATATCACTCATACGCTACGTTTGCCGCGCTTGTCTCTTATATTTGATTCATTTTCGCTGTGACGTCTGTCGGCCTTGCCTTTCGCCAGCATATTTATGTCCCCTTTATATACCCATTAGAGGTAGATGGTGATGGAGAGGGGGGTGGCAGAAGAGGGGCGCGGGAACACAAATAAGACAGTCCAATGCGAAAAATTCACACGGACAGTTCATTGATATTTTTATGTATATATCTATATATCAATTGCAATATTAAAAATACCCCAAAAAAAATATTTAAAATATTCAAATACGAATTTTGCCTGGATTTAAAAGTTGTTTTTTTTTTGTTTTTTTTTTTTAAATTAGCGTCAAGCGTCAAGAATATTTACAGCGTTTTGGCATTGTTTGGCTTGGCGATCCATTAGAGTTGTTAATCGGGGTAGTTTAGCATCCAGATTCGTGCCGATTAACTGGCTCGATCCAAACTTACCATTTTTAATTGAGGGCGCTTTCCTCAGGGTTTTGGTCTTGAATTCGGGCTTGGGTTCTTCTTTTGGTTCTTTGAGTATTTCATCGATTTTGGGTACCTTTTTCAGCACTGGCCGAATCTTGGCTAAATTATCGGTGCTCTTGCTGGGCAGCGGTTTCTCCTCGCGCTTCACATGCCTCAGCTTGGGTTTCTCCAGCTTGAAACGCAAGCGACGCTCGCGTTCCTCCTCCGTTTCGCCCTCAACGGCCTCATCGTCATCCTCGGGCGCTATCTTTTTCATCGACTTGTCCCGCTTGACGACAACGGTGCGCAACTTGGGTTTCTCTAGGGTGAAACGCTGTGTCAACTCACTTTCCTTCTGCTCCGGTTTCTTGTTGATTTGCGTCGGACGCAGCTGGGCCGCCTTCTTCACGTGCTCCGGCACCTTGGCATCCAGTGTCGTATCATCATCATCGTCATCGTCATCTTCATCCTCGTCATCGTCGTCGTCGTCATCTTCTTCTTCGTCGGTTTCCTCTTCTTCGCTTTCTTCTTCCTCAGACTCGGTTGCCTCCTCACTTTCTTCCTCCTCCTCTTCTTCGCTTTCTTCCTCCTCGGAGGATGACTCGGGCGGCGGTGTGGGTTCCTTCTTTTTGGCCGCTGGCTTCTTTGTGGCCAAACTGGTTGCCAATTTCTTAACTGGTTCTGGTGCGGATTTTTTCACTGCTTCTGGAAGTGACTTTTTCACTGGCTCTGCACTTTTCTTGACTGCTGCTGTTGATGTCGTTGATGGCTTCTTCGCTGGATCATCAGTTGCCTTTTTGGCCAGCTCAGCTGTCTTCTTAGACGCAGCTGTTGTTGTTGTTGTTGGAGCTGCCTTTAA
Source organism: Drosophila longiperda (assembly GCA_035042125.1). Classification (NCBI taxonomy): domain Eukaryota; kingdom Metazoa; phylum Arthropoda; class Insecta; order Diptera; family Drosophilidae; genus Drosophila; species Drosophila longiperda. Next base: position 3,399,043 of record JAWNLV010000003.1, read on the forward strand.
TTTGCTGTTGGCTGTTTTTGTGGTTGTTGCTGTTGCTGCTGCTGCTGCCGTTGCCGGTGCTGGCTTTTCACCATTCTCCTTGGCTGCAGCTGCCTTTTTAGCCCACGGCTTTGTGGCAGCCGCATTGCTTGATGCTGTGGCAACATCCTCTTTCACCCACGGCGGACGAAATGTGGTGCGTCCGCTGCTGCCTGCGCCTGTTGTTGTGCTATGGGGCGACACGAAGGGCATTTTGGGGCAAACTTAACGTCAACTGTTTTCCGTTCTGGTAATTCTCCAGGGGTTTGTTTGTTTTAGTTTTTGTTGCTGTTGCTGTTGCTGTTGCTTTTGCTGCTTTTAGATGGTTCTGCTGACACACTGTTTTCGCCCACTTTTCGTCGTCTATTTGCACACACTTTTTAAATAATTTTCTGTGATTTTTCCCCTCGTTGTTGCTGTTGTTGATGAAAACATAAAACTTTGCACATTAGCACCAGAGCCAAAACCGTTAACGGTGCGACGCTGTCCGGGTAGCAGAGACCTTCACTTGGCTTACTCTCCACTTGTCCAAAAGTTATTTCAAATTGCCGTTTGTTCTTTTTTATACTCAATATTTTTTTTTAGATTTTTTTTTTAATATTTTTTTTTTATTTTTTTACATATAATTTTTGTTTTATTTTTGTTCGTTTGTTGCTGTTGCTGTTGTGCTATTTATTGAAAAGTGTGTGCGCTGTGTTGGACGATGAGCAACAGCTGTTTAAAATATTTTCAATTCTCAATTCTGTATATATTTGGGTATGTTTCATTTCGAGATTTTATTTTTAAATGCATGCGCTCATTAGCTGGCAACTCTCGTACTTTGTTGTTGTTGTTGTTTTGGTTGTTGTTTTGGTTGTTGTTGTTGTTATTTTAGCTTGTGTATCTTTGCTTTATCCAAAAACCGAAATGTAGGCTTTTGTGTCATAGCAACAATTCGCGCGTAATTCGCTGAAATTGGCCCAGACTAACAACTGATGCTGATTTAATCCTATGCATTTTTTTTCAGTACAACAACAGCCACAACAACAACAACAACAACAAACAAAAACAACAACAAATGCCAGCAAAACAATTTGCTCTGCCACTGCCTCTGATATGTAAAAGGCGAAAATATTTAATTTTAGGTTCTTTGTGGCCCCAGAGAGCCAAAGCGTCGGGAGAATCCGAAAAAAAAAGAACCAAACACGAAAAATCCGAAACAAAAAATTAGCTTTGGCTCTGGCGCTTTGCCTGTCTTTTGCCGCTCTCGCCTCGTTTCACAAAGTATACAATGAAATTCACACACACTCCAACACATTTAGAGAACCAAAAAAATTAAAAAAAAAAAAAACCCTGGACGAGGCGAGAGAATGAAATGTGATTTTGATTCATTCCATTGCCAGTTTCCATGGCTTTTTTTTTTCTTCTTCCGTTTCCATTTCTCCAACGGCCTTTTGCAATTTTTTTTTATTATTTATTTTAACTAAATGATATGGAACAAATTTTGTGTTTCCTTTTGTTGAAAGCGTTAATTTAACATGACATGCAAATAAAATTTTTTCTTATACATATGCCGTCATTAGGCGGAATTATATAGACTCAAATAAAATGAAGGCCAGAAATTTGAGAAAAACCTATTTTTTTCCAATCAGAAATTTGTCATTGCAAATAAATTAAAGATTTACTTAGATTTATTTGATATAAAACTTTCATTGTGTATTTGTAGTTTTGGTTTTTGCGGATATTTTCTTTTTCAATGGCATTGACTGAGCAAATTATTTTTGGTATGCTGCGCATTTTGCTTGATTTATTTTTATATGTATAATTAATTTGCAAAAATTATTTTGCAATATATTTTCGCTTTGTGCAGTTGCAATGCACACTTTATAGACCGAATTTATTGCTATATATTGCTTAGATATCGTCCACACCCACACGATACACAAATACACAGACAAGCGTACACAGTGGTACAGTGGCACAGTGGGGCAAAGTACACAGAGGACGCTTTGTAGACACTGATTTTTTCTCGGCACGCACCGCCTATGACAGCGGTTCAAAAACTAAATTCATGTATTTATAACGGAACGCTAAATGCTTGAGAATTTCGAAAATAACAACAACTGAAACAAACACGCTCTCAATATTTACTCTATGAACATACAGAGCAGAACACAGGCACTCTACTCTCTTCGTTTTCAAAAAATTTAGAAAAAATGAAATTGAAAATTATTTTGGCCGACAAAATATTTTTAGCATGCTGCTCGGACACTTGGGCGCTAGCCGCAGCCGATTGACCTTATAGCAGGTGCAGCACAGTTCAATGAAACTGGAATTATGAATAGATATATATATATATATACAGATATTTACAAGTGTAATATATATATATATATATATGTAAAGTATGTGGCTAAGTAGCCGGCACAGCTGCTTAGCATAACATTTACTATGCACTTATCATAAAAACAAATCTCTTATCAATTGGCCAAAAGCAAACGAAATAATGGGTCTCAATTACGCAAGTTTATTTGCCATAGTTGTGGGTGGGTGGTTTGGGTGGTTTTTGGTTTTGATATTTGGGAGTACGTAAACGCGTCTTACCCTGTGATAAAAACCACTCGTCTAGAAAATCCAAACCCATTAGAGCCTCAGTTCTTTTGTACTCCTGTTAAATGTTTTTTTTGTGCTGATTCTTGAGTTTCTTTTTGCAATATTTACATTGTCGCCAGTTGCCAGTTGTCGCCTCTTAATTCTGCTGCCTGCTTCTCTCTCTCTCTCTGCAATCCGTTGAAAGCGATTGACATTTGTAGTGGACTGATTGCTGATTTGCTATCGTTTAGTGCGTGATTTTATTTATAGTGCATCTAATGATTGCATATCGATTAGATGAACGTGAACCGTCTCCAAATGTTCAGCAGCTAACAAATTCTAGATCTTTAAGTATAGTTACATGTAAGGGACTACAAAGAACTTAAAGAAAAAAAAAAAGCAGATTAAGTTACAAAAAGAAAGTAATTAAATTACACAGTGGTAGCAGTAAAAAACGTAAAAGTAAAAAAAGAGAGAAAAAAAGTATTAAAAGAAAGAGGTACTGATAAGTCCTGAAACAAAAAAAAAAGAAAAAAAAGAAATATGAGTCTGAAAAGGTGGAAAACATTAAGATTCGACGTTTGTGCGTTAAAAACGAGTAAAAAGGCAAACAAAACAGAGAAAAGAAGTACAAATTAATCGGATTGAAAAGATGAAAGCGTATTTCTAAGAAACACAAAAGGATGAAATAATTATAAAATTATGATGAAAAAAATGTGATAACTGATGATATTGCGTTTAAGTTGGGAATATCAACTGGCATAAATGAAGCCCCACAGTTTCATATTTTTTAAAATGTGCCTAACATAATTTAAATTATTGTTAACTTGCTGCAAGTCAAAGTCAAAACTGAGGCAATTAATATTTTTGTTCATTTATGCCACAAAATGTGAAATGCGAAAATATGCTTTCAAAAAATGACTGAAATTGTTTGGCTTTGTCAAATATTTTACAGGTTTCACTCAGCTAGGCAAAAATCAATTTACATTTAGCAAAACGATTGCTTGTGGAATTTAAAACTTGAATATTTTTCCAACACGTATGAGTTACAAATGAATGGGACATTTAAAATGATATGCACATTTTTAAACTGATATACCTGAAATAAATATCATAGTTTTTTATTTATTCTGCAATCTATCTGAGGTATTCCTGATGAAATGCAGATTTGTCTGTGGTGTTTATTTGGGGAATAGTTGCAATTAATTCCAGCATATTTTGAAAGTTAAATGCAGCAAACAATTTTACAGTCAACAAATTTTCGCTGCATACTTTTTGGCTTTACCAGATATTTTTTTATATATGTGTATATATATATATATATTTAGACTATGTATTTACCCTGTAGCCGTAATGCGAGTCAAAGGGATATAATTAACTAGGGAAAAACTTAATTTAAAAATAATGTTTGCAGAATAAATATTGGCTTAAATATTTATAAATAATATTTTGTATAGTTTGTAATTTAATTATAGCTGTTTCTATATGTTGATGTGTATATTTTTATATTATATATAAATATAATATGCTCTAAATAAATACAGTTCATTTTATAGTCGATTATTTTAGATTAATTAATTATCACAATAATAAAAATCAATGATTTTTGACTTGAACTTAGTACAGGGTATTTCAGTGTCGTCTAATTCAGTGATTATATAAAATGCTGTTTAACTACGTGTTGACCAATTCGTATTTTGACATCAATGTATATTTGATGTTTTGTAACTGAGTAGAGACTATTTTCCGGTCAAACACTCTTAATTAAATCGTTTATTTGACATGTTTCCTTTTGCACACCATTTTTTGTTAAAAATCAAATCAAATTAATGAAATTAAATCTCACTTTGGCATTGAGTCTATTTATTTGTTTTTGTTCTGTGGCTTTTGGTTTTTACTATTTTTTTTTTTTTTTTTTTACTTTTTATATGACGACAAGCTATAAACTTGCCATAACCGTAAATCAATTTGATGATCGCAGACAACTTTGAAGCGGTTTTTAATTAAACAAACTCAAACAAAAAAAAAAAAATTCCATGCTAAAATTTGCAGTTTTAAATTGGCAAATTGTACAAATAAATAGTTGAAAATGAGGCAGTTTTTTTCAATTGTAATGCTAATAGTGTGTTTTATTTGTATACATATGCTTTCTCTCTTTTTTATGAAATACTGTAAATGGGAGACACTTCCACTTCCTCTCTCCCTCTCTCTCTCTCTTGAAGGCTCTCAAGTGGCTTCTTTATTGTTTGGCTTAAACCTTTTTGGCCGGAGTCGCTGCGTTGTCTGTGGAGTTGAGGTTTGTGAAATGTGGCCACGTTGAAATCTCCTGGAACAGTCGGCCGCCAGGGCATTCAGTCTCCCGCACCTGTCGGTGGCCCAGCAGCTTGTATGCCGGGTCTATGTAACCTTGTGAGACACCAAAACTTATTAAATCCTTCGCTGCCTGCAGCATGCAAGTTGGTGGAAGTTCAGCTTTAAATAAAGAAAAATTGATTTTTATTACAAAATAAACTTTTTATTAAGTTTCTGTTGGTAAAGAATTTCCGGAACTTTTTTTTTTTTTGGAATAAAACTTGAAATTTGATGAAGCAAACTTGAAAGTGAATTTGAAATTGTAATCAATCTTGTGACGAACCACAAGGAATGTAAATTTTTATAAATAATTATTCTTTACGCAATGTTTGACGAATTGGGTGTATAGAGAAGAGTTGATTTATTACAGGATTAAAAATCTGATTTAGAAGTAAAATTAGTCAAATACTCACTTTGCCAGTCGCCAATTAGAACAATTCCCACGCTTTTGTCATTGTATTTGGGCGCATGGGCGCCGACAACGTTGAAGCCACGTCCCGTATAGATCATACCATCGCCGCCGATGCCAAAGCTATAGCCAATATCGTTCCAGCCGCGTGTCACCTGATGGAAGTCCTGCATGTCCCGCATGCTGCGCTTGCAATCCGCTGTGCTCTGACACGCCGCCGGTATGTAAGAGTGATGTATGATGACATAGGGTGCTGGTCCATTAAAGTGTTCCACCTGCTTGGACATGCGTGCTCCCCAATCAGCGCGCGACAACAGCTGTGACCCGCAACCCGCGCCCTCCTGCCCGGCCTGTTGCATGTGTTGTGTGTAACCTACAAGGGGAAAAAAACACAAAATTAGTTTGGACATCAGTTTATTAACTTGGTTTGTTAAATGTTGAGCTGTTTCTTGTGTTTGTTTTGTTTATTTAGAACTTACAAGAATGTTGTCAAAGTGTGTGGCAAAAGTTTCTTTTTATTAATTGCGTCAGTTTTGTGTTTAACTTTAACCTTTACTTTGTCGTCTTTCTATTTAAGTCTGAAGTCTGTGTGAAGCATTTCCATTCTTAAATGATTTCAAGCGGATTCCCCCAATGGCTTTTGTCTGTGTGTGCGTGTGTGTGTACGTATGTGTGTGTGTGTGTGTGTGTGTGTGTGTGTGTGTGTGTGTGTGTGTGTGTGTGTGTGTGTGTGTGTGTGTGTGTGTGTGTGTGTGTGTGTGTGTGTGTGTGTGTGTGTTTGTTTGTGTGTTGCCTCAACGAAGTGAGAAATCGAAATGAAACTTCCAACTCAAATAGCAATCGGAACGCTTCATAAAAATTCCCCGCATACCACTTAACAAGAGGCAAAAACCAGAGAGTCGAATTGAGCGAGAGAGAGAGAAAGAGAGTGGTATTGAGAGAGAAAGAAAGATAGAGAGAGAGAAACTGACTGTAAGTGTGATTGAGAATGGACCAGCAATAACTGCTTAAAATAAGCAAACAAATCGTTGTCCCAAGTTGATCACATCGCTTATATCATTTTTAAATTGTATTCAGATATTGTTTTTCTGTGTTTGTAGATTTCTTTGCCAAACGTGTCAATTGAATCGGCCTCAGGCCATATATAAAATCCAAGTATTACTCAGCAGTTTTTGTTTGCTGAATACGCTGCTAAATGCAAAATGTCAAACTCTTTGCTGCATTTGTTTGGAAACTCGATAAACTACTTCCTGAATTTTTCAGCAAAGCGGGAAACTACAATGGAAAATGCAGGTAGAATAGAATATATTTAAATTATGTGAAGGACTTGGATAAGAACTTGAATATATGACCGATTATTCAGAAAATACTTCTAGATTATGAACATTAAATGGAACAAATATTTTCAACATTTTCAAAATGAGAGCGTTCTTAATAAATATTCAGCTGTCTTCTGTTATAAATAAAATGAGATTACTTTCTATTTATTTAGCTGGAATTTAATATTTTTAATATTAACCAACCTAAAAATAAAAAATATTCGTAACAGTTGTTTTTTTTATGACAGTGACACAGTTTTGTGCATTTATAGAGTATATTTGGTGTCGCGTTGAAGAGGTCTGACTTGATAAATGGCAAATAATAATGAGTCAGCTCAATGAATAAATTCAACTAATCGAATCCGATTGCAACAGGTTGTATCATCTATCAGTTTTGGCCCGTTATTCGGCAAAGCAGGCAGAAAACGGGTTTCAAAGTCAAATTTCTGCTCCAGTCATAAATGAAAATTTTCCATCAAAAACTATTTCATTCATTTAATGTGTGGGTGTGTTTGCTCAAAATATAAATGTACGTATGTATATATATATATATATATATATATATATATATTTGTGTGTGTTTGTGTGCCTGTGTTTGCTAAAACTTTAGCGGCATCCATTTGGAATGTTTACCGAGGCGTCGACATCGTCCTGTCTGAGTCTGAGTGTGGCGGCAACCTCTTGTCGACAGATACGCCACACCCCCCCCCCCCCCATCCTGACGCCTTTATATATGCATACGCAAAAGTTGGCTTGGAACCGCGAAACTGGCAGAACTGGCGGAAGGACAAGAAGCCGCCACACTTCACTAACTTAACAGCAGCCGTTTCTAATTAAAATTTTAGAGCGCAAAACATTTGCCTTAGCACCTGCACCCAGTCCTGACTTTTGACGCACATAGTCGAGTCATATTGCTGAAGCTGGAGGGGCTGAAGCAGCACCACCAGAAGCTGAATCTTTAGCTGAAGGTCTCATCTCATTGGCAGCGGGTGCTTGACTAGCAAATAGAGCGTGCACTGCATGTAGTGCCGGAAGGGGGTGTGGGTGAGGGGGGAGTTGAGGGGTGACTGCTGTCAAATCATTTGCTGTTAAATTTATGTCCTCCGCTTTTTACTAGTGTTACATGCTAATTACGTTTATATTCTCGTATATATACCGTTAACACTGCGTCAGACACACGCAAAACATCTAAATAAAATTTACCGCAATTGTTGCCGCCTTTCGTGACGTCCCCCTCTACATGACCCACCTCTAAACACGCTTTTCTAATCGCTGGCCCTAATTACGCGCGGCCCAATAAAGTAAACATTAAACTCGTTGTGTTAATCAATATAGCAAACTACTGTTATATATATATATATATATATGTATATATATATATGTATATATATATAACTAAGTTTACTCTTGGGCATTTAATAATTTGTTTGACTCTCAAAATTGTTTTGGAAAATGTAATTTTGACTATTTACAAGAAAATCATTTTGCCTTCGGGGCTGCAATAATTTCTTTGATAATTGGATAAATCCAAATTATTTTGAATTTTATCAAATTGTGTCTCATAACTGAAGTAACTCATTTATTCATTTTGCCACTGTTGCCGCACAGCTTTCCCCTCGCGCAATAATTGTTTGTTTTTAATCAACCACAGCACATAAAATATGCTATTTATTTATACACACACACACACACACACACACACGCACACACACTTCTGCGAACATAAATAGTATGCTAATGTGCAAATATTATGTTTTTAACAACAAGAGTATGTTATTATATGTCATAATTGAATATGTCATACGAAATATATTACAAAAAAAAGTCACTGTTTATAAATATCGAAAGTCAATACTGCAAAAAAAGCGGAACTGTTGCAAAAAACTACAGACTCTAAAAAACATTTCATAATCTAAAAAACAGTATAAAAATATACTACTACTTTTTGTTAGTACTTTACTTTAATAAAAACATGTAGTCTTAATAATAATTAAAATTCAATGTTATTGTTTATTTTATTTAATTTTATTCTACTTTGCCAAGCACATAATAATTAAGTTATGCCACAGTGAAAGAGTATCTGCAAAACAATAAATTATAATGTGAATTTTATACAAATTCGCCTGTTCTGATTGTCACTGATTGTGCCCCGTGTTGTCGCCCAAATGACAATCTTATTAAATGCGAGCTAATTAAATTTGTACTTGAAAATGGAACTTAAATTCGCATAGTACGTTTATAGAAATTACTCTATGCTCGAGAAATGCATATTTCTCACTTGTTTTGTGTTTTGTGTTTTTTTATTTATTATTTGTTTATTCAGCTTACAGGGTGAGCTGGAAACAACTTCCAGTGGCAGGTGACAGGCGCACAGCATTTCCTGATAAGGTGCACTTGCTGACTGACTTTGTGTGCTCTACATGTATGTGCGTGTGTTTGCGTGTGTGTTGTGTGTGTGTATGTTTTTGGTAGACGTGTGCATTTCAGGGGCAAGTTAGCGATAAGGCATAGTGTTGGGCTCATGGCACTTACCCATCATTGATAGCAAAAGTAATCCAAGTGCTGCCATATTTCCAGGTGTTGCGTGTATTTTTGGCTGGAACTTTTTTTTTAAAGTATTTTTACTTTTGCAGAATTGTGAGTTTTTTTTTTGTTGTCTTATATAAAATTTAGGAACTTTGTTTAAATGTGTTTTTGTGTTGGCAAGAGTTGTGCTTATTTTATTCGAGGTCAAATTTTCACATGCTGCTTCCGAATCTTTTTGCTAATTTTTTTTCTTTTCAGTTTGTATTCTTTGCTTTTGTTTTTTTGTTTTTTTTTTTCGATATGTTCGCATTCACGCGAATCTGAAGAGCGAATGGTTGGGCAACATAAGGGCGCACCAATGTTTATAGACGCGCGTACCAAAAGTGAATTGAAACAAAAACCAAATTTTTTTTCTTTGGTAGTGTTTGTTTTTTTCTTTTCGTTTTCGTTCGCACCAACGCTGTCGACGTCAGCGTCGCTGTTGATGCCTGCGCGCAATGCCCAGCAATTTTTAAATCGCATGAAATTTATCATGAACAGCAGCAACAGCGGCGTCTGCGTTAACGTCGTTAGCAACGCCGGCGTCGCTGCTCGGATCATTCGATTCGCTCTTTGACGCTCCGCTGTGCTCGTCGCTTCCGCTCGGCAAAGCTCAGCAAATTGATTGGATCGCTCGCCGCTCTCAATTAGCTGATAATATTGTTATCAGCTGTGATATGGGGATTTGTCAGTTTGCCTAATTAATAATAATAATTTTAACTAGCGTGCGATTTGGTATCAAAGGTTGTCTCGCCTCTATGTGAATTACAAACATTTCATTTGTTTATTTGCAAATTAATTGACCTCATTTTGAACTGTGCCTCGGCTTTCGGCCTGATGGACGGTACTTTTTGTATTTTCGCTGGGGTTACGGGTACTTTTTTTTTTTTTCCTTTCGTATCGCATTTAGTATGACTTGGCATTAATATCAAATTAACCGGAACTTCACTACACTTTCCACTGGGTCATTCGCAAGCGACATGCCGATTGAGCTTAGTAATTTTTTTATTAATTGTTTTATTTTATGACACTTAATCAATTTTTTTAAATTTTTTAAATTGCCAAATCATTGAGTTCTAGGTCAAACCTATAATATGCATATCGGTCAGTTGGATTGTTGATTAGATAGAACCAATTTTCAACAATCTATATATTATCGCATACAGTTTTATGCTTTTTTTTATGGACACATAAATCTATATTGGGAGAAAGTCATAATATTCGATGGTAGGTTATAAAGAGCAAGGCACAACATTAATCTCAATCTTATTACATATCTTAATTATTCGCATACTTAAGTCAGTTTTTGTCAGAAATAAAAGTCAAAAATGGTATATTATACTATAGGATTTATTGCACAGCTTTATTAACTGTTTATTAACTATTGCTTACATTGTATTTCCCCCGCATATTTAACCAAGATTTAATCAATTGATTACATTTTTTCAACTGCATTCCTGAATAACTACTGAGTGACCTGTCCGTGGCTTGCACAGACCTAATGCAGTTTTCTCTCTCTCCTCAATCCCCTCTTATGTCTTTCGTTAAAAAATTGTTGTTATTTAATACTTTAAGCAGTGGTCGCTTTGGGGGGGATTCCCCTGTCTGATTTCAAGGGGAAGCACATTTGATGTGTATTTGTTAATTTACTTTAGTCAACTTTAATATAAATTAGCAGCTATTTTATTTTATTCGATTTTATTCATTTTTTATTGTCAATTTGTAAGAGTATTTTATTCTTCTAATAAGGTTAATAACATTTAAACGGAATTTTTTAAACAATTTTATAACATTTTTTTTTCTTTGCAATTTTTTTTTTTTGTAGCTATGACGCATTTTTAAATGTTGACCTCAGTATACCAAAAAAAAACACATTTTAGAAATGTCAGAAATTAGCATAATTTTTATTAGCTGCCAGCAGAATTGGCATAAATACATGATCGAATTGTTAGAGATCTCTGGTCAAAAACTTGTTATACGAGCAGATCCGTCTTAATGGTTTTTAGCAAAATTCGCAAACGTTTATGTTGAAAGTAAATCAAAATTAGCAAATTAACTAAATTAATTTAAATGTGGGCCTGTTCCTAGTGTATATTAGCGTCGTTGTATCTTTTATATAGTTTTCCATTCTTGTTTTTCATTTGCACAATCATGAAGAAATAAAAAGCACACAATTATATAAATATATATATATATATTTTCTAGATGAGTTGGGGGATTCCTACAGCCTCCAGATGGCCATCATCAAAAGGAAATTTATGTCGTTTGCTGGCCAATGTTTTTGGTTGTGTTTATGTGGGAAGGTAATCACACAAGCGATACACCACACTACACCTTCCCCACCCCCCCGCAATCACACACACTAGCCTCACCGACCAATTCCACATGATGCTATTTATTTATTTGATTTTCAAAAAAAGGGGAAGTTTCTGCAGACACATGGAATAGTTCAAATAGTTAAATTGCTGGCACGGCACTTACCACAAATTATGGCAAGTTGTTGTTCACGTTGTTGTTGTTGTTGTTGCCGTGTGGCTGAGTCTACGTCAGCTACTTTTGGTGTGGCTGACGTTGCAAGAAGCGTACAGTTTGCCTCAGAAACCGACCACAACCCACAACCAGACCGCTCGTCGCCCATATTATATTGTGACAACGTCGTTAACAACCAAACCAAAAATGAAAACCACTAAAAACTCATCCGGAAAACCGAAAAACTCAAAGTCTCAATGACAATGCCGAAGCCGAAGCCGAAGCCGATTATTAGTTCTGATTAATTCTGTTGCGTTGCTCATACACTGCCTTTTTTTTATAACATATGCGAATGTGCTGAAAAATATGAATTTTTCAGCTTCAAATATTTAAAAATTTTTTTTTTTAATGTTACTTTAAAGTAAGCAAAGCTAAGCACATTTGTCTGTTATGCTAAAGAAGTTTTTCATTTGAAAATTTATTTAGTCGTTCAGTTTTAGGCATATTAATTTGCAATATATAGTGTATTCCAGTGGCCTTCGTTCTCTTTTTTGAATCTATAGCTTCTTCGAGTCTCTTATTTTTCAAACTTAACATTCGAATGCCAGCTAATCGTACATCTTATCGGGGTTTAAGTGCGATGTTTGTGAACTGCGGTTTGGCACGCTCTTTGTTATTTTTTTTTTTATTTGTATTATTTTTTTTCTTTGCTTACACAATGTTTTTTTTTTTTTTTTGTTTTAGGGTATTCACAAAATGAAACATTATCTGTGCAGGTGCTAGTTAATAATGGAAGCCTAATATAATTAGCAACAGTAATTACTAAATATTTGTTCAAGCACATAAAAAAAAATTCAAAGTTCAGCAAATTACTTATTTATTGTACAGAATTTTGTGCTGTTTTTAACTGGCTTTGTTTATTCGAATATTTCAACACAATTTTATCAAAATATTTGTAAAAATTATTTCTTTTTATACGAATAATGTATTTATTTATTTTGCATTATAATGTATTTTTTACACAATTTACATAAATTATATCAAAAATTCAACTATGAAAAATGCGAAAGTAATTTTCATTTTAAATGCGTCGAATGCAATATTATTTTAGGCATTGGCAATTGTTATTTTTGGAGGTCTTAATTACCATCAATATTACATACATATTTATATATATTATATATATATTTAGTATATATTAAACAAAGTTTTGGCAGTCGGCAAACTCATCATTGTCTGTTTGGATTAGGAACGCATGCTGGTTGCCTTGCGGGGTAGAAAAAATTCAGGAAGGGGATGGGAGTGGGTACGCACTGTAGGACAGTCAACGTATCGGAAAAGTTGTTTTTATTTTTATAATAAAATGTATTTTTTGCATCATTTAAATGCATATTTTTATATAAAAAAATCACATTAAAAAAAATACCAAAGTAATTTAAAATTGAATGAGTTGAAAGCATTATTATTTTAGTCTGTGGCAATTGTTATTTCTATAGGTTTTAATTACTGTAAATAAATATATATATGCATATATATATATATATGCATATTGTATATATATTTAGTATATATTAGACAAAGTTTTGGTAGTCGGCAACTCATCAGTTGGCGTTTGCCTGTCGCTTAAATCGTTGTCTGTTTGGATTAGGAACGCATGCTGGTTGCCTTTTGGGATAGAAATAATTCAGGAAGGAGATGGGATAGATGGCGGCTTTGGAGAAGCAGTTTATATCTCTTAACTGATGCTGGTGGTTCTGGCCTGGCTTGGCTGCTGTTAGCTTCACATACGACACGCACATGCCATATATTAAGGCATACATAAAATGACAAACGATTTGCGCGCCGCGTAAATTGAAAAGCGCTGAGCCTGTGAAATTGCTGCAGTTAGAAGACAGGAGCCAGGACAAAACGATGACGTAGAAGGGGATTGGGTGGGGGATGGGGAAGTGAGGCGGGCGGGTGTGCTAACATTTTGGCTGGCTGACTTCGTTGGCAGTTGCTGGCGACATCAGCGACTTTTGCTTGTTTGTTTGGTATGTGTGGTGTGTGTGTGTGTGTGTGTGTGTGTGTGTGTATGTGTCTGCCTGCCTGTGTGTGTGTGTGTCTGCATACCGATATGTCTCTTATACCCACAACTACCTCCATCGCCGTCGCCTATCATCTGGGCTGAATGCCAAAACTTTGGCAAAGTATTCAAATTAAAATTTCAATTAAGGAAGTGAATTTGGTGTGCCGAAAGTGTATTAAGTCTATTAGGGCGTCATCTTGGCATCTTTGAGCTCATCGGGCTCGATTTCGCACCGCTCAATCTACACACACACACCCACACACCCACACACCCACACACACACACACGCACACATCTGCCACTGCACCTCCCCTTGCATACCAAAAAAAAAAAACCTCCGCTTGTTCGCACCGTTTGTTGATTTATTGCCAAAGTTTTGTCAGTCGCATGACATAAGAAGTACTTTGTAGAATATATTGTGAATTTTGTATAAACCAAACAACACATTGTTGTGGCTCCTCTGGATGGTTGGCTGGTAGGTTGATTGGTGGCCTGGGCAGGGAATTGTTTGCTTTTAGTTGCTGCCAGTCTGCTGCCTGCTTTGGGGCATTATTAATAATGTAATCAATTTGTAAACAATTTGGCATATATCAATGCGCTTCATGCCGCCCATAAATCACGCACAAAATTAGTAAAACCCGCCGACGATCACGTTCACGCAACGCCAACGACAATTTGCATCCCGATTCCGGGGCCATAGTTGCGGCCAGGCCAATTTTTGGAGCACGGCGCAAAGTCCGGGACGCTGACATATTGCAACGGGGCCATCGTTGATGGATGGACGCATGGGATGGACAGTTGCCTGTATCTGAATGCCCCTTGGGTTTGCGCCTAGGCGTTTTTCGCTACAACATTTTCACACAGCAACAGCATTTGCCTGCCCCTCTGCAAGTTGGGGACCTTTCAGTTTTTGGATGGGTCGTCTCCTTGGTAGCTGGGGCTGTTATTGTTTTGGTTGGTTCCGTTTGCCGTTGGCTTTTGGGTTTTGTCGGGGATTCTCTGCTCTCTATCGCTCTCTGCTCTGCTCCGCTTGGCAGTTAGTGACAGCTGCTGCCAGGCAAAAACCAACAAGCCAAAAAAAAAAAAAAAAAAAAAAAATGGAATCACAAAAACTGGGCAACAGAGCGAAATATCTAATCTCGACAAGCCTGAAATTTTGGGAGTGCCCCTTGCCATGTTCTAGTTGACCGAGATTGAGACATTCGTTTGCCCCAAAACACTGTCAGTTACCAGTTTCGCTGTTGCATTGTTTGGTCTTGCAGAAACTAACGAGCACCTGACACTTACTTAATTTGAAATGTGCCACAACTCAACAGCTTGCCACAATTTAGTTGCATGCAACTAGACCAATAAATAATGTACTGATTCTGTGGCACCAAAATGAAATGAAATTCCAAATCCAACTACATTTCAGATAATGTTAAATTGGAAGTGAATTTATTTTATTTATTCATCTTATAAATAATCAAAATATTCCGTTTTAAATAAATTGTTAGAAATTTGTATTTTGAGTTTACGCATTTAACTATTATTTTTGCCTCGAGTAGGCTAAGTTTATTCCATCAATAAATAGAAAATTTGAAAAAATTAATTAAATACAAAATATAAAAATAAATGAGAAATGCTTATCAATGCCAACAAATCAAGTTGGGTTTTCTGGCACATTCCTAAACAGCGCATTCCGTCGAAAAATTGAAGTTTGTTTTTATTATTTATTTTTATTTTTTATTTTTTGCTGCCACTGCTGTTTGTTGCAAGCACGACTGAGCAGAACAAAGAGTCGGCTGAGTGCGTCTCTCGGCACTCTTTGGAGTTTATGAACTTGTCATTCAGTATAGAGGTTCTCATAAATCTGACATTCTTCCAATCTACTTGCAGCGATGTCGGGGCGACTGAATCATCAGCATGCGGTTTACGCTTGGAGACGGGAGCAGGAGCACAATCGTGTGCAGGCGACGCAGCAGCTGAATCGCTACTATGATCACTGGGGCAAGGTGACGTCACGCTTTGAGAACTGGACCAATGAGGCGTACTACGACAAGGCGGACAAGCGGCTGCAGCAGCGGAAGGGTCAACAGCAGAAGGAACAGGAGCTGGCCGAGCGACGCACCAAACTGCGCCAGCTGCTGGAGCACGATAATAATATCTACGACATGGAGATGGGTCGCAAGCGACGGCCACGTGAATCTCCCGGCGATGTAAAGACATTGGAGCGCCTCAATAAGTCACTCAAGGAGCAGGAGCAGCTGAAGCGTAAGCTGGAAATGGAGGCGAAACTCTATGGACGTTGGCGTCATGGAGTCGACGATGAGAAGTTGCTGTACAAATCCAAGTCGGACAACGAGGTGCTGGCCAAGCTCAACTGGCTGGACAAGCAGATCGAGCAGCAGCAGCAGCGTGAAGAGCGCGAGGCGCTGGCCGCCGAGCGACAGCTGCTGCTCCAGCAGGAGATCAGTCGCACCGAGCAGGCTCAGATGGAGCGCCAACTCATACGGGAGCAGGAGATCAAGGACATACGCGCCGTGCAGGAGTCGCATGTGTCGGAGCTGAAGCAGCGTCAGGAGCAGGCGGATAAACTGAAAGAGGAGGAGCAGCATTTCCGCTTGTTCCTCACCGAACTGGAGAAGGAGAAACAGCTGCTAGAGGAGAGCACAGCTCTGATGCTGCAGCAACCGGATGCTGGTCAAGCCTTCAATCTGAAGAAGATTAAGATTTTCATACGCAATCGCTGCGAGGCATATCGCAACCAGATCACCCTCTGCATCCAACTGCTCGAGCGTCTGAACAAGTATGCTGTGAAGTCGGAGCAAGTGCAGCAAATGCTTGACAAGTGCAAGGAGCAGCTGCAAACCGAGCTCCTGGCAACCGGTCAAATCGATGCCATGTACGAGTCGGAGGCCAAGTACAGTCTACAGCGCTGCGAGGACACATGGCGCGAGCAGCACCTGCAACGCTATGGTGACATCAACAAGCTGCTCGAGCAGGAGCAGCAGCTGCTCAGCTCGATGCTGCGCGAGAATCTCATGGAGCAGCAGTCACTCATCGAGCTGCGTGCCACACATGTCGCTGGCATTGAGCAGACCAACAAGCAGCTGGAGCAGCTCAACAAGGAGCAAGTGTTATCCTCTCCACGTCTGCCTCTGGAAGCCGCCCAGACCATGCCCGACAATTGTGATACCATTGAAGCGCCGGTTTCGCCTCATCCCAGCGAGCACACTGATCTCCTGCCCAAGGTCAGCAATTCGTTTACCAATCTCAATCTGGATGTCTGGCAGGATATGCCACCGGTGCGTGGTGACAACGATTCGCCACGCCTCAAAAACACTCGCTCCATGAATGTGGTCAACTTGCAGAATGTTGTTCCGCCCAGATTTGCGCGCAAACGCGTTGTTTGGACCTAAAACTGGGTTGCCGCCGCCTCCAAAAACATAGTTTTTAAGTTTTAAAGAAACCATCGAAATTTTTAATGTATTATTAACTAGGTCAATGTTTTTAGGTATAGTTGAAAATATGATTTATTGTCTTTGTGTGTGTAACTAAAATTTTATTTGCTTGCTGTAAACTGTGTCTAAAATGCACTCGCTTTAAGTGAATTTATATTCGAATAATATTAATTACAATTAAGCCAATTCGCAGTATTAAATAACAAGCCAAATGTGTGCAAAATGAAAAAAAAAAAAGGTTTGTTTTTTTTCTTACCAATTAATGTTTGTAAACTGGGCAAAGAACACACAAAATCGACTTGGAGGTGATACCTTTGACCATGAACATGTACGTTGAATTTGGTCTGTAATGATGTCAAGGAATCATGTCCAGCAAGACCCAGTGGTAGTCCTTCTCTAGTGATTCTATTTGGCTTAATTCCAAGCAGACAATTTGTGTTCCAGCCTGAAAGTATGCAATGATTTATTGACAGTGGGAAAATATTCTGCTTGACATATTTTGTTGGGGAGGTTTTTCACTTATTGATTGTTTGAGAATAATATCTTAATTTATACAATTTAAGTAGAAATTGATTTTGCATATTAATTGTGTGCATACAATCAGTTTAAATTGCAATCAATTTAATTGCTGAATATTAATTATGATAAAATTGTTTGCATATTTCACAGTCAACGGGCTTGTTTCCTAAGCCAGACTGAGAAATTTACATGCTTTTTATCATTATTTTGGATATGCCTTACTTCATTAATTCACCTGCGGGAAAGTCAGTTAGTAAGTCGACAGCAGAGCAAAAACTGACAGGCATTCGAATTTAATTATATGCAGTCAAAAGTAAAACAGCACCTCGGGTCCTTTATGCTAATGAAGTGCACAATTTCCACAAATAATCAAAATAATATCAGCAATCATTTTCAGAGTGTTGCTGCTGCTGCTGCCCAAAATGTTGACTTACAAAATCGTTGCAGTCGATTTAATAATAATAATAATAATAATATCAAAAAAACAAAATAGAATAGAAAAATATTTGTGAAAATATGCCAAATATTATGGAGAGCAGCATGCAGCGCCTTTTGATTAAATTCCTTTGAGTGTTTGGGGCACAAAATCCAATTTCATTTTCACTAATGGCAGCGGCCTGCTGCTGTTGCTGCTGTTGCCTCTGATTCTGCTGCTGCTGCTGCTGCTGTGCAACTTCCGGTTCGCTTCGCTGCCAGCAACAATGCAAAACACACAGCGCAGCAGAAGCAACTGCGTTGGCGGCAACAAAAAAAAACAAAAAAAACATAGAGAAAATTGCATGAGGAAAAACGCGATTGTTAAATTGAATTAAAACCAACACGAAAGAAAAAAAAAACTGCAACGCAATACAAACATCGCTCGACTGCATTGTGGAGCAAGTGCAACCAACTGGCGCCCAAGCGGAAGGTATGTATATCATCATGAGCACCAACAACAGCAGCAGCAGCAGCAGCACACTCATTTCATATCCTTTTCCATCTCTCTCATACACACCCCCGCACCCACTCTCCCACTCTTTCTGTTTCAGTCTCTCGCCATTTTTCGCTTTTTCTGGACTATCAATTTTAGACATCGTGTTAGTTTAACCATTACACTCATCCACTTGGTCTTGGCTTAACGAGGTCAGTTTTGAGCAACTATAGAACGAGGGATTTGGTTACTTTAATGGTTAACGCTTCAAACTGTTGCCAAGCTATAGACGCAAATGAAGTTCAAATATTTTGCATGCCAAAGCAAAGATTGCATTCAAAATGACTTCCAATAAAGTTCAAGTTAAAAAACACATAGATTATTCGTATTTATTGGTGCATTATTTCCATATATCAGCTCTCCATTTATAAGCTCCAATAACAAACAGGATGAACTAGCTGATCTACTCTTTTTCCCAGCTGCCCAGTTTTATACGCACGATAAAAATCATATTTTCCACATTGCCGTTTGCCGTTCGGAAATTGTGTGGAATGCTTTCGATGGACTTGGTAAGTTATATAAAATTAAATACCGTCAGTTTTCCATGTACGTATGGAATTTCATTGAAATTTGACTTTAAAAAAGTGAATAAATAAAACATGTATAAATAAAATATGCTGTAATCGAGTAGACGATACTTACAATTTTTCAATTTAAATATTACTTTCAAAAATACACCAAATTCAGAAGACAAAAATTTGGCTTCATGTGTATTTTTTTTTATTATTTAAATTATGCGCATCAATTAGATACATTTTTAAGACAAATATTCATAAGAGAAAAATTTGGATTAATGTGTATTTTTTATTATTTAAATTATGCTCACCACTCAGATCAATTTTTAAGGCAAATTTAATAAAACTGAACTGTTTAATAGCGATTTTGGCTAAGGAGTACTTTTATTCAGTTAGTAGCCAAATAAATCCGTAAATTAGATTAAGGATGCCGGAGGATGCTTGGATGGAAACGAGAAGAAGCCAAAAGTGACATTTACGTCAAGAATTCACAAACAATTGTCAAATGTGGCCATAAAACACATGACAGTTGCCGCCGTAATTTTTGTTGTTGTCGTTGCTGTTGTTGTTGTTGTTGGTTGCTGCTGTTGTTGCTGCTGTTGCTGCTGACTGTCGCCTGTCTTTTCGCCTACCACTCAGCTCTCTGTCTGTCTGTCTGTCTGTCTGTGCTTGTTGCCATTTTCAGTTGCTTACCAATGCACAAAGCGGAAACACATCCGGATACGGAAATACATGTATGCGTGATGCTGCTGCTGCTGCTGTTGCTGCAACTGGCTGCTGATGTTGCTCTGACTGTTGCTGCAACTGTCATTGCCCCTGTTGCTATTGCTGTTGATGTGTCTGCTCATATAGACAGTAGGACTGGTTGCAGCCACATCAACGTCACTGGCAACATCATCGGATTAGCCATAAGCCAACATTTCGCCAAACAAACTAAGCCCCACTGAGGTCGCACACATTATGCCGGCTAAAACCTTCAGTCAATTGCATTCAAATAAACGATTCACACAACTCACGACTACAACAAGTGCCGCTGCTCTCGAAAAGGGGGGAAAGCCTGGTAGAAAAATACCCTCTACAATAATTAACCTTATCAAATGTTAAATAATTAAGTTAAATAAGTTAGTTTAGTTCGTCTATAATGATGCAACTTGTAGTATAATTCAGGAATTTTAATTTAGTAATGGTAACTTTTCTAGATATTGCAGATTTAAGATATGCTCAAGAAGGAAAAAATTTAATATTAATCGATATATTTGTAACAAGCTTAGTTATCGAAAAATAAGCCTGATAAAATATGCAAAAATATTTGTTTACTTTTAAAAAATTCTGCTCATAACAAAATTTATTCTACATGTGAAATTTTCTGAAAAAATATATATGTTAATTGAATAAATCGGATTAGTAACATTTTGATCATTATATTTGATTATATGTTAAATAAATCGAAGTAGGAGCATTTTGATCATCATATTCATTTTATGCTACCCGATTTAGCCATTTTCAATGCTGGGTACAAAAAGAGACTTGCAAATGACGAGTAAAAGGGAGTTCAGGATGGGAAGTGTGCTCTGGATAGATAGCTTAGTGGCGTGCTAGAATCGTGAGAGAGAGACAGAGAGAGAGAGAGTGAGAGAGAGAAAGAGAGACAACAAGCAGTTAAAAGTGCGCTTTTTACTCATTTACATAGGAATGTCCATTGACTAAAGTCTGAAGCGGCTACCACTCGGGAAAGTTTTCAGCTGGCTTCGGTTTGGAAAGGATTGCGAATGATTTCATGTAACACTTTATGGTTGAATGGGGAGTAAAACTGTTTTTTAAAATTTAAGCAACGCTTACATTATCTGCCGCACTGCTGCTGCCACACTTCACTTCCCCACTCCTACTTCACTCCAAACCGAGTCGCATATTTTTTGTATTTTTTTATGTATAAAAAAGAGCTGCGTAAATATGCCAGTCAACAATATCAAACAATAACGGGAGACGCTTCGTTGGCGCCGCTTTAAACTCTTCACATATTTTATATATTTACATATGTGTGTGTGTGTGTGTGTGTGTGTGTGTGTGTGTGTGTGTTCTGGTGTTCCATAACTAAAAAAAAACCATAAAACAAAATTGTGTACACTCACAGACCAGTCAGCACAATGCTGCCCCATATCACATGGCTCCCCTGCTCCATCCCCTTCAACCATCCACAAATATGATGCTCCACAGTAGCCTATATAAGAATAATGCAATCTGCATCACATTATGTATTTATGTATGTTTGTAAGCGAGAGAGTTGTGAGTCAGTGTGTAACGGCTACAGTAGAGATTAGTCTAATGGAAAACTGCTTGAGCGGAAATCAGCTAATAAATAAGTGAAACAAGCATCTCCCCCGCAATTTGTGCAGAGAATTTAATACTCAGACGATGATAAAGGGGATTGGGGGATTGTAATTAAAGCAAAAGCGACGCAACTTAAAGAATCAGTTTCAAGTTAGTTGAATTTATATTTTATTTAGATTAGCTTTAGTCACATCTGTGTCATAAGTCATAATTTTTTAATTGACTAACCTCAAAATAGTTGCGGTTGCTTTGAGTAAATAACTGCAATAATTTAATTTATTCAAAGATATGAAAATCTTTTGCTTAAAGTTATTCAAATTCTAACCGAAGCACTTTAATTTATTATTCAGTTAAAACTGTGGCTATTTTTGCTATTTAATTGATACACAAAACAATATTGTTGGTTTGCTTTAATCTTGAAATGAATACTCATAAAATTAAAATAAATTCGTATTTACATTTTCGTTATTAGATTTAATTTTTATATTCACAAAGGACCTGCTGTTTCCAGCCGCCATCACAAAGGCTCAGCCTGCGGGACCTTTTGGGGGGCACTTTAGTGTTGGGTGAGAGTTTCACACCGCATTGGATTTGGTGGAGTGCCCTCTTATCCGGGCACCACGGCGGTCACGTCAGCGTTGAATTGTCGAGGTGTGACCACAATCCCATTGACGGAGCATAATTATTGAGGTGTGAAACGGAGGTGTGTGTTTTTGAGGGTGTGCGGTTGTCAGGCGACAGCCTGCGGGTTTTGCAGTTTAAAGTTTTCATATATATATATTTTACTGCAAAACAATTGTACTGTACTATAATTCCGTTGCTATAACGGTAATCACAGTTGTTTCTATTAACTTGGCTTAAACTCAAACATAAAAGTTGGTCCATATGGCAGCCGCTTAAATATATCTGTTGGCTTATTGTTGCCATTGCTGGTTCCATAACAGTGATTTTCACTGCTTGTGCATTTTAAACCGTTTTTACCCGGCTTAGGGGATTTAGACGAAAAGTTTGCGGAAAAAAAATTAGAATTCATTTGCACTCAAAACTAGTACGAGTAATCATCCACAACTCATACACGTACTCGTGAGTCCCAGAGTGACTACTCCAAGCTGGCCAACAACAAAGCAAATTCTCAACCACAGCAACTAAATGCTGAAAACATTTTCAATGGACATTTGTCGACTGAAAAATATCCTGTGTTTAACATCAAAAATCTGAATATATATAGCATAATTATTAAGTTTCTTTTATTTATTTTTATTTGTCAAATTTATGTTTTTTGTTTCCCCATTTAAATATTAAGTGTAAACAAGAATTAAAAAAATCTGATAGCCCATTTTAAAAATTATCCATTGTTGTTTGGCAATACATTAAGGAAAATTAAAAAAATATTTTTTTCGCTTTGTGCGAGTAAATAAACTCAACTTTATTAAGCTGACTTGCAAAAAATTGATAAGACAAAAAATATAAATAAAAGTTAGCTTTTAACGTGCTATACAAAATTTGAAAACATCAGTTGAAAAAAAATAATAAGAAATAAAAGTTCATTTTTTACGTGTTATACAACATTTAAAATCATATTGATAAAAACAAACAGAAATAAAATTTAACTTTTTATGTGCTAAACAAAATTTAAAACCATTAATTGATAAAAAAAAAATATAAATAAAAGTTCACTTTTGACGTATTATACAAAACTTAAAATAATTAATTGATAAAAAAAATATATATAAAAAATTACTTTTGAAGTTTTATACAAAATGAAATCAAATTAACTAAAATAAAAAAAAAACAAATAAAAGTGATGTTTTTATGTTTTTTACAAAATTTAAAATCACAATTAAAAAAAAGAAACAAAAGTAATCTTTTTATGTATTATGTAGAAAATTTAAAATCATTAATTGATAAAAAAAATATACAGTAATAAAATTGATTTTTTATGTGTTACAAAAAATTTAAAATCAATAATTGATAGAAAAAAATATAAATAAAACTTCACTTTTACGTATTATACAAAATTTTAAATAATTAATTGATAAAAACAAAAATAAATAAAACTTCACTTTTTAAAATTTTTTAGTTAAAATAAAAAAATATAGAAATAAAAGTGAAATTTTGATGTTTTATACAAAATTTAAAATCATGCTTTAAATTCAGAGAGCAACGAACATCAGACAACATACATGCAACATACCCCTTAAGCCCCTTGGGGGCATAAAAGAACAAGAGCAACAATGCGAAATTATGGCAATTGGCATGACAAACACATAAAGCTCTCATTTGGTTATTTTGCATGCACAAAATGGCACTAATTATACAGTTATACGGCTTAGACAGTATACCATATGCTATGTGCACATATATGTGGAATTCACAGAGTGAGTTTTGTTTGGTTTTTGTACACAATTTTGGTCAGATTTCCTGCCAGCCAATAGAGTTGGCCTCTTTCTATCTATGCGTATATACACACATATATATATATATATGTATATATATATGTATATATGTATTTGTATTTAGCTTGCTTAAATTTGGTAGGAGGCTAATTAACGAGCTCGAACGGAACTGGCGACTTTGAAGCAGCATTTCTAGCAGCGGCAGCTGGCAGTCATAGAGAGACTCAGGTGC
The DNA here is from genome assembly GCA_035042125.1 of Drosophila longiperda. Taxonomy (NCBI): domain Eukaryota; kingdom Metazoa; phylum Arthropoda; class Insecta; order Diptera; family Drosophilidae; genus Drosophila; species Drosophila longiperda. The sequence continues at coordinate 3,423,217 of JAWNLV010000003.1, forward strand.
AACACCTGCAGGACGTATACGTAACTTTTGTAATTAAAATCGGCGCAATGCTGCAACAGCAACAGTAGAAACAGCAACAGCAACAGTAGCAACTGCAACAGAGAGGCACAACGAACAACGACAACAAAAGCAGCCATGCAAAAATGCTGCAGCTGCTGCAGTAGAACAAAAGCATTTCAAAGCGCACAAAAGTTTTTGATCTTCTAGGTGCGGGTGGTGGTTCGGTGGCACGGTGGCACGGTTGCACCGTGTGGCAATGTTGGGTTGGGTCGAGTGGAGTTAAAAGCTGTTTGTGGTTTTGACTGACGCGGCGAACTTAGTTGTGTCTTAGCGTCGTTTTTTCTGTGCAGCTGCATCAGCACTAACAAAAATTACACTGAGAAAACAACATACTTAAAACAGCAAATTCATGCAACACTCACAAGTTGCATATTTTTAAGACTTGAGCTAAACAGTTATCTGTAGCCAAGCATCGGTTGCAACCAAAAAGAGTTTGTTTCAAGTAAATTTTGTAATATTTTTTTTATTGAAATTGCTTCAGTTTCTCAAGAAAAAAAACTCGATTTACAATTTTATTATTCACAAAAAATTATTCTTGCAGTGCAGCAGCAGCTGCAGCCAGCACAACCAGCAACTGGGTGACCCGCTCTGTGCTGCAGCTTCGAGCTGCCACAATTTGTTAAAGTGCTGCCAAAGGACTTAAAGCTCCGGTCGAAGCACCTTTTGTCCGGCTAAGTGAGTGCCACAACGCCAATGGAGCATTGCCAGCTAAGCTGACTGCTTTTATTATAGCTGCCTCCATTGTTTCCAATCCAGCTAAGAGACTCAGTTAGTATCAGTCGTAAATCTGTCGCAATCAGATTATGGAAAATGAGCCACTGCTGGAGATAATTAGAAATTGATTTGGGCAAATGATTTAAGCAAGCAGAGATTGCCATCCTCCTGATTTCTAATGCAAACATCAGAATTTCGGCAATATGCCAAAATTATATTGTTAATATGAGCAGAGAAGTAATCCAACAGATTTGCTGCTCTGCTTTGTCAATATGCTAAGTAAATTGAGTTCCCAGTTCTAAGTAAATTGTTGGCACTTGTTGAAAATCAAACAATTTCGTAGATTTGCTTTCTGTTTGTAGATTAACTTGTTTTGGGTATACATGGAATATTTACATGGAAAATATAAGTTTACATCTGGAATCCTAAATTGATTGTAACAATTGCAATAATTGTTTCCTGTTATATTTAAAGTTTTATATGAATTTTAATTTGTTGTTCAGCAAAACTAATTTGTAGCTTGTGTAGCAATAAATATATTTTTCAGTATTTAATAAATATTTTTTATTATTAAATTAAGTAATTTGTAACATGTTTTTTTTTAAGGCTATTCATGTCTGTATAAAATTGTTTGTGAGTATAAATTGTGAGCAACAGGGTGCAGGAGACTCCCTCTCCTTTTCTCCCTCTCTTTTTCTCTCTCTTTTTCTCTATTTCTTCCCCACAGCAGTGGCTGGCCACACAAGAGGCGTGGCTGGCCTGTGCAAGCTATTGTTTTTTTTTTTTGCCTGGCCTACAAGTGACCCACAGGCCATGTGCCGTCCAAGGACCTGGGCTTGGCCCGGCCTGGACTACACAGAGTTCGGTGTCAGCAGATTGCTGCTATAGTTAAAACCAAGCTGCGGGCTGCGTGGGCTCGCATACAACAAAAAAAAAAAAAAAGAAGGAAATTTGTTCAAGTTTAATTGATAAAGTTTGTGATGATGCCATGACGTCGCATTAATCCCATAACCCGGTCCAGTTCCAAGGGACAAACACTTGTCAACTACCAACAGAAGGACAAAAAAAAAAAAAACATCACAGTTTGTTCAGCTTTAACTTAAAGCAACTACGTGTATCCTGTGCATTGTGTGTGTGTATGGTGTGTGTGTGTACGGTGTGTGTGTGTACGGTGTGTGTGTGTACGGTGTGTGTTTGTGCTGTGCGCATGCTGTGCTCTGCACTGATTCCCACAGCGCTCGTTAAATCAATCGTATTCAAACGGCAACTATCCACACCCCCACACACCCCACTCACCCCACACACCCCCCTGCAGTCATTTCAAACCGGACGACGCAATCAATGCAAAACAAAGTAAAATAAAAAACAAGGCAGAATACAAAAACAAAATACAAAATAAAAGTGGAACAACAACAATAATGTAATTCCGTCACTTCATTGAGGACATCAAAATGTATGAGCCTTCGTTTGTGTGTGTGTCCTATGGAATGCCCATCAGGCACACACGTGGCGCCGCCACCGTCATCAAACACCGTTATACAAACTGGCTGCCACTGATGTTGCTGCCACTGATGTTGCTGCTGTTGCTGTTGCTGCTGTTGCTGCTGGTCACGTTATGCTCAGCTTTGCTTTTATTAAAAACGCTATGCAGAGCACATTACAAGTTAATAATTCCCGTGCCGCGTTCTGAATTTCACCACACACACTTGCACACGCACACACACACTCGCACACTCACACACACACACACACACACACACACTGCAATATGTTTTGCTGGCACGAAACTGGGGGGCATGGTCACGGTCACGACTGGTGCCATATGCCGCACATTCCTCGCTGCTGAAATATATATGTATATAATTTTTTTTTTGCCCTTGCCACCAACCCACCCATTCCGCATCCTGTCCCAGAACGCAACATGAAACGAATAATTTTTATTATGCTCTGCTACCCATTGCACGAACCGAATGAATGGCATTTGTGTTCGAAAATACATTTATTTGAGGGCGTCGCTCCATGGACATTTAGTGGCAGAGCAGTTTTGGAATGGGGGTATGAAAGTCGGAGAATAGATATAGAAACTGTTGCCCTTTGCTCTGTGCCGCCGACAGTTGACACAAATTGTCAGTTCATCAACGCCTGCCGGGCCTGTATGTGTGTGTGTGTGTGTGTTGTGTGTTGTGTGTGTTGTGTGTGTTGGCACAAATCGGAATCACCAGCTTCGTTAGGCATCTTTCCCAGCACACACCCACTTGCTGAGATAGGTGTATTGTGTGTGTAACAAGCTCATATAAATCGTGCACGTTGGCCCATAACCATATTGAGAAGCCTTAGGGGATGCTGCTCCTCCTCCTCCTCCTGCTTGTTGTTGCAACAAAGCAGTTGTTGTTGTCAGTCTCTGACTTTGTCCAAAAACTGTCATTGTTATTAACTTTATATGGCTTATTACATAAGCAGCGCAAATCCCTAGAATGTTTACGTGACAAACGAATCGCAGTCGAAGAAAAATAATAAAATTTGTACACTAATTAAATGTAATGCCTGCCTCAGCCTACATCCCCATTCGTCCCAAAATCAGATCAAGTCCAAAAAAAAAAAAAAAAGAAGAAGACTTAGAAAAGGATTTGCAAGTTAAATGCCATTTGGGTCATGGCTAAGTCCATTTGGGGCGGATTCCAAGTTTAAGTTGCCAATTTACAAATTTCGGTTTTGGGAATTCGACAGAGCTTTGTCAATTCTGATGTGAAATTCATAAGAAATATCAATTTCATTTTGACATTTATTGTAAATATTTCTAATTTTAAATATGACGAATTTTTAATGGGGAAATAAATCGCTTCATTTTCTCTTTTCACTTTGTGAACCTTTTTTTTTTTTAGGTAAACAACTTGAATTTTATTTTAATTTATTACCAATATAAATATATATATATAAAATGCCATTTATTGAGGCGGACACCGAATAGGTGTAAATAGAACGCCTTTAACTAAAAATCTAAAATCGATTTCCGCCACATTTGCAGTTTGGCCCACATTATTACCAGGATTTGGCCCCCAAATTTAATCAATTGACAAAAGTTATTAAAAGTTTAAGCGAATCGTAGAAAAGTTTTGTTTTGTCTGCCAGAAATCACAGCAAATCCTCGCACATGCTTTGTGCCCCCTCCTCCTCCTCCTCCTCCCCCACACACACTCACACCCCACCGCTTTGCCCCGCAGGCGTTCACCCTCTGTCCAAATGGCAATTCAATGCAAATCAATAAAGGGCGTAATGGCGAAGGGGCGTGGCAATGGCAGTGCAACTTTGAGACAAGTTTATATCGTAAATTGTGCGCAACGAAAATGAGATACGTAAACCGAATACCAAAGGATTTCTAAGTAAAACATTTCTGATTAGCCACAGCCACGTTGTCTACTCTGTCCGACCCGGCTACTGGCCAAGTGTTGGCCCAGTCAAAGCGCCAAAAAGGACCAAAACGACACACAAAGCGACACAGCAACAGGAACTAAAAGCGAGTGGGAAACTGAAAGAAAAATTGGCTTCTGGCTGCTCCTATTTTCGGGTGGGGGGGGGAGTTAGTCTATTTGATGTTTTGTGAACCCGCTGACCCCCCACCCAAGCCCCCCGCTGTGGCTCAAGCAGTGCGCAAGCATAATAAAATCAAGATAGAGCCGAACCCTGGGAAAACAAAACAAACAAAAAAGGACATGAGAGTATCGCCAAAAGCTGATTTGGAACTGTGTGGGAGCTGGTCGTGGGAGCTCCTCTTCTTGAGGTGTCTCAAATAGAAAACATGACTTGGAAAATTCTTTAAACTGAACTTGAATTTTTTTTGGCATTTATTTTCTCAATCTTCGTTTTACAAAGTAACACTTCTTTTAAGTGCTACGGGAGATTATTTATTATTATTTTCAAATATTATTTTTATTTCTTTTTTATATTTATTTATTTTTTTTAATGAAAATGTAATTTTATAGCAATAATTAATACATTTTAAAAGCATTTTTGCTTACACTAATTAAAGAAAAATCTTTTTCTATATTTTTATTAAATCTAAACGACGCAAATTTAAAAAAAATTATGTCAATTAATATTTATGTAAAATTGGTTTTATATTTTATTCCTTCAGTAAATTATATCAATTAATATCTATGTAAAATTAATTTTATATTTTAAACCTTTACTAAATTATGTCAATTAATATCTATAAATAATTTATTTTATATTTTATTTCTTCAGTAAATAAGTCGCTATTTGTGGTTCATTAAATTGCTCCCATCTCTATTTGTGTTGAGCAAGATGAAATTGAGGGTTGCCGGAGTAAACCAGTGCTGACATGGACTGCTTCTAATTGAACTTGGGTGGGGGAAACGGAATCCCAGCCGATGTGTGAATGTTTGTTTCTGTTGACTATCTCTGGTTGGTTGGCTGGATTCCTGCTCAACAGATTCGGAACTGTGGAACATTGCTTTGGGGGCTTTTGTTGAATAAAAATATTGTGTTAACTTTGGCTGTGAAAGTGACTTTAACTAAAGTGGGAGCGAGTGAGTCCAAATCATATCATCTCGCCATCTCAGTCTGTAAGTGTATTTGTTTCATTGCTCTGAATGCTAATGATGGGAAAATTTGCGAATTTGTGCCAGGCCAACACAGAGGGGGTTGGGCAAACAACAACAACAACAACAACAAAAAAAAAACTAAGCTGAGCTGAGCTGAAATGCTAATGATGTAAAAAGCTTCGGCGCTGAAACAAACGACAACTGTTTCAGAGGGTGGGAAAGGGGGGCGAGCGGCAACCAATGTTGTCCTCGAAATGAGGCAACTGACTTAACTTAATTGAAGTTGCTTTTGCTTCTGACTCTGCCTTTGCCAATTGGCTGATGGACTCCTTGTTTTACCATCTACCATCTACCATCTCCCCTATTCCCACTCCCCTCTCTACTGTCCCACTCTAGACACCATCCGCCAGCGTTGTCTTCTGCATTTAAACGCTGGTTTCACATCAGCTCCGCTTTCGGTGCCAGTTTAGATGATGTGATCGGCTGCTCTGGCTCGATGTGATTTCGTAATTAATGAAAGCCTGGAATGGGCGTAAATATAGCTTAGCGGTTTATGTGATGCTACCCCACCTTACCCCCTCTCTCTCTCTCTCCCCCCTCTCCCCTATCTTCTTTCATGTTGCCTTTCAGCGAGCTGGTGCAAAACGTTTAGTTTGCTAAGCGAACCTGTCAAGAAAACGCACTTCACCCATTCGTCGTCCTGCTCAATGGTTACTTGCCACTTCAAAGTGGTGGGGTGGGGGTGGTGGTGTTTGGTTTACATTCTTCGACCAACTTTCCCATTTAATGTCATTCAACGTCATTACAGAACCCACACAATTGCTTCGTTTAACATTATTGGCACTAATTGAATAAACTGTAAACTTTGCCAAAGACTTAAAACTTGAATTTACACTGGAAATGTTAATTGTAAATATTGTTTTATTTTTTTTTAATAACTTAATTTATTCTTTTTAAATTTTGTAAAATTGTTAAAGGATGATTTGCTATTTTTTTTTTTAAACATCATGTTTTTCTTAGTTATACAATACATTTTTCTAAGCCTTTCCTAAATTATTAATTGTGTTTTGTGCAACTTAAATAAATAAGGGACACATAAAAAAAATTTATTTTAATATTTTTATTGTTTCTGATGTGCAAGTTTTTTTTAAAACATTCATGTTTTTCTTAGTTATACATCATATTTTTCAAAACCTCTGTGAAACTTAAATAAATAAAAAACAGAAAAAAATAATTTATTTAAATATTTTTATTGTTTCTGATTTGCAAGTTATTTTTTTAAAAATTCATATTTTTCTTAGCTGTAATTTAAGTAATTTAAGCTGCATTTTAAGTAATACATCAAATTTTTCAAAACCTTTCCCAAATTATGAACTTCGTTTTGTACAACTTAAATAAACAATGAACACATCAAATAAATTTACTGCATTTTAATAATGTGATAAATGTTACACAATATTTTTCTCAAGTAAATTTGGATATCTTAAGACAGATTTACATGTCTCCCTCACTCTCTCACTCTCCCTCTCTCTCTCTCTCTCTCTCTCTCTCTCTCTCTCTCTCTCTCTCTCTCTGATGTGTTTATCCCAGCTTACTGCATGCACTTTTATTGTTCAGAAATATTGTTAATCTGTCAAAAGTAAGATATAATTCTCAGCCATAAAGTTATTGATTACTTTTCCGTTTCAGGCGTCTCTTCCAGGAATAATCCTTAAAGTCTTTAAGTACTTTTAAGTTTTTGTTGCTCGAGAGTCAAATTTGTTTCAGCTTTTGTTGCGTTGGTTTTGCAGATGACCGAACCGAATGTAAGGTTCGCATTTTACTGTTATGCCACATTATGTGGCAGCTCTCGACAAAATATGATAAGCCAACGACGAGTGTTTGCCACTCATCAGAGGCGGAAAATTGTTCTACTTACATAATAATATATATATAGTCTGACATTTACAACTTGATAGCAGCAATATAAAAATATATAATTTAAGCATTGACTGTGTGGAAATATATAAAAATATATAATTTAAATACGTGCACGGAAAAATATGTTTACATTTGTCGATGTTGTTGCTCGGGCTTTTTTTTTCTTTTTTTTTGCAAGTGTTTTGTGGAATGGAATTCACTTTAATATTCTGCTCACATATTCGCTGGGGAGAGCAAAACAACAACATTTTTGCGTAGAGTTAAATCTATGTTTTGGTTATTCGGTCTTTTAGTCATCTCCAGCTGAAAACCACAACAAACAAGTGCTGGCAATTTGTAATTATGATGTTGGCCAATTGCTCTGTTGGCTTATATTTAGCACTTCCTAGGTTTATTCCGGTGGAGAGATTTTCAGCAAATGTGTCGGCTGCTTGGGAGAGCCATCTACGTAATATTCTCGCTTCAGCAGCTCTTTATACTGAGCAACACTTTAATCACCTCAACCTTAATAGCTTTTATCAACATGATGGTTCCTGGGTGCTGAATGCAGAATGCAGTCTGCAGCATCCAGAATCTAGTCTCAAAAATGTGCAGCATTTCCGGATCATTAACTTTGATGTAGACAGCGCAGTATGATGGAGCAAATGCGGAGATGCGGAGGTGGAGGTTGTGGCGGTGGCGGTGGCTAATGCGGATGAGGGCCTGTTATTCACACTCGGCCAAGTGGCAGGCATTTGTGGCAGCCACTGACAATGCTCCATTAGCATGCAACATATTTTAATAAGCAAAATAAATTTAAATGCCGGTTGCCCAAGCGATTTTCTATGTGTTTGTGTGGGTGTGTGTGTGTGTGTGTGTGTGTGTGTGTGTATGGGTGTGTGGGTGTTCGCGCATTAAAGCTGCTGCTGCCAGCTCTGCTAAATACTCCAGAGAAAACTCGCAACAAAGTAGCCTGAATTGTTGCCCTGTGCCAGTGTCCAAGCTAGTTAAAGTTGAAGTACCTTTCCCAGCCCGAGATTTATTGTGAAAAGGAAAAAAAAAAAAGAAACCGTAAATAAAGAGGGAAAATATGTTGCATATATCTGGAATATCACGGGAATAACACAGGAAGGTCAGCCCCGTTGCGTCAGTTTTATTTCACTTAACATTTAACCTGATGCCATTAATTGGGCGCAATTAACGCGCCTTTAATGACGCCCTCTGGTCATGTCCAGCATAAACTTTGATATATATAGGCTACACACACACATATATATATAGGCCTACATATGTATATTTAATTAGAGAGCCGCGCTTATAGCTGATTGAAGGGGAGGAGTGTGGAACGCGGGACGCCGACGCGTCGCTTGATAAATAGCCAATAATTCTGACAGTGCTTTTGGAGGCGCCTCCTTGACTGGCTGTATTGGTTACGTGCGCCCCCACACCCCCTGTTGTGCTGTTGAAAACAAAATAAATTGCCTGGCATATAACCTTGAGCGTGTGTTGTGGCTATTATCATTTGTAATTTGCTGCAATTAGTTGGGGCTTAAAAATTGTAAAGCAAACTTTCTCGACAACAAACAGGGGCACAAACAGAGACAGAGGCAGTGGCTGTGGCAGTGGCAGCTACCACAGAGGCAGAACACGGAATATAAGAAGGCCCAACAAGGACTAAAACTTTGCCAAAACAATGAAATATACAAACAAAAGTCAATATTTACCCAAAATTGCTAGACTAATGCATACCCCAAAAACCAAAAATGAAACTTAGAAATTTAATATGAAATTAAACTAAATTATATTAAATTTTCTTATTCATAAACTTTAATTATAATTAATATATACAAAAGTTATGCATATGGAAAACTTAAATATTTAATTTTATTTTCAATTTACTATTTGCAATAAATAATAATTATAATTACCATACATAAAATTTTATGCAAATGCAATTCTTAAATATTTAATTTTATGTTCCATTGAGTATATTAAATACTTTCTGTCCTCATTTCAATGTTTACAGGGTAGAATAGAGAAGAAAAAAAATTGTATTGGACTTGCGCCAGCTTAAATATTTATAAGGCACATTAAATTAATTTACGCATGTTTTACCATGTATACAACGCACTTTTGGAATTACCTTACACAAGCAGAACTGAAATACTCCCGAGGGGTGGGTCAAAAGCGGAACTTTCGCCAACTGTTTAAACACGTAATTCGCCCGGGAGTACTTGGCACATCCTGTGCAAATACGTGGTGCTGTAACAGGCAATAATGGGCATAATTAGTTCAATTGATAGTAAAATGAAATTGTTGATTAACATGTGAAAAATTAATGTTATATATGTTACACATCTGTCCACAATTAATGCCGAAATTGTCACGGCCCAGTTTTAAGTCTCACTTAAATATAAAAGTCGCGTTTTCGACGAGTCCTAATTGGTCTCGTGGGTGTCTTCAAAGTCTGCCCTTAGATATTATTATGATATATATATATATATTTTTTTTTTCTACTTCTGCGTATTTTAAAAGATATTTATGTACTTTTGCCCAACTGCTGACACATCAACTAAGTACATTATTTATTTTTCCTTTATAATTTCCGCACTGACCAATTCTCTTAATGCGAACACAAATTACAAAATTTTGTTGCGTTCAACTTTATTTTTTTTTTTTTGCAAGTTTATTTAAGGATCCTTCAGAGTCATTAAATGCGTCGTCGACTCTTCCGCAGCTGCGTTTAATTTACTCATCCACGAAAAATCAATGAGACCTCTTCGAGCTGTGTTTTCACTTCTCATTTTTATTAAATTAAGTATTATACTTAAAGCTTCTTAGCTTATTAGGTCAAAACGCTTAAATTTATTAATGCATTGGCTTTTTGGCTAAGCTGTCGCCTTGAATTGTTGGCATTTAGTTAAATTACTTCTTAAAAGTTTTTTAAGCTCTGCTAAAATAATTTCATAACTTATGCAAACTTGAGGTTTATTTAAAAATTTGTATTTTTGTTGCTTACTTTTATTTTTGTAAGTTTTTCTCTAAAATACAGCTGGTTGCCTTTTTATCAAGAACACTTTTATTTTTGGGTTTTTCTCAATCTCTTTTTATCATTTAAGCTGCAAATCATTGTTCCATGTTTAACTTGTTGTTGAGTATCCAATTGGGCGTTGGCAAGACTTGTCTTGTCTCTCTGGGGAATTAAAGCTTAGCGGCAACTTAACGCTTTACTAAAAACACTAAACCAGCAATCAATTTAAGCCCTTTTCTTGAGATTTCTTTGAACTTTTATGGTATAAGTCTTGTTTCTCGCAAACCCTTAGCAGAATAATCGTATAAGCCAACAATTTACACATTGATACACAATCCCCGGTAGTGAAAGAGAGAGAGCGAGAGAGAGAGAGAGAGAGAGAGGGGGGGAGAGAGAGAGAGTGTGTGAGAGAGAGAGAGAGAGAGAGAGAGAGAAGTGGGACAGAGCGAGAGGGAAACAGGTAGCACATATGCGAATTGTATAAAAATAAGAGCAACAATTAGTTGCATTGATATATGTTGTGTGTTTGTGTGTGTTTGTGTGTGTGTGTGTGTGATTGTGTGTGTGTGTGTGTTTGGGTCATAAAACAAATGACTTTGACACATGAATAATAGATTCAAAGCCGCGTTGCACAGATGCAAAGTATTTGCATTTCTCCAATGCGTGTTACGTATATCTTTGTGCCCCCGTTATGCAGTGCCTTACTCAGGCAACATCCCCCTCTCCACCCCACTCCAGCTGCTGCAGCTCGAGTCGCAACTCAAAATGGCGTGAGAACTTATGCTTATCCTTATGCAATGTTCTACTTTGCTTCGCTTCGCTCTGGTTTCCCTCTTCCCTACCCCCTCCCAATCAGGCCGCTACCAATTGTGCTAGATAAATTGCTGCTTAAACCTGCTTGGATGCATATTTCGGATACTTGGTAGCCTCACCCTGGTTTGCCATGCCACATTTTTGGGCGTACTCAGCAAAATGCTGCAGGCTGCAAGGAAATGCGAGAATCTTTGGCAAACGTTGCATGTGAATGCAAGTTTTGTTGCTGCATCTTATTTTTGAGTGTGTGTGTGCCAAGAGAGTCTAGAAGAGGGTCCTTAACAAGGGTTTGCAAAATTGCAATTGACTTGTATCTTAAGCGGCTCAATATATATTCTTAATATACTTCAGCCAGTTGGCGGCTGAGCGATAAAAGTTAATACGATTTAACTGGCGCACAATTTGCAGACAGCCAACAACAGCAACCACAACGGAGGCGGGTTGCGGTAGGCTGGAGGGCGGGCAGTGTAAAACCCACGCAAATATGCAAAACATGCCAAAAAAAAAAAAAAAACCAAAAAAAAAATAGAAATTTTGTACACGAGTTAAGGGTTAAGGCCACTTTGGCTTGCCAACAATATGTATTAGGCCACTTGACTGCGTCGTCTATGCTAGCCGTAAGTTGCCGCCGCAGCGGGTGTGTGGGTGTGGGTTGGAGTGCTGTGACCCCTAAAAAGGGGTGCCACTGGGTGGGGGGGGCGTGTAGTGGCTCTCGATTTGTGTTGTGCTCTTTCGCTCCATGAATAATTTGAGCCACGCGATGTTGTCTTTTCGTTTGCTCTAAACAATAAACAAGTGGCCAAAAACATATGCTAAATCCTAACAGTAAACGCCTCCACGCACAGGGTGCCCCATGTGTAGGAGGCAGCATATACAAATCGAGTTGACAGCTTGAAGACTAGCATGCCGCGTGCGTGTCATCAATGGCGTCACACTGCTTCAACTACCCGGCTCCCCCGCACCACCTCAACAGTCGTCAAGTCAGCAAGTCATTTAGTCATCAGTAGCGTCATCAGCCGGAGCAGCAGCAGCAGTTGGAGCAAAAACAAATGACTCTAGTCAAAGTATGCCCTAACCGGGAGCACTTAAAATGGTACACAAAAATGGTGCAGATAGCGAAGAACACATAAAATGTCTAAATTGGTTTGAAATTTATGTTGCCAATATTTTATATTTCTTGTAAATTTAAGTATGTTTTTTTTCAAAATGGTTGCGAAATAAAAAAAAAACGAATGGAAAATTTTGGTTAACGATTTATATCATTTTTTGCTGCCAACGGAAACCTGTTAAATTGCAAATTGACATTTAATAACTGTTTTAAGAATAATGTGTTTGCATAAAAAATATATTTTTTTTAAAATTAATATTTATATTAATATTAAATTTTTTTTATTTTATTGGGTTTATTCAAACAAATCTGTTGCTGCCTCTTCTGTGGCTCTTCCATTTGTTTTTTCCTTTCTGTTTAGTGACTTAATTTAAATTGAATTAAATATTAATTAAATATTAAATACACATTAATCACAAAACTTTTAGTAAGTGCACTAAATATTCGACTTTAAAGCAGAGTTTTAGTCGTGTTTTATTTGTTTTTCGCCGGAGATAAAAACGTGTGAAATGCCATTTGGCAGGGAACAGGATTTTGGAGGTGGCAAGTCAGGTGATTTAGCTGGACTGGGAGCTCAGACTAAACTCTAGGCCTTAACTCAGGGTATCTTTACTTCAGCTTTTGGCAAATGATAGTTTTTATCTCAGCGGCAAGTGTTTTTGGCCGATGAGTTATGGTTGCTGCATCAAAAGGGCTTTGCAACAACAGCAGCAGCAGCAGCAGCAGCGGCGGCAACTAGCAACTGCTAGTCGCATGCAAGGTGTGGAATATATATATACATGTGTGTGTGTGTGTGTGTGTGTGTGTGTGTTGTTATGGTCCACATGACCAACAGCACATAACCATCACTCTCAGACTCCGTTTCACTTTGAACGTGCGCACAATTCATCAAATGCTGTCACTGCGACTTGGCATCAGTTTTCAGAGCAGCCTTCCAAGAGTAGCCGGAGTAGAGTCTGTCTGTAACTTGGAGCGGCAAGATAATGTTTATTGAGCTGCTAGTTGGATAATTTTCATACCACAGGCACTTACACGCCGACTGATTTATGGCGCTGGCTCTACGCTCGGACAATTGAGGCAACCCGTCAATACAATAAACTGCAGTTGGTTGTCAGCTGGTTGCGCAACGAGCGGAACATTTCATTCTGCAGCACTTTGTGGCAGCATTAGTAGCAGCAGCAACAGAAGCAGCACTTGTTTTTTATGTGCAAAATGTCTCATTAAGTAACCGACGAATGAGTAGCAAGAGCACGCCCCTTTCTGGCAATGTCCCCCCCCCTTCCAAGCTGGGCTACATAAAAAACTCGTTTACCTGCATTAAGCGAAACACTCAACAGACGGTTCAAGCATAAGGGAAATGTGACAGAACCCGGCCAAGGAGTGGGCCATCAAACGGATGCCACAAGTGCGCCAAACTCACCCAACACTTTTCCAACAACTGGCTGAAACCATAAGGCAAAAGCTGCTAACTATAAGCTGAGACCCACGTTAAGCTGCTACAACAACAACAACAACAACAACAACAACACAAGAATATATACCACAGCCAGATCCTGTCGCAGGTCCTTGTTCAGCTGCTGCTGCTGCTGCTGCTTCTGTTGCTACCACCTGCAGCGCAGCCCCAAAATGCAAATCAGCTGTAAAGCGCACACCCCGCGACTTCCTGTGACTTCTCCCCCTTTGTGTTTGGACTCCCGGGTCGTCGGTTGTGCCACGTGGCTTGAATGTAATTGCGCACACTTGGCGGTTAATGGGTGCGACACAGGCAATCTCAAAGAGAAATGTATGAAATTTGTATGAAATTTCGACTGGCAAAAGTGCAATGCACACAATAAAAAACACACAAAGAGAGAGACAGAGAGAGAGAGAGAGAGGGAGAGAGATAGTGAGACAAAGCGAGAGAGCGAAAAGAAATGCACAAATGAAAACCACTTCAAGGCACTCGAATTTCCATACGTGGCAAGAATTTGCCGAGTCTCTTTGGCAGTTTTTTTTTATTTTTGTTACTTTTACGAAACATTGAGAATTCTCTCTTTTCTTATATCTCAAGTTAAGTCCTGTAATTATATCAATTTAATATGTAATTTGTAATTAGTGTAAAGTGTCTCCATAAATAAATTTCCATGAAATTTGTACACCGAATTTTTGCTTCGAAAAATTAAAGCTAAACTTCAGAAATTAAGCTAACTTATAAAATAATTGCCATCTTTAAAATTGTAACTTAATAATATAAATTTTACACAAAATCTAACAATTTAGTTTACGAATCTGAACTTATTTAAATAAAACGAAAATATAATTTTTTTTTTGAATATTTTCTTTTTGTATAAAATTCTTTTGAATTTCTGTGATTTTTCGCTCAATTCTCGTTTTTTTTTTTATACTCGAAGAGGAGTTCCCGATATTGGCATTTCATTGAGTTATTTAAATATTTTATTTCAATATATGAGCAATTTTACAACTATTTGAACTGTTTTGACTTTGAACGTAATCGTTTGAATTCTAAAAATTGTTAGTGTGGCAAAAAAAAAAAACACGTTAAATACATGTGAAATATTAGCGAAATATATTGAAATTTAGTTTCCACAATACACAGTACAATAAATATTATAAAGAACACAATCAAGTGAGAATTTTATTGTTAAAACGTTTGAAACCCAAATATCGGAACAATTCAGAATAATTCCATTCATTGGCAATTTGAATTTCTCAATCGACTAATTGAAAACAGAACTTTCAAAAAAGATAAAAATAAATCCAAATGCTTTGTTACAAATGTATGAAAAGCATTTAAAATGAGAGAAAAAAAAACACTTAAAAATGAGATTTCCATTTTTCAATAAATATTTCATAGTTTGCAACTCAAAACTGGTGATTTTGTTGGGTTCGTTGTGTTGCATGGCTTTGGGGCACATACAATCAAAGAGTTGCAGTTTTCGCTCAGCTGGTTACTGTTTTAGTTTGGGGCACAGCAGGAACTGAACCGGTTACCATGTGCCTGTATCTCTGCCACGTCATGTGGCATGTGCCTGCTACGTGAAACTGTTGTCCTTTTATTACGGATGTGCGTAGTTTTAATGTGTTTAGAATTATGCGGCAAATGCTCCAGTTTGACTCATGTCAGCCACTTCAATTGCAACAGCAGCAGTTGCAGCAGTTGCAGCAGCAGCAGCCGCACTAAAGCCTAACCCTTGGCATTTTGGTGGTGGCAACTCCTACTGAGCACCTATGCCCCGAGGCCTACAACAGACTTCCACTCAGACATTGTTATTGTGCGCGTGCAACGCTGCGTATGCGTGATTTACATGGCTTTTGTTTACACTTGGCTCGTCGTTGCAGTTAGTTGTTATTGTTGTTGTTGCCGCTGTGTTGCCACTGCTCTGTTGCCATTGCTGTGTTGCCGTTGCTGTTGCTGTTGGCAGTTGCTGAGCCGGTCCTGTTAACGTGTTATTGTTATTGCTTTCGCTTGGCCAAAGCCAAAACATGTGAACTGTTAAAAAAAAAAATTAAGCAAACAAAAAAACATTTAGTCAGTGCCTGAACCTGATCCACTGACCTGCGACAATTACGAGACTTGTTTTTGCTCGTTTGCTTTTTCAATTGCTCTCATCGGGTATTTTAGCTAATGCATCAGCTATAAGACAACTCCCATAAAATTCTCATAAAAGCAATTGATAAAGATTTAAATTTAAAATATTATTCCAAATATTTCTCTATTTATTTAAGGCAAATTTAAGTTTCAACAACTTTATTGTTTATGTACCGAAAACTTACATATTACAAATTTTCAAATTTATTATATGTAAAAAGTTTTTTTTTTATTTTTAAACTTATAATTAATAAAGTAACTGGCTCAGCGAGTGTGTGTTATTTTCGTTATATTGTATTTCGCTTGGCTGTGTTTTTCGCTCGTCAAGGCAACGAATTGCATTTGACGTAAATTATGTCTTTTGTGCGGCACAGACATGGAGACGCTCACTTGGCAAATTGTAAGAAATTTTCTTTGCCACCTGCTACTAATTAACAGCATTTAATTCAATGCCTCCAAAGTGCGAAAGAAGTGCAATGCTGCCAATGCTTTTGCCGCACAATCCACAACCCATTTGGTTGACCCACTGCCTCGCTGACAGAGTTCTTAGCATTAACCCGTAAGCGGTGCGGTACAGAAACAGGACTAGGCTAACAGTTGTCGAACAGAAAGAGAGAGAGAGAGAGAGAGAGAGAGATGTGAAACAAAATTAATACAAGAGAGCACAAAGTGGTTGCCATTGAGAGAGCGCCAGTGAGTAAATTATCTGAGTACGTTGGCAACATGTTGTCGCTGGCAAACTTGGCAACATGTTGCCTGGCTCTGGCAAAAATCTATGCGACAGAAAATTAAAATAATGTACAGGCAAATGAAAAATATATATATTAATAGCCAAGCACACATTTACAAATTATATATTCATGTATTCCTGTATATACATTTATTTATGTATATATATATATTTAGATATAAAAGTACTTTTATGCTTTGGCAAAACATGCAAATGAATAGAATTGAATGTAGTTCGAAATGAATATGACTGGCGCAGTCGTCCAATGAAACATTTAAGGCCAGCTTCTCTTGTGCTGGCCATGGCCACAACCGCATTTACAGTTGCTTCTGTATGCTACCATATATATTTACTTCTATGTTATTCTATTTTATTTTATTTTTTTTTTTGTTTTTTTGTGAAGTTTTTTTTTTTTTTTTTGCTGTTCTCACAGCTCATCGAGCAAAACATTTTCCATTTTGATGGTCTGCCGTCTGCCGTCTGTCACAAACACACACGCACACCCCATCACACCCAAAATAAACATAATCTGAGCAGAGTGTGTGTGCATGAAAATTGTCCAAGTCGAGGAACCCAAATGCTAAAAGCGTCTGCCAACAACAACAGCAACAACACAAGCAACAACACGAGCAACAACACGGGCAACAACACTGACATCCACACACTAACAACATGGCACATTATTTAATCAAGCGTAGAAATTGAATAGGCCCTTAAAAACTTTGCCTAAGGCACTTAACCCCGCTATGAGAATAGAAATTGACGACATCGCCAGAGGACGAACAACACGTAAACTTTGACTCAACCAGACTAAAGACCGCTCCGAGCCCCGCTCCCAACCGAGACAGACTTTTGGGGCTTTCAGCGGCTTCTGTCTAAGGAAAAAATGAGCTGATAAGAGAATTTCATGCAAAATTGGTAAGCCAACAACCTGATTACTTAATTGGAGCTCCAGGGGGAGAGGTGGTGTCAGTGGGTGTCTGTATATATATATAGATACTTTATTAACAGCTCGTTTGACAGCCACAAATGCGTCAGCTGTTAATGGGTCAGAGCTCTAAGGGTTATGGCCCAAAAGAGTTTCACAATTATCGCTGTTGACTTTGTCTAACTTTCTGTTGCGAATTTTACAAGTCAGCAATGTAAACAAAAATGTTAAAAAGTTTGCAAAATAAGTCAACACACACAAAAGAAATCAGTTTTTTCACAAGGGATCAAAAGATAGCAAACATACGAAAATGAGAAATTCGAATATCGATATTCGGTAGTCGGCTTAAAGCTAACCTGAACTGATTACTATAAATTATAACTTAATTGATATTAAATTCATAATACCATTGAACATTAAAAATAAATTAAATTTTAAATTAACAAATATGAACGTTGTAGTCGCGTGAGCTCGACTACGATATACGCTCAACACAGTTGTTAAAGCTATTCAAATTTCTCTCACAAATTTACATTTAAATAAAAAAAAAAATCAAATGCTGCGCAAATTTCTATTGACAAGAACTGAGATAAATATGGAAATATGAAATATGGTCATTTGATCAATATTATGTGTTAATAAGAAAATATTGCCTTTAAAATTGTGGAATTTATTGCTATGGGGTATCGAAAAGTATCGGTAATCGAGAGACGAAGGCAGTTATCGATAAAAATAAAGCAAACTTGCTATGCGCAGAATATAGGAGAACCTTTATATGACAAACTCTCTACCTCGAATAGTCTCTGAGATATTCGTGTACATAAAAAGAAACGGACAGATGGATAGACGGACATGTGGCTATATCGATTGTTAAGCCTGATCAAGAATATATATGGAGGTGCTTCCCTCTGCCTTTTACATACACTTGCACAAAATCATTATACCCTTTTTACCCACTTAAAAATACGTTCAGGGCATAAAACTATGTAGCTTAGCTGACAATAAATAATTATAACAACAAAAAGTTGGCCTTCAATTATAATTATATATTCAATGAGCAGTCCCAAAATTGTATCTCATTAAATTCAACACTAGCATTGTTAAAGTAAATTAAGAATGAAGCGAACACAATTTAAAACTGAGCGCATAAATTATATACAAGAATTTGACGCATTTTCTTTTGTGACATTCGACACTTTTTCAGGAAATTTCATTTAATATTCACGAACTGAGAAAATACTAAAAGGAATATGTTAATACATTTGACAGCAAAAAAGACAACAACAGCAAAAACAACAAAAAAAGATCCACTTATTTAGCTTATATGTATGTATGTATTTTGTATATATATATATATATATAAATAAAAATATATCATATAAGTGTCATAGGAGTATGAAAAAGATATATGGTTAAGTGTTATAAATGGCAATCAAAACAAACAATAAAAAAAATGAAAGTTTAACTTCTTTAAAACTTGCTGCGCAACGTTTTAAGTAACTAAGTTTATAGCAGGAAGTTTGTGGCATGCCCCTTGTGTCTGAAAAGGTTTAAACCCAAAAACGCTGAGAACTTAGTTTAATTCTCACGTTTTTATTATTTATTTACTTATTTTTTAGGTGTGCGTGTGTGTGTGTGTGTGTGTGTTTGTGTGCTTGCAGCTGGCATCTACTTTTTACTTGGTGCCCATGTCAAAATGCTCAACAATGGCAGGCGACAGAGGCAGCCCCCGTTGGCCAAGTCGGATTACGCTCAGCGATGTGCTCCGGCGGCGTCGTCGACCATTTTCCTGGCATCAGCCTGACTTGCCCGTTTAACCAGGAGTGGGTCATCAATGTACAAACATACATATATATATATCTACAGAAATACGAGTGCTATTTGATTTCAACATTGATTTATGAGCACATCCGATACACGTTCGAGTGCCGCAGCCCCATTTAACAGTGTCTGCCTTTGGCAGCATTTGCTTTGCACTTAGCTGGCCAACTGGGTTTGCCTGTTTGGCTATCTACGGACTACCGAATACCAACTACCAACTACCGACTACCGACTGTCGACTGTCGACTGCCAACACTGGTGACTACATACTGCCGCTGCTGACGGCAACTGGCAGCTGATTGCCCAAATGTCGGTAAATTAAAGTCCATCGAGCGGAGAGAAGGAAAAAGAGTGTGTGGCAGCAGCAACAGCAGCAGCAGCAGCAGTGGTGTGTGCATGTTGTGCGTGTGTATCTGGGCATGAATTTGTAATTTATACGCCTAGCAAAAACTGCAAAGCCAAAATAGATATTTATTAACATATAATTTATGCATGTGAAACGCCCGAAACAGCCATCAAGAAAATGATTAATTGACAGGTTTGCCACAGCTGCTTCGATTCTTTAAAGTTGCTGACCTCTCAACTAATTTGCGATCCCTTGGTCACCCACAAAATGATTACGGTTAAAGTGATTCCCTTTTTTTTTTGTATAACAAACATTTTCAATGTGTTGCGATAATATATTTTAAATTGTTGTAATTTATCTTACAGTTGCTTTATACATATATAGAAATAAATCAGTGGTATTTATTAATAAAAAAAAATATATACAGATAGATAAATATATATAGAACATAAATAAATTAATAAAAAAAATATACAGATAGATAAATATATATATATAAAAAATATATATAATGGAGTCATGAGAACCTTCTATTAATTTGTTCACGAGTTAACCACTTTAATTTATGAACATTTTGATATACATGATAATTTATTAATGATTGTGCACATAAACAATTTTCATTTATGAACAATTTTTGTGTACCTTAGAGATTTTTAAGCGACTATTTTGAGTTGACCTCGCCCCGCCCCGCCCACTTTAAGCGATATAAAGTAAAAGCGTGAGAATAGTTTTCGCCTGTCACATAAATCGGATCAATAAATGATGATATTATTCTACCGCAGGGACACATTGATATGCCACACACACACACACACTTACACACACACATACTTACACACACACGCTCGCAAGTAGCCAATAATAAAAGCGAGAAGCGACAGTGTGGCAAGTTGTAGGTGGCAACACATTAAGATAAAGTGACAACGCCTCCTCTTTCTGCAAAAGCTAAATCGCCCCGAAATGCCAAAAAGGGGTAGCCCGTTTGCCAGGATGAAGGACAAACAGAAATCAGGCAGCTAGCATCTAAGAGCGGTTGCTGGAGGCGGGAGCGGTACGTAAAGGGATGGGGATGGGGAAGGGGAAGGGGAAGGGGAGGGAACACAGTGCTGGGCACATAAATGAATTGTCTGAATGCTTGTTGGTGTGTGCCGCAGGGGGTTGCCCCATACCTACACACCATAAAGGGGGAGTTGGGGGGTTGGGCAAAGCTTTTATTTTCGCATGGAATTTTATGCGCATCACGCATACGCAGTCACAAACAGTCACACACGCACACACACACACACTTACACACACACACACACACACACACACACACGCATAGATACGCGCAGATAGATGTGTACACAGTCGACATGCATAAAAGCAAATTCGCTTCTAGCTTTGCATCAAAGAGCCACTAGAGCCAGTAAGAGTGGGATGTGGGGTGTGGCAGGAGCATAGACGTAAGCATTACCAGCAAGGTTAAAGGGGGTGGGGTGGGGCGCAGCTATAATGACATTTAGCTTGGAAACAATGTAAACAGCGGCCAAGCAGCGACGACAACGTCGAAGTTCAAACTTCGCTTTATGTAGGCTGACAAAAGTTTACGCTAAGTATGTATGCACATTCCACTAAAATACACACACATACACACGCACACGCACGTGCATACACACACTAGCATGCACACATATTCATTACCAAACACACACACACACACACGATTTTCACAAAGCGCTTCTCTGGCAAGTTGTGTGCTAAGGAATATTGTATGAACTGTAAATTCTTCGCTCTCATCGCTGCTACACAGGCTTTGTGACCGCAAATACTAACACAGTCCCCCTCCCCCCACCACCCTCTTTTCACACCCACATCAGCGGCAAGCCAGCAGGTTAACTGGGTAAGCAACTTGAAAGCCATAAATTCATAAAGCAAAAGGTGCCCCACGTGAGCTGAAGGACTAGTTAAGTTCATCCAGTCAGCAAAGTCGACGGGAAGTCGTCCGATTTGAAGACAGCTCCAGAAATATGCACATCAGTTGTGGAAGGCGTCGACTTTGATGGGTCTAAGGGTATTATAAATGTCTGACTTGGCAGCAGTATTGTGATTTCAATCAATGTCTTACACAGGATGAGCCATAATTGCCAGTCATTTATTAAACTAAATAAAACACGTAAATTTAATAGGCATACCAAAAATTATATTTAAGGAGATAAGCTTTTTGTGAGCTGTCAGAAATTTAAATAGCTGCGCCTTAAAGTATCAAATATTTTTGATTAAACTATTTTCATCTGAATTTATTTTAATGCGGTTAACTTTTTTTTTTATATATATTTCACATTTTTCATTCAGGCTTTTGTAAATGGATTTCAGTTCAATTAATTAATTATGCATCAATTTATTAATAACTTGTTACATATCGAATTTTTTGCTTGCTTAATTGGCATATATCAATTAAATCTATTAACTATTAATTGAGTGCAAAT
The DNA here is from genome assembly GCA_035042125.1 of Drosophila longiperda. NCBI lineage: Eukaryota > Metazoa > Arthropoda > Insecta > Diptera > Drosophilidae > Drosophila > Drosophila longiperda. The sequence continues at coordinate 3,445,289 of JAWNLV010000003.1, forward strand.
AACAAAAATAAAAAAAAATAAATATATATAACTGAAATAAATTTCACTAAAAATTTTATGAAAATCTGAAAGTTTTTATAGTATTTTTATTGGGATAAAAGTGTCTACTTTTAGTATATCTATTTTGATCCTCTCTGAGCCAATAACTTTGCCAATGATTGTAAATGGATTCTGATTAATCAATTAATTATGCAGACATTTATAACAAATTTGTTACATATCCAGTTTTTTGCTTGCATAACTGGTATATATAAATTAAATATGTAAACTATTAATTGAGTGAAAATAATAAAAAAAAATAATTATAACTAAATACCTGAAATAATTTGAGTAAAACTTCAATAAAAAAATCTCTGAGAGCATTATGTATGGCATATATCAATTAAATCTATTAGCTATTAGTTGAGTGCAAATAACAAAAAAAAATATATATAAACAACTAAATACCTGAAATAAATTTCAGTAAAACTTCACAAAATATTTAAAATTTTGTTATAGTATTAATATTGGGTTAAAAGTATCTACTTTTTCGATATCAGTTTTTTTTATGCTTAATTGGAATATATAAATTAAATTTATTAACTATTAATTAAGTAAAAAAAAAATAAAAATAGTAAATAACTTAATACCTGAAAAATTTTAAGTGAAACCTCAATGATAATCTGAAAGTTGTTATAGTATTATTATTGGAATAAAAGTGCACATTTTTACTATATTTATTTTGCTTCGTTCTGACCCAAGATGCGATAATCTTTGCAGATGTAGAATGCAAAATCTTTATCGAACTCAAAAAGGTTAAAAATAAACATTTGATTATTTATATAGTTTCCACAATTATCAAAGATTTGTAGAGCACATGCAATTTTACAGAAAACATTAGAAACCATTACTATTCTAAGTTTATATTTTTGAGAGTGAAATCGTTGAAATGATTCCACTGTTTGTGGATTGGAATGAAAATTGTGGCTATTATTCAAATGACAGATGAGACTTGCAGACTCGTATAACATTGTGAGAAAATTAACAAGTTTGCTTGTAAATATTTCAATATATTTTATGCTGTGCTTATGTGTCTTTTATGTGCAACTCGCGTGCTCTTTGCGGCGCGCTGCACTCAGACTCAGACAAGAGTGGCACATAAAAAATGGGCGCCCATAATCAGATGTCAATAAAAAGTTGGTTAGCATGCCACACGCTTATTGGACATATGTGTGTGTGTGTGTGTGTGTGAGTGTGAGTGTGCTTGCATATGGGATGTCCCGTTTTGGGTATCGTATTCGGGCCACGTTATCATTATGCGCTACATAACATTTACGCATGTGTCCCTGCGGCAGCTGGAAATGGTCAGCTGGTTGGCAGGTTGCCCTGGCTGCCTGGCAGTCTGGCTGGGATGTGAATGGGCTTGTGGTTGTTATGCGACCACCTATGGTGAGGATGCTGTATATTACATTCAATTCATGGCTAAAACAAATGATGTGGAAATGTAAAATAGATGTTGGGCTTACAAACGAGCATCGTCCACACACACACACGCACACACGACGAAGGAGACAACAGATGAGAGACGACAGACAGACATAATGGAGGCGCCACATATGCATGCTGACAATGGGTGTAAACCTCTGGCTGGAACTGGATTGAATGAATGAAGTCGAGGCTGGCACGCCGGCAGCTTTTGCAGCCTGGTGGGCACGACAAATTGAAGCGTCATAATGTGTATATAATGGGCAACATATGCACACTTCAAATTAAACTGGGCACACATTCCAGCATGCCACACATTCCGTTCCACACTCTCCGTCTCCGTCTCAGCACCCTCTGGCTACACTTTGGAAGTGGCCTAGAAGCGTCTGTCACGTTGCTGCCGTTTATTTGGTTTTGGGCTTGAGTTTCGTTTCATTAGCTGCAACGAGAAGCGTTTAATTTTTATGTACATGTGCCTAAATGCAATCGGCCCCCAAAGCAGCAACCCAGTCTGAGCCCAGAACTTTTATGGCATCGATGCCATGGCCAGCTTTAATTGAACAGCAAAAGCAAAAGGAAAAGCCAGCAAAAACAGGAGGAGTTCGAGTGCAAGTCCAGTTAGTACAGACAACAGTAAAAGGCAATTCCGTTTTCTAATTGGCTAACTGTTATTGTTAAATGGATAATGGTCATCAAAGCATTGATGGCACAAAGGCACAGCAGGCATAAAAACCAACTCAGGACAATATCCATTTTACACTCTTTTCATTTTGGTCTTTTTTTTTGCCAACAATTATTGTGCCTGACTTGACACTCAAATCTAATGACACAAGTCATTTTCGATAAACCCAATATAAAAAAAAATTGATAAAACCGATTTGAGCAGCAAAGAATTCCATTGAAATATATATATTTTTTATATACTTTAATACAATTGCAAATAGAAGCTGCTGTTGGGATTTCTAAAAGGAAATTGATGACTTGCACAACAATTGCAGTAAATGTCAACAGCAAAATAAGTGCACAATAATTGTTACTGTCAATCGAAAAAAAAAAAAAAAATGTGAATCTTATTGATTTCAGTGAAGCGCACTTAAAACTCTCCAGTTTTGCAAAATGTGTATTTGTGTGGAAAACCAATTTAAACTGCAGTCAAACCATTTATTTAAGATACATTTTCCATTTGATTTCTTTGAAATTGAAATATGAATTATTTGCTTATTTCAACTAGTTTATTATTTATGTGCAGCATTCAAATGATGACTTGAAATTGCTGAACTGAAAATAAATACATATAAAATATTTTCATACTTAAAATTAACAATTTGCACTCTTCAAAATTACTTGCCAAAATATGAGTAAAACGTTTATTCAGCTTATTTAAATTTAGACAAGATAGAAAAGTAGCATTTTATTATTGCTTTGTAAACTTAAAGATATTCGTAATGTTTTTACAAATTGAAGTAGCACAATAAAATACTTGGCATTTTCCATTATTAGTCTATAAATATTCGTTTACTGACATTTTTTCCACTCGTCCGCTTTAAGAGGCATTCTAGCACAAATTAAGTTAAAAGGAAATGTGCCGGAAAAAACAGTAGATTCAATTATAAAAGCAATAAATAAATAAATTTGCAATTTTCATGCTGTCAGGTTTATTTTGCTTGTGTGGCAACTGCCAGGTGCACAACTCTATTAAAAACGTTGAACTATTGTTTGTGTTAATTGACTAAATTCTCATTTTAGTCTGACAATGTTCAACAATGCGTGTGTTGCGTATACGTAATTTTGTGCCCTGTTAAATCAAGCATTGTTGAAAATTTCCTGCTGCTAGTCTGCCTCATATTTAGTACTTATATCACACACATACACGCATACACACACACACACACACACGTACACACATTTATAATTGAAAATGAGCCCAGCTGCATCATATTTAACGCATATTACGCATACGCACTGTATGACAGTCACTTAAAGCTTTAAGGACAAAAACATGAACAGAATGCGACGAACTTGCCAAATGGTATCTGTCTGTCATTAAGTGCCACAACTGGTTCCTGTGGCACTTTCTTGACTCATTCTCATTCTCGTTCTCGTTCCTTAAATGAGCGATAACAAATGGCCACATTCACGTGGCCCATAATCTTATTATGTGTGTATCAATATTAGTAAATGACGCACTGCTTACTGCCGCATTGTTATGGCCCTTTAAGGGAGATGGAGAAGATGGAAGGGGGAGGGGGGCTATTAATTGTGCTTAGTTTAGTGGTGCGTACTTAGTTGGCATTTTTGTTAATCGCATGATGTACAAGGCCAAATGAGGACACATTGTACAGCTGCCTGGGCTGCCTGATAAGAGCAAGTTGCCAGTTTCCCTATACAAAACAAATACGTACAAATATATGGCCTATATATATATATATATATATAAGTATGTATATATATGTATATGTGTGTGTGTGTCTTCATATTTTAACAGTAATTGTCTAAGTCTTATATTAATTTGAAAATGTTTTTGAGGGTTAGGGCCATGTTGCTTTGGCTTCAGTTGGCCGCATTTAGGCGACTTTTAAACTTGTTTTCAATTAAAACTGCAGACCCTTCTGCACTATTGAATATGTGTGTGTGTGTGTGTGTTGAACCTTTCTAGCATTTACTTAGCATTTAGTTTTCTACACATACAAATATATATATATATTAGGGAATGTGTATATATATATAAAACTATAAAACATGAAAGCAGGTTTCATAAATCACAGCGCAAAGCCGAGCAAAAGTGAAAAATCGTAGAGCCCCCATTTTAATTAAAAGCGTGCAAAACACGATACTCTAAAAACCCACACAAACACACACAGAGACTGATTCATTTATATATGTATTTATATGCTTATATATATATATATATATATAGTTACAATCTGGCCAAGACGAATACAATGTTTTTGGGCAAAGCCTTGGAAAAGCCTTTTGCCTGAATAATGATTGAAAAACAAGCTATGAACGAAGCCCGCTTTGCTCTTTGGGTTTTTTGGTGCTGGAGCCCCCAGTCTCAGTTACCCAGTTACACAGTTACTCAGTTTCTCAGTTTCTCATTTCTTCAGTTTCTCCATTGTTCCGCTTAACATTTTTACTGTTCCCCTCGCTATTCATTTCAGGCCCTGTCACTTCTGTGTGTGTGTTTAAAGAAACCGGCAACGAGTTGTACAAACTCAAGAATGAAGTTTACTTAAAATAATTTGCAGGCTGTCCAGGCTTCCCTTCCCCATACCCCTACTCCTTTCTCTCATTTCCCGTACCCCTTCCCAACTCTTGCCAATGTCATCCTCCTTGTCTACCATGGGGTAGGCTTTTGTTTGCTTATTTGCAAAAAGCCCATTTGTTTCTGGGTACGTGCGTTCCCAAAGAGCGTGTTGGAGACAAAAGTCTTTAATTTTTTGCCTAATAACAGCAGCGCTGACAAACTTTTCGAAAGCCGCCAAACGAGGGCGTTAACAAGCGCCAGAAACACACTCATAAGCACGCACTCGCATACACACACACACCCACACACCCACACACACACACATACACAACTCAATGTTTATTTCCCAAATACACCAGTAAGATACACTCAAAATACCCTGCAATCCCTTTAAGTGTTTCAGGTATATAAACAATTGCCTATCTTAAGTGGGATTGCTGCTTCCATTGATGACACAAGAGTTTAGTTTTTGCTGTTTAGGCTTATAGATTTAAGCTCAGGTGTAATGGATTCAACTTAAGATGATCAATTTGAAAGCTTACCCGAAGTAAGCTGGAACTAAGCCAAGAAAGTTCTTTAAGCAATTGATTTCCAAAGTTAACAGAAATAATAATAAATAATTTGCTTATGATTTTATTAACAATCTAAATAAAAAAAGAGGAACACAAAATAAAATATATACAAAGCTTTCAAGAATAAATGAATTGCTTATAATAATCCCTTAAAACCTAAGAAAAAAGAGAAATATAAAATAAAATATATACAAAGTATACAAAAATAAATGCTTTGCTAATGAGAATACCTAAAAATTTAAGAAAAAATAAGGAATATAAATTTTATTTTATACAAAGTATACAAAAAAAAATGCTTTGCTTATGATAATCCCTAAAAATCTAAGAAAAAAATCGATAGTTAAATAAATTGCATATTGCTAATACAAGAAACAAATTTTAGTATAAATATTTCAAGGGTGAAGAATGTTTCCATTTAAGGAAAACTAAAAATTAAAATATGAAAAATATAAAAATTTAAGAAAAAAATGGATACTAAAATAAATTTTAATATTTCAGACACAACAAAATATTACAATAAGAATTTTTAAAGGGTTAAAAATGTTTCCATTTAAGACAACTAAAAAATAAAATAATGTTAAAATATTTGAATAACATATATATTTGAATCACAACTCTACATATAAAAAATGTAATTAGGCTTATTAGTTGATAAAAAAAAACAAAATAAATAAAATAAGTTAGTTTGATAAAATTTTTCTAGAGTATTCAAGTAGTCAAATTAGCCAGGTTAGTTATTGTGTGTTGGCCAAGTACAAAAGCATAAGTAGGTATAGAATTATAGAGGCAGAGTCTTAGATAGTTAGGGTGTGAGGGGGGTTAGAGAGAAAAGGAGTTAAAGAGTGGGAGAGGGGGAGACGCATAGAGGTACAGCCGTCATAGTCATGCCATAATAGCGTTTTGATACCCGCACATAAACAACAATGACAACAACAACAACAACAACAACAATAAACACAACGCTTTGACAATAAAATGCAAAGAGAGAAACCAACGCAAGATACTAGCTACTAGCTACACATCCCCCCTCGTGGCACGTACCCCCGCTGAACAGGTGAGCTAAACCTGATGCTGTCCGCTTTGTAGTTGCCGAAGTCGACGCTGCTGTTGCTGTTGTTGCTGCTTTTGCTGTTCCTGCTGCTGTTCCTGCTGTTGCTGCTGCTGATATTTTTGTTGCTGTTGCTGCTGCCACTGCGTCCGCTGCTGCTACAACTGCTGTTGAGCTGCGGCTTTTGGTCGTGTCTGTTTTTGTGGGCTGTGCCGCAGTGTGTGTGTCTGTGTATGTTCATGTGTGTTGTGTGTTGTGTGTGTGTGTGTGTGTTTATATCTGTGGTTTGAGGCGGGTTAATCTCAAATGGGAAGCCGTGTAGGCAATGGATTACGCAAACCTAGAAGCCAACGTACTTATTATGCTGGCAAGCACAAGGATCTGCGATTTATTGTTTGACGTTTGTTGCTGCTACTGGCGCTGGTGGTGGTGCCACAGTTGATGTTGCCTTTTGAGGTCACGGCTGGCATGGCAAGGCGGCGCATTAAACACAAATGTTGATCTAATCCGCTAGCGAGTCATGGCCAACATAAGCGCCATGACTGAGCTAAATGGGTAAAAGCAGCCAAACAAACACTCAGCCAAACGCTACAAACTTGATGAATGTTTTCGAATTTGCGAAGATTGCAGGACGTCAATGAGCTGCATGACGCTGCAGCCAGTTAGTCAATCAGTCAGCCAGCCAACTAACCAGCCAGCCATCGAGACATGGGTCGGACTGGGGGAAGGCCACGCCAGTCAGTCCCATCCGTCCAGTGTTTGAAGTGTTGAATTACCCCGTTAAATGGGCAACACTTGACTCATTCGCATTTCCAACTAAAATTTCAGAGTGCCATTTTACACTTACAGCGGGTATATGCATTTTTATATGATGAATGTAAATATTTCTACTACTAATTTAGTAGTTTAAGCATGTGTCTAACGATAGAAAAGTATTCGGAATCGGAAGCAATTATTGATAAAATGTAGAAAAATTGGTCTGTGTGTGTTATATAAAAATATTTATTCAAAATGTGAACTGTTTGGCTTTTGTAATCTCTGAGATGCACTTGCTCAAACAGACGCACAAATCGACTTGCCTATATTGACTATATTGGCTGTAAATCCCTGTCTTCCTGTCAGTTATATACATTTGTGCAAAACCATTATACCCCTTTTGCAACAAATTTCAGTGACTTCGATAATTGTTTTGGTCTTTGCAAAACTAAACTATGGTTTTGGGGCGTCCAGCAGTCTGAAAATTGTTGATAACATTTGAGATAATTGCCTTACATATGGCAATTGCAATCAATTTATAGGCTCAAAAATTGAGCATCAACTCAAACCACTTAATGTCACAATAAAAATGTAACTAACCATGAAAATGACATGTTTTCCAGCAATTTTGCCATTTCGACAGTAGACCATAAACGTACCAAAAAACCATACCAAAATGAAGCCAACTAAACCCAAACGGAGCGAACCGAAGCAAACCATTGGCCAGTAGCCACCCACTTGTCAACGGACTTGTCCTTGCCAAGTGAATGTCCCTGCACCAATACATAATATATATGTAAGTATATATATATATATATATATATATATATATAAATGTATATATATACTGAATGGTAAACCAATATTTATCAAGAGAAGTTCGTGTTGGGCGCCTCACAAAACTTCTTAAAATGCTTTCGAATTATCGAGAAAAATCAAATAAAATCGCATAAGAAAAAACGTTGCAAAATAGCTAAAGAAATTTTCAATAAAATCGACTTTTGTTGGCAACAAAATGGAAATACATACATAGGGAATGTCCACATACAGTTATACACACAAACACAAATATATACATATGCATGCACATATAGCAAATAACTGTGAACGGTACATTCATGGACATTGGTCTCTGTTCTGAGCGCTTTAGTTGTGGATCCGCTGTTGGGTCTGCTTCTGCTGCTGCTTTTGCTGCTGCCTTTGCTGCTGCTGCTGCTGCCTCTGCTACTGCCGCTGCCTCTGCTTTTGCTGCTGCTTCTGCTGCTGCTTCTGGTCTCCGCTATCCGCTCGGCTCTATCGACTTATATTGGTTCTCCCTTTTTTTTTTCAACGTTTCTTTTTGCACTTCAGCTTTTGCATCGCAGTTCGAGTGGAAAATTGACATATGTTTACTTTGTTGTTACTCTTGTTTTTGCTGTTGTGATTTTTTTTTTGCTGGTAATTCTGCTTTTGTGTATGTGTGTGTGCGTGTTTTTTGGAGAGTCGAGCATCATTAAATTGGCACACGCTATCCGAACTCAAAGCGTACGAAACGTGGCAAGACCACTTTGTGCGCTTAATGAATGACATAATTGTGTGAGTCTGAAGCATTTATTATGGCCACCATTGCTAATGCAACCATGCTTGAATTATTGGTACAATAAAAACAAAGACAATAAAACAATTTGTTATATTTAATGTTAATATGAACTTGGTCAGAACTAAAATGAACTAAACCTTTAACTATGTTATCAAATTGTATGAAAAAAACTTCTGAAAGTTCTTCAAGTATTTTTACCTATGGTGTTTATCAGATTTGTTGGGCGAAAAATTACTTTCAACATTTTGTTGAAGTAACAAGCAACAACTAGAAAACTTTAGTTTTTTAACTTTTACTTTTGCCAAATTAAACTTAGTAAATATTTATAACTTTTCCAGTCTGAGCTTTACTGTAGCGTATACACAATTCGAAAAGGTGCTTTGCATTATATTTGTTTTTTTTTGTTGGCTTTTTTAACTTTTAAGCTGATATAAAAAATTAAATTAAATTAAGTTATCGAAGCATTTTATTGCCACTTTGGATTGGATGTCGGTGAGGTTGTCAATGAGATGTTTGATCTTTTTATCGTTGTAAATATATTTATTAAGCCGAAAGGATATTGTAAAACTTATCAAGATAGTTGCCACAGGGACACAATGACTGGACGCAACCGAACCCATACTCCCACTCCCACTCCCACCCCCTCTCCGCCTATACAGAGACAAGACAACTCAATGGTTGGGTTAAATTGCCCATTGAAAATGCCGCCCGGGGCAAACAATTGTTGCCATAGCTGCTGTCGCTGCCGTTGCTGCAAGGCCACACACACACAACTTGCAACAGTAGCAACAACGACAACAATAACAAGCCGACAAGACCGAACTGCAATTTTAGCTACCGATTGCCATTATGTTAAGGCCCTGGGCGGGTCCTTGCTGCTGCTGCTACTGCTGCTGCTGCTGGCCTATAAAAGTGCATTGTGTGGCAGAAAGTTGTGGCCAAGTTGTTGAAATATTGAAAAAGCGCTAAAGTGAATAACTGACGCGCCCCATAAATGATAAATGATTAATGTGCCAAGTTGCCAACTTGCGTACAGCTCTGTGATGATGATGATGACCCAAGCCCAAGCCCAAACTCTATAAAATGTTCATGCTAACGAAATTAGTCACAAACACACACACACACACATACACATATATATTAACTGAAGTGCATATTAATGACCAGTTGAAAATAATATTTGGCAAACGCTGAAAACTGTCACTGCAAATGAAGTGTAAACCAGATAGTCAAAATTGCCTTGTTGCACGAACGAGGGAGGTGTGAAGGTGATTTCGAGTGTGTGTATGTGTGTGTGTGTGCTTTCGTAAATGCAAACGCAATGAAAACAATTTTGAAAAGTTCCCACAACAAAAGCAACAACAAAAATCAGCCAATTTACATAACCCAGAACAATAAATAGTTACAAATTGAAAACTTTTCTCTGCCAAGATTGTAAGCGATTGTCTCTCTGTATGTCAACTAACCACCCCCCCCATCTCCCCATCCCCTCTTCTATTCCACACCCATATCATATTATCCGCCCATCTACTACACTCTTTGCTTTTGGCTTATACTTTTACAGTTGCGCCAAGCTCTATCGCAGTTTCAGTTTGCCATTGTTGTAATCAAAGTAGCACGAATAACAAGCAACAAAAAAAAAACAATGAAATAGAAAAAGAAAACCCAAACAACTGAAATTGACAGCACAAGCAATATGAAAAACCCCAGCAACAGCAGCAGCAGCAACAGCAGCAGCAGATATCATACAATACACATACATTGCTCAGATACAGCCATAGATAGAGATAAATTTGCAGATACGAATGCGCGACATACTCGCCGAGATACAAGATACAAGCTACGAGATACAACACTCGGTGTGTGTGTGTGTGTGTGTGTGTGTTTGTGTGTGTGGCAAAAAAGTATCGACAAGTTTGACGCTTTATGGCATTGTTTAGTGCCGCACATTTCGCCAAAAACGTTTTTCAACTTTCACACAATTGCGCCATTTGCCGCGTCTTATGATGTCGGTCGATTGCAGGCAGCAGGCAGCAGGTAGTAGGAGGAGGCATGGGGGGGGTTGAGAATGTGAGCGACACAAATCTGCTGACGGAAGCTTTGGATACGTTTTAGACCAAAGCATTTTTTATACGTAAAACGTGCGGAAAGTTTGAGTGCCAGCTTACAGAGCGACGAGTCGAGCAAAAGACAAAAGAAAGTTATAAAACAGTAGATAATAAAATAATAAAATATATATATTTGAATTGTTCATGACGTGGCAGACAAACACACACACAAACACACACACAGTTTGAAGTTTTTTTTTGGTTTTTCTTTTTTTGGTTTTTCTGCAGCGATAAAATTACATGTCAAATTGAATATAACCTGTTATTTGTGCACATTATGTTGGCCATAATTAAACGAACAGTTTGTAACTGCTGGCCCACAGCAGCATTTCCCGTTGCTGCTGTCAGAGGTTAAAGCCACATGATGGCTGGTCAATCATTGGTTGATTTTATGGCCAAACAGGCATTTCGCATTCATGGTTCAAGTGTGAATGTGAATGTGAATGTGTATGTGAGTGTTGGCCCCCCCTCTACCCTCCCCACCAAATGAGCTCAGTTCCACTCTCAATTTTTGCTCATTAAACTGGCGCCTTTATGATGACCTCAGCTGGTTCTGTAATTGTGCCACAGACAAACTTCTAGCCGAAATGACACTTCAAGAAGCCACTAAAATCATTGAACCATTTTAGCCAGACTCAATTAAAGCCAAGTTTTCAATTACAGCAATAACTCCATATTTGACTTCAAGCCATTGTTTGACATAACACAACATTTGATGACCCTTTAATGCATTCATTTTACCACTTTTACTTTGCTCTTTTTTTTATTATCGACCATTTGCCAGTTATGCCGGAAATTAATATATTAATTAAGAACAATTAAATTTAACTACTAGTTGCATTTAAAATTGAAGTGTCAGATTTCAATTTAAAGTCAGCAAAACTCTGTTCGCTTAAAACAGTTAATATCCTTTTAGCCTTTAATTGTATTTATTTAATGCAGTGGATAGACTTTGGCTTTATTGTATTAACAGCAATTTCAATAATTTGCCGCCAGCTGATTAATTTCAAATAGATTTAATTTCAATTAAGTTTATGACTTTAATAACTACTCGGTGATTTTAGAGTGTTGTATTATAATATACCCTATATTAATAATAATAAAATATATAAAATAAAATAATAAAATATATAATAAAATAAAAAGAATAAATCAAATAAAAACTATATAAAACAAAAATTTTAAGCTGTCGACTAATTTATTTAAAATTAATTTATATTAAATAAAATATATATTGCTTGGAATTGTGAAATATATATTATGTAAAAGGTATTTGAAAATATGCGACTTATCACAGATAAACCAAAATCGTATCTGAAATCAAATTTGGAATAAATTTTCGATATTCGTCAATAGTTAAGAACTTAAATTTTATAATTTGCATAATAACATATTTTGTGAGAATCAAAAGTGTTAATTCAATCGCAAAATTTCGACAGCAATTTCCTAATTTAGTGTGAAAAAGCCGCTAACTTAAACCAGAATTTTTTATTCATGACCATTCAAAAAATGAAATTATGCAATTTGATTACGAAATGAGGCTAATTAAATTAACATTAATTTGTTAAACGCTGTTTCCCTCCATATCCCCCTCTCTCTCTCTCTCTCTCTCCCTCTCTCTCTCTCTCTCTCTCTCTCTCTCTCTCTCTCTCTGCCTAAATGATATTTTGCAAATGTGAAAATTGAAATTTTTTGTCAATTTTGATTTAAAAGATTTGTTTTTTTTGCCTTTGAGATATTTGAAGGTTGAACACTATAAAAAAAATGACATTTTTTTTTTTGTCAAAATGGGTTGAGCTCAAAGAACTATTGAAGCAGGTTTTATTTGGATATGTTTTCCCCTTTTGATGTCGTATTCTGTGATTGTTCAAGTGAGCGAAATCAATGTGTTTTCTATGTTAATACAAATCAATCGGTCTAATCGAATCAAAACGTTTAAAAGCGACTCAACTGGCTCAAATGGTAACGAATTTTTTGCTGTCTCGACAACAACAACAATTGCACAATATTCGTAAAACTTTATGTGGCATTAAAATCGAAACAGACCTGGAGGGGGGGGGGGCGTGAATAGTTGAGTCAGACGTCAAAAAAAAAAAAAGGGGGAATAGTGGAGAAAACAATCGATTGTTAATTCAAGCGTCGCAAATGCCGGAAATCGAATACAATTTGTAATTCTGATGAACAAGTTGAACAAAGCTTAAAGCGCACTTCTGACTCCTGAGTCCTGTGCACGAAACAGCCAACAGATCCTGGATTTCCTGTTCATTCCACTTGCCACTTCCACTTGGGGCAGAGTGTTGTTGTCTTGTTTTTTGTTACTATTCGCTTTGGTTTCTTTTGCTTGCGATTCGTTTCGTTATCGACTCAATGTCGACAACAATGGACCAAAATGTAATGCCAAATTGGGCGACAGCGTTTTATGTTCAATTTCGAAATTGTTGCTATTTGTTGTTGTTGTTTTTGCTGCTGCTATTGCAGTCTACGTCTACAGGTATCGTAGAAGCGTGTGAGTTTTTGTTTTTTTTTCAGCTCGTCCACTCATCATCAGCTGCTTTGTTGAATTTCGCACACGTAGCAGCATAAAAATTGACACCGATAATTCGCATGTGAATTTTTCTTTGCTCTGACATATATATATATGTCTGTATGTGTGTGTTTGTGTAGCCAACGGTACGTATACGCGATAAACACGCACACGTAACCCATACATACATCATGTCGAGTGAAATTTGTCGGTTCATCCATTGAGGTTTGAGTTTAGGAGGGGTTGCGGGTTGAAGAATGACGGGTTGTCGAGGTTGAGGTGCGATGTTGTTGATGTTGTTGTTGTTGTTGTTCTCGTAGAGTCATTGAATGTCGCGACGCTGTTTACACAAACAAAGTTATCAATTTTACACACGCCCCCGCATTCAATTTCCCGGTGGACGAGCTCCCCAGAGGGTTCACAATATGTTCACATATCAGGCTCACTTGGTGGCACCCTTGAAGGCACAGCGTGTTGGCATTTCCATCAATTCGGTATGCAATCAATGACCAAATCGAAGACGCTACGCAACGAAGCCTCTCAGCAACAATAACAAGATGAAGTGGCGCCTCCAAGGGATGTTTAACACGTTCGCCCACGTTTTTGACGCGTGGAGCCGGAAAAAGTTCAACTGAGTTTAAACTGGTCATATTTCATTGGACTCTGTCTTCCTCTCAGTGTAAACATTTTTTACATATAAATTATTATTAAAACTTAATAACTTATCTGTAATCTAAAACATGTGCAAAAATTTGTTTTGATAAATTTATTTATTATTTCGTTGATAGCTGAAACGAATCAGGAATATTTATGGTTCTATCAAATTTGGGAGCGCCTCTCAAATTTAAATTGTTTTTCTTTTTAGGCTCAATCGCTTTCCTTCGAACTGAAAATCTAAGAACATTTATAACTGTCATGCTAATAAATAATTTTGGTTTTTTTTTTTTTTTGTATACCTTAATAGGTCTTTTAAGTTGAAAGACCAATAAAATAAATATATATTTCTTTCAGGCAAACCAATTGGCCATTTAAAGCTCTGCCATTCATATTAATAGGACTTATGTCATGCCTGTGTGGACAATTTCTGAAAGGTAGGAAAAAAAAACAGCTCCACATTATTCCTTATAGCAAACAATAATAAAATAGTAATTATATCAAACGCAAACATTGAAAAAAATGCACCAGAGGTGTGCACAAAATAGCAAAACTGTATTAAGAGATTTTCATTTTTTTGTAATTTTAATGATGAAACAATAATAATAACAATTAAAGATTTTTTTTAATAATTAATTTTAAATTGTAATTCATTTACGTAAATATTTTACAACGATTCAATTAAATTATTTAATTGAGCACGTTTCAAATTGAATTATGAAATGCATAAAAAAATACTTATTTTCATCGCTTTAATTGAAATGAATTAAAATATTTGTGAAATTTGTTAAATTTCTTAAATTGGTTACAAGAATGTAATCCACTTCGAGGAGTGGCCATAACAAGTGAAGCTACCCACTTTTGTGCATAAGAATTCACTTAGAGAATTGAGCAATGTGTCGTGGGGTGTGGGGGGAGGAGGACCGAGGGGGCTCTGGGAGCAGCTCTGTTATGAGCGGGAGGCGTGAATGGAGAGTCATGGGAAAATGTCGTCGCTTAGTTTGAGGAATGTGGAAATCTTGTTAGTGTAAAATGATAGATGCAGGATGGTGGGTGACGGGTGACGGGTGGCGGGGTGACGGGTGGCAGGTGGTGGATGATGGGTGACAGCATAAATATGCTTAAGCGTGCCAGCAGAGCAACAGTTTTCAGCTATTTGATGATTTGATTCTCTCAGTTTTATTCAACTGAAGTTAAGACAACAAAATAATGTTTGCTCCATAGAAGGCATAAAATGAGCTTAGGTAAAATTGTGAGCATTCCATTGAAATTGCATTTATCTGAGAAATATTTATAATAACTTGGAAATTCAATTTCTAAAGAAAATATGTTAAACGAATTTGCATTTCGAGGCGACACACGTGTGTGTATGCGTGTGTGTGTGTGTGTGTGTGTCTGGGCTCGTGTGTATTGATGCCGATAGCTATGCATTGTTGTTGTCGTTGTCTATGTGGCAGAAAATTAAAATCGACCATATGTTGCCTCATCGATTTTGATAAGTCACTGGTAGCTGGTTGCTGGTAGCTGCTAACTGGAAGCAGAGACAACTGCGACAAGAGAAGCAACAACGCTGCCAAGCTTCATATCCGCTTCCGTTTCAACATAATGGGTCACCGGGTTTAGTGTGTGTGTGTACGGAAGTGTGTGTAAGTGTGAATGCGAGTGTGTGTACGTTGTGTGCATGTGTGTGCGTGTGAGTAGGTGTGAGCCATGTTGTTGGGTGTTTCAATTTCCCGCTTTCAATTGAAAAACGCACTGACACAAAACTTGTAAAACGGGCCTTGTCATGCATGAGGTTTTATTCTTCGTTTGGTGTCTTTTTTTTTTTTTATTAATGTTTTTCCTGTTTCTGCTTCGATTGTTGGCCTTGGGCACCGTTGTTCTTGTTGTTGCGTGACACAAATCTAACGGATAAGTGTCTTTGGCATTACATAGAATGCCATGTTAAATATTTCATAAGCAATTCTACAGCAATACGCATGAAAATTCATCAGCGACATTTACAAAGGCACAAACAACAAATATACCAATATATCATACCCACTTAAGCCCCATCCCATCCCATCCTCTTCATGCCACCACAACCCAACCCAATGCAAATAAATGAAGGCAGGACCCATCTAAGGGTATCTGTTACAATTAAATTACGCTTTCAATAAATGTTGCGGCAACATGTTGCTGAAGCATAGAGCCTGCGCCTGCGCCAGAGCCAAACATTTGCATATACCACTCTTTCTGTCTGCTTGTTGTTGTTGTTGTTCAGCAACACGCAGAGGCTAGGTTAGTTTCTTCACTGGCTGTATCAGTTGTTTAGCGCGCCTCAAGCCACACACAACGCGGTCGTGCGAAATACGCATTCAGACGTGTCTTCGTCGGTGACTCACTGTGACTCGATTCGCATCGCACGAGCGACCCGACTTACGCCTCGTGTGCATTTCGTCCGTTACATTAACCGAGTGCTTTAATTTGCGTAAACGTAACGCGTCGCCTTGCGTCGCGTAAAAGGCAGTGACGTAAAACTATTTAGCAAAGAGATTAAAAAAAAACTAAAGTCAGCAGCACCAAAAGGAATAACGTGAAACGTAAAACGTAAAGCGTAATACGTTTAAAAGCAAACGCGCCCGAATGCGTTACGTGGCGCATGAAATGGCGGCACGCAATTCGCGCTACATTGAATCCAAACGCATCACCCACAAATTGCTCTAGTCCACAAAAGGTAGCCGCAAAATTCGAATACCACAACGGATACAGTTAACGCATACCTAGACGAGTATATATATATATATAAATATATAAATGACCTTGAGTACAATTAAGTGTATTAGTAAAACGTGACCAGCCCAAAATTATAGCCACTGGCCAAAAAATAAACGGTCCATCCAATTTGGGACAATAACGCTGACATCGGCCAGCAGCCCCACCACATTCCACGCCCGAGATCGCCAATTTTTCAACAGCTTAATGCGTAATGAAGAAATTGCTGAAGTTTGGCAGAAACCACCCCCCCCCCCCCTCCCCGCCCACTCGTTTCACCCAGGTTCTGCAGTCGTCATGATGATTGAAAGCTCAACCGCAATGCGGACTTGTCATCATTCCAAATGAATGTGCGCGCCCGTCTTCATCTCCGTGTCTGTCTCCACCTCCGACTCCGTATCCGTCTTCGATAAGACTTAAGAGTTAGGACTCAAAATCTAATCCCTTCCGTTGGTTACCCACACCGCACCGCACCGCACCTCTCTCTTTATCTGTCTCTGTCTGTTTTTCTGTCTGTGTTGTGGGAGTCCTGCGGCTTGCCCATAATACTTATAAATTGAGTATGGCGGTTTTGGCCAAACAATATGGCGTTGACTCATTTAAGTCGTTGGCAGTGTCTTTGTCCCGAGTTTTGCGATTGCCATCATTTATTTTAATTACTTTTTGCCGTTGTCGTCTTTGGTTGCAGTTATAATTAAATCGCGTCACAAATTGCGCATGAAATGTTGTTGGAACACTTTATGGCGCTGCTTGTGATCATGGGATTAACCACAACATTCGATAAGCACACAAGCGTCACAAGCCGCATGCAACACTTTGGTAAGTACCCAGACAAAAACAAATATCACAACTGCAATTCAATCAATTCATTCGACTTTAAAGTTTGGATTAAGCAAATTACTTTTTAATTGAAGAAAGTATTTTTATTGGCTTTCTTAATTTGAAAAGCAGTCGAAAATGCAAGGGGCAAATAAAAGTAGATAAGAAATTTAATTGGATAAGCAAAAGGAAAATAAAAAAGAAATTTTGAAATATTGTCATTATCAAATTACAAGGCAATTATGACAAGACAAATTGACAACTTAATTATAAAAATTTAATGAGCATTGAACCTTAATTATTGGAAAATGTTTAACCACAGGCAACATGACAACAACACACATGCCACACACAAAAGTTTCCCGTTCTTTTTAATAACAAATGAGGCAGCAAGTTGTGGAAATAGTTTTAATTAAATTAAGTTATAATTATGTAGCGCAATAAAGGTCAATATTTGTTTGAAAAGAGGCAACTTAAAATAATTTTATGGAAACTATTAAACTTTATTAATAATGCAAAGTGTTACCAACACTTAAAATAAAACTTAATTGCTTAACTTAAATTAACTTACCTTAATTAATCTATCCAAAATTACCTTTAAGCAGATCTTTAATTGGTTGCCACTCATCGATTGATTGCCTATCCCTTGGGTTATCCCAAAATCCCATCTGCTCAACTTGAATACAAGTTGTGAATTTACTAAATGTTTAACCATAAACAACAAATAATTTCCAACTAAATAGAAATAACTTTCAAAAACTGCACAAATAATTGCAACTTTCACCAATTGTTTGGTGTTTCTATGAATGTGTGTGTAAAACTGTGTGTAGAATTCTCATGTGGTGTACGTGTGTGTTTATGTACATTGCCATTTGTTATTATGTTTTGGTAAAAAACAACTGCATTTTCTCATTTATTATAAATGGCACCTGGCCTCAGTTTTAGTGTTCACATGGGGCATGGCGAATGGGGTGTGGCGTGTGGGGTGTGGCGTGTGGGTTGAAGGGTTGTGGGTTGTGTGTGTGTGGCGTGTGTCATGTGCTGTGTGTGTGTGTGTGTGTGTGTGTGTGTGTGTTGAGTTTGTTGCTGTGGTTAAACTCAACAATTTGAGATTCGAAAAAAACAATGCTTCTGGTTACTTTTTACCGGCAAAACTCACTTTGTATGTAAATACAAAAGTTTTATTAAAAAAAATATTTATTATATTTTTTTCTCCCTTTTTTTATGTGCGTGTGTGTGTTTTGTAATATGCATGTGTTTTTTTTTTTTTATTGTGCTCTACAAAAAGCAATTTCATTTGTAAATTGTTTGCAAGGCACTCCTGCTGCGGCGGACGGGGGCTCAGCGGGCGCGGGTCAACTAAAATGTGGCAGCAACAGTTTCAATTAAGTGTTTAGCGGCATTTTATTGCCCGATATTTGATAGCCACATGGGCTAATAGCTGACCCAATAAATCAATATATATATTTAAGCACATATTAGTTGGGGGCTGTATAATGCATGGCTTTGTTGTGCTTGTAACTGTTTGTATGTTTGTGTGTTTGTAAGTTTGTATGTTTGTTTATTTGTGTGTATTTGCTAAGGCACTCGTGGATTATTAGCGCATTAGTTGGCTAATACAGAATGTTGATAAAGCATCTGCAAGGCTCCACATAAATCACTTGTCCCAAGTGCTAGCAAACCGAAACCAATGATGGATCATAATGCGAATGGTTGTTGGCTCTAACTCAACATATATATATATATACACACATCGAATCGGACTTACATACATACATATGCATATATTGAAGTGAAGTGTGTCTGCCAATAAGGCCAATAAGATGGCAAACTTTGGCATAAATTAAGCACAAACACTCGTTAATCAAATGAATGTTGATTCGTGCTGAACATTTGCCACTCAGTGGACTCACTCATTGGTTGTCCATTCATATCCATTTGCCGAGCTGTCTCCTGCAACATAAGGGTCAAGTGGCTTCCTTTTCCATCCGATGGCGATTGGCAACGTTGACGTTGATTTCGAATATAAATGCACCATGAATACATTTAGATTGACATTCAGATACAGTTATTTAATACCCTCTTCAAGTGATTGTTCTTGTTGTCGTGTTTGAGTGCACATGATTGAGTGCGGCAAGTCTCGCCTTGTGTGTGAATGTGTGTGTTTTTTTGTGGCAAAAACTCTTCAAGTTTCTAACCACTTTACAAGCGTTTTTTTTTTTTGTCAGTTTCCCTTTGTAACCATTTTTCATTGCTTTGCTCTTTGCTCTACTCTTCCCGCAGCGCTGGCCACGGAGCTATCTAATTTAATACCGGAGGAGTACGATCCACATTTTGATAATAGCACCGAGCGTGATATAATCGCCGCTTTGGGTACGACGGCTCGCATGCATTGTCTTGTCCGCAATCTGGGTGATCGGGCGGTGTCCTGGATTAGGCAGCGTGACTTGCACATACTAACAATTGGCATCATGACCTACACCAATGATCAGCGCTTTCTCGCCCGCCACATCGACAACTCCGACGAGTGGGTGCTCAAGGTCGTCTCCGTGCAGCCCCGCGACGCCGGCATCTACGAGTGCCAAGTCTCCACGGAACCCAAAATCAGCCTTGCCTACAAACTGATTGTTGTCAGTAAGTATTCCGCGAAGCATTGATTTAACAAATCAAAATAAACTTGATTCATTTTTGTTTATTTATTATTTATTGAGATTTTTCATCTAGTCACTCAAGATAAATCAAAATGAATATAAGCACTTTAAATGTTGACAATTTATATTTAAAATTGATTTCAATAATTTTTCTGTGTTTTAGAAAATGTATTACATATTTGTTTAATTAAATTTTTCTAATAATAATTCAATCATTTTAGTTATTCCTTTAATTAAATGCACTTCTAATATTTTAATAATTTTATTTATTCCTTCAGTTAAATTTACTTCAAATATTTTAGTCATTTTATTTTTTCTTGCAATAAAATTTACTTTAAATATTTTAGTCATTTTATTTGTTCCTTCATTTACTTTTACTTCTAGTATATTAATCATTTTATTTATTCCTTTATTTAAATTTATTTTTAATACTTGAATAATTTTATTTACTCCTTCAGCTAAATTTATTTTTTTAATATTTAAATCATTTTATTTATTCATTCATTAAAAATTATTTCTAATACTTTATTCACTTTATTTATTCCTTTAATTAAATGCACTCAAAATATTTTAGTCATTTTATTTATTCCTTTTGTTACATTTCAAATACTTTAATCATTTTATTTTTCCTTTAATTAAATGCACTTAAAATATTTTAGTCATTTTATTTATTCCTTCATTTTAATTTACTTCTAGAATTTTTTTTTTCCTTCATTTAAATTTATTTCTAAATTTTTATTCATTTTATTTATTCACTCAGTTAAATTATTTCTAATATTTAAATCATTTTATTTACTCCTTTATTAAAATTTGTTTCTAATACTTTAGTCATTTTATTTATTCCTCCCGTTGAATTTACTTCAAATATTTTTATCATTTTATTTATTCCTTCAGTTGAATTTACTTCAAATATTTTAATCACTTTATTTATTCGTGCAATTAATTTGACTTATTTTTATCAAATTTGTATTTATGTTTGAGTACAAGCAGCCAATTCTGATTATTTATCTTCGCATTAGTTGCAATTTATTCACAAAATTGCATTAAAATATTTAATAAAGAATTAAGACAACTTAAAACATCTTTTTGTAATGAACAATTATTTAAATTCTCAAATAAATTGCTTATAGCTAATTATCAATAGTTTAAGCAGGCAGAGTTGAATAAATAAAATGCTAAATTAACTGTTGATAAAGGGAGACGAATGAAGTAATTAAATAATGTTGAGCAGAGATAGTGATAATGAGATATACGTGATATATTTAATTGTGTAATTAGCGTAAGGAAACACAAGAAGTTTCCGAAGAAATACAACTAAAGGGAAGTAAAACAGAAATACAAAAAAAAATATATATATATATAATGCTCAAAATCAAGAGTGGAAAAGTAGAGAAATTCATGAAGCGGAACTGGGTCAAAATGCACAAATGTTCAAAACTCAAATTGAAAAAGGAAAACAGAAGACAGAAAACAGAAAACTGAAAACAGAAAACTGAAACATAAATAGAATAAAAAATGACTGTAATTCATTTATAACTTTTGTAATAGTTTAGTTATTACCAACATTTGATGAGAGTTGCAGCTTAGTTGGGATTTTTTAAATTTCCATCATCGTGCAACTTATTTTGGCAACATAAACTAGCCTTAAATACTTGCAACTTTTACATTTAAATTAGGATTATGTACAGCAATTTACGCACAACTACTAAGCAAAAGTGAACAGTGTAATTTGGACTGTGGGAGGAGGGAGGGGAGTGGTGTGGCATTAGTTTAACGAGGCATGCAGCTGCAGGTGTAAATGAAATGGAAAGCAAAAGATGCGAAAAGAAAAGCTAATGAGTTTTTTTTTTTCGATTGTTTTTGTGAATGACACGTTGCTTTCAACGGTGGCAAGTGACAAAGAGTCTCTTTTTTTTTTTGGTGTATCCCTTTTCACAGCATCCAAGGCGCAAATCCTTTCCAATCGCGAACTGTTCATCCAGAGCGGCAGCGACATCAATCTGACATGCATCGCACCACAGGCGCCGGGTCCGTATACGCATATGCTCTGGTACAAGGACACGGAGCTGATGACTGATTCGACACGTGGAGGCATAAGGGTCATCTCTGAACAACAGATGAAGACCAGCAATTTGGTGATATCGCGTGTCCTGCACACGGATTCTGGAAACTATACATGCTCCGCGGATAACTCAAGTGAGTGGCACACACAAACACAGTTGGGGTACGCCTCCTTCTTCAGACACACACGCCCTCTTGCACACGCCATTTCCTCAACTATATATATATATATGTATCTCTCTAAATGTATATATTTCTACGATTTGCAGACTCCGACAGCGTGTTTGTGCATATCATTAAGAGCGAACAGCACGCGGCGATGCAGCATGAGCTGGGCGTGAGATTGGAGCTGCCCAGCCTGTGGTTGTTGCTCGGTCTGCTCACACTGCTGCATGTGGCACAGTGCCATCGCCATCGCCACCGCCAGTTACCCCTACTCCAACACGCACTGGCCTAAGCTGAGCCGCAACCTATGTTTGATGTCTGCTTTTGCGTTCCATGTGTGTGTGTGTTTTCGTGCGTGTTTGCGACTCCTGACTGGGATTGGTATTGGTGTTGATGTTGGTGAACTCTCGAGTAAGTTGTTGTTCTTTTGCTCGCTTGTGGCAGCTCTTCAGGGACTTTGCAATTGATATTATTGCCTACCTTACAGCACGAGCGACGCCCCAGGAGAGCAGCATGGGGAGAGGAGCGTGGAGCGGGGAGTGAGCAGCAAGGCAATTGACGCACCTGTATATATGTAAATTTAATTGGGTTTTGATTTTAGGCAGCTTTAAGTATTTTTATACGTAATTAATAAATGTGAATAGACGCATTGCGCATACAGCGAATCATTTAAAAAAAAAAAAAACAAAAAAAAAGCAAATAGCACGAAAAGGAATACCAAAAATCGAGCAATCGATTAATTGAGCAATCGATTAATCGATTTGTTGTTGTTTAGCAATAAGCAAATGTGAAACGAAACTGCAAACATAAAATCGAAACAAATATTGTAAATAAATGTTTAATCTTAATTAACATAAACATTAAAACCAATTATAATGTTGCTGCATGTATTCTGGCCAAAACACCCAAGATTGAGCTATATATACATGCATAGGTATAGCTACTATCTGTCATCTAGATTAATTATGATAAATTGTGCCAGCGTGTGCAGTGCAAAATTAAAATTACAAAAAAAAAAACACAAAAACCAAAAACAAATGCAAATGATTAATGACAATATGAACATATGAATATATGAATATATAAACGGTAAATTCAAAGTCCTCCCACTTCCGATTCCCAGCAATTGCACAACATTTACGACTCTGACTTCCCGAGGCAGATTACACCCGGCATTTTATGACTGAGATTATGCGGATTACTTGGAGTTTGGGGCTCGCTCTTGCGGAAATTGAACAACGATTAAGGACTCTGTGCACCTGGATATGTTTTGTAGGTGGGGTAATTTACTGACCGATATCGATAAAATGTTTAACTGGTTGGTAATTAACATTTTATATGTAAATATTTATTTACATACTCAACAAAGTGGTTCTCGAATTGAGAAATTCTATGTTACAGCTATTAAAATTTAGACACTGCTTTGCTTAATAAACAAAAAAAATAGTAAATAACCAATTATATATATATATATATATATTTATGTTTTTTTTTAATTTTATACATTTGTTTCGAAAAGGTGGTAAAATGAATTGTGTGCAGACACGAACTCTAAAAGTTTAATTTCAATTAGCTCAAATTAGAAAAATATATTATGGTACAAATTTTTCTTGTTTTATTATTTTGTGTATTTTGTGTTTTGATTTAATTTCCTGCCAATATTATTTTATTTTTAAATTAAATTTTATTGCGCGATCTGTCAATTGTGCTGGGTGTAAGAATACACCAAGAGAAATTGCGCATAAATGATTTTCACAATGTGCCGGTGCATAAGTTTGAGCTTTTTATGCAGTTGCGCTTGTGCAAAGGAAATGAAAAGAAAACAACAAATAAAAGCAGCAGCAGCAGCAGCAGCAGCAGTAGCAGCAGCAGAAGTAAAAGCAGCAGCAGCAGTAATTAAAGCAGCAGCAGAAGCAGAAGAAGCAGCAGCAGCAACAGTTAAAGTAGCAGCAGAAGCAGCAGCAGAAGTAAAAGCAGCAGCAGTAGCAGCAGCAGCAGAAGTAAGAGCAGCAAAAACAGCAGCAGCAGCAGCAGTTAAAGCAGCAGCAAAAGCAGAGGCAGAGGCAGCGTTAATGCAGCACAATTTGAACTTTGTTGTGTTTCGCTTTTGCTTCCTCTTACCATTGATGCAGTCACACTTTAAATGTTGAACTTTTGCTCAATATTAAAAAATATCGATTTGAACAAAAATAAAAAACCAAATTTATTTAAAACATTTTTAATTATTTTCTATATGTTTTTCACAATTTTTGCAAGCAACAAAGCAGACTCTGGACGACATCTTTGTCACCTTGTTGTTTAGTTTAGTACCAAGCGAACTATCTCTCTCTCTCTCTCTCTCTCTTTTCTCTCTCTCTCTCTCTCTCTCTCTCTCTGTCGCACTCGTTTTAGTTTCTTGTTGTGCTTGTTGTTTTGGCCTTCACTTTGTGACAATACAGTTTGCAGTCCGCATTCGAAAAGCTAAATAAAAATACCAGTGTATTTTTGTACTTTGATACCCAGATATATCATAGTATATTTGTTTTGTACACTTAGAGAAACTAATTAACAAATTGCAGTTAATAGTGTGCTGCACTTGAAGAATAGGAAATCTATGCAAATAAATTAAATATTCGCAAAGCCATTTTAAAATTACAGTCACAAAATGTGTTTGCTGATTTCTTGGCGATTTGCTTAAAAAATCAGCATTTTCCAAGCTAATCTCTTTACTTACATTTTTATATATTAAATTTGTAGGTGTATTAGTAGTTGTCGCCCTAACTAACTAAACTTTTTTGTAGCCACATCCACAACGGCGCCCATTATCGCAAAAGAGCATTTTTAAAAAGTGAAAGCCGCATTTTTCCCATTTTTTACATATTTTCACATAATTTTAAAAGGTTTACCAAACGTGGAAGGTACCTGGCTAGTGGCTTCCTTTAAAGTTTGACATATCAATTTTCAGACCACAACCACATCCTCCGCCCTCCAGGAACTTCATACCTAGAAATCTGAGTATCTTCCACAATTTTAAAACTAAAGTCACCAAATTTAACTCCCCCAAAAAATTGACATATCTTTCCCAAACCCATTTTAGCAGCTGCTATTAATTATGGTATCAAAGTGTTTCGCAACATTTTCTTTTGAAATCGCTTAACTTTTTTGATTCGCTTTTACTTTAATTATTTGTTGGCACAAAAAACTGCAGTTTCTTTGTCGCGTTAATTAATTATAGCTATCGAATTCAGTTTATTAACAGCAACACTTTATACTCAAATAATTGCATTAATTAATTTCAATGAGGGGAATTCTTAAGACTCATTTTGTGGAATCGTAGAGTTTTTTTTTTAAGTTAAGTTCATTGCCTGCAGAATTCAAGTTCAATTAAATTATTAAATAAAAAATACATTAATTTTGCAGTGCGTCGAAATTCATCAGGCAAAATTAGAAGTTGAGTTTCGATTTAAAATCTATTGAAAATCTTCTGGCTTGTTTTAGGCTGCACTTTTCGTTGAATTTGCCTGAAGTCTGCAAATGTTTTTCCACACAAAAGCTGAATTAGCGAAATTCGCTTGATATGGCTAAGATAACTTGGTAATGTATTAAGAACTGGAAGAAAGAGGGTCAAGTGGATAAAGTCAACTGGTGCTTGAGAGGACTGCCTTAAGTTGCAGTGCCTCATGGAGTAGGCAACATTTACGCAGCATTTGACATGATGTACAAATGGAGTTTTGCATATGCTCAATACTAATTGAAATAAAAGCTCCTGGAGCCGGGAGCCGGTTGCCTGGAGGCGCAAGCCTGGAGCCTGGAGCCTAGCTCCGGGAGCCGCTACTAATGACATAGTAAACCAAATAGCTTTCATAACTTTAAGAGCCTTCACATCCATCATAATAGTCAGTCAAGCGCACTCCTAAGATATGCCCAACATTTGTATTTGTTGTTGTTGTTGTTCTTGTTGCTGTTTGCCCTGGGTTCTGGGCCCGAAGCATTTGAAATCATTGGGGAATATTTTGCGTATCTTTGCCACGAACACTGACAAGCCCTAAGTAACATACATATTTTATATAGATATATAAAGATATATATATATATATATATACATATCTGTACATGTATAAATGTAACCCATTGGGCCTCGGCTCAATGAATTGCGAGTGCCAACAGTAAGAGCTATTGCTGTTGGATGTTATTGTTGGTTGCTGCTTCACCTTCACTCATAAATTGTACAGCGTGAAATAAATCAAACTCAGCCGCTGCCTCAGCCGCTGCCGCTGCCTCCGTCGCTGTCGCTGCCACTGCCTTGCTGCGTTGCTAGCAGCGTTGTCTCTGTTACACTAAGCGAACAGTGCAATTTCAACAAACAACATTTTACGACACACATAAGTAAATAAGTATGTTGTAAAACAAACTATTTAAATAAATTATGCAAAAAATTCTTTCCAAAATTCTTTCTTCATCAAAAAAAGGACGAATATTAAAATGTGCCGCAAAATGTTTATATTTATATTAAATATGTAGTCGAGCAGCAATAAAAATCTTGTGCTTAGCAGCAGTTTTTGAACCATGTTTTTTCTCGGTGTACTAGGAATGATGTTGCTGCTGGCTGAGACGTTGTCAGTAACAAATCATGCTCAGGGCTACGGCTACAGCCAGGCCAGGCCCAGGCGCAGCTCTGTTGGAGCCGAAGCCAGAGGAGCCCGTACACTTGTTTACGATCTTAATACGCACAACCCCAAAAAATTGCGTATACGCTGTGTGTGTCAGCAGCAGCAGCAGCAGCAACAGAAGCAAGGAGTAAATGCCAGAACGGAAGTTCTGACTGTGCGAACACGACGACAGCAGCGCCAACAACAACCCAAACAACAACAACAACAACAACAATAACGACAACATTAGCAACGACAACAGCAACAACAACAACAACGGACTAAGAAACTACAGGGCGTTGTCGCCTCGGAAAATATTTAATTACTAATGAGTTTTTCGTGCTGCAGCAAAATCAACATTTTAAATACATAGCAAAAAAAAACCTTGTAACATTTTTAATTTGCTAATTAGCAAGCGGTAACGATGCAACCAATTTGATTGATAGTCAGTTGATGTACATACATATGTATGTATGTATGTATACATCTATCGATAAAGGGCTACTGACAACAATTCATTATTCAGTTTTATGCTGTTAGTCAATTGATAATCAGGTATTATGCTTGACAAATTTGTAACCAGTCTTTCAGTGGCTCGTCAAGGCAACCAATTGGTTACAATCCGATGAATATTTGCTGCCTCACTGCGCCTAGCAAGAGGGGTGAAAAGAGACAGTTAGAGAGAGAGAGAGAGGGTGGGGAGGGGGGGAATGAGACAGTATGTAACAGAGTTAGGATATGGGCACTGCTCCACCTGCTTTATCCGCTAGCTATAACCAATTGTGT
Source organism: Drosophila longiperda (assembly GCA_035042125.1). NCBI lineage: Eukaryota > Metazoa > Arthropoda > Insecta > Diptera > Drosophilidae > Drosophila > Drosophila longiperda. Next base: position 3,473,105 of record JAWNLV010000003.1, read on the forward strand.
GCACATGGATGTGTCATGATATATAAACACAAAACACACACACACACACGCACACGCGCACACACACACACACACGCACACATACATATGAATAAATTATGATTGGTATTCACGCAAGTTTGGCAAAAACAATGACAACTCTTAACATTTAAAAAGCCCTTAGTCATCGTTGTCGTTAGCCTAACCTAGATAAATAGCAACAACAACAACAAAATATAGCAAAAAAAAGATGAAAATAAAGACGAGCAGCAAAAGAAGCTGAAAAACTTTATCTTTCGATATTATTGGGGCATAACTGTGCGGGTCATAAATCAAATTAGATTCTCGCTGACACTTTAGCAACACATAAGAAATGCAAACGATTTTATTAAATATAAACCGCACACACAAAAACCAAAAAAAAACAAAACAAAAAAAAATAACAACTTTAATACATATAACAGCTTACTAAGTAAATACACTGAAATGTATATTATTTATTTTAGTCAAAATTAAATCTTTGTATTTTCTATTTAGACCATTTCATACTCTATTTTTTACACTAAAAATATTCGAGTTGTATTCGTAACTAAATTAAAAAAAAAAAATAGAAATCATTTTTAAAACCTCTAAAATTCAATTTATAAATTTTTTATTGTTTAATGAGCTCTGCTTATAAATTAAATATATATTTAACTGACTGCAGCTTAAAATTTATAACAAATAAATTATTTTTATGAAATGCAATGTAAAATAAAATAAAAAAAAGAATCCCTGCAAATATTAAGCTACATAAAAATATAGTTTGTTTTTTGGTGAACTCTTTTTATAATTTAATTATATTTTAGCTAGTTGCAGCTCAATTTATTTATTTATTTATATTTTTACATATAAGAAATTGTTTTACTGGCACAAAAAATTCAGTTAGCTGCAATAAGAAGCGTGTTGCGCAAGAGTAATGCCAAATGTTGGCCAAATATAAAATAACTTTAATAAAATTGCAATTATAATTTGTTACCAAGTAGATTGCGAAATGCAAATACCCGAAATAAATCAATTAAGCTGCAATGCGCACAGTGTAAAGAAACATTTATCATGCGATTTGCTGAGGCTGAGGTTGAGCCTGAGTTGGCTTTAAGTTGGCCACGACTTTTGCACAAGAGAGATTTAAGTGATTTGCTGACTGCCTTTAAATTCCAAGTGAGTTGCGGATAATAAATGGCCTGGCACTATTTGAATAGTCTCAAACCAAAAAATGTTGATTTTCGGTTTGGTTTTTGGCTTTGGCTATTCTATTTAATGGGCTTTGGTTTTAATTTAAGTTTAGTTTTGAGCGCTCTTCCAAAGTGAAAATTGTCTGCATTTTACGGCAATTTCACTAAACTTGCAATTTTTGTTGTATTTCTTTTTTTATTTTGTTTTATTTGTACTTTTGTGTTTCAGTATTTGTTACTTGCATGTTGCTGTCATTTTGTTGCATGCGACACGCGATGGTTGTTCCACAGTTTTGTAGGCCATTTTGTATAAACACCAATATGTATGTGGCATATGGCATTGGTTGCAACCTGTGCAAGTTCTGCTTCAGCTTCAACGGTAAACATTTGCCGCATGTACTTAAATCTTCAAACAAAAACGTTTGATCCAAATCGCTAAAACTGCCCAACACACACCAAAGAACGTGTGTGTGTGTGTGTGTGGGGGGGGGGTGTGTGTGTGTGGGTGCCAAAGTGACAGCTAACTGCACGCTAGAATTGTACCCGCTGGCAAAAGAGGTTAATTTCCCCCAGGAAGCTCACAACTCAATAACCTTAAGGCCAAATAGCTCGCGCGCTAAGTAAACCTCAACATTAACAAGTCGAATAAAGATGAAAAAGGCCAACAGATTTTTTGGGGTAGCTATATAGGGTGCGCAAGGGTAGCATGGGGTGGGAGGGCGGTGGTTGGCCCACCTGGTTTAGCCAGCCGAACGAACAATATGAAATTACCGCTTTGAAATACGAACACCCGCTGAGATTTTATAGCAGTCAAGTTTGAATTATTAAATAAGTATTTTCCAGGCCAACGCCAAAGCCAGAAACGGAAAATACAGGACAGAATGACGAAGAGAACCCAATTTGCGGAAATATTCAAGTTTTTCCTCGACTGTGAGTGTAACGTCTCCGACAAGGGAAATTTATTCAAATAATTTCCCAGCGCCCCAAAAAGCGCCATAAAAGTCGCTATAAATGCGCGTAAAGCTTTTGCAAGATTGAGAGCTTTTTAAGTATTTTGCCACACTTCGAAAAGCATTGCTGCAAAAGTTTCGCTAAAGCTTGCTTGTTTATCCAAAGCTTTTTAAATCGTTGCGGCCATTGCCTAATGAGCTCCAATTCTAACCCCATTTCCACTTCCAGTGTAACATGGAGACATAGGCAGGACTAACGCCTCGCCAGTCGGAACAAATGATGGGCCATTAACCGGTTATTTCCACAGACTGACGGCCCAAAGCACTAAGCACATTAGCAACTTCCGTTCAATACAGCCGACTCATAAATATGCACCTAAGTCATTTTCATCTAAATCAGATTCTGCCACAGCTCCCGGCTTTGCGCTGGCTCACAGGACATTTGTCACAAACGCACAAAAACACACACACATAAACACACACACACACACACACACACATACACACAAACGCGCCACGCGCTCATAAAGGCGTATATATTTATAGCGGGGAGCCTGCTTAAAATAGCTTCAATGTAGATAAATTCTCATTTCTCTTGCATTTCCTCGATCGTCGTTTGTTTTGTTTTTCAGCTAATATTTTATCTTTTCGGTGTCTACATAATTTCTTGTGCACACTTTAGACCAAGTCTTTGTGTGCGTGTGCTTGTGAATGTGTGTGTGTGTGTGCTTGTGTGTGTTTATGTGTGTGTACACCGCACGGTACACTGTGCGAAAATGGCGCTTAGTGTGTTTTGTTGATTATTTGTTTAAGCACAGCTGCCACTTTTCCATCTATTTATTTATAGAATTGTCGAGCTTTATTAATCAATTTGTGCAGAAAACAAACAAAAACACTAATTTGCTCGACAACTCTTTCAGTTTGCAATGCATAGTGAATTTTTGCAGTTTGAACTTAATTAACGCAACGATTTTCTTAAAATTTCTGCACGAACTATTTCGTTTCGTTTTAACAGGTTGAATTTATTACGCTCGACGGTTGAAGGTATTCTCGTTTTATAATCGGATGTGCGACAGATATGCAGCAAGCGCAAACCATTAACAAAATTGCACTTTCCGACAGACAATAAAAGTTGTGCGAATATTGTAAAAAACTTAACTGAAAATAAGCTCTATAAGATTTAATTATATTCAATTGAGTAATTTGATAGGTTCACAAATTTATTAAACTTTTACAGTTGATTTCAGTGTTCAATGTTAATGTGGTACGTAATGTATGTAATACGTAATGTATAACAATTTGTGTGTGTGAGAGGGTATTTGAGCTTTGTCCCCGTCCACTGAGCTTTTCATCTCCACTGTTAATGTTAATGCTGTTGTTGTTGTTGTTGTTGTTGTTGCTTTTCTTGCAGTGCACGCAAGCTGAATGTAAGGCTTGCAAGTGGCTGTTGCCATTACCCTAGTCGTCGTTGTTGTTGTTCTTGTAGTTTGCTGGATGTTGTTGTTGTTGCCGTTATACTGAGTCGCTTTATTCATTTGCAGCTTCTGCGTTGCCATAATTTTTTTTCATTTCTTTCGTACGCTGTACGCTATTTATGTTTTTTTTTTTTTTTATTTAAGTTTACACAGTTTGCACGCATCGGTCCGTAAATTTATGCATTTGGCTAGGCGAATGTAATAAACAAGACCTTCAACCAGCGTCACTCTCTGTCCCTTTTACACATTCTTTCACAACCTCTCTCTCTCTCTATCTTTCTCTTTCTCTATGTGTCCCTTTCGCAGACGCTTTGGTCAGCCTTTTGGCGCTGCTGCTGCCGCTGCTGCTGCTGCTGCTGCTACGTTTGGTCACTTCCATTGCCGGTGCTGCCAGACTTTTATTTTTATGCGTAGATATTAAATGTGTTTCCTGGCACTTTATTCTTTAGCTGTTGCTGTTGCTATTGTTTTTATTTTGTTCTTGTTGTCGCTTCCGTTGTCGGCGTATTGTGCCATTTTACACCAACATGACGTCGACAGAGATGTCAACGTCGGCACATTGGCGCAAACCAACGGATATCATTTTGAAAAAAAAAACAGAATGTGCATTTCAAAAAAACTAGCACAAAGCGAAAAAAAAACAACAATTTACAACTCAAAAAAAAAAAAACCTGGCAAATAACGCAAGAACTCAAAACGCATAAATAGGCAACGGCTTTGAGCCAATGGGGCTAAAATTGGTGCGGCTGTGGCCTCTTGGCTATGATTTGAGCAGCAAGTCATGGCCACAATTCTATGTGAAAAACTACGAGCGCACATAAAACTTTGCCAATTTCAATAACAACATTTCATTTTCAGTTCGCAGCGAGCAGTTGTACCCTCCGTCAAAAAACGCACGCTGGGGAATCCGAGCCGCAGCCCCAGTCCCAAACCCAGTCCCAGACCCAGACCCAGTTCCAACCAAACTTTGCGATCGAGCTCGACTCGAGGCAAAGCTGTTGCTGGTTGTATGTGTGTGTGTGTGTGTGTGTGATTTTTTTATCTTGAGGGTTACTCGGTTGGCGCCAGTGTGCGTTTGGCTTACGCTGCTGCATTGCAATGCCGACTGTCATGCCCATCTCTTGCCATGGCAGCCATGGTGCCTCCTTCCGCACCCGCTGCTGACACCACGATGCGCGCCGTTGAAAGGAAATTCATAAAAATGTTAATTTTTCCGCCGGAAATATAATTTATGTAAAGCGCAGCGGGTGACCTAAGGTATGGCTGCCATGGCATGCTACTGCTACATGCACCAGCAGCTACGATTGCAACTCGAATGGAGCAAAAAAAAAATAATGTATATATATATATATATATATATATATAATGCCTGAAAAATATATCCGGTGCGAATTACAAATACATCCCGAACTCCAACTGAATTGATTCACAATAAAATTCAGTTTAATTTGCATATAATTTAAGCATTTTTTCTGCATGAAATCCAACCACGCCCACAATCATCTAATTAATGCAACACGCCCACAGCGACAATCAACAACATACACAGATGTGTGTGACTGCGTCTCATGTGTGTGTGTGTCTGTGTGTGTGTGTGTGTGGCTTATTGTTAGCATTGCGGCAACATTTCCAAGTTGTTGCCATGACCATTAATCTTTGCAAGTAGGTAATTGCTTTGCAATTACCCTTTTGCAACTTACCAGCGCCTTCAAGCTTTCAGCCCCAAAACTCCCAACACCCCCTTCCCCCCCCCCCCCCCAACCCCATCATAGACAACTTTTTGCCCAAACTCCTTCCGTTTTGCCAATCCGCAAACCCATTGCTGCTGGTTGGCTTGCAAATTTGTTCAGCTTTTTTTCTACAGTACTCGCTCGCAAACACAAATTGGCGAATATTTCAATTTGCACAAAATTTCAATTTGTGTACACACACAAAAAGTAGCTAAAATGTTGCAATTAACTGCGAAAAACTCTGCTCTAAGTGCAAAAAACAGTTTTAAATAAAATATTATAAAAATTGTTGCAAACACTTTTGTCGAATTTCAATACAAAAATCTGCAATTTAAATTGAAAATCATTAATTTTGAGTTTAAACTTTATTAAGAATAAATGTTGAATTGTATTTTGTAGTCTGTTTCTGTTATCTGCAACCAATTTGCAAATTTATACAATAACAAAAAAAAATTCAAAACAAACCCAAAAAAAATTGTTTTTATTTTCTCAAATTGATTATTTGCGGTTTTTACCTTACATTTAGATATATATATTTGCATAGTTGCATGCAACACTTTTTGAAATGAATAATTTATATGGAAAATTGCATTAGTTGTTCGACAAGCGTTTGCTTAAAATTAAATGCACAATTTATGTATATGAATAATAAACAATTATAACAAACAATGGATTTCTGGGAAAACTAGAAGCAAAAAAAAACTCATGCATTAAACAAAACAAACTGCAGGCAACTAAGTTTATAATTAAGTTATGCTCTTCTTATACGCTGTCTGAGTGACCACTGTATACACCCCCCTCCCCCACACACCCCCTCTCTTTATCTCATACACACACACACACACACACACACTGGCACACTCTATCTCCCCAAGCGTATCTCTCTGTGTGTGCCGCTTTGTCGCTGTCTCTGCCGCTGGCTCTGCTGTGGTTACGTTTCAACGGAAGTCCCACGCAATGCCCGCCGGCAACAGCTGCATGCAGCCAACACCCGCTTCCCGCCCCCCCCCCCCACACACACATTCACCCCTCTCTCTCTGCCTCTCTCGTCGCCACTCTATGTATGAAAATGTCGGTACATAACACGACCCGCGAAGGTTGCAGCAATGGCTCCGACTACAGCTCCGGCTCTGGAGCTGTGTCTGTCATCTATCTCTGTCTTTCCTGTCTCTCTCTCTCTCTCTCACTCTCTTGCAGCACCAAACACTCCTATGTCCTGTGCTTCGAAACGTGGCCCTCGTCATGCTGCGCCTGCATTGTGTTAATGCTTTTTGTTAAGCTACAAGGCAGCAACAAGGCGAGGCGACGCAAGGCGAGGCGAGGCAAGGCGAGGCGACGCAAGGCGAGGCGAGGCAAGGCGAGTCGAGACGAGATGAGACGACCAGTTTGTCAGGGAATGGGGGGAATACGAAGTAGTGCTACTAGAATGAGAAGCAATGAGCAGCTATGCACCATTGTGCAGTTTTGCAGCGTGTGTAGCTTTTTCGCAAATGTTTGCAACATTCACATGCACAAAGACACTGTTAAAACGGCAACGTCAACAGCAAAAAAAACAACAACGACAAATGGCAACGCAAAAGCTACTTTAATATTCGCAGCAATTCACAATTCACAGCTGCCTAAAATGCTAAAGAATTTAAATTTAAATCTGTTCCTGCATTTGCATGGCAGCAGCACAATCCACTCAGAGAACCAAATTCACTAACCAATCCTTTGCCCAACGAACAATTCACTTTTTGTGGCATCTTCACATTTTTACAAGATTTTATTGTAATCATATAACTTGCTGATTACTATGACTATGACTGCTCCAAAACTAAAAGTGTGCTCAGTTCAAAAATTTCGTTTAAATTATTCACTCGCAAAGTTGGACAAATTATGTAAAGCACTTCACAATACATGGGTAAAATGCCAAAGTTAATTAGTTCTTCAGTTTTCATTTGTCAAAAAAAAGGAGCAAAACATAACAAGAACGAAAATCGAGTTGGACAAGCATATTCAACTTTTTTTTGGAAAAAAAACACACACACAGAGAGCAACCACACAGCATATATGGAATATTTATGGAGTAGCTGTGCTCAAAAATTTAATAGCAAATCTCTTAATTGCACTAGAAAACACTTGAAACTTGAAACTTTGAGTACACATTTTGGATGGCATGTTCTGGCACCTTTTAAATTGTATAAATTGAGAGAGCTGCATAAATATTGGTCAGCTGCCCCGAAATGTATGCTACAATTTCGAACTAAATAAATACCGATTTTGTGTGAGATCCTTTGCACCTGGATACTATACAATTCTAATTGATTGTGGGAAAAAATTTATATGTGTTAGTGTTTTATTAATATTTAAAATAATTCAAACCCCAAATTAAATAATATAGACATTAGCAATTATTCTTTGAATTAATAATATAAACATGTTGTACAAAATGTTTCAATTTGGGCTTTTTCAGAGTTACTCAGAAATTTAATTTTCCTTTGATTGACAAATTAATCATTGCTAATGAAAACAAACAATTAGCAAAGCATTTTGCTTAAGCGACTTTTAAATAGCAAACAATTTATTTTGTTTTAAATGGCACAATTAATTTTGACCATACTTTGACCTATATACAGGAAAAGTCCTGGTAAGTCCTCAAACGTATTTTACGATTGAAAATTTAGGTATTGAACCATGCAAATTTACTGTTTAATAAAATAAAAAAACTCAATATTTAATTGGTTAAAACTTCTCTTTAAGCACCCCACCAATTTAATAGAGTCTCCTCAACCACATTATTGATAATTATAAAAGTGAATTGGAGTTTTTAATTGTTTCAATACATTTTAATTTTGGCAGCTGTATGAATGGAACTGCAATAACCAATGCCCAGCGGATATTATTTCTTATTCACATTGTTAATGAGATTTTCGTGCGCACAGCTAAAAATTACATCAAATTAAAACCATTCTCATTGTACAGTTTTGCTAAGTGGTTAATTCTAGAATCAAACCCTCATTGTGGTCCTCATGGATATGCGTAATAAATATAAATTAAATGCACAATTAAGTTGTCTCTTTTGCAAGTCAGTTAGGCAGAAATAGTTGGAACAGTTTGAGAGAGAATGGAATCTTTGCTGTGTAAAAGTAATTTCTGCTTTTTGGCTACGCACTGTAAATGAAAAGTGTGCAATTTTCATAGAAATGGAAAAAACGAACTAAAAGCATAAATCGGCAAGTCATTGTTGCTGCACTAGAAGCTATCCTACAGAAAAATATATATATATTTTTACTGAAAAATTTACCATATGATAAATTTATGCATCTTTAAGAAAATCTTGAAATTTTTCACTAACTTAAAATTCAACTCGATAATAAATGAAATCACAAAACATTGCGCAACTTTCTACATCAATTTGATGAGTACAGGGTAAAAAAAAAAAAAATAAAATAATTTTAAACATTCCTGAAATCGGAATGTGGAATGGTGAATGGGGCCAAAGCAAGATAACGTTTACAAATTACAATTGAAACCATGAAATAAAAGTTAAGTGTCATTGGCAAACACTTAAAGATAAGCTAAAATGAACTTTGTTCTTTTGTTACAGCACAAAAATTTGCTGACCTTTTTTTTCACTTTGTTGTCATTTCTTTCATTTTAATTATTATTAAAGCACAAAGATGTAAATCAAAAAAAGAAAAATTCTGATTATCGAGAAAAATACTTTAATTTGACATTTTTGTTAGTTGTTTTTAAGTTTGTGTCTACTTATTTAACTCAAATAGGAGAGTTGTTAAGAAAATACTGCTGTGAAAACTAAATTCCAGTTGTCAAAAACTTTTCTCTCAAGCGCATATGTTTAGTTATATATGTTGTTTTTGTTATTGTTTTTTTTTGCTACTGTTGTGCACACACACAAACACACACACACACACACACGGAAATATACACACTCACGCAAAACTTGCAATTTTCCAATAAGAAAAGGTAACGCCGAAAAATTGTTCAAGCACAAACAACGCACGTTATAATATTATAAAATGGCAAGGGGTTGTGGGGAGGGTTGGATGGGGGGGGGCGGGTTAACTTACTGAAGCGATAAAGTCAGCTAGCTGGGACAAAAGGGGTTATCAACATTGTAAGGGCTGGGAGTTTAGTAAGTAGACAGCCCTATCAAGAACTAAAACATCTGCTCTTTGGACAATAACTGAAGCCAGCGTTACGGGAGAAAAATGTAAGTCAAAGCACAAAATGGAGCCGGATGCTGAAGCTGTTGTTGCCATGGCTAAAACTTGGATCAGGTTCTGGGTTGGGTTTCCTTCGTTGTGACTGGTGTGCCTGCAACGTCTTCGGTACTGGCAACAAATCGTTGAAATAAATGAAGCGCACTGGGCGAAATCAGCAAAAGTTTTCTACAATTTTTCTTCACTTTGCAGCAGGCAGTTGTTGCCTGCTCCCCACTCCCCTCCGCCCCATCGACTCTTCGTTTTACTTTTGGCTCTGCGACATTTTCGGATTTCGGCTAACGCTTAAGATGTCATCTCCCCACCCCCCCCCCCCCACCCCCCGCAACGCAACACCATACTCCTTACCCTTAAATACCCCCCATGGCCATTGTTGACTTACAAATTTAGGTTGCTCGGCGCAAAAGTTTGTTTTGAATTGTAAGTAATTTTTGATACCTTCCACTGACATTTCGCATAGGTAGAAGAACAGTTTCCATTTGCATTTGAGACTATGGGAGAAGTGTGGTGGGGGGGAGGCTGTAGAGAAGCCTAGGTCGAATCAATAGAATACTTTTTTTTTTTTGGTATGAGTGCAGACAGTCAATCAATTAAAGCTGAGTTCCACGCCCCCCCCCCCACCCCCCCCAAACCTTCGACGCAAAGTTGAAGCATCTCCGCTTTCTCCTCCTCCAGAATGCTGCACATCGTTCCAGTTCCTCCATTAAGCTCCATAAATTTATACATAACTGTCAAAAGCAATTGCCCTTAGCTTTTGCAGCAGTTTAAACTTCGATGATATATTTGTATATATATACATAAGTATATATAAATCTTAGCAGCTCTTAAGCGAGTATGTAGCGTATGAGCGAGGTTTGATTCGAATATATCTGAGTTAACATAGGAAGTATGCACAAAATCTTAAGATAAAATAATTATTAAAAAATAGTATATTAATATGATTAAAATATATCAAAATCAACATAGTACTTTCCAGAAAGTAAGCACAAAATTTTAAGATAAAATATATATTAAAAATATATATTAGAAAAGGATTAAAATATAGTTGAATCAACTTTCTACGAAGTATGCACAAAATCTTAAAATAAAATAAATACTAATTATTAATACGTTAATAGTTTGATAAAAATATATCAAAATCAAAATAGTACTTTTTATGAAGTATGCACAAAGTCTTAAGGTAAAATAAGTATTAAAAAGTAATATATTAATATGATTCAAATATATCTGAATCATACTTTCTACAAATTATGCACAAAATTTGTAAGATAAAAATATATCAAAATCAAAATAGTACTTTCTAGACAGTATGCACAAAATCTTAAGATAAAATAAGTATTTAATATTAATAATTTAATAGTCTTTGTCACTTTTATTTGTATGTAACAGAATGAAAGTTGATTTTAATAAATAAAATAATCATTTTATTGCAAGTGTTTAATAAATTGCAATTTTTAAAATTGCTGAAGATGCTTTTAAATTGTTTATCAGACGACATTTAACTTGGCTCGAATTGAGCAGTTTTTTTTTATATATCAAATTAAATTTCTTAAGCTATTTTTAGATATAACGAATTGCATTGTTCATTTTTTTGTATGAGTATGCCATTATTATTATTTTTTGTATTTAGTAGAAGCTTATTATTATGAAAATGGAAAACTCATTAAGCTTGTGAAGCTTGGCTTATCATGGCCTAAAAATCTTTAATGAGCAAAATGCTGAGTTTGTCTTCCCCTTAAACGCTTTAAGCCGCCCTCCAATGTAATGCAAATCGGCATTTTGTGAGCTGACAATAGCAGATATCCTGATATTATTGTTGTGAATGTCGTTGTCATTGTTGTTGTTGTTGTTGTTGTTGTTGTAGCTGCTGGTGCTGTTGTGGTCTGGCGTACTCGTTTCTCTATTGTCTGCTCTCCAAAATGGCAGGCCTTCTCAACAATGTACATTTGCGTGTGTGTTACTCTGTGTGTTGCTGTGTGTGTGTGTGTGTGTGTGTGTGTATGATGTGGCGCTTTTAATGGTATGCGTGTGCGTGTATGGCACTCAACATGCCAGTCAATTTATACTAATTGTAAGTGTCAGATACATTTGTCAAAATTTAAGTTATGGTTGCGGCTCAGACTGCTGTTTTGCCATATTCCCCAGCGAATTGCTGTCAGTGCCTTTTGGCCTTCTTAATCTCTCTATGTGTGCCATGAAAAACTGTTTATTGTTAAATATGTTCTGTTAAGCAACTTGACATCAGATATATGTATATATAAATTATATACAACAATTTATGAACTCCAACTAACCGCAGTAATAGAAAATGGCAGACAAGCAACGTTTAATCCTGTTGACAACATTTAAGTGAATTTTTAAATGGTTTTGCAGCTGTTTCTCAAGTAAAATTTTCGTTTCATTCGCTGGCTAAAATCACTAGAAAATTACACAAAAATAACAAGAACAAAAAAAAAGCAAAAAAAAAAAAAAAACACAAGTTTCGTAAGCTGCTTAGTTGCAAGTTGTGATTAGCAAATAGAATTCCACAGCAGCTTGTGGCTGCAGCGCGATGCGGCTTCCATTAGCACAAAAAAAAAAAAATAAATAAAAGAAATGAGGGAAAAAACTCATCACTCCTACAGCCCACGACAGCAACCACAAAAAAAAAACCAAAAACAAAAAAACACAAAATAAATTCTTCACATAAAAAAGAGGGAACTTCCAATAAAAAACGTATGAAAAATGAGGTTGCTCTACTCGAGCAGAAGAGTTAATACCCTTTCCAAAAAAAATAGAATATTTTTATCTAACTATAATTTTTTTAAATAATCCTGAAATCTCGTAAGCATTTCTAATTTCAATTTATTTCCTACAGATCTTAATTGCAGATTTATAAATCATCGAAAATAAAACAAATTTGTTTTTCAAGCGTTGCTTGCAAAACTTTTCCATTCAAAAATTAATCATCAGACAAAAACAGCTTTGTAAAACTGATTTATGCCTTTCATAAACTATTTAAGAATCATAAAGCCTTTCACTTGCGTAAATATATCCTGCCAACCCCCTCCCCCCACCCAGCATGTGGGTATTCCCAACATGCCAGCATAGTTATAATGCCTGATTATGCTCTGGTATTAGAATGTGGCAAACATAATTTTTTATTTAAGTTCTTTTTTTCTCAATTTTGTTGTTGTTGTTTTTTTTGTTGTTTTTGTTTTTGGCGGGTGGCTGGTTAGCAGGCGGTTTGTGTCCCACTCGCTTACCACCCTCCCCCCGCTGCAAGCGAGGCAAATTTAAATGTTTTTAGTTAAAGCGGATTAAAAGTTCGCTGCACGCCGCACATACATAACCCATGCACAGAGTCACCAGACGCCACTCCCCCCCCCCCTCCCCGTTCCCCATCTCCCTACTGCACTAGCCAGCTACAATGCCCCCTCGCCGACACCCTACACTGTTCTCGTTATAACCATGTGGCCTAGTTTGGCCCTGGCTGATGCTCAGCTAACCCCGTGCATAATTAACGTGGCCCAACGTTTTGGCCTGGCTGCTGCGGCCTGTTACCAGCTAACAGTTACGCATTGCCCGCTCTTAGCCCAGGCCAAATTGATGGCCAATGCAAAAGGGGGCGAATAGACGAAAGGATCGCCGGACGGACGGACGCATGAATCGCACGTCTTTTATTGGCAAGGCATAAATTATGAAGCGTAACCCAAAAACTTGTAAGCCGCTGGCCAAAATTTTGATTGTCTTTTAAGAACTATGCAAGACGCTTATTATAATGGATAAGGATAAGGAATGGGGGATGGGGATGAGGTGGCCTTCGGTTGGTGTGCTTGTAACTGCCATAAATTGTTAGGATTACAATTGAAAATTAAATAGTGTCATGGATTATGGGACATTGACAGGCTGGACAGGCGCTGATTTAAGGGGAAATAACTTGAATACACAATTGATTTGAAAAGCCGTTGTCCTCAATGCTGACGTCGCTGCTGGCGTCGCTGCTGCAGTCGCTGCTCGCGTCACTGCTGACGTCGATGTCGGCGTTTTTGCTGCACACTGACAGGATGTCATTTGAAACCACCCAACCAAAAATACCGTACACAATTCCTAAAAACCCTCACCCCTCCCCACACCCCTTGCCAAACACTGCAGCGATAACCGACACACCGCCAAAGTGTGAACGTTGTTGTTGTTATTGTTGCTGCTGCCGTTATTCTTTTTGCAATCGTTCTTGTTGTTGTTGTTATTGTTGTTATTGTTGCTGTGCAGCAAACAAAAATTACAATTCTGTGTGCTCCAAGCTGAGGTGGGTTTGTTTGGGGTACTGTCGGCGCAGGGGTCTTAGTAAAAACGTGAACTGTTTGCTGCTAACGGTAACAGTTTTCAATAAATACTTTTGTGTGTGCGAGTGTGATTGTGAGTGCATGTGTGTGAGTGAGCATGTGTGTGTGTGTGTGTGTGTGTATGTGCATGTGCTTTGGATGTGTGGCCAAAAAAGTTTTAACTGCTCGCTTGACGGTTCCTCAGTTTTACCCTTACCTTTGCAGCGAACACAATTCGCTTGAACACAAAATTTGTTCAACGGCGGCAACAAAATTATTAGAGCTACAACTGAAAGACATTAAAAGACAGTAATTAATATTAATTATTTAACAAATCGATAGGCATAACTATTTGTATGCTGTGTATGTATTAATCAAGGCAACTGATAACATTTCGAAGGACATTTGTTTACTCAATGTTCGTTTGTTGCCACGTTAAGTCACTTTTTTTTTTTTGGTTGGTTAAGTTAATTATGATTTAATGAGCGCCCTTGTAAATCAAAACATATTGATTAATTTGTTCAAGTCCAGTTCAAATACATTGAGTGTACTTTAGGGACCCTAATTGATGGTATATACCAAAAAAAAACACTTGAAATATGTATAAACATATAGACATATTTTAGGTTGATTAAAATTGTGTACAACAATGAGTGGAAATACAACTGTTTCTTAGCGCGGTTTAACATAATTTTGTGTTTGTAAATTATCATATTTATTGTGTTTTGTTAAAATAAAGAACAGATACAAAAATAGCTAGAAAAATCAGCCATTTTATAGTAAATGAAAATTCTTAACTCAACATTATAATATTTTTTATTTTACAGTTTTTATTTATCGCATTTTTAAAAACACTTTGAAGTTAGAAAAACGATAGATAAATATTCAACTTATCTCAAAAATGTAATATTATCTTTAAATTAAACTTTCAATAATCACATTTCTATTTTAGCCTATTAAATTTAATTAAAATCCTACAACATTCATTTCATCAAAGAAATGATAATTAAAGAGTATCATTTGTTGGCCTATATAAATTTTTATTTGACTTTTGCGGCGAAGTATGTTTTACAATATATTAAGCTAATTTATTAGCAACAAATAAATAAATTCAACTTTTTCTTAATCAGTATTCGTACCAAAAAAAATAATAAATAAATAATAATAATAATAAATAATATATATTCATATATAATCGATATTTGCCAATGTTTACTTCAATATTTTTACATAAAAAAAAGAATACATATTTATACACATCTTATCTAAATATTTCTACATATTTAATTATTTATCTATATACATTAAAATATTATATATATATATATATATTTAAATGTATGTACGAACTACACAAATCTTTTAAATCGATTAAAAATACTTTTAATCTTAGAGCATTTTGAATTCGTTTGGTTGAAAAACTAATTTTCTCATTTTCCTGCATGCTGTTACTTTTCTTTCTGATTTTTCTGGTTTTTCTTTTTGTTTTTGTTTTTGTTGACTGCTCATTTCCATGACGCGCAGTTGGCATTGTGCAAGGCGTGCCCCTAATGGGGCTGGAGGCGTGGCGTGTGCTGGAAAACTTTACGCTTTGTAATTGTGTAATTATGGGAAATTAAAACTGTTGGCAAAACTTTCTGCACACGTGGGTCCGTGGGCGAAACGAATGCCGGATCTGTGCGGCTGCAGAGGAGCAACTGTGGCAGCGCGAGCGAGAACCTACCAAAGATGTGGCAGTGGAGGGCGGCAGATAGGGGGGTCGGTGTGGCGTCAGGCATAAAGAGGGCATCGGGTTCTGATGGAACGGAAAGTTAGTGCCTGCGCTTTGCATGTGCGGAAATCTGCATAGATAATTTTTTGGCTACAAATCGATAAATGTATTCCAAATGCAGCAGCACTCGCTAGTTGCCTATCTAGCTAGTTTTGTACATATATAGTATATATATTATTACACACATAAATATATCTATATATTATGTATGTATGTATAGTTGTACATCGGGTGTTCCTGGTTACAGGGTCGCCAGAGTTGCCTAGCCCAATGCGAATTCTGTTCGTTCGTTTTTATGCAAGTGCTTTCAATGAGTGAGCGATTTATGTTAAGTACACATGCTCTCATTGGATCCCATTGCACTTACTACTCGCTCACACATACGTACACACATACGCACACACTTGGAGACATAGTATATACATACATATAAAAGACATCTGCAGAAAATGAGTGTCGCAAACACGCAAACAGATACAAGGACGACAAGAAGAACGTGTGTGCCCCATAACAATAAAAATTTATTTTCAACTTTTTATCTTAGTCACCTCACCACAAGCACCGCCGTCCCTTTTGCCCGCTCCACCCTAGGCACGACCCGCACGGAAGCCATCCTCGTCCAGCACTTGGACTGTTCTCATGTGCGCCTTACATATACATATATATATATATACATATATACATATACATATTATTATAAAGCATTCGCCTAGGTGTACCAGAAACATTGCGAACCAAACTCAACTGAACTGAACAGCAGCAGCAGCAACCCCCCCTGTCCCCCTGTCCCCTTCGTCCACCTGCACAATGAGATGTGCTTAACTGTTTTCTGCTTGCAAACCGAACATGTGTGTATAAATATCCCAACGCCTGCAGCAAGTGAGGCACAGGCTGAGCAGAGAGGAGGATAGGAGCAGCAGCAGCAGCAGAACCATCAAATTGTATTTGTAGCCAATACAAATGAGCATACGCCAGCCCATTTGCCAAGTCATTTGGGCCAGTCAGTCAGACATTCAGGCAGTCATTGTTACAACACACTTCCAACCCACCAACCCAACCCAACCAATGCCAACCCAACCCATCCTTGCCACAACCACTGACAGTCGTGCTGCAATCCATGTATATGACTCTCCAAGCCAAATAGAGCGATTCCGACTAACAGTTAACCCACTAGCCATGGAAATACTTTCTGAATTTACGAAAATACGCAAGCAACAAAAGCAAAAGAAAGAAATGGCATCAACCAGTGGCATCAGTGCCATCAGTGGCATCCACACATCGCCATATATGTTGACTGGCATGTGCCACGAACCAAAATTAGGTTAGGTTACGCCCACTTGGAAGACAACAGCCTTTTAACAAAGTCAATATGGAAATCAGTTTAGTTATTGCAGGGCAGAAAAAAAAAAACCAAACTGTTACACAAATTTGCATTTATAAACTTTAATAATAATATAGACTCAGTTCTCCAAGTGTTTTTATAATATTTAAATAAAGTCAACTTATAGCCTTAAACATGCAGTTGACTTTAATTTAAGGTTTAGTTTAAAAAAGTTTAATATAAATATTTTCCATATTGATTATCGAAAACACGCTGGATTTGATTGACTGACGACATTTTTTCATAATTCCAGGCTTGGTAGAATTAACTTAGATATATATAAATATATATATATACTCGTATATATATATATTTACTATTATTATTTATTATTTATTATTTATTATTTATTATTTATTATTTATTATTTATTATTTATTATTTATTATTTATAATTTATAATTTATTATTTATTTATTATTATTTATTATTACTACCCCAGTTCCTGAACGAATGTCAGAATCTTTGATGGGTTGAGGGCTTCTATGTCTTTGACATTCACAACATGCATCCCTGGGATGCAGCTGCATCTTTTTCTGGCAAGGGCGATGCATTCTGTTAGGATGTGAGTTGAAGACTCCTCCTCGACTTCACAAAAACACACATTGACTGTTGCTACAGTTACCCATTTTGGACGGGTGGCTTTTTAGTCCACAAATATATATATATTTATATATAATACATAAATTGAGGGTTCTGCACGGCAACCTATTCGATCTATTGTGCACCCTTCTGAGCTTCTAGCTCTTCAATCAACCCCAAGGATGCTGCAGCTTTTCCCTAGATACGGCGACTCATTCAGCTTAGGATGCGGGTTAAGGACTTCTCCTCAGCTGCACAAAATCTACACTGATTGTTACTATAAATATTTATTTTGGATAGTTAGTTTTTTAGATTAAATCTGCAAAATTTTATTTGGTTTTAGTTTACTTAGTTTTAAGTTTAGTTTACTTTATTTTAACCAGCTTCGGTTTAATTCTTTGAGCTAAAAATTGATGCATACAAAAATCAGTCTGAAATGCTACTAAAATATTGTCAAGCCAAAATTTAAACTCTGTTAAACAAAAAGCAATTTACCATTTTAAATAAATTGGCTTTACATCAAATTTTGCACTTAATTGTGCTTATTTATATTATACATAAATAATCGATAAACAATTGTTTATTAATATGGACAGTTGAACTCAACTAAGCCAGTGCAGAATGGAGAGTAAGCCGGATTATGGACTCATGCTCATCCTATTTTTGCATATATCCAAATTAAATTAAATGAAATAAATCAAATGCAGAAATGATAAAATGACGATGATGATGAAGATTATTATTTTGTTGGAACGTGTTAATTATAAAATTCAGAAAATGTTAATGACAACAGCAGCATAATTGCCATGTCACGTCGATTCAATTAAAAATGCACAAGCGGATTATTAATATATATATATAAACATAAGTATATATGTATGTGTGTGTGTATGTATGTACTGGTCTACTTATATATTGCATGAATATGTAGTTTGACATACAAATCTGATTGGGCTAAGCTCCATGATAATTTAATCTCTCAACGATTTCGTAGAAGCTGTCAAAGCTGCTCGCGTCAACCAGATTTGGAACGAAGACTTGAAGCAATTGGAGCAATTGCAGTTGACTGCAATTTTCAAAATCCTTTTTCTCTTCCATTCTGTCTCTTTCTCTCTCTCTCTCTCTCTCTCTCTGTCAGCACAAACTGCTTTCTGCCATGCCACATCGCTGTGTCGCCAATTTGATGCAATGTTGCATGTCAGCTTAAATGTGTGACTTTTTTTTTTAACTAATATTGTTAGCTTGTAGCCAACTATTAATTGGTAGCTATTTAAGCCCTGCTAAGAGCAAATCTGCTCACTGACGAAGCTGCTAAAAAAAATATCAAAATTGTGGCACATAAATTTTAATATGATTTGAAAATGTAGCCGTTAACCAGCTGGAAAAGGCCCCGTTGCCGCGGCTTTATCAAGCACATAGAGTGGAAGGTAGTGAAAGAGAGAGAAAGAGTGTGCGAGTGAGATAGAGATAGAGATTTAGCATGGCGCTTCTATAGACGACGCACTAACGCACACCGCAATAATCCCCGGCATAAACATTGGCAAATCCGTTAGCGTTTTGTACAAACATGGTTAAAACGTATTGGCAACAAAACTGGCAAAGCTTCACAGTCCAATGTTAGCTGTGAATGAGGGAGGGCACAGTTTTTTTTTGGGGGGGGGGGATGGTGGGCTAACAGCTAACACACAATGAGCCGCATCGACAGCAAAAGAATGGCGATTATTTTGGCACGTGGACGCGTTTTGTTAGCATTAAGTCATAAAAACGTGTCCATGGATACAATCCCACACGCACACACACACACATTCATCCGTTCAACTCTACTAACACACACACATACACACACACACAGGCACATGTACAAATGAGCTATACGTCCAAGTCAATGGCCATTTTCTATGCAGTCTGCTAAATGCCCAAAAGGCAAAGCACAAAACCCAAATGGGGTCTTAGCCAGCAGCTAATACACCCACCTGTCACCGCCTCTCTGTCTCTGATTCTGGCTCTGTGTATATCCCTAAATGCTGCTGTTGCTTCTGTTGCTGCTTCTGTTGCCAGGTGTATTGGCACTTTGGCTCCTTATCGCTGCGCACAATTCGACAAGTCGCAAAGTCTTCTGTCCCAGCCCCCAAAGCATACAATGGCAAAACACTTGTTAGGGGACGCTGACTGGCTTGGCTGGTTGACTGCCTGGCTGACTCCCTGGCTGATTCCCTGGCTGGCTGTCTGGTTGTCTGGTTGCCTGTCCCACCGCACACTGGTCCTTAAAATGGGGGCTGCTGTTGCTGCTGCTGCTGCTGCTGCTGCTGCTGCTGCTGCTGTTGTGGCTGTGGTAAGCAGCCTTAACCACGCTGCTCAAGAAGGTTACAGTCTTCTCTAAGGCAATGGACAGTTGCTGCAGCTGCCGCATTAACAGATCCGTTGTTTGCCAGACTTTGACATACTCTGTTGACTCAATAAAGGTAGCTGATATCTCTGAATCGGGCTCCGATCTCTCTCACTCTGGTATCTCTGACATATCTCTGATCTCTGATTATATCCTTTCATAATCTTTGCTGTGTCTTAATTATAAATAAATAAATATATATAGAAAATATAAATAAAAAAATAAAAGTTGATTTACATTTAATTAATTTAGCAATTGAATTCATAGATTGATTTTCAATTTGCTATTTTTTTCATATTTATTAATGTGTCCAAAAATGTTATCTTTTCATATTTTTTTCATATTTATTAATATATACCAAAATTGATATATCAATCTTATAATAAACCTTTCAATCCAATATACCATTGACACTTTTTTTTTTTAACAAACAGAGTATTTTAAATTTGACCAAAGAACAGCACAAAAAAATATTAACTTGCTTTTGTTTTGGATGCATTTTACTTTGTTTTTGGTTCTTCAGCTGTTATCTCATTATTACGGTTATTGTTCTTCAATCACCAACAGTTTGGAACGCAATAAACTGGTAATTGGCATTGCTGATGCACTTTAAGCCGTTAAGCACTTAACTGTTATTTCGTTATTTAGTTACCTCAAATCGGTAGTTGGTCAAAAACTAAACTTATTCTTGATTATGGTAAAAGATTGCCTTAACAAAATTTCACAAGAGTTCTTCAAAATAATCCGTTTAATCGACAAACTTCTTATAAATAAAGTTAGTTGAAATATTATTAAACAAAAGATTTGAAAGTCAAACATTATTTAAGTATTTATTGATTATAGAATTCACAATTAGTTGGACTAAAATTGCTGGAATTGCAAGTATTCGCCAAGCGTGAAGTGATTAATTTGGTGTCGTAAGTAGCATTAAGTGTGTGTGTGTGTGTTAAGAGCATGTTACGCTTGGCAACTTAAGCAATTTGATATCTGGCTTATTCAACTTATGTCTGGTTGTTGCCTTGTGCCTTGTCTTTAAGCCTTGTTAACTGTCACAATGGCTTTTGGCACATCCGCAACTTACTTTCCATGCAATTGGTTTAAGCAATTTTCATTTGATTGTGGTTCTGCACTAGTCCCTCCCCCCAACTTTCGCACCCCTTTTGCATTTTTCTACTTTGCTATTTTACTGTGTCTCTATTGACGCCGTACCCCTACCCCTACCCCTTTCAGAGCAATTCTCGCACATCCGATTAGCAATTTCCATGCACTTGAACAATTTCAATTTTTCTGTTGTCTTTTCCTCTGGTTGCTGTTTTTGCTGTTGTTTTTGCTGTTGTTGTTGTTGTTCTTGTCTGTCTGCCTTTTAGTTTTGGTTGCTGTCTTAGCTAAGGCTCATCCATATCATACCTTTTTATGGTCATGCTTTAAGCTGCAACTCTTTCACTCAACGAGACACTGCCACTGCCACTGCCACTGCAACTCCTCTCCCACCCTCCTAAGTAGCTCAAAATATTATGCGCAGAGCCAACCCACAAGCACTTTCCATGCGTTTAAACAATTTTCATTTTATTTCATTCTACTGAATGCATCTACCCTCTCGATATGACTCTAAATGTGGCATATTGGCCAAGCACCAAAATCATTCAGTGTAGTTGTCTACACTTCTTGGAGTCATTTACTATATATATATATATACATTTATCTAGGTAGATGTAAAAATTCAATATTGATTTTGTGTGTGAAACTTTAGCAATCACTTCTTTTCTGCTTTGACAATTTATGCTTGTAAGACCAAAACTTTAGTATGAAAACTGGATGAAAACAAAAGTTTGCTTGCTCAAGAACTTAAGTCCTCCCAAAAAAAAAACACACACTTGCAGGGTATATTTATGTGGCAAAACGATATTTGCTGTGCTGTCAATATTGTGGCAAGTCTTATTTGCTGTGCCGGCGGAGTGTCCAGTTGGAGAGGAACCAAGATTGAGGGTATTTGTGTAACTCCATGCAATTGGGCAGCAGCTCCAGATTCGAAGAGTTTGCTGCATTCCAGTTTGGCTGCTTGTGAAAAATGATGATAAAAATTTCATAAATATGCCTAATGCGTTCCATTCCCTTATTCCATTCTAAACCATTAACTTTCCACCATCCCCCCACCCCCTTTCTTGACACATACATGTACATGTGTGTATGTATGTATGTGCATATTTTATATCGTAAAATATTTAATAGCCGTAAGTGTTTGCTGGCGCTAAGGGGCATGTGCAATACTGCGTAAATACCTTGGCCATTATGTAGTCCGGGCAACACGCTGGCCATCATTTGTCTCCGTCTACATCTCCACTCACTGGCAGCAATTTTTATTAAAATTTATAAAAAAAAAAAAGAAATAAAATAATAAAAAATGTAACAAACATAAAGCAAAAATATCGATGCATGAAAATTCTGACCTATCCGCCAATAAATTACAAAAAACGAACGCATTGAATAAGACGTGATTTTCAGCTTACGCACACACGTACACACGCACACACACGCACACACACGCACACACATGAAACCACACCTAAACAGGTTGAGGATGAGTGAATATTTGTGGGTGGTTCGAAGGTCGCGGCATCGCTACCATCGCTGGCATCGGTCCAGCTCTGTTTACTGCTGCATGGCACGTATTTTGGATTTCTGCTAAATTTCAACTTAATATTTCGGTCCCTCTGCGATTTATGTGTGTGTGTGTGTGTTTTTTTGCGAAAAATTTGTTGTTTTTTTTTTAGTCAGCTTAAAGCGTGGTAGTGGTAGGACGGGACGGCGGGGCGGAGGTGCGCATCTCGATTTTTCAGCTCGAGGGAATTCCTTTGGCGTGTTAATGCCTTTTGGCTATCAATTGACCATTATACGCTGTATTCTTAAGACCGGGACACACACAGTTCCGGCCGCCTCATCCGCTACATAACCATTAAACTAGTCTGTAATTCCGTTGTGATTTGGGATTAGGTCTGGGCCTCAGCGCCTGAACACGCTATAAAAAAAAAAGAATATCTTGGCCAAGGCAATTGAATAAATTGTGACCTTTACATTGATTCCGTTGCGCCGCTCTTATTGGCCCACAACTCTACCTACCAAGTAAATAAAAGTTGAACAACCATTTATTTCTTTTTGACTTTTGTACCCTTTTATACATTTTTGTATTTATTTTCATTATTTTTTTTTTATATTTTTTCCTTTTTGCTCTGTTTTTTTATGCTGTGTCGTTTTTTGTGGGCAACCCCCGCGGCAGTGGCGAAGGCGCAGGCGGAGGCGGAGGCGGAGGCGGAGGCACGTAAGCTGTGCGAGAGTTTTATAAGTCCATTTGGGTGTTTGCTATTTTTAAATCGAAATATAAATAAATGGTTAGTGTTGTTGTTGTTGTTGTTGCTGTTGTCATTGTAATTGTTATTGTATTATGTTGACACACACACACAAAACACACACACGCACACACAAAAAATAAGCATAACAACATCAGCTAGTTACTCATCCACGCATCTGGCCAAATGCCGACCACAAGTTGGTCTATTAAGCCGCTTAATTAGTCTTTCATTTTGGCCGCAATGCGAGCACAGCAAAAACTGTCGGATTTACGGTTCAAACATGGTTAACGTGTTGTGTTTTCTATATAGTGAAGAAAATCGAATCAGATTTGGAATGAAACAACACATTTGGCACGTTAATTAAATATTGCCATAATAGGATAAACGACATGCCACTTTTTTGCTCGTTAGCCTTGTATCATTAGGCCCACAGCAGCCGTTAAAAGCCGTTCGTAAGCCGCTCATCAGGCATTTATTTGGACTGATATTTGCTATTTGGTCGGGGTACTTTAGCTTATTTAAAGCCATTGCAGTAACAGTAGTCAAGTACAGGCACAGTGTGCCAAAACTCACTTAAAATCTAGCAATAAACGTGTGCCATGCCATAAGCCAAATTCCACTCTTTGCCAACTTCATGAATATTGTTGCCAACTTACCAAAACGTGCACCAAAATAAATGTCATAAGCCAACTTTGCAGTGTTTGCCAGATAACCTAAACCCAAAAATTTTCAATAGGCCAAATAATGTTTTTTTTTTTTATTTATTACATTTATTGTTATCCCATTGCCCATTAAAAAAGCGACTCAATTTTAATATTTTAACCATAACCATACTTTTTATTATGGAGAAACATTTTTCATTTTTTTAGTGTTTTTTTTTTTTTAAACAGAAAACGTTATTTATTATTTTGTTGTTATTTTGTTTAGCAATTTATTTTTTGGGTTTGTTTTTATTTTGGTTTTTAATTTTTAGTTTTTTGTGTTTTTTTTTTTTGTTGTGAATTGAAAGTTGTCAACTTGGGGGGCGCTTATACTTATCGCTTAAAAGTCTTATCAAGACCGACTTAAAATCGAGCGCTAAATTTACAATTATTCATTTATTTATCAATAATCAATAATTTACACATTTGATGGACTACATAGAATTTGATGGCAGACAACCAGGTTAGAACTTATACATATACACAGAATTTGTTTTGTTAAAGATTTTTATAAATTTTGTTATTTTATATATATTCTTTTTGTTTTGTTTTGTATTTGATATCTTTTTTTTTTGTATAAAATGGGCGAAAATCAATTAATGTTTTTTCTTTCTAGTTTGTTTGGTTTTGTGTTTATTAAAATGTATTTGTTTATTTTGTTCAAATAATGAATAATGCAAGCCGAATAATAACAAATATTTATACTATATACACAGTAGATGGCCGCACATTTATATTATTCATGTTATGTTATTATAAATTTTTGGGTTTTTAAGCCTAAATCTGAACGAAAGGTAAAAATTAAATAGCGTGTAATTTGGCTGGAATTTACTGTATACATTTCTATATATACATATATATGTTTATGCAAATATATATATATATATATCTGTATCATATACTATACATTGCGTCAAATAATAACAAATGAGTTTTGTGTAGAAAGTAGAACAAAAGGGCGTCGCTGGAACTGAAAGTGGTTTCAACTCAAATTCACAAAACTTTTTATTGCATACTTTTTGGCGAATGCGAGCAAGTTTTATTTTCTTTGTTCTTTCTTATGGCTTAATGAATTTATTTTTTTTTTTTTGATAAATAAACTTGCACTTTGCAATTTTTGTTATTTATTAACTTTAAACAAGCTGCGCGCCAAAAATGTATACAAACCACAAAATTAGGCAAAATAACGATCGAAAAAGAAAAGAAATAAAAAAAGAAAAGAAAAAAAAAAACTTTACAAGTTTTTACTCCGGGTTTCTGTGATTATGTTGTACAATCTTAAATATTAGGTTGTTTTTTTTTTTAGATTTTTTTTTGGGTGTATTGGTTTTAAAATGTTCCATCGTAATACTTTTTTATTTAGTCAGCAAGGCTGTCATTTTAAATATTTCTTTTTTGCGTTCTCTTACAGATAATACTCGTTCAAGGACTCCTCCTGCATTATGTACACCTCAGTTGATAAGCCGCATCGAGCCGTAATGGCAACACACACACACACACACACATACATATACACACACATTAAATGCATCATCATTAACACTAAACCAAAGATAAGTGCAACTGCCCCAACTAGGCCGGGACTGTCATTCAGCTGCCTGCTCCCCAAATAGCTGCAACATCATCAGCTCAAACTGCAACCCCAACTCCAGTTCCAGCTCCAGCTCCAGATGGAGCTATAGCGGCGCCACAAGTTGACAATCGCCGCTGGCAGCAGCGCAACAAAGCAACCGCTGCTCCAGTTCCAGTTCCATGTTACAGCTACCGCAGCTGTCGTCGCTGTGATGGCTACTAAAGGCACTGGGCTCCACGAGGAGCGCAAGGAGCTTGCGCTGCTATTGCCATGTTGCATTGCGGCCGGATGTTCGCCGTTTATGACATGCACCACCACCGAGGCGGAGTCTGTGTGTGCACACACATACAAACAAAACAGAGATAAACATGTGGATGACATAATAATGCAGCATGATTGGATGGGGATGGGGGGGGGGGAGGTGAGTGGAAGAGTGGAGCATCTTGCTAGAGTTGTCAGCATTTCGTGTTTTTGTAGTACTAAAAAAATGAATTTCAAGAAAAATGCAACTAAAAACCGTAAAAAAAAGTTGAATTTTACTTTTTCACATGCCATTTTCAATCAATATAAATTTCGGATTTTTGAAAATATAAAACAATAAAAAAACTAACACAAACAGAACTCAGCATTGACTTATTGGCCAAGTTTCTATGTGATGTGTAAACTTAATCGATGTCTGAGTTGCCAGTTCAGCTAACACGTGCACATCTCTAGCGGATGTTGGTAAGAGGTAGTTGTGTGTGTGTGTGTGATAGAAAAGCCGTTGGCAGAAGATGTCACATTAATTGCCAGCAGGCAAAGAACGAGACTTGCAACTGACACGCACTCAGACAGGCGGATAAGGACGTTGCCATTAAAGTGGATGAAGATGAAGATGAAGAGGGAGAGGGAGAGAGAGGGGGTAGCAACCGCAACAGTGGCAGCAACAGACAACTCACCTGAGCTACTTGGCGAGCACGTATAGTTGCCGGAATCCGCCGACGTGGCCTTGGCTATCAGCAGCTTGCTGGTGCGCGTCGAGCGCTCTGTGATGACATTAATGCCACCACGTTGCGAATAATTCATGACCCGCTTCCCTTTGTACCAGTAGATAAACGATGGTGGCACTGGCGACTGCATCGCCAGGCAGGTGAGATTAATGTCGCTGCCGCTCTTGATGAACAGCTCTGCATTGCCAAGAATTTTAGCACGCGAGACTGTAAGAAAAACCGCAGAATACAATTAATTGCTTTCATACCTTAAAATATACGACGCCACACACACACACACACACACACACACACACACATACATACATAAGCCCGTATATATACTCACCCACTACGTTGAGTCGGAAGCCCTGACTGATTTTCGGCTCCGTGGACACCTGACACTCATAGGTGCCAGAATCCCGCGGCTGCGGCGACGATATGCGCAACGTCCACTCGTCGGAGCCCTCAGAGTGCAGCGACTGGAAGCGCTGATCATTCGTATAGGTTAAGATGCCCACAGTGAGTATATGCAGGTCCCGCTTGCGTATCCACGATACCTGCCACAAAAGAAATGGCCAAGTGGCAAGCAAATTAAAATACAGATTAAGTTTAAATCGATGTTGCCACTTCTCGTTAGTTAAATTGTTATGCAACTTGTGCCCCAAGTCATGTTACAGCTTTTACTTGGGCTGGCCTCGTTGCAAGTTGCATTTTAGCTTTGCTCGTCTTTATTACTTTAATGTGCGGCAAATTTGCAACGTGTTTTTTTTTTGTGCATCGATTGTACGGAAAATAGAGCCGGAAGGCTCTACTAAAAACTAAAAGCTTTTTCTTCCTTTTTGTGCACATTTTTGTTTTTTTTTTTTACTTATTAATAAATAAATAACCAATTAATAACTTTGCCTTTCAGCTTGAAAAACTAAGTTAAAATGCAAATATTTGGCCACTATTAATGATAGTTAAATACACAAAAGCTAATAAATTTTGTAAAATGATTAATTTCCCTTTCAAAGATACAAATCCTGCCAAAATAAGAATTTATCGTACTTCCAAATAAAGTGATTATGTCAGTTATAAATGTTGAATATTCAAAATAATTTTCTTTATTTAACTTATCAAACTTATTAATGCTGTCACTAACAACTTTAACCTTTCCATCAAATACACAGGATATTCACTAATTACACTCGAATAATGAATGAAAATCAAATTGATAAAATTTTCATTGTGTTGTCAAATAATCTTTCGATCAAATACAGAACAAAATGCCATACGCTTCACTAATTAAACTCAAATAATGAATGAAAATCAAATTTGATAACATTTTCATTGTGTTTCCTAGGAACATAAGTAGATGATGAGTTGGCACATTTGAGAAATATATATATATATTTTTGTGATTAATTACCAAAAATGATATTTACAAGTGGGCGTTGTTCTGCCTGAGGTGATTAACGATTTGTTATAATTATAACAAGTTTATGTAATAAAATGTAGTTATTATTAAGTTGAGTTGGATATTAAGTCAGAAATTCTTGTCATTCGCCAGGAATCATTTAACTAACAGCCACAATTTAAGCAAGTCATGTGCAAAATTAGAATTTTCTTTTAAATTCAAATATTTGATTCTTTTTTAAGACGAGTTGATATAATTATACAAAGTTTACATAATAAAATGTAGTTATTATTTAGTTGAAATCATTTAACTAACAGCCCCAACTTAAGCAACTCTTGTGAAAAGTAGAATTTTCTTTTTAATTAAAATATTTGCTTCTTTTTTAAGATTATGAAAATATTTAACGAAATTAAATAAAAAAACATTATTATAAAAATATTTATAAGTCGATTTAATTCTTTTTTTGAAAATTTGAATATATTTAACGAAATTAAATGAAAAAAGTAGTAATAAAAATGTTTATAAATTGATTTGCTCTTTTTTTAAGATTTTTATTATATTTAACGAAATTAAATTATAAAAAAAGTAGTAATAAAAATATTTATAGGTTAATTTGTTTTTTTTTTTTTAATTTGAATATATTTAACGAAATTAAATTATAAAAAAAAGTAGTCATACAAATATTTATAGGTTAATTTGCTTCTTTTTTTTAAATATGAAGATATTTAACGAAATTAAATAAAAAAAAAAAACAATCATAAAAATGTTTATAAGATAATTTGCTTCTTTTTAAAGGTTATGAAGAAATGTAACGAAATTAAATGTTAAAAAAGTAGTAATAAAAATGTTTATAATTAATTTGCCTTTATTAGCATTGACTAATAAACTAAATTGACTAATACAAAAGATACGATAAATTTGCATGTTTAAATTATAACTTTCCTAATTGTTTGAAGTTTTTAAAGCGATTACTCTGTTAAAACTTTTGTACAATATTCCCCTCCAACCCACCCCCCCTCTACCAAACCAACCAAATTTCGCATATGCAAATTTTTCTACAAAAACCTTTTTGCAAATGCTGCCAGAAATAATTTAAGTGTTGCTGAATAAAAGAGAAATAAATGTGAATTTTATAAAAACTAACCCAAAACTATTGAAATGAAATTTGAGAAAATATACGTAAATAAATAAATAATTTGATGAAAGCAAATTTAAGTGAAATTTGGTCAAGTGAAAAATGTATAAGATCATAGAAATATATATATATATATCGAGCAATATTAAATTTTTGGGAGGAGTTTTAAAAAGTTTTGCACTCTGCTGGGAATCGTTTTTCCACTTTTGATTGACACACAAACGTGGCACATCGCTCCAATTAGCTGCATATAAGAAGCGACAATGCGAATTGGCTTTGACGGGAATTAGTGCAAGTTGCCAGTTGGCCAACTGGAGGGTGGATGAGTGACTGGTTACGCTGATTGCCTGACTTGGCTTGTCTTTCGGGTCGTGGCGTTAATTACTCAATTCAACTGTCTGGGGTTAAAAAGTTCAGATCGTTGGAGTGTCGCCAGGCAACACAACGTTGTCACTAACATCGTCGTTGTCTGGAAGCCAACAACTGAGCAACGCGCAGGCTTGCAGGGGCAAGGGGCAAGGGGGAAGACAGGGCACGGACAGCTAGAAATTTATTACACCGCATAATTGCACGGCCAGAGCGCTTTTGAGGTAACAAACCAATGTGGCACGGTGGGGGGGGGGGGCAACAAAAGGAGGCATGACAAAAGGAAGCAACTGTTGTTGCATTTGCTAACAAATCGCTGTGAGCGGATGCGAAGCCGTGTTACAAATGCGCGAACAAGAACCAAAAGAAGCGGAAGTCAACGACAGAGAAAGAGAGTGAGTGAGAGAGAGAGAGAGAGTGAGTGAGAGAGAGTGAGCCAGGGGCTGTGGCAGATTGGTAGCAGAACTAGAGGCTATGGTGGTTAGACCACCAACTTTATGGCGTAATCTTTTAAAAGTAATCTACAAATCTGCCAGCCGCTCGCCGCAGGTCGTTTGTTTGTCAGTTCCCCCCCACTCCCCGCCACCTCTCCTGCTTTCCACACCATTCAACATAAGCAACAATAACTGCCATATAACATACCTTATACCCTATGCGGCATATACACATACATACATACATACACACATACATATATAATGTTTTGGCTTTGACTCGAAGCGCATTTTAATTGCGTGCGCCTCTGGGCTGACACCCCCCCCCTCCCACCACACCACACACCCCGCAAAAACATCATACAACTTACCGCCCGGTCGCCCAGATTCCGTACGCGACAATGCAACAGCGCCGCTTGCCCCACAGTTGCGGTGACCTCGCGTCGTGAGGAGTTATCAAAGTACGGCTGCGAGTAGGGGGTTTCCCAGTAATGTGGAGGCACTTCGCTGATGACCAAGCCGCTTTCTATGTGTGTGTGTGTGTGTGTGTATGTGTGTGTGTGTTTGTGTGTGTGTACATAAAAGACATAAAACAAAACAATAAAAAGAAATAGAGAAAAGCAATATTAACATTTCAGTTCATGCCCCATGTTTATGGAGTCCGCGTGGGTATCACTTTAAATGCCATGTCATTGGCATCTTGATCCTGAACTTACCAAATAGCAACAGCAACAGCCACAATTGTGTTAGCCAAATCACTTTTAGGGGCGAGGCGCAGCCCCAGCTGTGGTGCTGCATGTCCATCGACATAATGCCACGTTGATCGATGAACTGACAGCTGATTTCCTTTTAGCTTTATTATTGTTCTTCTCACTGCCACAACAACAACAACAACAACAACAATGACCACATCGATAATAATCTTAAAGGACTCCCAGAGGCGTTAGCAATCTATAAAAAAAAAAAATAACGTTTATAATAAACAGTTACAACGTGCATTGTATTTTATACACAAGTCTTAACTTATTTGTGTTAGCCAACATTGTAAAAGTCAGCGTTTCAAATTGTGAGTGTTGAAATTGTGAATTATAATAAATATATTTATTTTTAATCGAACTTATATTTTATTTTAATATTATCACTAAGCAGACAATTGAAATTAAATATGTAATAAAAATAATATTTTTATTATTTTTGTATTATTACTTTTAAAAATTTGTAAACATAAGTAACCCAATTTTTACGCTTAATTATCATATATTAATTTCATATTTATCGATTTATTTTTGCACATAAATTTTGGCTAATGCGCATGCCATTTCAAAATACAACTGTGACGATTATAATTGTAATAATTTTAATGAATATTTTATCTGCCTATCAAAGTACAGGCCATTAATAATATTCACAACCTGGCCTAGTAAATAAATAAATAAATAATTCACTTGATTATTGCCTTTTTATGCATTAGCATTGCTTAATAACATTGTCAATCAGAGCATTGGAAAAAATTGTATTTTTTAATACAATTATGGCCATAATTAAATTTTAATTAGACCTAAGTGTTTTTTTTTTTTTGAGTTATTACAACTGATTATCCTAAAACCAAAAGTAATTTATTTTTATCTATTGTGCTATTATCCTGTTTTTTTTTGTCTAAAAAGTGCTTTAATTAAATTGTGATTTGATTTGAAATAATTAGCTAGTTTAATGCAGTTTAGGATGACATTTCAGGCTCAACATTTTATACATTATCTGCAAATCAAGAAAGAAATCGCAGTAAATCACATTAAACAAAACTCTTCCATAAAATTGAATTTAAAGCTTAACATTCTGCTTCGTTAAGCGATTTAAATTGAAAAAAATAAATAAATAAAACTTGGCAAACTTTCAAGCAATTTAATCTTATTCATCAGTAATCCTCAATTTTCAAATCAATTCAACAGAAAGTTAATCGTTCAAATTCTTTAAGCTAACAGAAAATTCCAAAATTGAAATCAAAATCAAGTTGCAAAAATTTTCATTAAATTAATTCAGGCAATTGCTAAAGTAAATGTGAATGAATAAGTTTGGAAAATATCGTGGAAAGCTCGGCAAAAGATGTACTTAATAGAATAATTTATTGTAATTACTATTATTTTTGGGGGGTGGCTCAACGCATAAATGAAAGAGGCAACTTTATCACAAAATAAGTGCTTATTTATGCGCTTTAATACTCATTTCTCCAGTTGGCTAATACTCGAAACATTTACTGCATTTCTTATAAATTACAGTTACAATTTATGGCGACCACTTACAGCAGTAGCTCTTCCATTCTATCATAGCCCCAAAAAAGACAACAACAACAACAACAAAAACAAATAAATAACGCCCAAGAATTTGTCCAGTTGCGTTGGGTCAACGGGGGAAACACATTTAGCACGGGAAAATATTCATAATCCTGGGTCATTACTCACAAATATATATATATATATATATATATATATATAAATATGTATGTATATATATTCGTTGTCAGTCCAATTAGCTGCGTGACTTGGGTCAAGGGGTTCGTGTGGCCCGCTATTTGTTTTGGTCATTCCCCCATACACAAACATACATACATACATATATACATATATTTTTATTATATATTATGTTCCGTTGTCCCTTTTAGCAGTTAGCATTTGGCTCTGCTATTATAAAGAATTATCGCCTCGGGGCAACAAAATGTCATTGTTCCATGGAAATCAAACAATACAAATGTCAGTCCTTAACCGCTGCTTAGTAAATATATCTAACCATCATTTTAAATCCACATATTAGTCAAAGTTACACACAGAAACAATGAGAGCTGTTAGCCTCGAGCTATAAACATGGCCAATTCTGCTCAATTTGGCAATTAAATATGACTTTGAAAGTGTTTTTTTTTTTTGCTCAGTGACTTTTGCATGTTATTTTTATCTATTGACTCGAATTTTAGAAGCGACTTTTTGTCGTTAGTTGATTATTTGTTATATTCAGCAGTAATTTATAAAGTGTTATTTTTTAAGCAACTAAATATAAATTCTACTTTTTAGTTTGTATTTTAATTAAGATAATAATCGTTTTCAGAATAGAAAAAAGGACTTCCTATCTTGAAATTGTTCTATGGATTACTTAAAGTTAAAATCTTAAGACAAAAAATAGATACTTAATGACATATCCCTTACCAGTTAGCACCTGTTCTATGTGTATTCCATGCGAATCTTGTATCCCGACGCCATTTTGAGCCCAATTTGTGGTGTTGATTTATTGTGTAAAGTTGATTTATTTGACAATCGATTGCGCAATGCGGAATAATTAGTGGTAAATCTATATATATTTATATACATATATATTGATGTGGGCACACATTTTTCGCTTCAATAGCTTCTCATTTTGACTGGCATTGTTGCTTTCTCGGTTTCTGTTTTTTTTTAATATATTTTTTTTTTGGGTTTTTTTGGCAATAGCCTGGACTACCAAATATTTCCGTTTAGCACTCGAGCAACGACAATGAGCACGGACACGGGTACGGGCACGGGCACGGGCACGGACACGGTTTGGGGGGGACACGAGAGGACAAAGCTGTTGCCTTTGTGTTATTTTTTTTTTTTATTTGTATGTATGTAGTTGGGTATTTAGGTATGTATGTATGTATGTATGCAACGGCACATTAGGTACAGCTCCATAGGTATGCGATATAAGCACTACACTACACACCGCACACCGACACAATCACTGGTACACTCGTACACACTCGCACACACTCGCACACACACACTCGCACACACACTCGAGCGTCGCATTTTTGTGTATCCTTCTCGTACGTGTTCGAAGTGCTCTCGTTCTGCAGCTGCTTCTTCTTGCTTGCCTCACAGTTTTGTTATACAGTTATTAAAAATGATTGTTGTTGTTGTTGTCTTATTTAGTATTTAGCTCTTTTTTATTTTTATGGGGGGGGGGGGTTCGCTTAAGTTGTTTTTATATTTGAAATGTGACACAATGTAAGCAATCAATTTGATGTTGCCGAGCGCACACGTGCATCCTTGCCGCTGGATTCGCGTACTAAAACTGATTCATCAGCGGGCAGCGCGTGTCGATGTCTACCTTGGCGAGCGCAGCACACACGAGCGCCAAAACCGAAGCAACTCACTCACAATGCTCTCTCACAACTCTTACGCTCTCTCGCTCGCTCTCTCTTGCTTTCGTTCTCTTTTGTTGAGCGCGCCGACGCGATGAGCGGCCAAACATGAAACATTAATTTGCGTTTTCTTTGCATTTTTAATATAAAGCAAAGTGGGCAACATTTTTGTATTCTCTATTTTTTTTGTTATGCTTGTCGTCGGCGGGGGGTGGAGTAGGGGAGGGGAGTCGTCGTTCTGCTTATGCTTTAAGGCTCTGTGCAAAAAGGTTTGACTTTGTCGCAGGTAGTTTCAGCGCCTGCCGCAGAGCCGAGCCGAGCCGCTTCGAGTCGAGTGCGAGCCGTGGCAAACGAAACGGAGAGTGGCAAGTTAACTGGGTTATTAGCACAACCTGCCTCAACTCAACTCGACTCGACTCAATTCGTTGCCTCGCCGTCGCATCGCATCGCGTCGCGTCTCGTCTCAAATTGCGTCGCATCGCATCACAGTGGATCGGCTGGCATCGCATCGTAACCGAGCGTAATCTGCTCAATAGTCACGTACAAATGAATATTCGCCGTACAAAAAAAAAAACACTCCTTCGTTTTCTGGCATATTAATATAGTCTACATTTGGGGGGGCCTTTGCAACGCACATGAATGATTTACGTTGGCCCCTAACCGTAACAGAATTGTGATTTTTACCGCAATATGTAGGTATATTTACAAGTATTGCAACCACACCACTGTCCACCACACACCCGCCCGGCGGCTGTCGGAATGCGGCACAAAACAATCGAACAGACAGTTATAGGCCAATTTCAGTTTATGTACACGCGCCGCAGTCGTGAAAGATTTGTGAGGTCGCCCCGCCGGTGAGGACCAACCAATGAACACCTGCGCACCCCCCCTGCACCTGCACCTGTGCCTGTACCAGCTCCTGCTCCTGCTCCTGCACCTGCTCCTGCTCCTCTCTCTCTGTGTACGATGTGGTTGCTGATGTTCCTGTGCCTATGTTCACCAGGGCCGACCATGTCAAATGTTGCGTGTTATGGGCCGCAAATGTTGCTGTCGAAAGCGTATCCGTAACCCAAAACTCCCACAATTTGCCGTCCCCCCCCCCCCTCAACATGGTCGGTCAACGCGGGCACGACGCGATGGCTCCAAGAGCAGTTGGAGTCGGAGGTCAGGCTCGTTGTTGGCGTGGGCGGATGGGAGATGGGGGGTGTGTGATGGGGGATGGGGTTCGGGCGATAGGGGACGACATTTCATCGCGGGGCTTACAGGCTAATAAATAAAGTGCCACAATTTTTTTTGTTCGAATCGAGAGTGCTTGACTAGAAAAGCGCTCAGTAGGCTGCTGTTGAATGTAAATTTTGTCGGGCAAACAATGAATAAATGGCCGAGTGGCGACACCTAGCGGACAATGAGAGCACTCAAGCGTTTCATGTTCACGATTCTGTTGTGAAATTCCCTAGACTAAATATATACCATATAAAACACTTTGTGGCACAATAAAAACTACTTTTTGACATTTATGATTGTTGCCGCAAGTTGCCGCAACACTAAATTATTTAGTCCAAAATGTGAAATTATGTGAAAACATCGGACATTTTGTTGTGAGACTTGTTTCATATATGAACTAACTTGAAATGGTTCATTTTCATAAGTTCTTCAAAGTTTTGTGAAGCCAATCAGTTTCTAAGACGCATCTAAGATTTTCTAAGCGCCTCAGATTTGAGCAGAACATTAACTATTTTTGTATTCTTAAACGTTTATTTTCAACTTGTTTTTTCTTCTTTTCATATCGAATGGGAAAAAGTTTGCTTAAGCCAAGCAGATAAGTTTGCCTTAGATGAATATATGTAAAACTAATTTTCTAGGTATAAAAGTTTTCTTATAGTTTATTGTTATTCTTGATGATTTCTAAAGCCAACACATCAAGATACTTTGGGGTTGCCAGAACTACTTCTCATATTGTTCTGATAAAAGTGGAAATACAACAATATTTAATAGGAAAACAGGAATTAAAGTTAAACATTGAGAAGGGGCTAATCCCCTTCTGTGTCCCCCAACATCTCTTTTATATATAATATTAGAAACTATTGCAAACTATAAAACTGCTCACTAAAATGCATAAATATGATTAGAAATTAAAAAAACCATAGAAAATTATTGTTGTGTGAATAAATTGTAATTATGAAATTGCAGTTAAATTTTTAATTAAAAACTAATTTAAATAAAAACTATATTTGATTGCTTATTTAGGTTTAACTTTTAGCAAATAAATGTAAAAAAGTAAGTAATAAAATGGCAAAAATATAAAATAAACTAAATAATAAAATATGATATTTATTACAACAATTTTGTACAGCTTTCTAATTATTTTAAAGTAGTCTCTGTATTTTTTTTTAAAGTTAAGCTCTTTGTTAGATTAGCAGCTTAGTAAAATAGACGAGGAGTCTTAACTGTTTTTGTTCCATACCCGTTAGAGTTGGAAGTGCTGGGTATATAGAATATATATAACAGCGCTGTTTAAGTGCCTCTCATTGAGCGAATCAAATTAGTGGAGCAATCTATAGCTGCCCAAACCCCACAAGAGCAAATTTTCTATCGCATTCTCATGCAGTGGCACAACCTATGCGGAGATGCTATCTGTACACCTATTTGCAACAGAATTTATTGTTGCCAATTAATTTGTTAAAATTAGTGGAACAGAGGCGCCACACAGTGCCACACACACACACACAGAGCCTTCTTCGGGTAGTTTCAATTGTAGGGCTCCGGCGTCAACTGCTTATCGATAAGGCAAAAGGACGACAAGGACGCGGCTCTGGGAGCAAATTGTTTGGGCTCGTCTTTTGTATTGTTGGCAAATGTATGCCACGTACACGTATTTATCCGTTGCTTAGCTAGCGCTAGCGGCGCCATATATTGCTACTCCCAGCCCCCCCCCCCCCTTACCCTTCCCCAGCTGCTGCTGCTGCTGTTGCTGCTGATTTTGCGTCTCTTGCGGCCGACGCGTCTTGTGCCTTGCATGAATGCTAAATTAATTTCAAATGAATACAAATGGCTTTACGCTTTTAAGACCAGGCCAGAAGCATAGCACAGCACAGCAAATTTACTCACACACACATGAAAACACACACACACACACACACACACACACATACACATGTAGTCCTTGCAGCGTTGTCTGTTTTACATTTAGCTAGGTTTTTCGCACAGTTTTCAACATTTGATATAACTCTTCGGTCTCCGACGGCTGCTGACTCACTGGCTCAGCCTTTTTATGTGACCACCCCCCCCCCTCCCCCGCCCCTCATGTCAGCAGAGCCACGTTTATCAGATGCACCGTTGTAAATTTACAGCCCCAGCACCGGACCCGTTAATTCAATTCAACGCAAACGCTGAAAATTCGCTTGTGCCTTTTTTCTGTTTTTGCTCTCCCCCCCCACCCCTCCCCTATTTCGACCAACTGGCCAGCTATCCAAAATAGCCAACAACAAACTGGCAATGGCTATTACCCAATAACTAGAAAATGCGGCTAATCGCATGAATAGTTTTTGGGGGCGGCGTAATTGATGTTTACAGCTAAGCAGCGGGCAGGTGGCAAGAGGCAGGTGGCAGGTGGCAGGTGGCAGTCCCAGCCAAAACCGAGCTGCGCCCAGCAATGAGTAGCTCACTATTCGCGAATCACCATTTTGTTGCCTACTTTTTGGGGCACCTGCCCAATTGCATCGCTGCTGCTGCCAATGTTGTTGCTGCTGTTGCTGCTGTTGCTGTTGCTGCTGCCACTCTGCCATTGTTGGTTACTTAGTTAGGGGTTGGCGACCAGAAGTTGCTTTCAACGATACCTTGATTTAATGCATTCCCATCGAGCAGCGATAGCAAATGCGCTCTGGTAATGGTGGCGGCCACTCAAACACTTAGCATTCATTATTCAATTTGAGGTTGGATTTAGATGTGCATCCGATTGGGGCAAAAGACGTATCCGTGACGGCTCTGATTGTTGATTAGTGTGCACTATATACAACGTGCAGCACTAGCAAATAGCATATAAAGCTTCAATTTATAGTATAAATATATATCGAATAATACAAACATAAAATATTATATAATATAATAAATACTGACAAGCAAAGGCAGTTCAATAATATTAAAATAAAATTAAAATATAAATTTAAAATTGTATTCAAAATGTATAACAGTAAAATCTATATGAAAATAAATGCAATTAATATTAAGTCTATATAAGAGTAAAATTATGTTTAAATTAGCAAAATGTATACAGAATAGCAATAAAATAAAATGTGATGCAAATATCAATAAATATAATTATAATGATTGTGTAAACATTATTTGTTGAGCTATCCAAGCCTATTTTGGGCGACATAACGGTAAGCGGCTTAGTCTGTTTTTAGAATTCTAACTACCGTTGGAATTTATCAAAGAGCATAGCTAACTCGAATCCCCCTTTAAGCTCGGCAATACACATCAACAATTCCCCCTTTATTGCTTTCTAAAAATGTTACTCATATGAGTAAGTTTCTGTCTGTGATTTGGTGTGTGTGTGTGTTTATGTTTGTGTGTGTGTGTGTGTGTGTGTATCGTATGTCGCATCACGTTGCCTCAGTGTTGCCATTTGCTCACCTTTTGGTTAGTCTGGGATGCTGCTCAAGGTTGTGCAAATGCGCCCAGGCTTTTGCCACTAAGTATGTGTTCCTTATCGATTTGTGTGTCTGATTTTCTAGGACTTTCAATTTGATTTGCATTCAAAAGTTGAACCAGCCAATGCCAGCAAATTCATTTCGTTTTTGAGAGCCAAATAGGACAAAACATTTCCTCTTCCCCAGTCAACGGCCAAGCGAATGCAAATTTTCCAATTCGCAACGATAATGTATTAAAAAGCACTTTAAAATTTTATTACAGCCTGTACTTAGTACTTATTTAAATTTTCCTTGTACGGACGGGCAATCAACATTGTAAAAATAATGTACTCCAATGTTGAATGAGGTTAAGCTCGATGGTTTAAGCCTGTCATGCAGATAACGGCTCAATTTATGGTCTTTCTCTCTACTCTGAATTTAATTTTCATATTTTATTATTGACTTGCTCACTCCACAACAGAGGCGCTCTATCTCTCTCTGTCTCTCTTTCGCTCTGTTATATATTGGTAACATATGCATGCTTACCCTTTCCCACTAATGCCTCCAGTTGGAAGTTAAACCGTAAGCAGCTCACATCTGTCACAATATTAGTTTGTGTAAAAACAATGCACACAAATGAGTAAGCCTACTGCACTCAATATGTTACCCCCCCCCCCCCCCTTAGATTACTCACTCCATTCTCTTACATTTTTTTTCTTACTCTCTCTCTGCTTTCTTATTCTGCTTCTCTCTTGGGAGCTTTAAATTTAATTAACCCTTTCTGTGTTCCGCATTCTTAGTTTCCATGCACATTCAACTTTCTGTATAGGTTAGATATAATTAGGCTGGCTGCTGCGCAGTCGAGCTGAAGACCCCCCAGGACAAGCAGTGGCATTTGAGTGAGACTGCCAAGATCTGCTTGAAAATTCCACGAAAGATATTTAATACTCTGCGTCTAGTCCCTGTCTGCCCTGAAATTATGGTTTAAGTATCAAGTATCCTTTGGGGCTCGGTTGCTAAATGGACAGTTAACTTTTGTGCCAAGAAAAACAGGACAAAAATCCTAAAAATATTCCAAAGGTTGCCAACTTTTATATTTTTACAACGATCTAATTTCGAAAGGTTTTTTTTAAAAGCTGCAACTTTAGATATATATCTAGACATATTATGGATAAATGTGTTAATAAAAAAAGAAATAAATTTAATTCATATTTCTTAAGCCTTTGAAATGGTTTGCATTTTTGAAATTATCTGTTTTCCACACACTCACTTAAAATATGAATTTTACTTATGTTTAATCCATTAGGCGACTGATTTATATATGAAACAAATTTTTTTTGCAACTTCCCCTTTGAGTTTTACGATTATTTGATTTGTTTGCGGAGCAGCAACAAACTCCTTAAATGTCACATGGCCAGTTTCACTTCAGCATTTCTCTTCCGCTTTATACTGATTTATGTGATGGCCACACAAAGAAATATGCATACAATGTATATATATAAATATCAAATGTATATATATATACAAACACATTCACATATAATAATTAATAATATTTGTATTTATGTGTGATGTGTCTGTGTGTGTGTGTTTGTTGTATGACATATAAATATCTTTTTATATATATTTCCCTTTGAGTCGGAGCATTCGCATTCTCGCATCCTTTTTCCACTTGAGCTTAACTGTCCGGCTCGGAATTGAATTCCCTTCACGGCAGCAGCCCCGCGTTAACCCCGCGGGAGCATTTACATATACCACTCGGACACACACACACGCACACACACACACACACTCGAAGGACTTTTGTCTGCATTCGTTTTTGACTTGGACATTGAGCATCTGATATGCATCAAATATAACTCAATTGCCGGACTGCTGGGCTCTTAGGAGCTGAATAACCAGGAAATACTTTGACTTAGGCCAAACTTGGCCATTGGTCGCTTTTGGCACCCTTTTTCCTTCGGCATTAGTTGGTAGCCACAGCTTCCTATCTTGTCATCCGCATCTATATTTATATGGACGCCTTTTGCCACTCCACGCTCCAACTCTGAACATTTTCCATTCATTTTCGCAAGTGGCTACGGA
Organism: Drosophila longiperda; assembly: GCA_035042125.1. Lineage (NCBI taxonomy): Eukaryota > Metazoa > Arthropoda > Insecta > Diptera > Drosophilidae > Drosophila > Drosophila longiperda. The sequence continues at coordinate 3,513,883 of JAWNLV010000003.1, forward strand.
TTTGCTTTTTATACCCTAAAGTCGTTTAAATAAGCATAGAGGGTATATTAGATAAGCCAGTAAAATCCTTCTCAATTCACATATATTATATAAAAAACATAATATTTTATAAGGTGTTAAAAGGTTTATACAAATTCGAAAGTGATTTAATATAAAACTTCTTCGATCTTTATGATATACTTGAAATGTTGCTACTTTCTGTTTACAGGGTATGTCTTAGTTGAGTACACTTGACATTGCCACTTGTTCTATTGAAATTCCAGTGTCGCTCAGCTCGCAGCACAAACAAATGCTGCGTTTTGTTTATTCACATAAGCATATAGTCAGTCAGACATATACGTATACCTAAATAAATGTATATATAATATATTTATATATATGTGTGTGTGTGTGTATGTCACACGTATATATACTACCTATACGCCTGTCTGTCTCTTGGAGATATTTGGCTAAAGGCTTTTAGGGCCAGCTTGCCGTTAGATGACGCTTCGAGCGAGCATAAAAATGCCCTTAAAAGCCGGCTAAGAGACACAGACAAGAAAGTGGACAAGACACCAAAAATATATAAAAAAAAATTAAGTTCAGCAAAACGAAACGAGAATAAAACTTATACCAAAAAGGGATTGACGGATATAAATGGTGATATGACCTAAGGTCATTTGTATAAAATTAAGTTGAGCATCATAAAAACTGCTCCGCACAAACAAATGACAATAACAGAAAGAAAAAAACACAAAAAACAACAACAAAGAAAAACATAGAAAATCAGAGAATAAAAACTAAATGGACAGCAACTAGGCCCCAAAAGTTGTTGTTTAATCAAAAGCTTCAAATCGATTTACAATAAAAAAAACGAAGAACCAGATTATTAAGAGCAAAGGGAAAAAGAAGAGTAATAACTGTAAAGAGCTAACTAAAAAAAAAAACGGTAAAAAGCACCATCGAAATGGTTGGCGCGCTTTTCATTTAGCCTCGTTCATCTTTAATAAATTTTTATGCCGTATGCTAATAAAGATTTTTTTTTTCTGTCGTGCCCCAAGCCATTTGCTACCACGGCGCCGGCTACGGCCACTGGTTATGCCACTCGTCTCGTCTCGCCGCGTCTTGTCTCTGTCACACACACACACAGGCACACACACGCCGTTGGCCCTGGCTGGTTTGGAGGCTCCGTTTTAATATCCAGCCACGTATGTCATGGCACAAAACCATTAAGCACAAAAAGCAAAGTAAATGCTAGAGCTCTGAATGCAAGAGCGAAACAAAAAACCAAAAGCGAACAAAAATAATAATAATATAGAAACAGTGAAACAGAGTACGAAGAAGCAGCGGAGAAACAGAGCAAAAAAAAAAAACAAAAAAATTATGCCCCAGACGCCGCTGAATTTTAAATGAGCTTTTATGGGCTTCATTTCAGCGTGTAAATTATCTCATTTGTCAGCAATTGCGCTATGCGTGTGTTAGTGTGTGTATGTGAATATAAATAGAAGTGTATGCGTGTGTGTGTGTGCCTGTCAAAGACTCAAGTGCGCGCCTAGACGAAGCTAAATCCTCGACTATAATTCTGCAACACACACTTGCCGCACCTTCCCCCCGCACCACTCCCCTCACATTCATGTTTTGCGACATGTACTCAGCCATTTGTAAAATGATTCAATGGCGTCGCCTGAAATTTAATGAGATAAACGCACGCTTTGTGCGATTAGATAATGTTATGCCCAGGCAAAGACCAGCAGTTCCATATCAGGCTGTTCATATATATATATATATATCTATATATATATATGTGTGTGTGTGTGTGCTACAAATATTGAAATGGATGTCTGTCTCAATTCAGCGAGCATAACGCATTTTGGAATGCGTTTACGCCTTGGAATTGGCTTGGTACACAAATTGTGTGTTGGCACTCGGCAGGCATTCCTCAAGTGAAATGCAAACAAATCTCAGATGTCGCATTGAGCACCAACAATGGGGCATTCCACAAAGCCTTTAACAACACCCCCCATATACCTGTATTAAGCGGCAAAGGGTTGAAATCTAATTTAATTCGTATTTGAGTTTTCTAAATAAGATTTTGTATTGATTTGCGTATTTGTGGTCAGTGCTAAATGTGTCCCTAATTCACTTAAAAACCGATTTGCGTTGATCCAAGTTTCTTGGCACAGAAAACGAAGAAAATTTGCAATTTTTACACACAAAATTCAAATCAATGTCTTCCTGTGCAAGGATGGATATATATTGGCATTAATACAGTTGGATATTGAGGTTAGGTTTGCTTAGACAGTTATTGGCCTATAAAATCGACACACATAGGCCATGTTTGTACCGTAGTCCTTAGTTTGGCCTCATTCCGAGCAGGGCAGGAGCAGCAGAAGTGCGCAGGAGAGAGATTCTTCCTCGACATATTCTGTCGAAGTCGTTATGGGGCAACTGGAGTCTGTTGGCCTGTATTCCGTTATGGCACGGATTACTGCCAAGCAGTTTGTGCAACTGAGATTACACAGTTCTCAAGTTAGATATTGAAATAATCCTTTTTATAGTTCAAACTGTCTCAGATGCTTACAGGAAAATTACGGCAAATACTTGTTGAGGAAAAATATTTCACTTTTTTCCTGGCAAACTTGGGTATAAAACTAATTATTTACCAACACTAGCTGACTGAAGTTTGTAAAGAAAAATCTGCTAATTAGTTTTCTAAATGAGCTCATCTAACAAGGAGCACCAAAATAATTTGTTAACCTATATAATTAATTATATAAAATGCGACGAATAAACTTTGTGAAAAATGTATGTTTCAGACACAAAGAACATTTCTCTCAATTTCTTTGTCTCTACAAGAGAAATATTCTTTATGTCTGACACATTTTTTATTACAAAATTTATTAGTCGCATTTTTTTATTTTTTAATAATAGGTGGACAACCTTACGAAATAATTTAAACTACCACTTGGCGCTAAGCATTCTGGGAATTCCACTTAAATTGCGAAATATAATAACTAAATGTGTGTGTTAGGACAACAAACAACAATGAAAATAAATTTCTTAACTTTTTGTGTTGCAGTCCGAAACATCCTTTTGTTCAGCTTATTGGATGAATTTCGCTGGAGTTTTCTTTAGAAAACTTTTTTTGGATGAGTGCACCATAAATACGGCAACTGTTTGTAACTCAGGCTAGCAATTAGTAGTTAAAAATTGATGTATTTACAAATGTTATTTAACTTTATGCTCTCTCTCTCTCTCTCTCTCTCTCTCGCTCTCTCTCTCTCTCTCTCTCTGTTTTTCATTTTATTTAACCAACTTGTATACGCTGAAGCCCTTTTCTCATATGTTCCGATGTAGGTAGGTGCTACGGTGCTATACGTATGTATATGTATATGTATATATATATATATATTTTGAAGCCCAACAAAAGCTACACTGTTCTGGACAAGCGGGGCCCGAGCCCACCTTTTGACAAGGGCATAATTAAAGTATAACAGGAGTCGAAGCAACGCCCAGTAAAATGTACCCGAAACAAGCTCCACCCAATGAAAAAGAAAAAGAAAAAAAAAAACAGACCAAAAAAGGAAGGAAAAAAAATCCCGTTACAGCTTTCAACGACGTGGACGTGAAGAAAGAGACGAAGGCGCAGGAAGGTGGCAAGTCGTCGGCGAGAAGATGGTGGGGGAAAAAAGGCGCACATAAAAGCCGAAACCCACTCTATGGAGTGAAAACAGGTTGTTACTTCCTTGCAAACAAGGTTCCGTTACCGTTATGCCCGCTATATCGTATGCATATCTGTATTTGTATATATATATGTATGTGTGTGTGTGTGTGTTTTTGTCTGTAGCTGGCGTATAGAAGAAAAGCACGTTATTGCCAATTTAACTTACATTGTGCATGTGTCTTTAAACAAAGATTTATGTACCCACTTGCAAGCATACTCTTAGCCATAAAGTAATATAAATGTACACGTGTGTGTGTGTGTGCGTGTGCGTGTGTTTACAGTGGGTGTAAAACGCCGATAAAAGAAATCAAAAGGTAATTTAAAATTGAACAATTAAAAATCAATTAATAAAAAAATACTCAACTGCATTTCGATGCGCATTTTAAGGCATTCGCAAAAATGATCGAAAACTCTTTTTAACATTTATTTTTATTAAAATGAGCTGTTCAATATTCACATGTCTTGGTAAGAAATATTTATAAATATATTTAATTATCATTAAAAAAAAATGACAGCCAGAAAAGGTAAGCTTTTTTAATGCGGCTTTCATGAAAACACTTTAAGCCCCACTTTAATATTTAATTATATTAATCAGCTGACTGAGATATTATGTTTTTTGTTTAATCTCTCATTTCACTTAAGTCTTAGTAAAAAGAAAATAATTTGAAATTTGCAATCAGCAAATGAAAGCATTTTAAACTGCAAAGAACATTTAAAATTGAGCAGGCAATTTAGATTATAGAAATATCTTAAGCTGTTTTAAATTAAACCACTGTGCTGCTTATGTGTGTGTGTGTGTGGATGCGTGAAGGTGTATATGGTGTGTGGGTCAGGTAATAACTTGCTATAGATGTGTGCTGTTGCTGGGGACTACGTGCCGAGTTGCCACTTAAATCAGCATAATGATATGCACTTATTGTTGTGGCAAATTTGTTAGCGGAAATGCTGTGAGAAAACCGCCGCAACAGAAGCAGCGCACCCAACCGCAACACGGCTGGCCACCGCCACCCGACCGGCGTTTGTCTCCCTGACGATGTCGATTTCTTCATTTGCCTAATATGAGTCGACGCCGTCATTAATCTAAAATATGGCAAAGTCACACGCATGCACACACACAGTAACACACACGAACAGACACACTCACACACACACACAGACTAATAACGATGTGCATGTAATTATGCTCAGCCACACGCATTCACTCACTCTCACAAAACATATACACTCACACACACACACACACATACGCATACGCATTTTCGTAAGCCTTGTTAATCGTGACAAAAGCTTATTGCGGGTTATTTGGGCTACTTGTTTCACATCCGGCGTCAATGTCGCTGCCGGCAAAAATCAACATTGCGAACATGTGTGGGTAATGTGTGTGTGTGTGTGTGTGTGTTGTGTGAGTGTGGTAATAATACAGTTATATTTGTATATATGTGTGTGTGTGTGTGTGTCTGTGTGTGATCCCACTGGCACACGCTGTCATCCCAAGCAGAAGCGCGCGTCACTTGCACTCACATAATAAACATTTTAAACATAATATTCGTGTTTAGCAGCAACATCAACAACAGCAGCGGCAACAACAGCGGCAACAGCAGCATCATCAGCTTCTTGTCTTGTGGCTACTGCTGTTTCTTGTTTTTCGTAATGCTTTTCTCTTTATTATACCCTTCCAGATGGTAGGAAGTAATCTATGAGATTTCTCCAAACAGCTTTGTTCTCGATATTCGAAATAACACCCACTTGTAGCGTTTAAAAATATGATTTTGAAACAAATTATCAATAATGAGTTCAATACACTCAGAAAAACAATCGACTTGCAAACTAGAAAAACCATTTTTTTTTTTGGATATTTTCTAAAAATAAGAACAAGCATATCGTAAAATTAGAAAGGCATTTATTCTATTTTGCAAAAGTATATTTCTTATTAGTAAAATTAAAGCAAAATTGCAAAGAGTTTATTTTTAACCAAATATTATCTGAAACTCAGAAAATGGTAAATAAAATTTGATCTTTGAATCCAAGGTTCTTAGAAATATTTCATAGCGATTTTATTCCAATACATGATTAATTAATAATTGTGTAGAAACTAAATTTGAGACTGCAAGTGTATGCAATCTTCGATATGAATAAGCTAAGCTAATTTTCTTGCTTGCGGTTTTTGTTGTTGGTATTTAGAGAAGTGTGTGTTTGTGTGTGTGCCTCTGTCGTTTTCAGCAAAATTTACTGGTTTTAACGAATAATGACGCTTGTGGGAAATGAACGTTTTGTGTTCGCTTTTGCTTGTCATCACTGCGCACAGAACACATTCGCAACGCATTCCACACAGCATTCACCACTTTATCAGCATTTTACTCTTAGCCGTTATTACCACACACACACAAATAAAGCTCGCCCACTCTTAGTACATTACCACTGAGGCACATACTCTCTCTCTCTCACACACACGCACACGCATCTATGAGTTTTGCGACTCTCCAAGGAAATTAAAAAACAACTAAAACAAATTAACAATGTAATGACAAAGTTGCGAATACATACTTATCTACAATATATTCCATACAAACATACAAATACTTACGGTAAACACAAATATTTACAGTGGTAAGCTAAGAAATGTTTTGTAGCGAAATTAACATTTATTTGAATTATTTTTATATATTTATATTTATATTAATATTTTAGCCTAATTCACATATAAACAGATAAACGTCATATCAACTTGACTAGTTATGCTAAACAAGAAAATATATTCCTTATTGGTTCAAAGACTTCTCTTTTGTGGCGTAACAAATTTTACGACAGAATTTAAAACTAAAAACTGTTGAAGAGGAAAGTAAATTAAATTCAAAAACAATCAATCAAGAAGCACATTTCTGCGAAGAAAAACAGCACTTATAAAAATTAAAAACGTATGCAACCACTGTGTCAACAAATAAATTTACCTATATGGAAACATATATACGACATATGCCTGTAAATGCTCACGCACACAAACATATATATGACTATGCTGCGGCTTCTTGTAAACACGCAGGCAGCTGGCAGCAGAGCAATAACAAATCGAGCATTTACCAGAGGGGAAAAAATTGAATTACCAAGAATACCCGGCCAGTGCTTATGGGACAGGGAAAGACATACACACACACAAACATACCACCCAATGACTAACTTAAGTATACGCCATGGAATCGAGCAATTCGCACTTGCACTTGGCAAACGATTTTAATGATGATCGATTTGGGTAAACAATGAAATTTCCGCATTCAAATTTTATTGCTGGCAATCAGAGGCTGCTTCCTGCTTAGACTTCGCCCACACAATAAGCTGGTAATGGTAATGGCAGTGGCAAGGGTAATACGCAAATACACACATACATTATCTGCTTAAATTGCTTTAATCTATCATGTAAGAGATGGCGAGGGGAGAGTGCCGCCTTTTTGCTGTTGACTTGCTAATTTTCGGTTGAAATTAAGCGATTGTTGTTCTAATCGCATCCGCTTTACAAACGCATTATCCGCTGTCATCAATATTCGGTACAATTTAAAAAAGCGATACTATATTACCTTCAGCCCGTCAACGAAACAGCTGTATTGTGCTTAATACCAAATGTGCTTTCTAGTATTTTTAGGGGTTTTTAAATTAGCAGCGCTACGTCACACCGTTCTATTAACTTAACGCTGACCCTGTTTTTCAAATTGAGTCACAACCCAATTTTAAGCTAAACGTAAGTTTGACTTTGAGAAATACACAAAAACTACAAAATAAAGAATCATTATATATATAGAGATATAAAAGCGAAGATGTCAAGCATTGAGGTGAAAGTGCGTATAGGTGCGTAAGAACTATGCGAATTCTCGCTTAAAGACCAAAATGTCATGGCGGAGGCGCAAGGTGTGCAGCCATCGACTGCACTGGAAGGAAAAAAGCGCTGATACCACTGAACGATAACAGCTCTAGTTAACTACTTCTAGCCTAATATATATTTCAATGGTACATATATATTAAATTATATACAGATATTCCCTATAAACAACATTAATGCAAACAATTACAATTGGCAAGGTTAGCTTGAACATATCCTACAGAGATGCCTGATGCAGAGGCTGTTTCCTGCTTTGACTTCGCTCACACAATAAGCTGGTAATAGTAATGGCAATGGCAATTGTAATACGCAGATACACATATACATTATCTACTTAAATTATTTTAATCTATCAAGTAAGGGATGGCTAGAGAAGAAGTGTCACCTGTTTGCTATTTGCTCTGTTGAAATTAAGCGATTGTTATCCTAATCGCATCCGCATTACAAACGCATCATCCCCTGTCATCAATATTCGCTACAATTTAAAAAAAGCGATACTAGCTTGAGCCACACTTTTTGAACAGCCCGACAACGTTATAGCTGTAATACATTTAATACCAATAATGTATTTTTGAGTACTTTGAGGTATATTTAGATTACCAGCGCTACGGTCACACTTGAAGTTATTTGTAAACAAATGTCAAGCGTTGCCGGAGATGTCAAGTATTGAGGAGAAAGTGCGCTGCATATTGAATGGCACCGATTTGGGGGAGATAACGCAAGAACTATGCGATTTCTCGCTCAAAGAGCAAAATGCCACGGCGGAAGCGCAAGGTGTGCAGCCATCGACTGCCTCCGATTTTGTGCCCAAAGTTGGCCAGACGATTAACTATATTGTGGCCTGTGTGCTGTTCAATGAGAAAGACGAGCTGCTCATGATCGAGGAGGCCAAGCCCAACTGTGCAGGTGAGCAAAAGAGACATACACTAACAGACTAATGGCCCCAATTTCACTTCTCTCTCTTTCTATTATTCTCTTCCTCTATCTGTGTCTCTGGCCAGGCAAATGGTATCTGCCGGCTGGTCGCATGGAAAAAGGTGAATCCATCACAGCTGCTGTTTGAGGAAACCGGTCTCAATGCGGAGATGACCACGTTGCTGGCCGTGGAATCAGCTGGTGGCTCCTGGTTTCGTTTTGGACGAATCGCTGGCCAGGATTCTGAACAGCAAAATCGTGACAAAAGTTCATCGCGGGTTATTTGGGCTACTTGTTTCACATCCGACGTCAATGTCGTTGCCGGGAAAAATCAACACTGCGCACATGTGTGGGTAATGTGTGAGTGTGGTAATAATACCGGTATATGGGTAAATGTGATCCCACTGGCACACGCTGTCATCCCAAGCACAAGCTTTTCGGAAATTAAAAAACAACTAAAACTAATTAACAATGTAATGACAAAGTTGCGAATACATACTTATGTACAATATGTTCCATACAAACATACAAATACTTACGGTAAACACAAATATTTATAGCGGTAAGCTAAGAATTGTTTTGTAACCAAATTAACATTTATTTGAATTTTTTTTTATTATTGTATTTTATATGTTTAATTATCGATTTTAGTAAATAATATATATTTACATAAAATACAGACATTCAAAGATCATAGTAACTAGTGAGATTTATCCGGTTATCTTAATAAAATTGATATTCTCCAGTTGATAGTTTTAATGTACTGAATTCAGCTAAAGGACAAATATGTTGCAAGTTTTATATTAATATTTTAGCCTAATTCACATCTAAACATCATCCGCTTTCATCAATATACGCTACAATTTAAAAAAGCGAGAACAGCCCGACAACGTAATAGCTGTTATGCATTTAATACTAACAATGTATTTTTGTAGTTCTTTGAGGTTTGTTTAGATTAGCAGCGCTACGGTCACACTTGCAGGTATTTGTAAACAAATGTCAAGCGTTGCCGGACTATCAAACCGCATAACAATAACACAAAATTCGACAAACAATATTTAAGCAAAACAATAAACTGTTAATTGTGTTAAATAGTTAGCAACGCACAACTCCTTGGCGCCAGCTGCAAGAAGAACAAAATAGCCAGCCAAAGCAGGAGCGCAAACAAGCATTCCAATGCACTTTCTCCCGCTGGTGCAAAACCAGTCTTGCCGCTTTTGTTGCTGCTTTTTTTGACATCTATGTGATATCAATAGAAAAAAGAAGAAAAAATCGTACTGTTGTCGTTAGCAGACTACTAAGCACCTGTGTGAGCAACAACAACAACAAAAGCAACATTGTTGATTGCCGTGTTTTGCTCCGTTTTATTGGCATGGCCGAGGCGACAATGGAACAACGACAGTCACATCTTGCCCATTCTTAAGCACGTTTCGCATCGAATGCGCTCTCGCGCAAAACAAATTCTTTGGTTTTTTTTCTTTCTATTTTTTTTTTGTAATTTGCATAAAGTTGTCATATGCATAACTCAGCGCTAAGCATGTTTCTCCAATTGAGTCACAACGCAATTTTAAGCTAAACGTAAGTTTGACGTTCACAAATACGCAAAAACGGCAAAAAGAAGAATCATTCTAACGCCACTTTCACATTAGGCCACACTTAAAAGCAGACACGACAAAGAACTATATATAGACCATTATATATATAGATATATAGAAGCAAAGATGTCAAATATTGAGGAGAAAGTGCGCTGCATATTGAATGGCACCGATTTGGGGGAGATAACGCAAGAACTATGCGATTTCTCGCTCAAAGAGCAAAATGCCACGGCGGAAGCGCAAGGTGTGCAGCCATCGACTGCCTCCGATTTTGTGCCCAAAGTTGGCCAGACGATTAACTATATTGTGGCCTGTGTGCTGTTCAATGAGAAAGACGAGCTGCTCATGATCGAGGAGGCCAAGCCCAATTGTGCAGGTGAGCAAAAGAGACATACACTAAAAGACTAATGGCCCCAATTTCACTTCTCTCTCTTTCTATTATTCTCTTCCTCTATCTGTGTCTCTGGCCAGGCAAATGGTATCTGCCGGCTGGTCGCATGGAAAAAGGTGAATCCATCACAGAGGCAGCCGCACGCGAGCTGTTTGAGGAAACCGGTCTCAATGCGGAGATGACCACGTTGCTGGCCGTGGAATCAGCTGGTGGCTCCTGGTTTCGTTTTGTGCTGACGGGTCGCATTACGGGAGGCCGTTTAAAAACACCATCCGAAGCGGATGCGGAGTCGATACAAGCGCTCTGGCTGCGCGATCCCAAAGAGGTGCCGCTGCGTGCCAACGATATACTCAACATTATTGACATCGGACGTGCCCATCATCAGCATGAGAAGCAGAAAAAGACCGACAGCCAGTCGCAGTCGCAGCAGTGGCATGCCAATATTCTGCCCACACGTTATCCACATAAGCACAACTATTTGCGGGTGCTGGCTGTGGCACGAAAACGTGCCACCAACTCGATGAACATACTGATTAGCGAGAAGAATGCCCATCATTTTCCAACGGTGGAAATACATCCCAATCGCAGCTTGCACTCAACGTTGCGCAAATTCATGATTGAGATATTTGGAGCAGAGCTGCCGCAGCATCGACCACATGGTCTGCTCAGTGTGGAGCATGCGCCGAATGGCGAAGCGAATAGCGATGGTGTCTGTCTGAATCTATTGGTTGCGTTCAGGCCACCGCTCGAAGAGATTTCGTTAATTGGCAAGTGCATTTGGCAAGAGCTCAGCGCGCCGCTGGACGAATCGCTGGCCAGGATTCTGAGCAGCAAAAATGCATCGATACCACTGAACGTGATACGCTAGCAGCTCTAGTTAACTACTTCTAGCCTAATATACATTTCAATGGTGCAAGCATATATTATATATATATATAAATAGATATTCCCTGTAAGACAACATCAATTGCCACCAAATCGTGCAATTCTTTGTTCCATTTTAAGAAAGTCTGTGCAATTTCTGTAATGTTCCAGTTAAAAATATCTGCGATATCGATTCGATATTGGCTATATTTTTGGCCAAAATCCAAACATATTTCGCCATTAGTTACTAAATGCACAGACAAATTTTATTTATACAATAAATGCAATTGAAATAATTCACAAAATTCTGTTTGTCCACTTGCTGTGTGTGTGTGTGTTGTGATTTGGGTTTTATCAAATATTGTAACAGTTGACTAGGTCAAATTTAGGTCAAAGTAACATGCACTACGGTAATTAATTCGTTTTAGCCCTTCCAAACGGTGTTGAACAGATCCATAAAGGAGTCATAGATCATGAATGTTATGGCCACATCGAGACAGACACGACCCAGACGCGGCACCGTTCCCTTGTAGAATGCGCCCAAGCCCTCGTTCCTCATTATTTGCATGGCACAATCCGCCGTATTCTTATACCTGGACGCCTCCAGACCCTGCATGCGCGTCTTGACCACATCCAGCGGCGTGTTGCCGAACACTGAGGCGGCACCAGCAATCGCTCCGAAAAAGCCTACAACTAATTTTGGCACTGGCTTATTTTGATCGCCACCCTGCAATTAAATGGGATGATTAAAGCCAAAAGTAATGGACACAATTAAAATTGACATTGTTACCTTGTACATATCCTTAAGGGATTCGATGACAAAGAAGCGAATGGCCTGATTGGAGCCCTGCTTCATGATCGTTGGTGTGAGACCCTTGTAAATGCCACTGATACCCTCCGCCTTCACAATCTGTCCGACGCCATGGGCAAAGCCCTTAAACTTGGGATTTGCACTACGCTGATCATTGATGAACTTCACCTTGATCGTCTCCATGGGCGTAACAGCGACGACAGCCTCACAGACGCCAGCACCAAGACCACAGAGCAGTTTGCCCGCTGTGCTCAGCTGCCCCGAAGAGTCGACGGCTTTGGACCGCAGGAATTCAAATGCACCAAATCTGCAATCAAACTCAAAATCAAATTTCAGCCACAGAAGAGCGCTGGGAAACTGACCTGGCTGCTGATTTAGGTATGCTACCGTAGAGGAGGACGCTCAGACCGCGATAGAGACCAAAGAATCCTTGTGCCTTCACCGTTTTCTTGACACAATCGGCAATGCCGTTGTATCGCTTATTGGCCCCCTTCTCATCCAGCTGCAGTTGCGTCTTCACGTATTCGGTGGGATATGTAATGCAGATCTCAATGCCGCCAGTAATGCCACCGGCGACGATGCCCTTGAGACCCTTGGAGCCGCCTGCTCCCGCCGCGGCTCCTCTGTCAATCATCCACGGGCGAAGCAGGAACGGGCTGGGTAACTGACGATCCATTTTAATCTATGCACATTAGTAGAAATTGGTTACTAAAGATTTTTCAAACTGATTGGATTGTCTAGAAAATTAATTTTTTTTTTGTTTGACAAAATAAATAACAAGTTGAGAATTGTGTGTGAATGTCATTCTAAATTTAATGAATAACAAGAGCAGAGCCGGAAAAATTATTATATTTATACAGAAAATTATTTTTAAAAAAATACAAATTGTTTGGTAATTAGAAGCGTTTTAAGTATATTGTTTGATTAGGTTATTTTTTTGCTTATCTATAATGTTTGCATATTTCGTGACAATTCATGATTCGATCGCACCGATCTCACCTTGAATACAAAGTGCAAACAAAACTAAATATGTTGTATAAGAATACAGACTAAATTAATGTGACAGATGTGTGACTACTTTCGTCATATTTGTATTTCTCCCTTTGCCATTGAAACATATTGAACTGATTGTGATTACTCAAGATCGCCTGATAATTGTTACTCGTAATCAATGCTCTTTTTTCGCTCTCTTTTTATTTCACTAATTTTTATTGTTATATAAGACTTCCAATCGCATTATAAATAATGGACTTAACGGCAAACATAATGCATATTTATTTAAGAATTTTATTTCATTTACACCGAATTTTAACAAACTCAGATAGTCTTTATTAAGATAAACAAAGTTTTATGATAACTTTTCGTTGAAAGTATACACACACACACACACAGGCACACACAAACATGCACACACACGCTCAGAAGCAGTTCAAATTAGAGAACTGGAACCGCTGTGTGATCGAAAATTTCTGATTGGAGAAACATGCTCTCAAGCATGTAAATGGATGTTTGAGCGCATCGCTGCAACTTAACTCACTTAATTACAACCGAATAAATGCAATAATTAAAGCTCTTCGTATATGGTCTATTTGGCCGTTTGATGAGCTGATTGGAATGCGAATGCGACCCGTTCGCGGCTAGGGCAACAACTCAACTGCCTTCACGCTATGGAAAAAATTCCATTTTCCAATCGCAGAGAAACCTACTCAAATTCAAATAAGCAGCCCAATTGTAAACAAGCAGACAAGCAGAAACCAACCAACTGCTTCTCGCTCAAGATCGAGAGCGAGAGAGCCAGAACGAAGGCAAAGGCAAATGCCTCTGACTAAGAGCAAAAGTAACGGCGATGGCGTGATACTGCATTTTTTTTATGACGACGCGGCAGAAAAAAATGATCAGCGTCTCTTAATCAGCAAAACTCGTTTGGCATAGTAAAACTTGCCGAGAGCTTTTTTTAACTGGAAAAGCTCGTACGGGCGCCGCGATAAGAGAAAAAACTAAATTTGTATAACTATACAAAAGAGCGCAGCATAAACAGCCGCAAAATAGACAAAAGTATTTTTTCTTAGCAGCGATTACACAACATAAACACTTACACACTCACACACACATATATACATGTTGTGATGGCTATGCTTTAAAGTTTATTTATTAATATTAATTAATCAACGTCCATGTACAGTTGTTACACTTTTGGCAGCAAATAGTCGTAATGCTTAACATTAAATAACACATTTCGTACTTACCAAAAAATACTTATTTTTTCAGCAGCCATGTGGATAACAAGCGAGCTTTAAACTAAACTGGAACCGGCAAACTGCTGCTTTTAACTAACCAAAAGAATGCTTTTGATTTACTCACTGTTGTCCCCGTTTAACTGTTCGGAGCATGCGCCAGTTCCAGGCTCATGCCACCCACACAAGCACAACACGTGAGAATCGACTTTCAATGCACACTGGGCAAAAATTGTTACGCATGTCAGAAAATAACTGAAGACATCCGATACACAGTTCGACATTTCAATTTTTTAATATAAACATTGTAAACTGAAACCCATCATAAAACTCAGAGAGCGAATGACAAATAGAAATATGTTATTTCTAATTTTGAAATATTTATAACTGAGTTTCATTTAAATCAATATAAAAAGCATCACAAATAATTAAAGCTTTAAGCGAAATTTTAGATTTATTCAAATGCATTTTGAAAGTATTTCAGATATTAAATACATGCTTAACGCATCTGCTTGTGTTTATAAATAAACATTATAATAAATGTGCAGATCTTTTCATTTAGCTGTTAATCAATAACAATATATGTATGTTAAATTACTAAACTGGGAAATTAGTTAGTCCGTAATGCAAAATTGGTTTAGACAATCGATAGAAAATTCAGTCATGTTGCGCGCAGAGGAAGATGCTCCTTAGACTGCCTTATAGGTACGCACGCACTTCACGGCACCAATGGTCAGGGTCTAAATGTGGAAGAAGGTAATCAAGTTAAGAATATTTTCGGCAAGTTTGAGCTTTGAGGGGACTGTACTTACGGTGATCAGCTCGCTGTCATTAAATTCGCGCACAATGGTCGAAGGCTTGTCACCCTTCTGCTCCTGGGTCAACTTGTTGCCATCGAGGCTGATGACACTCTTGACCTTGCGGCCATCGAGAGTCTCCTCATCGAACTCCTCGCCCAGCTTGAAACTAATGGCAGAGGTCTTGAAGGTCGATGTGGTCGTCAGGGTATAGGTATCACCATCGACGGTAACCTCCACAGTGGGGTTCACCGAGTTGCCCATTTTGCGCAGAACCATGTTAACACCTGCAAAAAAAAATATATATATATTGGAAATGATATGATATGATATGATATAATATAGTTAATTTTAAATATACTTATATATATCATGAATGCATGTGCATTCAAAATGTTTGAAGATTTGGACAGTTACTAATTGAATTAGCTGGTCAATGTTGAGGACCCCCACATAACATGCACAATGCAAATCATATTGTATTTAATTGAAATAATCAAGATGAATTATGAAGTTGCCGACAAGTAACCCGGACACAGACACATCCACATACCACAAGAGTCGTGCTCAAGGTTAACAATGCAGGCAGAGGAGTGGACAAGGGGGGATGGTTGTCTGCTCTTATATACATATACAGCCTCCGGTACTTATCAATTGGTCCGCCTAAATATAGCATACGCTGGAGGAGCAAGCAAATAAACACGAGCAACCTTATCGTACAATGCACAGATCAAGTGTATAACTCAATTACAAATATAAATATGAATATATATATATATTCACATATATATGCAGTGTATGACTGCCCCCTTGTTGACCAATCCATCAAATACAGACAAATCAATTATGTTCAATTATGCATTTATGAAAGTTTTTAAGTGGACAACCTTTGGGTCCCAAGTGTTTTATGGTTCGATAAATATAAATATATATATATATATATACATATCTTCCCTCTGCCAATCTAAATACCGAGAACCCTTGCAGCTGTCTGCTTGGCCTTTATGACATAGATAAGCAAACCTTAAAAAAAGAACCAAAACTTTAATCATTCCGTTGCCACGCAACAAATATTGTAATCAAGTGCAAAGTGCAAAAGAAAAAATAAAAAAGTAGTTTTATATTAAAAAATTGAAAACCTTTAAACATATATAAATGTATATAAGTGCAGACAACTATAGGAAATGCATATCGCAAAAGCCTTTATCTCTTTTAAAGTGTACTTTGGCTGCATAGAAGTGCAATCTGTCAGATATACATAGTATATATATATATCAAAATATCGGAAAATAAGTCTGTCACCACATTTCAAGAGTTATTTTATTATTAAAAACAGGTAATGCAAACCTTTTTAAAGTGGCATTGTTGGAGGCGGCTTAAGTACCACTTCACGATAAACTTGGGTGAAAATTGAAACCTCGTTACTAAGCAAACAAAGCTGCAGCAGTTTGGGATTCGATTTTCCCAACCGCACCTAGACCGCAAGTGCAAATCATAACAAAATAACAGTGCCACAATCTGCGAGATACCGAATCAAATTTCCTTCAGTTCCTCAAAATACGATTATCGACTACACCTGGCTGCTACTTAACTAGAATCCAAACAGAACAAAGTTCGCGAGTCGCAAATTACTTTCATATCTTTGGCAAAAATCAAAAACACAAAAACTAAAAAAATACAGTCATATCTAATTTGAGTATGTGTCATGCTTTCTACACACCTATTCAAACACGTACACACACACACACACCGACTAGTAATTTAGAACGTAATAAAGTCCATCCGAGTCCCCAAGTATATAATTGATAGTTTTATGTTTATTAGTCCATTGCACCTTACTCCAAGATAACGGACTTTACTTCTTTAATGCCATTTGAACTTTAAATGTTCCCAGGCAGGAAGTTGGAGCAGCACCCATGACTCCAAAAACAAAGAGAACATTTCGCAGCAACCACGTTTTTCGTTGTTATTGCTTAACATCATCTTTCTTCTGCACATCTGGGCGAAAAAAAAAGTTGCCGGCCGGTTAGCATTTCTTTCGGCTTTTTTCTCACGCTCATTCGCGCATACAGCTAAATTAAGCTTTACTTTACGACACGTGCACATGTGACACCATTTGTGACATAAAAATATATAGTAGAGTCCTAGCGGTTGTTCACTCACCCAACTCCTTCATGTATTCATCGAAGTTCTCGGACTTGTCCAGTTTGTACTTCTTGCCAACGAAAGATGCCATTTTGAATAGAAACTGGTTTGCGCTTTACGAAAATCGGACCACCACTGATAAAAGCTCGCGCTTGCTTGCACTTTTATACAGACGCACAGCGTTGCCAGATAAGAAGATTTGAGTAAAAGCTCTAAATGAGTTCCTCAAGAGTGATAGAGTTAGAAAGAGAGAGCTCAAAGTTTTATGACAGCGATATCGATATGAGTTAAATTCAATTTGTGACAAATAAAGGTGTTTAATTAGTTTATTTTTAAGCAAACTGATAAAAAGATTATTGCTAATAAAAATTCTGTGTCTAATATTAGTATGTAAGCATTTTAAGGTTACGCGCTAATACAATTTTATATAAATCGAGTCGAAGACAATAATCGACGGTTAAAAATATATTTTTCAAATTTACAAAAAAAAAATTGCTTACAGTAGAATATGACATTTATTAAGTAAATATAAAGTAAAAAATTATTTTTGTTTTAAAAAAGTTTATGTGTATTTATTATGATCACATGTGCAGATGTATTATTTATTTACATATTAAACACACATACAGATATTAAATATGATTCTTGCCCATAAATATAAATTGGTTGCAGTTTAATTGAGTCAAACACGCCGTCCACATAACTGTCATAAGTATTGTGGCATATTACAATACACTGTGAGAACTGCGAGTTCAAGGGCCGCCAATCCAATATTTATATTTATATATATATTGTGGGTCACCGGCAACACCCACCTTTGCTTTACGAATTGGCATGCTCTGCTAAGAATATAAAAAATATATATCTGTATATTTGTATATATATAGTAATGTGTATATATATATATATATATATCTATTTAGCGAATCGAGCGCGTAATCTAATCGAGTCAGTCGATTGCTATATGACAAAAGACTTATTGAAGTCACGCTATCCGAATTATATTTTATTTTCTCGCTTTCTTATCAAATTAATTCAATTAACGCCTTCAGCATTTTGCAATGCAGCTGTACAGTTTTTTCTATCTTGTATCTTGTGTCTTTTGTATCTCGGCTTTCCTAAATGTAACAGATGCAACAGTTGGCATTTTTTTTAATAATACGAAAACTCTGAATGAAAGCCAGGTATATGCTAGTTCCATCTTATTGCACTTCTTAATTGTTTTTTTTTTTATATAAATGTTTTTAAATGCAAGCGCGACAAAACTAAATAAAATTCATATTCAACAAAAGTTTTAAGCATTGGTGCTGCTTGAACTCAGCCGAGACACCAACCATGGTCGTCCACAAAGCAGTTCAGCCAAGAAAGTAGTACCGTTCCTAATTGAACCATTAAATCCATATACTTCTTTTTAAGCATGTGGGCCATAAAAGATAAAATTTATCTTTGTTTTTTTAGTGACTCACATGATATATTCTTCTTTCTCTCATTTGTCCGTCACTAATTACAGCTGCCTACGCTAGACAAGCTATTGGCTGATAACGGCACTCAAATGCATAACAAGTTAGAGAAACAGCAAAGAAAAGCTTATCGCACGACCGATAAGTCAAGCGCCAAAATCAACACGCGTGATTGGCAGCATTTCAAAAGAGAGTTAGTGAAGGAAAGCGAGAGAGCAACCTCACAAAAGCTCAACGGGAGCGTGTTTGTAAAATAGGAGAGCAAACATTTGTTTATACTGGTTGCTATCAAATGTGCTCCACCGACAGCTGGTGAGTCGGTGCACGTTAGACAGAGTGTGTCGATCGGAGAGTGCACAACAATCTGCTAGCGGCGTCGGAGTCGACGGAAGTTTGAATTTCCAAAAATAATAAAACAAAAGGCAATTCTTTATTATATATGTGTTCGTATACTATATGATCTGTATATGATGAAATAGTGTTATGTGACTTGTTAAAAATATATTAATCGTATTAATGCAATCAAAACATAATGCTATATGGAACGTTTTTAAAATAGATGTAGCCACATCCGAATTGAATTAACGTTATTAGTGGAAAAAAACAGAGGCGGACATCTATGGCTTTTAAACATTAAATAATTATATTAACGCCCAGCGCGTTTCTGTTTGGGGTGCTAATGAAATCGAATCAAACAGAAATTAAAAGTCTCCATGACTTGAACAAATAAGCAAATTAAAAATTAAAATTAAACACAAAACTGTGTGTAAAAAGTAAATTCAATAAAAATAAAAGACAACAAAACAAAAAATGCAAACACTAAAAGCCGACGATCTGCCCACAAATCCCGTTGAGCGGGCCAACTGGTGCTCGGAACTAATGTTTTGGTAAGTCAAAACCGGATTCTGATTCCGATTGGTTTTAGGCCGTTAGATATACATTTAGGGTTTGGGTTGTGTGTATAGCATGACAATTGCATCGAGTTCATTCTAACTATTATTATTATTATTATTATCTATTATTATTATTACTTTATTCAATGGGCCATTAATTTAAATAGTTGGCGCGTTCGGTCTTCTCGCCTGTGCCTGTGTCTGAGTCCGAGTCTGATTCTCTGGGCATCCGATGGCGGCGATGTTCGCGTACTCGTCAGCATGTCCACATATATGTTTGTTTGAAGTATTTTTAAGTTATTCGTTCAATTGGCTGTCACTTAAGGCAACTTTAAATTCATCCGTCGGCCAAACTCAGCTGTTAACGAGTGAATTCCGATCTCCATATAAATATATGTATATGCTTCAATATGGCGCTTTTTAAACATTAAACCAATTTTGACATTGACTAATGACTGGCTGATAACAAATTCATCTCCCTTTGTGCGTGCTTACTTGAAAGAAATTCCAATATTATCTTTCAAGGTGATAATATATTCCTCAGTCAACAAAAGAAAAAAAATTTTGATATAATAGTTTTACATTTCTTCACTACCTGTGATAGTAATAATAATTCTTGGTATACCTTGTATATTACTGTTGGACTTACAAATTTAAGCTTACTGCTTATAAATATGATAAATATATTTTCCGGGAAGAACTGTTTTTATTTAAACAATGACCCGATTTATTATTCGGTTGTAAACTGAGTTTAACATACTGTGATGAAATTCATTTTCATGAGATAGACGAAAAAAAAGTGGAAAGATCACATATGCAACATATTCATTATCTCTGTTTATTAATCATGTTTTGTTTCAAGATGATGACTTGCTAAAAAAATTATATAAGACAACAAACTGATAAAAACGAATATTTTATCTTCGAAATGAACACTTGTATATTTCCCATTATAATTATAATTAGCAACCCATGCGAATGGTATTCCTTATGTTTACAAATCGACTATCTCTGTCTTATCAAAATAAGTTGGATATTTCAAGATGACCGTGTTAATTTTCTCTTTTTTGATACGTAAAGCTTTGCGATGCCTATTTTGTTCAAGGGTCGCCGGAAGGGACTGGAACAAACAGATCTTTATAAGCCTCTTAAGACGCACAAGTCAGGTGAGTGAGAGCAATAGGTCATTCTATTTTTATACCGACTAATATGTATCATCTGTTATCTTTTAGACACCCTCGGCGATCGTCTGTGCTCAGCCTGGGATGACGAACTGGCCAAGCGATCTGCCCGAAATCTGCAGCCTCGTTTGTTTCGCGTCGTCATGCGGGTATTTGGCTGGAATCTGTTTTTCAGTGGCCTTTTGCTCTTTGTCCAGGAGATGCTGGGAAGGTAAGGATTCTTCTATATGTTTTTAAGCTCAATCAGCACACGATTCTAAGATTTGAAGCCTTTTAGGGTTACACAGCCCATTTGCCTGTTTGGCATTATGACCTACTTTGCCAGCAATGATACGGATTTAACCAAGGCGCAGCTTTATGCAGGCGGCCTAATAGCGGGATCGGTGTTCTCAGTTGCGTTTGGGCATCCGTACATGCTGAGTCTGTTGCATCTGGGCATGAAAATGCGCATTGCGCTCTGCAGTTTAATCTATCGCAAGGCTCTGCGCCTGAGCCGGACAGCTCTGGAAGAGACAACCATCGGGCAGGTGGTGAATCTACTGTCCAACGATGTGGGACGCTTCGATACGGTGCTGGTCAATGTGCATTACTTGTGGGTAGCTCCCCTAGAGTTGATCATCGTCACGTATTTCATGTACGAACAGGTGAGAAGTCCCTCAGGGTAATCAATTTTATATTTTATTTGGTCTTTTACAGATCGGAGTTTCGGCACTGTTTGGCGTCGCTGTGATGCTACTCTTCCTACCAATGCAAGCCTATCTAGGCAAGAAGACATCAGTGCTGCGTTTGCGTACGGCCCTTCGCACAGACGAACGTGTCCGTATGATGAATGAGATCATCTCCGGTGTTCAAGTCATCAAGATGTATGCCTGGGAGAAGCCCTTTGGCAAGCTTGTGGAGCTCACGCGTCTTAAGGAAATGGTCTGCATCAAGCAGGTCAACTATATACGTGGCATTCTCATCTCGTTCAGCATCTTCCTCTCCCGCGTCTTCACATTCGCCAGTCTGGTGGGCTATGTGCTGCTCGGCAATCTTTTGACTGCTGAAAAGGCCTTCTACATCACCGCCTACTATAACATTCTGAAGCGCACAATCACCATGTTCTTGCCACAAGGCATCGGGCAGTTCGCGGAGCTCCTTGTGTCCATTAGACGTCTACAGACCTTTATGCATCGCGAGGAGACTCTCGTCAAGGACAGATCAATTGGTGGCACGGCCTCTGCATCCCTCGATCAGGAGAAAAATGGTGCTTCAGCAAAAAACGGGAATGGAGATGATGAAAAGGTCGACAGCCATTTCGAGACTATAATTGAATTCAGCGGTTTCAATGCCAAGTGGGATGCCAAAGCAACTGAGAACACTCTAGACAACATCAATCTTAAACTAGGTCGTCATAAACTGGTGGCTGTGATTGGGCCTGTCGGCTCAGGCAAGTCTAGTCTGATACAATCCATTCTTGGCGAACTCCCCGCTGGCAAGGGAAGCATCAAAGTCAATGGCAAATATTCCTATGCATCTCAGGAGCCGTGGCTCTTCACAGGAACTGTTCGCGAAAATATCCTCTTTGGAATGACTCTGGACAAGCATCGCTATCGGACAGTGGTGAAAAAGTGTGCTTTGGAGCGTGACTTTGAGCTACTTTCACATGGTGATAAGACGATCGTTGGCGAACGAGGAGCTTCACTCTCTGGTGGGCAGAAGGCACGCATCAGTCTGGCGAGAGCCGTGTATCGTCGGGCGGATATTTACCTCTTAGATGATCCACTTAGCGCAGTAGATACTCATGTGGGGCGGCACTTGTTCGATCAGTGCATGAGAGGGTATCTGAGAAGCGAGTTAGTCATCCTGGTCACACATCAGCTGCAGTTCCTGGAGCAAGCCGATCTCATTGTCATTATGGAAAAGGGTAAAATCAGTGCAATGGGAACATATGCCACGATGCAACGCAGTGGTTTGGACTTTGCAAAGCTGCTGAATGATCCCAATAAGGCTGACGAAGAGTCGAATGATCGAGATAGTGAAGCTGGCGATATTTGGGATCGTCTGAGCGTCGCCTCACGGAGCAGTATGCCGAGTCGGCAACACTCGCGCAAAGACAGTTTTAGCTCTTTAGGTACCCTGACGGATTCGATTGCTAATGACGTATGTATGGCTGTGGAAGAGACCCGTCTCACAGGCAACATTGGTTTGGGTCTCTACAAGGAATACTTAACTGCAGGCAGTGGTTGGTTCATGCTATGTTTAATGGTCTTCCTTTTCTTGGGAACACAAATTTTGTGTTCAGCAGCTGACATGTTTCTCGCCTACTGGTAAGTCATATATTTGATCGATCAAATAAATAAATTGAATAATACGTTTTAATATAATATTATAGGGTTGACAAGAACAAAAACGCTGCAGACAGGGACTCAGATCCAGTCGATATATATTACTTCACTGCCCTTAATATAGCCGTCATTTTCTTTACGTTAGTTAGGACTATGCTATTCTATAAGTTGGCCATGCGTAGCTCGACAACGCTTCACAATGCCATGTTCCGTGGCATTACAAGAGCGGCACTCTACTTTTTCAATACGAATCCCTCGGGTCGGATATTGAATCGGTTCTCAAAGGACCTCGGTCAGATTGATGAACTTCTGCCAACCGTTATGATGGATGTGGTTCAGATCTTTTTAACATTGACAGGTATCATTGTTGTCATCTGCATCACCAATCCTTATTATCTGATTCTGACTCTGGTTCTGGGGATAATCTTCTATTATATAAGGGAGTTTTATCTGAAGACATCAAGAGATATAAAACGTCTGGAGGCAGTTGCCAGATCCCCGATATATTCTCATCTCAGTGCTTCTCTAAATGGACTACCTACAATTAGAGCACTGGGCGCCCAGAAGACTTTGATTACCGAGTTTGATAATCTGCAGGATCTGCACAGCTCTGGTTACTACACACATCTTTCTACCAATCGTGCCTTCGGCTATTACCTTGACTGCTTCTGCACATTGTATATTGTGATAATTATACTGAACTACTTCATAAATCCTCCCGAAAACCCGGGCGAGGTAGGATTAGCTATTACCCAAGCTATGGGCATGGCAGGCATGGTTCAATGGGGCATGCGGCAATCGGCCGAATTGGAGAACACCATGACAGCAGTTGAACGTGTTGTGGAGTACGATGAGCTCGAGCCAGAGGGCGAATATGAATCACTGCCCAACAAGAAGCCACCCACCACATGGCCTGAACAAGGAAAGATAGTTGCCGATGATCTAAGTCTACGCTATTTCCCCGATCCACAATCGAAGTATGTGCTCAAGTCGCTCAACTTCGAGATCAAACCCATGGAAAAGGTTGGTATTGTTGGTCGTACGGGTGCTGGGAAATCATCGCTTATCAACGCCCTCTTCCGCTTGTCCTACAACGATGGCTCTATCATCATCGACAGCCGAGATACCAACGAACTAGGATTACACGATCTGCGAAGCAAGATCTCCATAATACCACAGGAACCGGTATTGTTTTCGGGAAGCATGCGCTACAATCTCGATCCTTTCGAGGAATACAGCGATGCGAAGCTGTGGGATGCTTTGGAGGAGGTCAAGTTGAAGCCCGTCATCAGCGATCTTCCAAATGGACTCCAGAGTAAAATCTCCGAGGGAGGCACCAATTTTAGTGTGGGTCAGAGGCAGCTGGTGTGTTTGGCACGAGCTATTCTTCGAGAGAATCGTATTCTGGTCATGGATGAGGCCACAGCCAATGTGGATCCACAGACAGATGCCCTTATTCAGACGACGATTAGGAATAAGTTCAGGGAGTGCACAGTTCTGACAATAGCCCATCGCCTAAACACAATTATGGACTCGGACAAAGTGATAGTCATGGATGCTGGTCAACTAGTTGAGTTTGGATCACCATATGAACTCCTTACTCAGAGTGAGTCGAAGATCTTTCATGGTATGGTCATGGAGACGGGTCAAAATAGCTTTAATAGTCTGCTAAAGGTAGCAGAGATGGTAGGTGGTACTAAATACTTATCGCTTCAGTATATATATTAATCCCTATTATTGTCCAACAGACCCATTTGGAATCACAGAAGTCCAAGACTGCCTAGGACTAATGCAGAATCTGAGGGAATCTCAATAATTATACTAAAGCATAAGTGTCATAGAACATATACTTTTCTTATATCATCAAATATACAACATTGTCAAAATAAGAAATCTTATTCATCGAAATGCTACTTAATGTATTATGTTTTATAATTACGAAATTTCTCTTAAATAAATTACCAAGGATACAAAAGACATGATATATTTGTATTTGTTTCTGCTGTCTAAGTAACAAATCATTACATTTAACATTTTAAAAGAGAGCTATCACTTTTAAGAAGTCTTCTCACATTTTACTCTCTCTCGCTCTCGCACACTTTTTCTTCCAGGCCTTGTAGCAACTTGTTGCTGCTACTATGCCGATAAGCCAGTAACAATTCGAGCTGAAAGCTCAAATTTCAGTTGGCTCGTTCCGCTTCAGAGAGCAAAAGCTTTGTGGAACAGTTTGCATAAAAAGCGGTAGCTGCTCAGCTGAGAATTAGAATGAGTTGCGGTCTCGCACAGAAAGCTTGTTATCTATAGTGAAAATAATGTGGAGGTCCAATTATCTAAAATAATATGCTAGTCATAAATCAGACTAAGCCAAGTTGTATTATATATAATAGGCTAACAAAATTTTAATAAGCTGGTTAATTGTTTGATTTATTTAAATGGTGCACATTATTTAAAATTATTTAAAAAAATGGCAATAACAAGAGCCGATGAGCTACCAGAAAATCCGCGCGAGACCTCGAACCCACTTTCGGAGTTGATGTTCTGGTAAGTACTGCAATTGATTCACTATTGAATCAGTATTTTATTGTCTTTTCAATTTATTTCTCTTTGATCCAATTTATTAAATTGCTTATCTGTAGTATTTCTTAGTTGATTCTTAACCTACACTACATTTTTAGAAGCATAACTGCCAGGGCTTTATCTATGTCGCTTATCTATCAATAAATTGCAGTTCGCTTAGCTTTTAACAGTGGGCATCATCGGCTAGCTTGCTTTTCTAAGGGTAGGGTAACCAACCCTGCATATAGACAGTACAGACTCCAAAACAAAACTCAACCAACACAACATTGCATAAGGACCTACATGCACACACATAAAATAAACAAAACAGTTGGCAGGCCTGATGCTTATGGCCGGAACGCAACCACCCTTCCTGCAATGGGCCTGTAATAATTTTATTGGCCCATTGCCCCTTAATTTGAGTTAACGATCAATCTACTCCATGCTCTCGGCTATTCTCCCCGCCATAGATTTTACTCACACATTGTGATCTTTCTTTAAACTTTATTTACAAGCATTTTTATAACATGAGTATATCATAACAGAACTCGTCGCTAGGTGGCGTGTAATTTTTCAAACGGCAATTCAATTTGAAATTTGAATTAGGATATTTCCCAAATTGTTTTTTCTTTTGACCCTAAATGCCTATCCCACCACTTAAAGCTATAGTATAAGTATTCGGAACGGAAACAAGAAGCCCGATTTTAATTTAAATATAATTATATAGGCGATAATTGGCTTGTAATAAAATGTTGTAAGTCGGAATTCAAAGAAAATATGTTTTTGGAAGTCGAATTATATATTTGACTATAGACTCAATGGTCACTACTATATATATATATATATATATATATAGCTCCGTTTTCCATAGATAAATGAAATTCGCTGTTTTCAGAATATGACGCATTTTAAATTTCAGCGTGTTAATACTTTTTCTTAGCTCAAACCTTTGTTTAATTTAATTTAATTTACAAATATTTAAATAGAAATAAAGACACTTCCGCGCGAAGTGACACCATAATTAAAAGTGCCAGAACCATGGCTGTCCTCAATCTTTGCTTTTCTTAACCGGTAAATACGCCACCTTGTGGAATGCAGTCACATTATATCGTTATTCCTGCCAACGTGTCTTTTTTCTACAACAATGTGGTCATTTATTTCCTATTTTTTGGTGGTGGTATGCGATAACTGCTTATCGATATGTATGGAAATGCATAAACAAAAATGTAATAATAAACTTGGACCCCTGTGTCCTGCTTAAATTTGCAATGTTTACAAATCAATCCGGTAAGATAATCCAAGCATAAGTAATGTACAAAGTTATATGTGTTTCAATTGATTCGGATGAATGAATGAACAATTACGAGCTTGCCTATAAAAGGCTTCAATTGTTATTAATTGTAATATCCAATTTGTATAAGTTTCCATTTTTTATGATTACAAAATCTTTATTTTATCTAATTTTCGTTCATTGGTACCACGAAGCTTTGTATTTCCTGTGCTCTTCAAAGGCCGTAAACAGACTTTACAACAATCAGATTTATATCGTCCCTTGAAGGAACATAGATCAGGTAAGTTCAGAAAATATACATTACTTGTGCAGTTAAGTAACAATCAATCTAAATTATATATAATAATATTCAGATACTCTTGGAGATCGCTTAAGCGCTGCCTGGGATGAAGAGGTAATTCAGAGATCAGCCCAAAAGAAACAGCCTCGATTAGGTCGTGTTATGGCTCGTATCTTTGGGTTCCATCTGTTTATTACTGGAGTGATATTAGGCTCTAAAGAATTTTTAACAAGGTAAGTCAATTGACGAGCTCTCTGTGATCATTTAATTTAAATACTCCTTATTTAAGAGTAAGCCTGCCCATTTTTCTTTATGGACTTATGGCATACTTTTCGCGCGAGGATCCAGACCCAATAAAGGCGAAATTGTATGCGGCTGGCCTGATGATTGGTTCCGTGCTTTCAGTTATCACTCAACATCCTTGTGGGCTCAGCATAGTTCATCTGGGCATGAAAATGCGAGTTGCGGTGTGCAGCTTGGTCTATCGAAAAGCCCTGCGTTTGAGTCATGATGCTTTGGGAGACACATCAATAGGTCAGGTGGTAAATCTACTGTCCAACGATGTGGGACGTTTCGATTCAGTTTTGGTTAGTTTACATTATATATGGCTGGGTCCATTGCAGTTAGTGGTAATTACCTATTTAATGTTCGAAAAGGTAAGCAGATAGTGTGAATTTAATGTATGGGATTGGGATAATTGAATTGAATATCAATATTCTATTGTAGATTGGCGTCGCTTGCTTTTTTGGCGTTGCTCTTATGTTGCTTATCATGCCCCTACAATCTTATCTGGCAAAGAAGACATCCACGCTTAGGCTGCTCACTGCTCTGCGCACTGACGAACGCGTTCGATTGATGAATGAGATAATTTCTGGCATTCAGGTGATCAAGATGTATGCCTGGGAGAAGCCTTTTGGAAAACTTGTGGAGATAACACGCCTTAACGAGATGGTCTGCATTAAGAAAGTCAACTACATTCGTGGCATTCTCATTGCTCTTGGCATGTGTCTATCCCGCTCCTTTACCTTCGTTAGTCTTGTCGGATTTGTGCTATTAGGAAACATATTGACTGCTGGACAGGCCTTTTTCATCACGGCATACTTCAGTTTGCTGCAAAGAACGTTCACCAATTTCTTTCCGACTAGCATATCTCAAATTTTGGAACTTATGGTGACCATCAAGCGTCTGGAGACCTTTATGCATAGAGAGGAGATTTTAAGACTGGACAAATCTAATACAATGGTGGCACCTGTTCCTGACAGCAGAAAGGCTGATATGGAAAACGGCGCTCTTACCAGCAATGACATCGGAGATGTTACTAAAATCAGTTGCAATGAAGAGACGCTTGTTGAATTCAACGAATTCGATGCCAAGTGGGATGCCAAAGCAACTGAGAACACTCTAGACAATATAAATCTTAAACTAGGTCGTCATAAACTGGTGGCTGTGATTGGACCTGTCGGCTCAGGCAAGTCTAGTCTGATACAATCCATTCTTGGCGAACTCCCCGCTGGCAAGGGAAGCATCAAAGTCAATGGCAAATATTCCTATGCATCTCAGGAGCCGTGGCTCTTCACAGGAACTGTTCGTGAAAATATCCTCTTTGGAATGACTCTGGACAAGCATCGCTATCGGACAGTGGTGAAGAGGTGTGCTTTGGAGCGTGACTTTGAGCTACTTCCACATGGTGATAAGACGATTGTTGGCGAACGAGGAGCTTCACTCTCTGGTGGGCAGAAGGCACGCATCAGTCTGGCGAGAGCCGTGTACCGTCGGGCGGATATTTACCTCTTAGATGATCCACTTAGCGCAGTGGATACTCATGTGGGGTGGCACTTGTTCGATCAGTGCATGAGAGGGTATCTGAGAAGTGAGTTAGTCATCCTGGTCACACATCAGCTGCAGTTCCTGGAGCACGCCGATCTCATTGTCATTATGGATAAGGGTAAAATTAGTGCAATGGGAACATATGCCAAGATGCAGCAAAGTGGCTTGAACTTTGCAAACCTGCTTACACGTCCCAACAAGAGTGATGAGGTGCTAAATGAAAATATCAATGATGCTGGTGACAGTTTGGATAACACGAAGACACATAAGATTTTACGCCAGACGTCACAAACAGAAAGCATAAATTCAATGAGCTCCCTGACCGAATCCATTTCTCAAGATGAACCCCTGAAAGTGCAAGAAACTCGAACCGAGGGCAAGATCGGTCTAGGAATCTATAAGGAATATTTTGCGGCAGGCAGCAGTTGGCTTTTAATAAGTTTTCTGTTGTTCCTTTATGTGGGCACCCAAATTGTGGGTTCCGTGACTGATGTTTTCCTTGCTTACTGGTAGTTGCCTTTCTTGTATTTATTTATTTATTATTTTTGTCAATTAGAATAATCATTTTTCTCTTAAGGGTTCACAAAAATCAAAACGCAGATGACTCGGATCGCGTCGATATCTATTACTTCACTACCCTTAATATATCTGCCATCTTGCTTACATTGGGACGGACTATGCTATTCTATAATCTGGCCGTGCGTAGCTCGACTGAGCTTCATAATTCCATGTTCCGTGGTATTATAAGAGCGGCAATGTACTTCTTCTACACGAATCCCTCGGGTCGGATATTGAATCGGTTCTCAAAGGATCTCGGTCAGATAGATGAAATCCTACCAACCATAATGCTGGACGTGATACAGGTTTTCCTCAGATTGAGTGGAATCATTGCTGTCATCTGCTTTATAAACCCTTATTATATAATTCTAACTCTCGTGCTTGGAATAATTTTTTATTATATAAGAGAGTTTTATCTGAAGACATCAAGAGATATAAAACGGCTGGAGGCAGTTGCCAGATCTCCCATCTATTCCCATCTTAGCGCCTCTCTTAACGGACTCACCACTATAAGAGCACTGAACGCACAAAAAATATTGATTTCCGAGTTCGACAATCTGCAGGATCTGCACAGCTCTGGTTACTTCACATTTATCTCTACTAGTCGTGCTTTTGGCTATTACTTGGACTTCTTCTGCACATTGTACATTGTAGTGATTATAATCAATTACTTCATCAATCCGACTGAAAATTCTGGTGAGGTTGGGTTAGCTATAACCCAGGCTATTGGTATGACTGGTATGGTTCAAAGAGGAATGCGCCAGTCGGCGGAGATGGAGATCACCATGACAGCAGTTGAACGTGTTGTGGAGTACGATGAGCTCGAGCCAGAGGGCAAATATGAATCCTTGCCCAACAAGAAGCCACCCACCACATGGCCTGAACAAGGAAAGATAGTTGCCGATGATCTAAGTCTACGCTATTTCCCCGATCCACAATCGAAGTATGTGCTCAAGTCGCTCAACTTCGAGATCAAACCCATGGAAAAGGTTGGCATTGTTGGTCGTACGGGTGCTGGGAAATCATCGCTTATCAACGCCCTCTTCCGCCTGTCGTACAACGATGGCTCTATCATCATCGATAGCCGCGACACCAACGAACTAGGATTACACGATCTGCGAAGCAAGATCTCCATAATACCACAGGAACCGGTACTGTTTTCGGGAAGCATGCGCTACAATCTCGATCCTTTTGAGGAATACAGCGATGCGAAGCTGTGGGATGCTTTGGAGGAGGTCAAGTTAAAGCCCGTCATCAGCGATCTTCCAAATGGACTCCAGAGTAAAATTTCCGAGGGTGGCACCAATTTTAGTGTGGGTCAGAGGCAGCTGGTGTGCTTGGCACGAGCCATTCTTCGAGAGAATCGTATTCTGGTCATGGATGAGGCCACAGCCAATGTGGATCCACAGACAGATGCCCTTATTCAGACGACGATTAGGAATAAGTTCAGGGAGTGCACAGTTCTGACAATAGCCCATCGCCTAAAAACAATTATGGACTCGGACAAAGTGATAGTAATGGATGCTGGTCAACTAGTTGAGTTTGGATCACCATATGAACTCCTTACTCAGAGTGAGTCGAAGATCTTCCATGGTATGGTTATGGAGACGGGCCAAAGTAGCTTTAATAGTCTACTGAGGGTAGCAGAGAAGGTATGTAATGCGTACTGTTGACTTCAGTATATATATTAATCCCTATTATTGTCCCACAGACCCATTTGGAATCACAGAAGTCCAAGACTGCATAGGACTAATGCAGAATCTGAGGGAATTATGATTTTCTCGACAATATCGCAAAAGAACAAGTCTCTAGAACATATAATTTTTTTTTATATCAAAAAATATACACCATTGTGAAAAAAGAAATCATATTTATCGAAATGCTAGTTCATGTAATAGGTTTTATTGTTACGAATATACTCTAAAATAAATTACCAAGGCTAGTAAAGATATGGTTCCATTTATATTTGTTTCAGCAGTCTAAGTAACAAATCTGTCACATTTCTAAAGACGGCTATCTCATTACACACATCGAGATGCCCTTTTTCTCTCTCCCTCGCTCTCTCTGTCTTCAGCGCTCTTACTCTCTTTTCTCGCCTTGTAGCAACCTGTTGCTCCTACTATGAACACTTCGATAAGCCAGTAACAATTTGATCTGAAAGCTGGTTCCTCTTGAGAGAGCAAAAGCTTTGTGGAACAGTTTGCATAAAAAGCGGGAACTGCTCAGCTGAGAATAAGAATGAGTTGCGGTCCCGAACAGAAAGAATCTGATTTGTGGTGAAAATAATATTGAAGCCCAAACATATATTCGTATAAGTTGTGGAATATGTTGGTCGTATCTCTGGCACTGTGGAAATTAACCAAAATTATGTGCTAGTCATAAATAAAACTTAACCAAGCGTTATTAAATGTTATGGCTTACAACATTTTAATTAACTGCTTAATTGTTTGATCTATTTCAATGGTGCACATTGCGTAGAAAATAAATAAGTAATTAATATATATATAAAAAAAAAATGTCATTAACAAGAGCTGATGAGCTACCAGAAAATTCCCGCGAAAGCTCGAACCCACTTTCGGAATTGATGTTCTGGTGAGTACTACAATTGATTCATTATTAAATAACTATTTTATTTTTTTCAATTTTATTCTCTCTGGACTAATACAATTGCTTATCTATAGTAGTTTTAGTAGATTCCTAACCTACACTAAATTTTTAAAAGCACAACAAAGCCAGCGGTTTCGAATCGCTTATCTATCAATTCAGATATGGAATAGAAAACTTTCACCCCTATGTCATGTTTAAATTCGCGACCGATATACGGGATTGATAATTAATGATAAGCAATGTACACAATTATCTGTGTTTCAATTGATTCGAATAAATAAATACACAATGGGCTATGAATGTTACTAACGTGTAGTAATCATTGTGTATGAGTTTTTTATGATTACAAAATCTCTATTTTATTTTATTTTCGTTACTTGATACCATGAAGCTTTGTATTTCCTGTGCTCTTCAAAGGCCGTAAAAAGACTTTACAACAACCAGATTTATATCGTCCCTTAAAGGAACATAGATCTGGTAAGTTCAGCAAAGATCCATTCCTTGTGCAGTTAAGTAACAATCAATTTAAATTATATATAATAATATTCAGATACTCTTGGAGACCGCTTAAGCGCAGCCTGGGATGAAGAGGTAATTCAGAGATCAGCCCAAAAGAAACAGCCTCGATTAGGTCGTGTTATGGCCCGTATCTTTGGGTTCCATCTGTTTATTACTGGAGTGATATTAGGCTCTAAAGAATTTTTAACAATGTATGTAAATTGACAAAGTGTGTCTGATCATTTTATTTAAATTCTTCTTATTTAAGAGTATCCCAGCCCATTTTTCTCTATGGACTTATGGCATACTTTTCGCGCGAGGATCCAGACCCAATGAAGGCGAAATTGTATGCGGTTGCTTTAATAGTTGGTTCAGTACTGTCAGTTGTCATTCAACATCCCTGTATGTTCGGTATAATGCATCTAGGCATGAAAATGCGAGTTGCGGTGTGCAGCTTGGTCTATCGAAAGGCTCTGCGTTTGAGCCATAACGCTTTGGGAGACACATCAATAGGTCAGGTGGTAAATCTACTGTCCAACGATGTGGGACGCTTCGATTTAGGTTTGACTAATATACATTATATATGGCTGGGTCCATTGGAATTGGTGGTAATTACCTATTTAATGTTTGAAAAGGTAAGCAGATAGTGTGAATTTAATGTATGGGAGACTTATAATTGAATTTAATATCAATATTCTATTGTAGATTGGCATCGCTTGCTTTTTTGGCGTTGCTCTTATGTTGCTTATCATGCCCCTACAATCTTATCTGGCAAAGAAGACTTCCACGCTTAGGCTGCTCACTGCTCTGCGCACTGACGAACGCGTTCGATTGATGAATGAGATAATTTCTGGCATTCAGGTGATCAAGATGTATGCCTGGGAGAAGCCTTTTGGAAAACTTGTGGAGATAACACGCCTTAACGAGATGGTCTGCATTAAGAAAGTCAACTACATTCGTGGCATTCTCATTGCCCTTGGCATGTGTCTATCTCGCTCCTTTACCTTCGTTAGTCTTGTCGGATTTGTGCTATTAGGAAACATATTGACTGCTGGACAGGCCTTTTTCATCACGGCATACTTCAGTTTGCTGCAACGAACGTTCACCAATTTCTTTCCCATTAGCATATCCCAAATTTTGGAACTTATGGTGACCATCAAGCGTTTGGAGACCTTTATGCATAGAGAGGAGATTTTGAGACCGGACAAAACTAATACAATGGTGGCACCTGTTCTCAACAGCGGAAAGGCTGATATGGAAAACGGCGCTCTTACCAGCAATGACATCGGAGATGTTACTAAAACCAGTTGCAATGAAGAGACGCTTGTTGAATTCAACGAATTCAATGCCAAGTGGGATGCCAAAGCAACTGAGAACTCTCTAGACAACATCAATCTTAAACTAGGTCGTCATAAACTGGTGGCTGTGATTGGACCTGTCGGCTCAGGCAAGTCTAGTCTGATACAATCCATTCTTGGCGAACTCCCCGCTGGCAAGGGAAGCATCAAAGTCAATGGCAAATATTCCTATGCATCTCAGGAGCCGTGGCTCTTCACAGGAACTGTTCGTGAAAATATCCTCTTTGGAATGACTCTGGACAAGCATCGCTATCGGACAGTGGTGAAGAGGTGTGCTTTGGAGCGTGACTTTGAGCTACTTCCACATGGTGATAAGACGATTGTTGGCGAACGAGGAGCTTCACTCTCTGGTGGGCAGAAGGCACGCATCAGTCTGGCGAGAGCCGTGTACCGTCGGGCGGATATTTACCTCTTAGATGATCCACTTAGCGCAGTGGATACTCATGTGGGGCGGCACTTATTCGATCAGTGCATGAGAGGGTATCTGAGAAGTGAGTTAGTCATCCTGGTCACACATCAGCTGCAGTTCCTGGAGCACGCCGATCTCATTGTCATTATGGAAAAGGGTAAAATCAGTGCAATGGGGACATATGCCAAGATGCAGCAAAGTGGCTTGAACTTTGCAAACCTGCTTACACGTCCCAACAAGAGTGATGAGGTGCTAAATGAAAATATCAATGATGCTGGTGACAGTTTGGATAACACGAAGACACATAAGATTTTACGCCAGACGTCACAAACAGAAAGCATAAATTCAATGAGCTCCCTGACCGAATCCATTTCTCAAGATGAACCCCTGAAAGTGCAAGAAACTCGAACCGAGGGCAAGATCGGTCTAGGAATCTATAAGGAATATTTTGCGGCAGGCAGCAGTTGGCTTTTAATAAGTTTTCTGTTGTTCCTTTATGTGGGCACCCAAATTGTGGGTTCCGTGACTGATGTTTTCCTTGCTTACTGGTAGTTGCCTTTCTTGTATTTATTTATTTATTATTTTTGTCAATTAGAATAATCATTTTTCTCTTAAGGGTTCACAAAAATCAAAACGCAGATGACTCGGATCGCGTCGATATCTATTACTTCACTACCCTTAATATATCTGCCATCTTGCTTACATTGGGACGGACTATGCTATTCTATAATCTGGCCGTGCGTAGCTCGACTGAGCTTCATAATTCCATGTTCCGTGGTATTATAAGAGCGGCAATGTACTTCTTCAACACGAATCCCTCGGGTCGGATATTGAATCGATTCTCAAAGGATCTCGGTCAGATAGATGAAATCCTACCAACAATAATGCTGGACGTGATACAGGTTTTCCTTACATTGAGTGGAATCATTGCTGTCATCTGCTTTATAAACCCTTATTATATAATTCTAACTTCCGTGCTTGGAATAATTTTTTATTATATAAGAGAGTTTTATCTGAAGACATCAAGAGATATAAAACGGCTGGAGGCAGTTGCCAGATCTCCCATCTATTCCCACCTTAGCGCCTCTCTTAATGGACTCACAACTATAAGAGCACTGAACGCACAGAAAATATTGATTTCCGAGTTCGACAATCTGCAGGATCTGCACAGCTCTGGTTACTTCACATTTATCTCTACTAGTCGTGCTTTTGGCTATTACTTGGACTTCTTCTGCACATTGTACATTGTAGTGATTATAATCAATTACTTCATCAATCCGACTGAAAATTCTGGTGAGGTTGGGTTAGCTATAACCCAGGCTATTGGTATGACTGGTATGGTTCAATGGGGCATGCGGCAATCGGCCGAACTGGAGAACACAATGACAGCAGTTGAACGTGTTGTGGAGTACGATGAGCTCGAGCCAGAGGGCGAGTATGAATCCTTGCCCAACAAGAAGCCACCCACCACATGGCCTGAACAAGGAAAGATAGTTGCCGATGATCTAAGTCTACGCTATTTCCCCGATCCACAATCGAAGTATGTGCTCAAGTCGCTCAACTTTGAGATCAAGCCCATGGAAAAGGTTGGTATTGTTGGTCGTACGGGTGCTGGGAAATCATCGCTTATCAACGCCCTCTACCGCCTGTCCTACAACGATGGCTCCTTCATAATCGACAGCCGAGACACCAACGAACTAGGATTACACGATCTGCGAAGCAAGATCTCCATAATACCACAGGAACCGGTACTGTTTTCGGGCAGCATGCGCTACAATCTCGATCCTTTCGAGGAATACAGTGATGCGAAGCTGTGGGATGCTTTGGAGGAGGTCAAGTTGAAGCCCGTCATCAGCGATCTTCCAAATGGACTCCAGAGTAAAATCTCCGAGGGTGGCACCAACCTTAGTGTGGGTCAGAGGCAGCTTGTGTGTTTGGCACGAGCTATTCTTCGAGAGAATCGTATTCTGGTCATGGATGAGGCCACAGCCAATGTGGATCCACAGACAGATGCCCTTATTCAGACAACGATTAGGAATAAGTTCAGGGAGTGCACAGTTCTGACAATAGCCCATCGCCTAAACACAATTATGGACTCGGACAAAGTGATAGTCATGGATGCTGGTCAACTAGTTGAGTTTGGATCACCATACGAACTCTTTACTCAGAGTGAGTCGAAGATCTTCCATGGTATGGTCATGGAGATGGGTCAAAGTAGCTTTGATAGTCTGCTGAGGGTAGCTGAGAAGGTATGTAATTTGAACTGTTGACTTCAGTATATATATTAATCCCTATTATTGTCCGACAGACCCATTTGGAATCACAGAAATCCAAGACTGCCTAGGACTGATGCAGATTCTGGGGGAATTATGGTTTTTTCAATAATAACGCAAAAGAACAAGTCCCATAGACGGACATGATATAAATACAAAACCATTAATAACATTGCCAAAAAGACAATTAATTAAAAATTCATTGTTGTTTTTTTTTTAATACTTTCATTTATTGATATTTGAAATCTATAAGGTAAATTGTTATCATTTGCTTCAATTTGCTGCTTGTTGTTGTAATTGTTGTTTATTTTCTTTTGTGGGTTCTCTTTAATAGAGCTCTACAAGGATTGCAATAGTTTTCGATTACATTTCAATTAAATAATAAATTTAAAAAAAAAATCAATTTTATGCTATAAGGGATTATCCATATAGATTCACATAATGCTCAGAGCATCATAATCATCATTATCATTATCAATATGATCGATATTGACATCGTCGTCATACACACAAAGTGCCAAAGTGGAGGGTATTAGCAAAAGGAATAGCAATTTGAAAACAAATAAGAACAATCGATTGTAAGTATCCGCCTAAAACTAAAACTAAATAATGAATAATGAACTGACCCAGACGCTCGAGTGTATCAGAGTGTTACTTTTTAGAGTGCCAAATGGCAGTTATGAGGTGTTTAGACTAATCACTATGCATATATGTAAGTATGATCCGTTTAAAGGGGTTTCGGAAGTGTGGGTGAGTGGATGTATAACTTAAATGATCACCCATTGAAATGAGTTTAATTTGAAGTATACAAACTTAATGTACATAGGGTCATCGCATAGATCAACACATCGAGTTACACATAGTATAATTGTTTAGATAGGTTTGGATTGGTCACTGGACAGAGGCATTAGTTTTATGCATAAGAATACACATACATAGTTAAGTTATTAATGTTTATCTTGTTCAAGCACAAAACTACATTAAAAGCGCTTTTTTCTGCATTGCATCATAGATCCGATCTTAAAGTTTTATATTTTTAATTTGCTTGCTAGCAACTAACATTTAATTTTAATTATAATTTTAGTTTTATATTCTTTTTTTTTAAGTACGCGGTAAATTTCACAACTTGTTGCCAATAAACTTATTAACCAATTTAAGTTGTGCGAATAATCATCATATTACATTTTAGATTCTCTAACGCTTGGTTGTTAAACTATGCAGCTATCGAATTAAATTAGCTGATTATATTGCTGTTTAGTAAATCATTTTTTAAAATCAAGGCAAGTTTAATTGATTACTGCTCTATGGTGTTTGACAATCAAACTTTCATGATTCGCATTTTCGAGTTTTTCTATTTAATATTATGTCATACACACACATACATTATTATTTTTTTAATTGTTTCTGTTTTTCTATTTTAATAATTTGCTAATAGCATAGGTTTCTGGCGACATTTATGAATTTGCTTTGCAGCCTTTAGCACATTTACAAATAAAAGTAATTTACGCATTTTTTCGACGTGTTTTTTTTTTTGTAATATTTTTTTTTATTATTATTATTAATAACTTTTTTTCTGCTGCTATTTGAATTATAACATTGAATTTCTGATGTTATTATTATTATTGTTAGCTTATGAGAGGCTTGAGGAGATATATATAAATATCTATTGATGTCACCTGAAGTGATTGCTGCTTTTTCTTTTTTTTTTTTTGTTACCTGCTTCAGTGGGTTGTTGTTTTTTTTTGTTAATGTTGATGTTTGTTATCGCATCAACGCATTAAAACAATTTGACGAAAATATAAACTGTCCGGATTTGCGGTATGTATGTCTGGCTGGTTTTCTATGTGAGTGAGTGCGTGAGTCAGTGAGTATGTCTGTCTTTTCTATCTGTTGTGTTTCACGTTTGTCTGTCGGTCTGGCTGTCGGTGTGTGTATGTTTGAGGGACTGTTACAATTTCATAGCAATATAGCTATTATAAATATATCTGATATTATTTAATTTAAATTTGTTTATATTATTGCGTGTTGTTGTTGT
Organism: Drosophila longiperda; assembly: GCA_035042125.1. Classification (NCBI taxonomy): domain Eukaryota; kingdom Metazoa; phylum Arthropoda; class Insecta; order Diptera; family Drosophilidae; genus Drosophila; species Drosophila longiperda. The sequence continues at coordinate 3,552,759 of JAWNLV010000003.1, forward strand.
TATTGAAGCCTGTTGCTGCAAGTCCCTGCAGCTGGTGCTTCTGCTGTTGGTGCTGCTTGTGCCGTCGTGTCTGCTGCTCCTGCTGTTATAATTGTTGCTGGTGGTAATGTGGGCGCATGGCTAATCGATGAAACTTTGCTCCACACAGGCTTTAACACGTTTCTCGTACTCGCGACGATTCTCTTTATACAGCTGAGCGGCGGTAGAATTTGCCGGTGAGTTGGGATTAGGATCGCTTAGCAGTGACTAGACAATCAATTAAATAATATTATTTTAAACATTTCTAATTTGAATTCGATTTTGTGGTATCCACTCACCTGTATAGATGTTAATATAGCTGACACATCATACGTGGGGCTCCAGCGATTTTGCAATATATCCAAACATATGCCACCATCTGCATACACGTTAGGATGAAATACTTTCGAAACGAATCGAACTGTTGGCGGTTTATTTGGGTATTCTTCCGTAAATTCTATGGTTAACTTAAAGGTACCATCCTCAAACGGAGTATCATGTGGACCAAAAATCACAGCATTCCATATCATAATATTATTATCTGTTGGTGCACCCGAAACACCCGTTGGTGGATCCTCCTGAAGTCTGCAAAGGAGTTGAAAAACACAAAATTAATACGATTATACAATCATTGGTTTTGATTATTTAATTGAGATAATCAGAATGTTAAAAAAAAATTCCATTCCGTTTCAAATCGGATGGATAGCCATTAAAACTTGGTATGTAGCTTTTTGCCTTTGCAACAATCTAAAAAAATTAAATTCCTGTAGTTTTTGTTTAGTTTCGCGATTGTTTTGGTGAAACAAAGAAAAATAGCAGAAGAAACAAAGCAACAAAGCAACAAAACGCTGCAAATCGAAATTAAAAACAAGGTGCACATCAATCATTTTTGCATTTCTCTGATGAATCATTTTAGGTCTATGTCTACATATACATATATATGTATATATATATATAGAATGTGTAAACATTTATACATAAGTGTGGTGACTTGTTTTTTATTTCTCTTGCCTTCTGGCGTTGATTTTATTGCTTTCGTTGTTGCGGCTACTGTTTACAATCATCAGCTGCTTTTGTGTGGCGAGTGTATTAAGTTATGCATGCCATGAAATCTTTGCACTGGAAAAAGCTGCTCATTTTTTTTAATACTTTTTGTTATTTATTTAGTTTTTTCTTAGTAGATATTCCATACATGATTATGGGTAAATTTCCCAAATAATTTTAGTTAAGTTATATTTTGCGAGTGATCACTGTATTTTAACGCAAGTGGCTGCAAAACGAAGAAATTTCTAAAGAAGCTGCACTTCTTAACCCAGATCAACTCTCAATTGACACGTTTTGAGACCCACTCTCTAAGTACTGGTTCCCAGGGGAATCGCAGATACAACTACATATGGGTCAAGCACACAAACACTCACACACACAAAACGTACAAACGCATATATATGTACGTAAGTGCAACAGCTAAGAGTTAAAAGAAGCAGCAGCAGCAATAGAAGCCAGCCGCGCCCTTCAATCAACCAAATCAATATAAGTGACTGAGCCCAAAATGAAATCATCGATTAAACAGTAAAAGCAGCGACAACAAAATATGTGTAGACAAACTACAAAAAAGAATACAAAGCAAAGCAAATGCCAAAATTCCTGTCGATAAAACAATGATAAAAAACGGCTTCTGCACTAGGGGTTTTGCTGAGCTGTTGTGGTTTGGAGTCAATTAGTTTCGGCTGCCTTGGGTAGCCTTGACATTTACTTTACTCAAAAAACAGTAAATAGAGATGCACCCACCCTTCAAATGTGCCTTACCAATCAAAAAAAAAAAAAAATTTTCAAGTAATGACCTTAACAACAAAAATATAATATTAAATTTGCATACAACAAATAAAAATAAAGACACCAAAAACAAACACCAAATTGAATGAAATTCCAATAAGAGACGTTTGACGCTGCGCTGCTCTCCACCGTGCGCTGCTGCTGTTCAGCTGCTTTGCTGCAGAGCATGAGTCAACAAGGTTAAATGTGCGCTCTGTGAGTGATGAAATATGGTGAAACAGAGAAAATCAGGATGATGACTATTTTTTGTGTGTGTGCGTGGAGTAAAAGCGGCAGCGCAGAGAGCACAACAATTTGATTATTGTTCCTCTCGTGATTTATGCTCTGGTTGGCATTTGTTGCTGTTGCCGTTGATGTGTTTCTGCGACGCAATTGCACAAACGGGAAAAAGAATTGTTGTGCATTACGCTTTGCACTTTTTTTGTGCTCTGCTTTGCGCATATTTAGTTTGATGCTTTTTCTTTTTGTGCTATGCTTCAAAGTCAAGTCCCAAAGGCGCAAACAGCAAGTGCAGCACTCTTATTGTTGCTGTCATTGATATACTGTTGTTGTTGTAATACTATCACATATTAAAAAGAGCAGCGCAAAAATAAGCCAACGTTTGAACACACACACACACACAAACACAGCTCGTACGCAGGTCACACAATCACACAATCATAAGCACTTTTTGTATTTTGGCTGCGCAAACTTTTCCACGGGCTTATGTTCGTACATATATACAAGTACGTATACATGTGATCACATACATACATACATATGCTGCCCCGTTTCTCCATTGCACATACATCACGACTATTGTTAGTGTGTGTGTGTGTAGTTTTCTTACCTTTTAAAATCTCTCATAAGACGTCTGCGTGCGGGTGTTGACATGATCTACAATGTTACTACCACTTGTGCTTGAATGTTAACTAGAGCGTTAGGCAACACGATTTATTATAAACAGAAACAGTGAAATTTTGTAATTTAATTTTTAATTGAGGGCACTGAGCAGCGTAAGAAAATGTATCGATACTTCGCACATACCCATCGATATTATGCTCGATTTTGAGCAGACCTGCCTGCTTGTCGATATCGCGTTACGATAACACAAGGCTGTCCACTTAACATATATAGTCTGGCAGTTAACAGATTACTCCGCACTCAACAGTGCAGCTGCCTTAGTTCTTAGGCGTGGAGTAAAATTATATTTAAATTTAAATTATATATATTTTTTCTTATTCGATTATTTTATAGAAACACTTCACATAAAATGATATCGGAAACTGGTTAATCTTACAAAAGCAAAACCAGTAAACAGCTGTAAATCTTACAAAAGCAAAACCAGTAACAGAAAAGCAGTTGCTGTTAACAACAACCCAGCAAATGTTCAGTTTGAAGCTGCAGATATTTGTCCGTTAACATTTATACAAAGACGAAAGCAAATAAAATTCAACACAAAAAGACGCGCAAAAGAAATAGTCAATTTAAGATTGGTCAAATAACTAGACTTCACAGTAAAAGGAATTATGCTTGTTATATTACAAGAGTAAGTACCTTCTAGAGACATTTTCAAGATTGGTGTGAATAAAATAAAATAGAAAATTCGAGTTCCTTTAAATTTTATTTATGAAATATTTTAACACTAACATAATGAAATTAACTGTATCACAAGTAATAGCATACAAACTTAAGCACATATTTTAATTAAAGGGGAAACAATTCATTGTAGGTGAAATTCTCGACAATCTTGGTGGCAATGGCCAGGAACTTGACCTCCAGGGCACGAGCAATGGGCGCTATCACCTCGTTGGTGAACAGCTCAAAGTTCTCATTGATGGTATGGTTGATGACATCACCCAACACTTTGTCACCATTAAAGAGATTATCCAGACGCAGACGACCCTTGCCGGTGCGAATCTTCAAGGCGAACTCCTTTAGCTCAAAGTAATCAATGTCATTCACATTTTTCACATCATAAGTGAGGCGCACATAGGCCACAAAATTGGTAAAGTTGCCGACGAATGGTCCGTTGCCCTTGATGGGCAACGCCAAAATGTTGCCATTAATCTCATATTGACCCTCTCCTTGCAGCAATGGCAGAATCATCTCAAAGTCGAAGCGTTTATTCGGTATGGAAGCACGCATTTTGGTAATCTCAAAATTGGACGCACCGTAGACGGTCAATTTCTTGGCCTTGACCGTAATGCCTGTGGAGCTGGCTTCGAGTATATTGAGGTCACCGATGTATAGTGGCTCCAGAGAGGGCATATTGATTTCCTTGATGCCCTTGGCCATATAGGGGCGCAGATTGTGAATGCTTTGCTTGAGGCATTTGGAAAGCTCAGGATCGTTACGATGGCAGATTTGGATATAGTCGGCTATAGTGGATTGTGTAAAATAACATAAAATTAGGTAAATATTGTGTGATTGTTATTGCTTCTACTTACGCATATCGGTCGCATAGGTGATGCCAAAGAAGCAAATGAGAAGAGTAGCTGCAATTAATCTGGACTCCATTTTACGCTCAAATATGTATTGATTTTTCTGAAAATAGTAAGTTGGTAATATATCTATGAGTTCCGGCGCTTGCACTGAAGCAATTAAACTGTGCATAAAAACGAATATAATCTATAATACAAAAATAAATGTTTTGTGTTAAATCATCGTCGTAAATCGACGTTACGGCAACTTGTCGAGTTTGATAATACACTACAATTTAGCTTTAGACACAATTACCAATCCCAGCCCAGTTTTGAATTAGTTTTGAATCCATATAATTAGTCCGAGTAGCTAATTGTATACTTTATATACAAAGCTAATAAGTAGGAGGTTATTTAACAGCGCAATTCGTTTATGAGTCGTTGCTCTCTAACCTTATTTAATAGCAGCCGCATTTAATATTTCTTAATAATTAATAATTAGTGTCCATAAAAATACTTAGTTAGCGGGAGTTAAGATGGCTCACAGTGGCTTAGCTGGGGTCGCCAGACGTGTTGCACGTTGCGTATAACTAACGGCCTACTAACGGAAATAACGGCAAATAAGCCGTCTAGCACAGTGAAGCATTGCTTCGCAGACACTAACATCTCACACCTAGGCTTCACTAAAGTCCTGGAGATTTAAATATGTTTGATGTCGATGTCTATGTAAGCTATACCCGCAAAAATTCCAGCAGTGTCACTCAAAAGACCTTAAAGGTAATCTTCGCTTGTAGTGGTAAATATCCCAAATTGCTGTTGCTCAGGAAACACTTGCACAGATATTGGCTCTTTTTAAGAAAATACTAAGTTAATTGTCGGCAAGAATGCTATATCTGTAATGCCGTATAACGCCGCGATTGTCATTGAGGTTGGAGGTAATTGACTGAAAATTCGATCGCATCCTTGAGCCACATGCTGGCTGACCCAAAGGCCTCAGAGTCAAGGAGCTTATAACAAATAGTCAATCATACTCCCGATAGACGGTAATGTCAAGGCAAGCAGATTTAATTCAATTCTACAGGACTCTTTAAGAAGTCCTTTCGAGGCTAAGCTGCGACCGTTAATCCGCACAGTAATGTCAAGTTGGAACCACAGACGAGGATTACACTTGGGCGCTCACTTCGACACTTAATTCACCCGATCAGACTTCAAGTGATTAACGAAGTCTGAAGACAAATCAATAAATAAAAACTATTGCTTCGAAAACTTTACTTTTACTATTTAATTCGTTGATTTTTGTTTGTGCTCACCAAACAAAACAACAAATCTGAGTCCTTGATGTGTTTGGATTGTTTACAGTTTTTTTTTTAACTCCTCACTTAAATTTCTTTTAAGGATCTCTCGCTTTTCTTTTTTTTTTTATATATATTTGATGTAATTTGTTTGGGAACTTTAAATAACTTTTTACTAACGTTTTAAGTTGTGATTTGTAAACTGAGGACCGCTCAGTGTTCTCGACTTGAGGTATTTTGAAAGTGTTGTGTGTAGTTTTAGTAACCGTCGACAAGTCGTACTGAATGCTAAATTCTGGTGTCGTTCGGGTTTTATAGCAAAAATTAGCTTTGATTAACATGAGCGAAGCTGGCTAGCTTAGAACAAGCCACAGATGCAAGCGTAGAATCCCAAAACACGTTAGCAATTTCCCAGAGAGAGAGCCACGCTGAGTGCGAGTGCAAAAGTGAGCGACAGTTTGCTGGGGTTAACTGTGAAACGAATAATAATAATAAATTTAATGATCGGATTCCCAGTAATACATATGTATAAATCTAAATATATATTTGTATATGTGTAAGGTGAAGTGCCTGGAACTCAGGTCGCCCAAAAAAAGTGCAACCAGGCTTTCTATTAGGCAAACTGATTTAGCATTGGCGTGCTTTACACAATTAGATCGTAGATCTTCAATAAGGGGCTCTAAAGTTGTGTTGACAATCTGCTGAGTTTTTGTATAAAACTTGTGTTGCCTGACAACCGATTTCTTTATGTAATTTGTCAGTTTATCTGGAAGGCAGGCCAGCGACTTTATGACATGGCTCACTGCGACGACAAAATGAGCTTAAAATTGTTCAACCACACGCAACTGGACGAGCTATTGTAATTGGATTATACTCATCGTTAGCTCGTTGAAGGAGAGTTTTTTGTTTTTTTTTAAGTAATCGATATACCAGCCAAATATGATATATAGGCCCTTAAAACTTTTTGCATTAAAGTTCGTAGATTATATACTTTCTGCATTTTATTAAAATAGTCTGTTTTTTGCTCTCTCGTGTTTTAGATTATTCAACATTTGCCCCTAGTATTCATTCATTTATTCATATTAATAGGCCTTCAATTTGAATGTGGGCCCTGATATTACCGTGGATCTAATGATAATGTCAACGTAACTGGCAACTTGTAATTTATCTTATCTAATACTATAAAGTATTAACGATCGGATATTAAATTAGAGTGGCCGATGATTGTTTTGCCTCACCTATCTAATTGAGGAAGATATGCAAATGTGAATTGTGAATTTAACCTGTTGAGCCTGAATCAACCACATTCCACAGATCAAATAATGTCCATTTTCATTGTATTTTGTAAAATTATTTTTTATTATAATTTGTAAGTGACGTTTATGTGCAATAAATTAAATCTTATTATGTAGTACTCGTATAGCGCAACTAAGCGGAAGACTAATCAATTCAAGTTGATCCATTCGTCAAGGGGAATCTTGGCGAACAGACGATCCATAAAGTTGCGTATGACGATGGTCAGTTTTGTGCGTAGCGCTGGTTTCATCTCCTTCAGCAGCTCCTGCGAGTTGGAGTTGATGAACAGATTGAGAGCGGCCTCTGCAAGAGATCAAATTTAATTAGTTAAGCCCAAGTTGTTATTCCTGTTTGTACTTACGTATTACGGAATTGCCATTGGCAATGTTATCCACTCCCATCTGTATATCCTTGACATTGAAATCCATTTTAACCGCATCTGTGGTCAGATATGAGCGTCCATCGGCTCCTTCATTGGCCAATGCCTTGAAATAGATTTTGGCCTTGACGCCCTCTAAAATACACGATTTAACCATTATGTAAACAAGTCGATGAACTACGAACTATCCTTGAACTGGCAACTCACCGTACTCGCCCCAATAGTCACCGGCCCCGGAGGCCTTTACCAAGATCAGCACACCTGTGGATCGATATTGAGCCTTGACTCGGATTCGGGGTATCTCGCACGTCAGCTGGAACTGCAGCGAGTCCAAGTCGGAGCTGCAAGAGACGAAAACAATGGCATTGATAAAGATAGTTACGATGATGGTTTATCTAAGTGCTCAAGCGAAAAACTCAAAACTGCCATTTCATTCGATGTATTAAGGTATTTGCATTTTTTTTTTTTTTTTATTCAATGTCTCACACACGTATATTGTGTGGCAAACTCCACCTCGACCTTCGTTTCGGACACATGCAACATTTGAGACTCTCGACAAAACAAATCTGGTGCACTCGTTGCAAAAACTACAACTACAAAAACAATAACAATGACAATAACGACATCAAAACCAGTAGAGTTCCAAACGGATAACACATACAACAAAAAAAAAAAAATACGATAGACAAACCCAAATCGAATATATAAACAAATTCCATTGCAATTGAAACCGGCTACTGTTCGGCAAGAGGCTAGAAACCAAATGCTTGACATAGAGAATCGCTTTGACCCACTTTTTTTTTTTTTGTATTTTTTCGTTGGTTGTCGTCATCTTTGGCAGTCGACGCGATTGCCGTTTGCTCCGTGCTCCGTGCTCCGTGCTTAGATGTATGGAAAACGGTTCTAAAGGCAGCTTAGACGCTTTGAATATAATTGCCTCTTGGCTAACTGATTGCAGGCCATGTTTGTCGTTGCCGGAAAGTAGTCGGGTGTTTGCGACAAGTTGTTTTTTTTGATTGCATACGGCTTGATCAAGGACTTAAATGTTGCATAACTTTTGAGTGGAAGTCAGCACACATAGATAACCAAGAAGTTGTGTCATTAAAACTGTTAAAATAAATCAAATTTGACACTTAATTGAATTTAAGCGTCTCGATATCAAAGCATAAACTTGCAATAAGATTTTAGCGACGTCAGCAATAGCTAATTTAAGCATTATAACTAATTTTTATTTATTTATATTCAGCTGTGATTGCCCATTTCTAGTTAAACCAATTATTCCCAGCGGCACACACTTTCAATAAATTTCCTAACCTCCATTTATTTATAATTTATAGTTAATCAGATTTCCAGCCATTAACCGAAAATTCTGTATTAACTGTGGGGCAATTACGTACATAGAAAATCCCAGAAAATGCAAATGTTTAATGCTAATCACTTGCACAGTATTAAAAGAGAACAATGACAAAGATTCTGAATTGCACTTGTAACTAGAAAAGCCAACGAGCAATAAATAAATTTGAATAATTTGAAATTGAGCGCGTGTCGATACAAATTGACTAAACGCTTGACAAAGCGACTGACAAACTAACTATGAGACGACATTTATTACATAGAAAGGGTTAAATTAAAACCTCAGAAGCTGTATGCCCTAATAGAGGAAAAAGTGTTTCTTTATAATTGCAGTTTATCTTAATTATATAGTGATAAGATAATCATGCAACTATCTTGACTCTAGTTAAAGTTAATCAAACAGTTAAATTATAGCCTCTGCTCGATTGTGTGCGAGTAATCAGTTAACAGCAGGTTATTTAAGGTCAAGACAATTATTTAATGTGTCCACAGTTCAAACACTTGATTCCAATGTGTGTGTGTGTGTGTGTGTGTGTGTACACCTGCATGTTTTTTTTTTTTAAATACATACCGCACATTTGTGACTGTTATATTGCTAACGCCAAAGGCCTGAATATTGCGGAAAAGTGCGCGATATCCATCGGGCCCGCTGCCCAGCACAATGCCAATCTCATCAATGAGCACAGGCTCAATCTGAAAGATGAAGAGCAAGAAATGAGTTTAAGTTAGAGTGTATCATTGGAGGCCTGTCTAGGCATACCTCGTAAATATCCAATTCGGGTATGCCCTTTTGTAGATATTGCACCAATTTGTTGCCACTGTCGCGTAGACACTCGTTGATAACTGCCTCATCGCGAGGACATTGTTGCAGATAGTAAGCTGCAGGATGGGGGGGGGGGGGGGAGAGAGAAAGAGAAATAGCTATAATTAATTGCACTTCCCAGTTCATCGAATTTTCACAAACTGCAATCTTCACTGTTGTTGCTGAATCATTCGGTTCGCCACTTTTGTTAATTATCTTTGACTTAATAGGTTTTTTTTAGTTTTTGTTTTTTCTTTTCGTTTTTGTTTTTGTTTTCGTGTTTCTTTGATGTTTATAAACTTAAATTCAAACACTGCGCATTCGAGTGCAACGAAAATAATTGCATTGCAACTTGCGTTCAGTTCAAGTTCACATCGCATATGTATGTAAATATATATAGTATATGTATAAATATATATTTACAATCAAGTAGAGATTCACATATTGGCGGATATGATCAAACCCATCTGACAGACATGAGCATGTGTAGCTATCAACTCGTGGAAACTGATGTGACAACTTTATTGGTAGCAGGCTCATTAACGTAAAGTGCATTACAAGTTTAAACGGGGGAAACGAACTCAGCCAACTTTGTTAATCAGATTTCGCTCTTTGAATTATGCACTGATAATTCGATAAGCCAACTTTATAAGCCAACTTTAAAAGCCAACTTTATAAGCTTAAGCTGCTTTTTTAATAACAAAGCTGAAAGTCCCGCTGTGATCTTAAAGTATCATCTACACTCATTATGTAATAAATCTAAAGTCACGTCTAATTAAAATTTAATTTTTGAAAGAAGATTTTTGTGACTTAAACAATTAGCTTTATGGCTCTTTTTATAGTGGCTATTAAGAATTAAAAATTAGCTTACTTTTGTTATAAGCCATTTTTTAACCCACATTAAAAAATTGTGATTTATTCAGCCAGTTATTCAGTTGTTATTACTGTAATATGATTTAGAATTGATAGCAGATTCTTGAATTTTATGGCTTAATGCTTAGCTGCAACTTTCCATATTTCTGGCACGTTTATGGCGGGTAATTAAAACCAAATTGAGCGCTACTTAAGCCAAGTTAAGAGCGACATTATGTTTTGGCCTTTTTTTTAAGAACTGGAAAGCGTCGATGTAACCGCAATAGAAAGCTATACAAGCAATTTGTTTATTTTTTTATTTTATTATTTTTTTATTTGCATTACTTACGCTGTTGTTGGGCCCAAATGGCGCCCATTGTGGCCAGCAATAATATTATTCCAAATTTGTGGCACATTGTTGTTGGTGTTGTGTTTTGGTAGGTCTGAATGAAAGTACAAGTTAAAATAAATAGTTAAGAGCCTTGTTTCACTTTTAGTTTGGTTTCATAATTTATTAGCACGTCTTCTTTCCCGTCGTTTCTTGCATGTGATAATTATTTTTTATTTCGTTTCTTTCTATGAGTAAGAGCGAAAGCGTTTTAGGAGAATTATTTTTGTTTTATATTTGGTTTTTGTTATTTTCAGAAAACACGATCAAACATACAATGTATACAATATAAATTTCACTCGTCGCTCGAAATTCTGGCTGACTCAGCCCCAAAGTGGGTCAAAACGGACCAGTTCGCTTTTGAGCTTTGTTTCTTGTTTGTTCTTCTTGCTGACCACGGAAAGTATTAAAAACCGACTGTAAAAAACAATTTTTTTTCTAAAGTTTATTTCTTTCTTTCGAATTTGCTACTGTTTGCTTTGTTTGGGCAGACTGCCGTCCAACTTTCACGCGACTCGAGCGAGGAATGAGCCAACGCTTCTTTGGACCAAGCCATTTAACCAAAAGCCCAAGCCATGCCAAGCTGAGCCAGCCCAGCCAGCCATTGAGGCGGCCAAAAGAAATGAGCTCGCGTCGAAAGCAGCGCCAAAGGCAAAGGTGCAACGCAGCGTTGAACAAAGCCAGCACAATGGGACCACACCCACCGACAACGTCAACGTCAACGCCACATGCAACAGCAACGTCAGGCAAGGCATGGATGGGCTAGGGCCGGGACTTGGACTTGAACGCGGAATGGGAGTGGGAGTGGTGCTTGGGCCGGGACGTGAGTGTACCGCTACTTGAAGGTTAAAATCATGCCGTGAGCTAGTCGGTCTTTGACTCGTGCCATGAATCATGAGCTTTATTAGCCCTGGGATTAGCTCTGCTTATCCCTGCGTGTCATGCATTCTCTCTCTTCTCTGCTCTTCTCCCTGCGAGTTGAATATATTTTTGTACATGCTGAATAGTTGGTAATTGGCACCCTTTCGTGGACATAGCTGGTCTGCTATTAGTGTGTCTAAAAAGAAATGACTTTTGAAAAGGTCAAGTTCTTTTCTTACATGTGCCGTTTGCGTTAACCAGTTACAATTTGCCATTTGCATTACACTTGAGATTTGCATAAGAATAATAACATCAACAAAAGTTCTTACATTTCAAACAGGTACCCACTTCAGTTCCATTGTTAAAAAAAAGTTATTGTTTTTTTTTTGGAGAGATTAAAGACGAGTCTTCAAATTGCAATTGTCAAGGAAATAACAAATCGAAGATGTTTATACAAAGCTTAAATTACGCGTTGTGCATGTTAATAAAGCAAAAGGCATTTCTGTTGTTAAGTCGCTTGTTGCAAATAACTAAGAGCTTTATTGGGCTGTTAAAAAAATTAGCATATATATATATTATAAAGTAATAAACAATTTCGTAGACGATCAGATTTTGGGGTCACTCGTAAAAAACGTAATCTGATTTTTTAACACAATGTGTTGCATACTTTTAAGCTTGGCTGGTAATACAGTTGCTACAGTCGCCTCTCGTATATTAGGCACACTCCCATTTGCCAATTACAATTACAGGTTTTTATGAGTTCGGTCAAGGTTATTTTCATTGGTCATTGTGCCCATTTTGGCTTATTTATTTGTGTTCCTTGAATGTTTACCCGTTGCCAGTTGATATCCTCGAATTGGTCTGTGGTTAGTGCAAAAGAAAACGTAAGGAGGCTAATAGTTAATTACCTACATTAAAATCAGAACTTTACTTAATGCTTTATTAATTTTGAAGAGGTAATATTTTCGTCGACCTAAAAAATTTAACTTCTGGATTTTTAATCATATAAGCGTGTGCCAAAATAAAGTTTATTCGTGGCCTTAATACTGTCTGCTGTTTTGGGAATATTTGTCGCTTTGGAAACTTGTTTCCATCGATAGTGAAACTTTTAATGTGCTAATAAAACTTAAACTTAATGTAGAACTTCTCATTTAAAGTTATGCAACTAATTAAAATCCAGTTTTACAGAACTCGTCTTTTTGTAGTTATGTCTAGAATTATATTTTTTTTTTTTTGTTATGTTTTGCACTTAAATAATCAAGTGATAATTACTTAGTATTTGTAAGCAGTCATTATATTTTTTTGTGCTTGTGCTCAACTTCCCAGAATTAATAACTTCAAGTAGGTTTTAATGGCATCTTTTGAACACCATCAGAAAAGCGACTGACTCATAATACAGGTAGTAAAACAAACCCGTCTAATTATTTAAATAACAATGTGAGTACTCTAAACAATGGGCTGCAAAAACGTTTTCCTCAACCATTTGTTATTTATTTATTTGCTAAAGGCTTCTCTTTGAACTAATGAATTTCTCACTATTGTCATTTACTATTTGGAATGCGTATTGTGCCACAGCTTGTCAACTCCCATTGGCATTTGAAAATCGACTTGGGCCTTGTGTGCTGCCACTTCCGAAACCAGCCTATTTGTCATGGCCATTGTAAACAATTTAAGATTTGTCTGTCAAAGGTCTTCACGCTGACAGTACAAAGTTTAAGTTTTGCCATTGCCCATCCAAATTGGTTTTTAAGTGGAACATAACTCAAAATACTTTAGCAACAGACATTTGGTTAAAGTTCTAAAAAGCTTAAACGTTTTCCTTAAAAAAATAACTAGTTTTTGATATATATATATGCATAGTATATTGTCTGCTAAAAATGCGCAGAGCTGAGTTGCAAAACTGTTTACATCGATCATACATATAAATAGCTGAATTGCCTTAAAAAATACTAAGTTAACTATACTATATAGGCCAATAATTGTTTACTTGATTTTGTTTTGTTGTGTTTTGATGTGTTATTGAATCTGAGCTTTTATAATTGCATTTGATAATAAGCTAAATTATATGAACATGACTTTGGCACACAAAGAGTCAATAGAGTTAAGCTTCGATGATAAAAGATTACAAATTATAGATTTGTCAGGGTTCTCTTGTGGCCAATGTGCTGTTGGGGCATTGAGGTCAGGCAGTGGCCAGTTTTGAGAAGTTTGTTGACCCGTGATTGGGCAGATTGACTAACTTACATAAGACTGTTGATTAAAAATGGGGACAATCACAACTTCATAATGATTTGCACTTTGGCATATCGTGGCAAGAAATATAATTAAAAAATTTACAACAAAATTTACATTTTATTCTAAAAAATAATAACGTGTTGAGAAAATAATTTACAAAGCATTGCGAAAAATAAAGTGGAAAATGGGCAAATAAAACAAACGAATAAACCGAAAACAATAACTGTGCAGACACCGAGTCTGAAAGAGAGGCCCACAGCAAAGAGGAAGGAGTGAAAGAGACCTTTAGTAAAAGGCGTCTGCAAACACCGGTTAGCAGTGAATAACTCTGTAAGAGTCAGCTAGGCAGCGAGTCATTTAAGTCGTCACGCAGTCGACGTCGCAGTCGCCGTCGCAGTCTCTGAAAGTTCAGAGCTGTGCTTTGCATTGAGTCAACTTGTCTTTGGAAGGGGGGCTTTAAAATCAACCTGCGTCGCTGCCATCGTTCACAGTTGTAGTTCTCAGCTTGGCTTCGTTGGACGTCTGCCACCGGCGTCGACATCTAAAGATTTCATAATTATCATCGTTTTTAATTGCCGTATTGTGCAAATTACCCGTTTCTTGTGTTGTTGTTGTTGTTGTTTATTAAAAATAAAATACTAATAAAAATGCTTAAATACTTCACCGTTGTGGCTGCTGTGATGCACTTCATCTGCCTAGCACAGGGCGAAGCGCGTAAGTTCGACACTTGTGTCAAATATGCGAACAAACAACTATTTAAATCTTGATGAACGTGTTGAGTAAATAATTATATAATTTATTGATCAAAGTGCATTGTGTTCTTTACTTATCAGTTAGTTCTCAGCGTATTATATTTGTCTATCAATTCGATGATGTGCTCATTATTTGTGCAATTAACAGTTACAACTATTGTTTATTTTATTTTAAATGTCAAGTGTCATGTTTAATACCGTTGATTAGAGTAATATAAATTTGAATAATTTACAGATGACTCAAAAATGACACAGTTTGACAAATTGAATAACAGCGGAAACATTGAATCTCGGGCAGGGGTACAAAACGGAATCAATAAATATATAAAATATTATTAATAGCAATAGCCAACTTCCGCATCCAAAAAAGACGCATTGAAAATGCAAACTTTGAACCAAATTCATATTTAATGAACGCAAATCAACGGAACGATCCATGGAAAAGCCTTGAACTTGAATCTTAGGCTTTGATTCACTAAGATGCAGTCGCTGTCAGCACTAATGATATAATGATCATAAAAACACGCACAGTATTAAACTAATATAATGATCTGTGACGGCCTTGCTACAATATTGTTGAGATAATAACAGTATGCACATATAAATATATATATATATTATGTTTGAGACTGGTTCTTAGCTGCTGCTGCTGCATTTTTAAGGTCAGCAAATTAACCTTGCCAGAGTTCGCAATTGTTGTTGTCTGGCCAGAAGCATGAACTTGAATATTTGTTGTCATAACCAATGTTGGCCGGTTTTCGAGTCGTTGAACCTTACAAGAATGAAAATAGGAATTTATTTTGTGTGTGTTCAACTAAGTGATTATTATTATTTGGATTTGTTTCTGCTTGCCATTTATTTAAACAGCCGCATACATTAAGCAATGCCGTCGCAATGATCCCAATATTCTTGATTGCTTTAGCAAAGCCGTGGAGCATCTGAGGCCCTATCTGGCCAAAGGTATACCCGAAATTGAGGTAAGTAAACCAAACAGTCGATTTTTGTGTTGCCAAACAAGTTGCAATTGCATAAGCTCCAAATGCCAAATGCGAAGTGGCAAATTCAGCACTAGGCTAACGGGTCTTGCGTAATGCACAAAGCCCATGTGGCTTGTGGCAGCTACAAATTCAAGTGCGGAAATTGTCGAGACTCGACTGTGAATTTTCCGCATATCGATTCGACAATTTAAATTGCACTTTTTGCGGAATTTTTTTTGTGCTCGTCCAATTTGCTACAAAAAATTTTGTAACCGTTGCAGCTGCCGCCTGTGGAACCCTTCAGGATGGACTCGCTGGCACTACAGCTGACCGAAGGACCACAAGGCTACAAGATTACGCTAAAGAACATGGAAGCATTTGGCGCCAGCAACTTTGAAGTCAAATCACTAAAGCTCGGCGTCAACGGTGGTGAGCCCTTCAAGGCGCGTATCATGATGCCCAAGCTAAAGATCGAGGCCAAGTACACCAGTTCGGGCACATTGCTGATCATACCCGCCTCCGGTGGCGGCGAGTTTCATGCCACATTCGATGGTGTCACCGCTGATCTGACTGGCAAAACATCGTTGCGTGGCAAGTACTTGCACGTGGATGCCCTGAGTCTGGTCCTGGATGTTGACAAAGTCAACATGAGCATCTCGCGTGCCTTCAACAACAATCGCATACTGCGTAAGTACTTTTGAACGAATGCCACAAAATATCAGTTATTGAAAAATTATTGCTTTCCTTTATAGTGGAGGCCACAAATCTCTTCCTGCGCGACAACTCCATGATTGTGCTGGAGGCAATGCAGGCACAGCTCCAAAAGAAGTTGGCCACTGAATTTGGCAAGTTGGCCAATCAACTGCTCAAGAACGTTCCTATCGACCAGTTCTACGTGGATTAGTCTACCAAAGTTAAGGAATCTAGCTCTAGGCTCTGTTTAATTATTTGTAAAATGCTCGTTATTGCTATGGAAAAAGTATTAAACAATATGAAAAAAACACATAAACAATGCGATCTCTTCTTTAAAATGGATATTTGGGAGGGTTTGAAGGAGGATTACGCCATAGCCTTAAGGATCCCGATCCGATGTCATGTATTTTTCACAAGAGAAACATCTATCGATTGGTCAATAAATATTTATAGGATTAGATTAACAAATTAGGCAACAAAAAGCATACCAAAATAAAAGAGAATCCAGGCGATTCTGGGCCAAACAATTCATATTGACCAGGGACACTATAAATTGTTCTTGCAGTTGTAGTTATAATGCGCAATGAGTTTTGAAAGTATAATTTATAATAATTATAAAATTTCAAACTGTGATCATCGATTGATATTATTTTCTCAGCCTTAAAGTATGCATTTTATTTCTAGTTTTAGATATGTTTTTATTTTTTGGCCGAAACCCAAACTTAGCCGCACTTTTACCCAATACAAACCCATTTCAATTTCTTTCTTTCATTTATTTAAATATTTTTTACCAACTGTCTCGTACAATTTGTAAAATACACTTTCCTGAAACGATACATTCGTAAAAAGTCAATAAAAATAGTTATTAAATAGGCAATTATATTGAAATAAAAATGTGTAGTGTATAATAATATTATTTTAGTTCAAAAGTCCGATGTTGAGGTCATCTTTCAATAATTCCTATAATATTGTGTGAAGTGAAAAAAAATCAGGTTTTCCGCTAGCTATGGGAAGAATTGACAATTATTGAGATATGCATATTTGTTTTAATGTTTCTTTTTATTAAATATGTAGAAGTATTTAGTTTTACAATTGTTCATCTTTAGTAATGTTCGTACACCTATGTACATACGAGTGGCTAATAAGGTTTCATGTTTTCCATTTCATTTAATTGAATTCGAGTTGTTTTTCTTTGGGTGTTATTGTGGCATTAATGGGGCATTCAGAAAATTAAAAACCAAACCTGAAGTTGTACGGTTTTGTTATTGGTCAAAAGTGCTCCTATTCTGCAGTTGGAGTAAGTACAAGGACTAATTACTAACTATAGTAAGCTATATAACATTCAAAAAAAAAAACCACTGATTATAAATACACATTTTAAATGCTTTTCAAAATAACTCATATTTTTTTTTTCTTAATATTGAGTGAAAAGAACTGTCGATAGATTCAAAGACATTAAAAATGTGAATTAATCTTTTGTCATCCAAGCAACAAGTTCATTGAAATTGAATTATGTATTTTAAAAGTATAATTTAAAATGTTGCAATTGTGCCAGTATCTTACTCCACAGTTCCAAACATATGCCTTGAACGAGTACTCTGTATATACAGTTTTTTATTTGAGTTGTGTTGTTGATTTTGTTGTTGTTTCTCTACAAGTTTGCCTTTTTGTTGTTGTTGCTTATATCGCCTTTGGGAAGCGAACAACACATAATGAATCGTTATCATGTCCCTATTACTTATCGAGATTTGCGCATCCCAACAAGTTGCAAGTAAAAATCTATTTAGTTATACATACATTTCATTTCTACAATGGAAAAATTCTACTATTTGAAATTATTTCTTGAGGGTTATGTTTATCATTCTTTATAATTAGGTTTTTTTTTTTAAATGTATTCTTGTTATGCTTTTAGGTTTTTGTTTTAGACTTTGCTTTTTTTCATTATACTGAATTTTGGTAATTGGTAATTTTGTTAAAATTTTCGGCCTGGAAAAATTGTTGCTTGCCAAGGCTTATAAAAAAATATGTACGTTTACTTACTGGCTCATATAAAAGTTGATCATTTCTTGGGTATATCTTTATATATGTATATATATGTATGCATACATGTATATACGTATGTATAGACAGCTAGTCTGCTTATATAAAAAATGCGCCGTATAAAATGCCTCGAACTATGCGCGCTGTCTTTCGGTTTATAGTTTTGGTTTTGTTGTAATGATTATTGGTTAGTTATACACACACATATATATATATATATATATAATTGCATATATATATATATACACTATATATAGAATGCTATCCATTAAAAGTATGCCATATTAATATGAATTTTGATTTCTGATTTGTTGTCATCGCAGCCTTCTATTGAAGCCAATTGGTTGGAACTTGAACATGAAATCGAAGCTAAATATGAAATGTAAAATGTAAAACGTGTAAAACTGAAAATCGAATATAAATATTTTGTAATTGGATCAACCAATCGGATTGTTGAAATAAAACGTTTCGATCTTTGCTACATAATAAACTGTGTGTGTTTTTTTTATTTTTACTCACAATGAAATTAGCATTAAATATAATTTATATAATAAACATAAGAGTTTTTTGTTTAATGCATAGTTAAATCAAATGCTCGAAAGCTCGAATGCTATCAACGAATTTTATACTTGTTTCTTGTTTATATAAAGACTCGTACGTAACTTGTGCCGATTGCGCGCTGTTTACAAAACTAAAGGTTCCTCGGTGTGTGTGTGTGTTTGTATGTGTTGTGTGAGTCGAGTGTATTATTAACTACAAAATATAATTTGTTATGCTTTATAAGTATGTACTTGTATGTTAAATATCTATATATATATATATAAATGTATATTTATATATATATAATTTATAGTTTTTACTTGACATCCGATCCATAGCTCACATGCTAGCATCTTTGCTATCGTTCTATACTTTTTACAACAAATTACAAATGGTTTTTTTTTTATCAGTGTATGCATTAGCTTAGTTGACATACATTTGCTTTCGAAAAAATTGTTACAAATTTTTACTGCTCCGTATGTATAATAATTGTATATTTATGATTTAGTTTAAATATTGGATTATTATTATTTAATGCCATTTTTAGTATTTTCTTGTTTGATTTTTTGTTTTTTTTTTTTACAAATAAGTTGGCAAAATAAAATGTACAATTTAAAAAGGTTATTTTTGACTGCAGTAGCAGCATTGAAATTGGTTTTGCATTTGCTTTTCTCTCATTTGGGATTTATTCGACATACGATCATAATTTTTGTATAAAAACCAATCTCACACAAGTTCGTTATAGTTTCCGATTTAATTTTATTTTTTTAAATATATATGTATATATATATATACTACGCTTTGCTTATTACATAGGTTTTTTATATGCATTTTTTATATAAGTTAAGTTACATTGTTTACAATTGTGTTTTATTTTTCTCTTTAATTTTTTTTTGTTTATTTTTAAATGGGGTTTTTGTTGGTTTTCTCAAAAGTTTTTCACATGCGTGCAAAAGGGGTTTTCTTGTAAAAACTAGCAATATATATATATGTATATATTTATTTATGTAGAAAGCGCTAGTTGCGTCTTAAATTTTACTGTGCTGCTTCTTTCTCATTCTCTACACAAATTTTATTTCACATATACAAATACATGTACAAATACATCATACCATCATATATATAAGTATTTAAAATCTTTGCTTAAACTTTGCAAGTCGTACTCAAGTGCAACAACACAATACATACAAGTAATTAAGTTTGCATTTATGTTTTTTTGTCATTTGTTATAAAGACCTTGTCTTAGACTAACTTCTACATCTACGCAGCTTAGCGTGTGTATGTATGTATGTATGTATGTACGTGTGTGTGTTTAACAATGCTGAAAGCATATACTACTTCCAATACATTGACGATGCAGAACTTGGGAATCTAAATACAGAGTTTGTTTTCGAGTTTGTTTTATAATTTATGTAAATTAAAATTATCAGTGCATTGCGCTCTGTAGACAGGCAGTTGGTTGATTAGTTAACAGCTAAATAATAAAAAAAAATATATATATATTAAAAAATACACATATGCATACAATAAGAGAATTGTTTGCTGCACCAAAGCTTGAAATGCGTTCGGGGCATGTTGGATGGGATTTGGTGTTGTGGTTGGTCTGAAAGTTACACAAAATTACATCTGCTCAATCCTTGATTTTTCTATATACATAAACACGACAACGACAACGACGGCGACACAATATTAAATTTGTGTGAATGTCTGTATAAAAATAGTTTCTAATAAAAATTTACATTTTCCAATTTTGCCAAAACATGCGAAACCGACCAAAAGGTTAACCGATAATAGAAAAAAATTGAGATGTTAAAAATAAAGTGTATAAATTCGTATTACTCATAGTACAATTTTAAATTTGTTTTGATTACTTCCAGTTCAGTTCCCGAATAAGGCGTCGCGAAATATTCTAAATGTATTTATCAAAATGTACAAAAATCCTGACTTTTTACAATATCTTAGAGTGTTTGTGTGTGCTTCTTCTGTTTACATACATACAATACAATCTTGAGTTGGCAATTTACAAGTGTGTGTTTGTGTGTGTGTGTTTCTGTGTGTCCTTGCTTGTTTGTGGCTAAAAACAATTTAATACACTTATACACGGTTAGGGGATACTAGCACATCGAAGGCATTTCAAGCTGCGCAGGAATCATTTACATATGTATATCAAAAATATTAAAAAAAAAAAAATTAAAATACGATTAAAATAGCCAGCGTCAACATGGCTGCTGCCAGTGATTACCCAACTGTAAAGAGAGACCGCGTGCAAGCAGTGCAACATTTACCGCACTGCTTGACACCACACAGTTTGAGGGGCATCGTGCACAGCAACCGAGACAGCTAAGCAATGCGACGAGAGATTTTACAAAATATAATAATATTATTTTTATGTATTATTATGAAAGGTGGGCTAACTGAACAATGACTGTAAATTATAATAGTTCAAAGCTGTTGAAATATTTTGCATACATGAGTTTGATTTATTTTGTTTTGCACACATTCGTAGATGGATTCTGTTGAGTGAGTTGCTTGTTAAAAAAAAAACACATATCTTTGAAAAATCATAACTTAAAGACACTTAAAACAAAAATCATAAATCAGTAATCAGTTAAATCTTAGTGGCTAAACAAAATGGGTTCGGTTCGACGGCTCAAAGAAGCGCGTTTCTACAATTACTATATAAATACAATGCGTGTAGTGTAAATATGTATATATGAGTGAGTGTGTATGTGCGGGGGGAGTTACTTGCGACTTAAAAACGAAACAATTTACAAAATACAAATATAAATGTATATATATATATATGTATAAGTATGTATATATAGTATATGTATAGTGTTCGTAATTGGGGTACATTTCATAATTCCTACAATGCATGCGTGTCTGTTTTTTTTATTTACTGATATATATATATATATGTATATGCATATGTTTGTGTGTGTGAGAGTCTGTATGAGTTGTGAGTGTGTGTGTGTGTGTTTTGGGATTTTCTTTAACAATATCTAGTTTTTGTTGTTGTTTACAAGCATTTTTACAAACAAATGTTCGATTAAAATTAATGAGAATTTTACAAAACAGTTTTAAATTTACAATGTGCACAAATTGACAAACAGATTAAATAACATTTAGGTTGTTTTCCGTAGTTTTTAGTTTCGTGATTTTCTTTTGAGTTTGTTTTTTTGTTGCCGTTTTTTTTTTTTGTACAAAATTTTACATAGCGCAAAAGCGACGTGAAATAGTTGCAAAACGCAACGCTAAAGAGTTCTTGATTGTGTGTGTGGTGTGTGTTGGTGTGTATTGGTGTATTTGTTTGTGTTCGAGTTCGAGTGCTTTTCGCTGCTGGCTCTATATAATGAAGTTCTTTACACATATTAAATTTGCTCTTTAGCCTACATGCTACAATTAAGTTGTTCATTATATTTAATGTATTTTTATATTTTATATATTTGTATATTTGAAATGGTTGCAGTTAAATTCTATGCTAATAATCATGATAATTTCTTCATTATTATTTTTATCTCTCTTTCGATCCGCTGTGTCCACTGTTTGTTTCGCAACTGAACGTCACGCGCTCTTGTTAAAAAAATTAAATATACATGCGATTCACGTTCTTAAACATTTACAAATTGGTAATTTCTCGAGTTTTTCTCTCGTTTTTTTTTTATACATAGTTATTACAACAAAAAATGTACGTAGACATTTTTTTTAGTTTTTTTTTTGCATTTGCATTTGCTTGATTATTTTAGATTATTTTTTTTTTTTTTTTTAATTCGATAGCTTTCACTACAATATCGCTTTTGTTATTTCACAAATCGATTTGACAAATTTCAGCAACGAAAAAATATTGAACACGCAATAAAATGCGTAATTTGTTGCAATTAACGAGTTTATTTTCAACTCATCTCTGTGTGTTTCCATATGTATGTTTGTGTGTGTGTGTGTTTGTTTGTTTGTGTTAGTATTACGCACTTTACAAAAGCGTTTAACATTCATATTTTGTTACAATTGAATATACAAGTTTTTCGATTGCTCTAAAAATTTGGAGCCATATTCTCTATCCCGATTTTAGGATGAGTTTTTCATCTTTGTGGTCTGTGTGTGTTGTGGTGTTTTTATCTGCAGTTTTGTCCTTCTGCGTGTGTTTATAAATAAATTACATTACATTTGTTATCCGTATTATATATGTATATATATGTATATGTATATTTTGTATAATATTTATAGTATGCATTCGCTTTGCTTTTTCTTATGCTCTCCTCTTCCTCTTCCTCCTACTTCTTCTTCATCCCGACACTATAAACTAGAATTCGATAACGTGTTGTATTTTTTTTTTTTTTCAAATTTACAGAACTCCATTGGCTGTTGTTGTGGGTGGTCCGATGGGGCCCAGGCCGCTGACAGCCGAGACGGATGACTCCGATGTGGCTGGCGATGTTGGTTCGGCCATCAGGCCATTGCCATTCTCCTGCACGGCACAGAGGGTGGGCGATGCAATGCTGTTTGTGGTTGTGGTCGCACCACTGGCACCACTGGCCACCACCGACGATGTCGAGGGCGATGTTCCACCGGCACCGGACACAGCACTGCTGGCGGTAGCCGGCGTTGTGGTTGCTGTGCTGGCACTGCTGGCTGCTCCACCAACGCTGGCCGTGGCGGCAGTAATGGGATTGGTTATCTTCATGTAGTACTTCTCCAGCTTGGCATTGATGTGCTTGCCATAGGTGTACTTGCGCAAGGCGGCCATGTGGGGTCGTATCTTGGTCATCAGCTTCTTCAGCTGCGTGGGCTCCGAAACGTCAATCATCTTCTGTACCACATAGTTGGCATACTGATCCTTCATCATGACGTGCAAGGCACTGCAACAGAAGATCAATCAATTATAAGTAACGTGTCCAACTGCTGGCCAAATTAAAGATTCTCAGAACACTTACTTGTCATTGAATGTGCAGACTTCATCGATGAGTCCAGTGCGCTCGCCACGTGTGGCATGCGTCACACACTTCTCAACCACATTTGAGGCGAACTTATGCTGCGATAGCACCAGCACCTTGCCCCGCACGCTGTTGATCAGTATGGATTTGTCCTCCTGTTTGCCATGCTCTGCAAATACCATAAGAATTAATAAAATGCCGAAGAAAAAATTTCAATTTAAATGTAAATTTTCACTCGAAAAACTGCCTGTTCAAGAATCCAAATCTAAGTCTCACCTAGAACATGTTGTATGACATAGTTGCCATATTGATCCTGGATCAAGTTCTCGGTGTGCTCGTGGAGTTCATCCAGAATAGGAGTCGTCTGCTCGGCGGTGCAATGCTCGAGAATACGTTGGATAACCCGACAGCCGTAGGGATGTGTGCTCAGTGAGTATACCTGACCCTTGAATGCATTGATGACAAACTGCAGGGCAACGGGATCGACGCATTCAATGCATTTTTGGACAACATGATTGCCATTTTGGTCCTTAACGCATTTCAGGACATGGCCGTCCAGTTCGTGAACGATCTCCTGTTGCTGTTCGGGAGAGATGCTCTCCAGCGCCTTCTGGATCACGCGACAGCCGTACATCTGGAGCGCCAGCTGCAGCACATGACCCTTGACCTGCATGCCCAGAGTGTTCTTCTGCTCCGGAGTTCCGAACTCGAAGAACTTCTGAATGACATAGTTGCCAAAGACATCCGTCATCAGGCTGTAGGCGGCGCCCAGAATCTCATTGAAGACCATCTGCTTCTCGGCGGCTGTGGCCCGTTCCAGTTTCTGTTGAATGAATCGCGAACCATGCTGATCCTGCGAGAACTCCACAATGTGATTGGTCAGATCGCGCAGCTGCAAGTTCGGAAAACGTTGATTCCTAAAATCCTCCAACAGCCGCGATCTGCCCGGCTGCTGTGCACCGGCCGCACCAGCAGCAGCAGCCGCCACAGCAGCAGCAGCTGCCACCTGTCGCGAATTCGCGACCGCAGCGGCGACTGCTGCTGGTGTGGTGCCCGGCATGGCCAGATGGCTCGAGAAGAGCGAACTGTTCGAGCCGAACATATTGTTGGCTGCGGCAGCAGCGGCCGCCTGTGCGGCTGCTGTTGCCGGCAGGCCTACAGCCAGCTGCTGACGCTGACGTGACTCGGCACCCGGCGCCCGATTGCCGCCCATCAAACACGACTGAGCCGTTGGCGGCGGTGTCAGTGGTGCGCCCAACGGACTGGCCGACGCATTCACACCAGCCGATCCGAGCGCTCCATATGCGCTGGCATTCGACATGGCCCCGGGCCATTTGGCGCGTGCCGCAGCAGCTGCCACAGCAGCCGCTTGTGCCACACTATTGTTGACCGCATTGGCAGCAACGCTGCTCGTGGTATAGTCCATGGCCGAGGGGCTAAAGGCGGATGTGGTGCGATCGAAGGAGTCGCGTCGACCGGTCAATGAGTTTGTGTTTAATGCAAGGCCTGTATAAAATATAAAGAAAAAGAATTTCAGTTTAGAATTGCGTATAAAAGATGCTAGCTAAGAAGAAAGACAGAGAGAGAGAGAGAAACATAGGGAAAGAGATAGATAATTTTCGTATTTGTTGTTTATAAAACAAACATAATTGATTAATGATAAATATTGTAAGTTTAGGGAATAGATTTAAAAGTTGTCGACCATCTCTTAATTTTAATTTTTTATACATAAATTATAGTTAATTTATTCAAGAATTATTAGTTTTTAAACACAATTAATGATATATATTGTAAAGTTGGGGAATATTAATAATTGTTGATATTAGTTTTTTATTTTTTTATACTAAAATCATATTTTTGAGTTAATTTATTCCAGAATAATTATTTTTTAAACATAATTAATGATGAATATTGTAAAGTTAGCGAATAGGATTAATAATTGTTGAGCATCTCTGATTTTTTATTTATTATACAAAACCTACATTTTCGAGTTAATTTATTCCGAAATTATTATTTTTTATTATACGTAAACTATCACATTATTTACATATATTTGAAGATTGAAGAATTGACTTTAAGTGAAGCTAACAGAATGTTTCAACCCAATTAAACATTTATACAGTATTTATAAAATGCGCGTAAATAATTTTGTTATTAAAAATAACTGTAAAATATGCTGACAAAGCTCAATAATTTTTTATTAAAAATAACTTGAGTATATTCTGACAAAGCTTAACTAGATGTCTGGCAGTTTAAAGGAGTCTAACTTCCATTTAAGTCACTATTCACTATTAATCCGAGTAGGTCAACAGGGAAAGAGACTTATGGCTAAACAGAGAGAAGGAGAGAAAAGACGACTAGTAATGGCAGAGTATTTGCTATTTTGTAATTAATTGAGTTAAGTCGTCGTCAAGCGGAATGCGCTTGCTGTAGGCACTCGTAAACTTAATTGCCTACTTTAAGGCGCAGCTGTGCCGTTAGTTTTAGTTGCAAGGCAGGCAGGCAAGCAAGCAGGCATCAAGTGTGTAAGTGGCCAAAGAGAAGGCTGCCCACATACATATTTTACGAGGAGAGAAGGGGGGGAGAGGGAAAGAGGCCTAGTACTCGTAATGTCACCCATTAAGGACGCACATATGCGCTCCAAGAGTTACACACACACACAGCAAAGCTCCAGGGATATGTAAAAGGATATAACGAATGAGACAGGGAATATAACAAAAACACACACACAACAACAACAACAACAACAGCAACAACAAAAGTAGGAAGCTTGTTGCAAGAACTGCCAACTTGATGGATGCTGTAATATGTCACTGGCATTGATTCGCCCAGAGCAGCAGAGCATGCTGCAAATGAGTTTGAATTTACAGCCTGACAAAACGTGTGTGGCAAGGAAGAAGAGGCAGCAACAGCAGTGAGAAAAAAGTGAAAGTACCCATTGCTATTTGCCACTTGCAACTTATATATCTTAAGCACCGGCGAAGGCAACATTGCATTCAACATGAATTCATTTGCCTGCTGCCCCCCCCGGTGTTGCCACAAAGCGCATGTGGCTGTAAAAGGCTTGTGGTCATTTATACGAGTGGTAAGGGCTGCAGCTGGTGCATGTGTGCCACATTATGCCACAATGATGTACATATTTAATTAGAGAGCTTGCAAACTGTGGCAATCAAGTTCACTTGCTAAACGAAGCGATAAAATATTGTAATGATTATTTGCGGAATTGTGTGAAAATTGCAAAGATTACCAAAAGTGAAAAATGGCGATTAAACTAGTTAATTTAATATAAAATAAATAATCTTTGTTTGTATTTTGAAAAGTTAAAACTTGCCAAGTGAAAAATAAAATGAAACAAAAAAGTATTAGTAAAAATTATAAATATTAAAAATACAACTTTGAAACTTGGGTTTAGTTGAGAACTAAAATGAACGATTAACTTCATCGGCTTCATCTGCATTTCAATAGTCAATTAAATGAGAGCGCAACACAGAAATGTAGAAATATTAATTTTCTATGTAAAATACAATGCTTAATAAATTACATCAACAATTGGCAAGTCGACGCGAGTTTGCAAAAGTTTTTAATTTTTGCATTTAAATTACTAACTAATTTGACGCACTTCAGAGGCTCGACTGCTAAATTCCACTTCAAATGCAGGCAATGAGCATGCAACCAGCAGCGGAGTAGGTGGTATGTATAGGCAGGGAAGGGAAGGGGGGGGGGATGGGGTTGAAATGGATTATGTAGTACAAACAATTTGCGTCAATGAAAGTGTCGAGTGGGCGGCGGCGGCGGCGGCCTCAGAGTATATATATTTGTTTATACATATATATATATATATATATAAATATATTTGTGTGTGTATATATGTATTGTAAGTGGAGGGCAGGGGAGAGAGTGCGACTCTTCTGGTTTGGATGTTTGCCAGTCTGTTTATTTTATTTGCTGTGCACCATCAGCCCCATCAGACCCCCATCTAACGCCCCCCCCATGGGTTGCTGTGGATTCGGTTTGCTGCGTGGTAGTTGCAACAATTTAAAAGAGAATTATTCATGCAATTTGTGTCTTTGTGCAGGCAGCGATGGGGCAAAGAGAGAGAGAGAGAGAGAGAGAGAGAGGGAGACAGGGGAAGGATGTCGATGCTGCAGTGTTTCAGTATTGCCAGTCGAAAACAGTCATAATAATTAAGAGAGGAAACTAAACTACCTACTCCTCCACGCCTCCACGCCTCCACGCCTCCACGCCTCCAACTCCCCCTCTTGCTCTTGCTAATGCTTTAGGCTATGAATGTCTGCAACGAGTCTCTATTTACGTTTGCCCTTCTTTCTATTCTCTTACTTTCCCTCTCACTCTCTCTCTCTCTGTCTCTCTCTCTCTCTCTCTCTCTCTCTCTCTCTCTCTCTCTCTCTCTCACTATGTGCCTTTGCAAGGACCCACAGAAACTGCAGTCTGTATTGCTGCCCCACACATCTGTTTTGTGTGCGACATTAGAAAGACGCCCTCCTTTATTGCAGGCGACATTTTGTGGCTTATGCACACGTTCCACACATGAGCACAAGCTGAGCAGATGCCACCTCATAGTCGACACGGCATACCTCCCCCCCCCCCACACCACACCACCCTTCTTCTTGTGTTGCCTTTCCAGCAAGCCTAATGTAATCATTTTATGAATTAAAAATGCACACACGTGCGCATTATAAATACACCTGCACACTCGCACACACACACACATTCGCACACTCACACACTCGCACACTTGCAGCAGAAGCACTAAAAGAAGAAAACGCATTAAATAAAATGTTCAAGTTATTTAAATGCCCGGAAACTATTTCAAACTAAGGGAGAAAGAAGCTGGCAACTTTGTAAGCGTCCTTAAGTGGGCTCTGTGCAAAAAAATTGCAACAAACACAAACACAAAACCATTTTTAACAGCCCTACACACAAAAATATAATTAGTGTTTAAGAGCCCAGGCGATCATAAAAATAAAGCTTTCAAAATTAAATGCAATATGGCAGTGAGTGTATGTGTGTGTGTGTGTGTGTGTGTGAGGCAAGTGTTGTGTGCGTGCTGTAAAGCAAGCAATTTGTGATACTTGAAATATGTTTGTATCTTTAAGCAGCAACTCACACAAGATTTTTAATGCTCTCAAGTGTGTGTGTGTGTGTGTGTGTGTGCTTTATGTCTGAAGTTATGCAAATGTGCATCTTCTATGGCAAATTTATATGTTACGCTTAGGTTTCAAAGAAATTTTATTGTGGAGTTTTTCTCATTTTATTTACAGCATGCCAATAATTCCCTTAATATTTTCATATTTCTTTAATATGCAAATATATATAAAAAATAAAATCATTATAATTCTGAGAATTGACAAGCTTATTTCAATAATTGAATAAATGTATCGATTTTAAGCTTATCAAATGCCGCTTTGGCTTTAAGCAAAGTAATTGGAATTTAAGGCGTGTCGTTTATTTAATATCGTTACGCATACGCCATGTTGCCATGTTGCCACGTTGTCGACGTCATTGGGAATTTTATGAAGCGCAAAGTGCAACAATTGCCTGGATTCACACAGTTGCTGTTGCGCCTTTGAGGCAAGTGTCAAACAAGTTGCTGCTGATGCTGCCTGCTACTGCAGGAGGCACAAAATCACTCAGAAGCTGACATTGCTGCTGCTGCTGCAACTACCCCTCCCTCTGCACTAAATACCACATACTACTGCTGCTGCTGCTGCTGTTGCTTCTGCTGCTGTTCGTCTGTTCGCCCAACAGCAATTGACATTTTACAAAATAAACGAATTCATTTGCACAAAAGCCAGCAGCAGACGGGCTGCACTGAACACAACAAGAAGGATAACAACAATGTGCGTCCTCTGTGAGAGAGGGTGAGAGGGAGAGGGAGGGAGAGGGGAAGAAAGGGAGGCAGAGATGAAGCTTATGTGTATGTTCAGTGGTTTTCGCATTGGCTTTGGGTCTTGTGTAGCTGTTGCTGTTGTTGCTGTTGTTGTTGCTGTTGTTGTTGTTGCTGTTGTTGTTGTTGCTGTTGTTGTTGTTGTTGCTGTTGTTGCTGTTGTTGCTGCTGTTGTTGTTCGGCTAGCTTTCACTTTCCCCCCAAATGCAATCACATGTTGCCAACATGTGAAAGGTGTACATAATAATTTTGTGGGCAAGGCAAGACAAAAGGCAAAGGCAGAAGGATTCTTGACTGGCAGCCGGAGTAAGAGCCGGTCTGCTCTGGCCGTCGAGCCTGAACACGTTCAACAGTAGATCTGGTAGTTGCATGCACCACCGTCGCACTCACTATTTTGTGGCATGGTGAAATGGTTTGGCGGTTGCAAAGTCAAGCTCTGTGCGTTAGACACCCACACACACACACACAGACGCACACACACACAGACACACACACACACACACAACAATTGTTCCCCCCCCATGTGCGCATTAATGTTTGTAATTGCAGCTTGTCTGCTCTCCGAGCTGAGGGCTAAAGATGGCGGTTGGGGTTCGGAATCTGCTTGCCCAGCCACTTAAAACAATATAATCTCCATTAAAAAGCTTTTTGACATTGCACACAGACACAGTACCAAACCCAGGAACAGTCAGGACGTGTCTTTGGGTCGGCCTGAGCTACTGTGCGGGTGCGGGTGCGGTTGGGCGGTTGGGGTGTGCGTGTGTGGAGTGTGCGGAAATAATGGGGCAGGCTTTTAATTGTTGTCTTGGCGCATCGATAATGAGCTGTAAGGGTGGATGCCAATAACCGAAACTACCATTTATAAAGAGGTGATGGGGGGTTGGTTTGGGGGGGGGGGAGGTGTGTATGGATGGTTGTCCAATTGAGAAGAGCTGAAGCTACTCACAAGCGTTAGTGCTAATTGCAGTTGACTTGTGCATCAACTTGTGTGTGTGTGTGTGTGTGTGTGTGTGTGTGTGTGTGTGTGTGTGTGTGTGTGTGTGTGTGTGGCTTACATCTGCTTAAGAGCAGGCAAAATGCTTGAAACACAAGCCGAGTAGCAATTCGCAATTAGCTTGCAGCTCACACGGTCATCTCGTTGGTTGCTGGTTGTGGATTGGCATCGTTTTTGGATGTCAAGTTGGGCGCAATGACAAATGCACTTAAATGATTTTTGACTGATTGTCAGGTCCCACGGTTACCGATATGTAAATGTTGGACAAGTGGACAGGACGGACATGTGATGCACATGTGACACAAATTAGTTATTAACGCTTTCTATTAACAAAAAATGAAAAACTTATAAACAGTTCAATCAAGCCAAAACGATACTTTAATGTTTATAGAAAAATGCAACAATAAATTCCATAATATACAATTTCAATACGAAATGCTGTTTGCATATTGTCTGCATTTTACATGGCTCAAAATACCTTATGCAAATTGGAGTCAGGATGGATGCCATAAGCGTAATGAGTCAGCGGATATTCGAAATTTATATTGAGAACAAAATGGTCATTAAACTGCCATATCAAGGGAAATTAATTAACGAAATAATGTGAAAGTTGAGCCATTACCGAGTTAAGTGAGTTAACTGGGGAAAATGTCGAACATGTTATGCCGGGCAAAATGGCAAATGACTCTGAAATGAGGAATGGCAATTGGAAATTGGAAATTGGAAACAGGGAATACGAATTTTTTTTTTTCATCCATTAATCGGCATATCGTGTGATGAAATTGATTTTTACTTTGGCTCGGTAATTTACTCGCGTTCCGGACCAATTCCATATAATTCAATAAACTCTTAAACGTGTCGACGAATCTTTAGTTCTGTGTGGAATGTGTTGGGCTTACACACGGTTTCACACACCAACCAAACCAGACCAACAACAACAACAACAACAACAACAAATAAATATCACAGTTTAAATTGTGGGCGCCATAATTCCGGGCAACAATTTACCAGCGAAAGCTGCAAAACTATTTTACCAGCTACAAAATTAAAACTTTTCGTTGCGCTCCGCAACAATTTCAGCAGCTTGAATAATAGAAAACGACGGTTGTCAGGGGAGGGGTGGAGGGTGGAGTGTTGTAGGGGTACGTAAGTTTGCCGGCATCTACAAAATGGTATTCAAGGGGTGAGCGATATACAAGGAAACTCCGTCGAAAGTGTAAACTTTCATTGCCTGACTGCCGTTATTAATTATAATTTGAAATTCTATAAATTTACAACAATTGCCAACAGCAGCAGCAGCAGAAGCAGCAGCAGAAGCAACAATAAAAACAACACAAATACAAACACAGCTCTTTGTAAAAGCCATCAACGTTTTGCATTGCCAAGCTTCGAGCTTCTGGTTACAAACTCCCGCTCAACATCCCCCTCAACACCCCCCCAAACAGCCCACCAAAAAAAAGAAACAATTTCTTTAGCTCATATTGCAACTGTTATTTTTGAGCACGAAAACTAAACTGAAAATACACTCGACTCACACAAATACACACAAAAAAAAGTTACACACAAACACAAACACACACACAGACTGTTGTAAACAACAGTGTTGTGCGTGAATAGAATAAGCCTGAATTAAGTTTTTTTTTTTTTTTGGGAGTGAGTTGGAAAATGCTTTAGGCAAGATTGGGAGCCCGCCCCCCCTTAGGGGCGCTGTCAAGTTTTAATTTCAGACATTAAGTTTTATGTTGCTTTCTAATTGCCATATTTAATGAATAAATAATTAAAGAGACTTAAATCTGTACAAAATATATACATATATATATATAAATGCTACTCGCTTAATAATCATAAAATAATAATCATAAATAATAATAAATTTTCTGTGGAGATCATAAAATATAGAAGATATATAAAGTGAATATATAAAGTATTACAATTTGAAGTGAAGAGTTTCGTTTTAATGCTGATCAGCAAAGGCAACTTCTTTGCACACCCCAAACACACACAGACACACACACAGACACACACACACACACACAGACACACACACACAGAGACACACAGACACTTATATATTGCATGATTCAGTCGACGGCTGACAGAGTTAGTTGCATGACAAGGATAACAACAACAACGTGGCTGCAACATTTTTTGAAAATAATAATAATATTTTGCGTGCTTGCATGCAATTGCTTTCAGTTGGATTTCAGACACAGTTTTCAGTTTTAAGTTTCATTTTTATTTTTACTGTTATTGTTTTTCTTAGCGTTATTTTGTTTGTGCATTAGATATTTATAAAAAGCAAGGAAATTTACTGACACAAACATTTGGTGTTCGTTTATTTCGTGGGTGTGGGTGTGTGTGTGTGTGTGTGTGTGTGGGATAAGACAAGCTATTTGTCATGCCCCGCAATGCAGTGTTACTCAACACTGATTTAGTAGAGCTTATAACCTGTTGTAGCTTGTCCAAATTACTTAGATTTTTGAGTAGTGTTATAAAATAGTCAAAATTAAAAATATTTTTCTGTTAATAATTAAAATAATTACATCTTATTTTTACACATTTTTTACACTTTTTTTTTATATAATAAATAATATATAAATTAAAGCATTTCGAAATTACAAAATTTCTACTAACTAAAATTGGATTTACTAATGTGCCCCACAAGCGCAAAATTGTAGCGAAAATGCTGACATGCAACACATATAATAGAAATGGAATTTCAAGATTATAAATTGCATTACATTGTTATGGCTGAATAATATGCTGACATGTTGCAAGTGGGATGGCGCCACAAAACAGAGAAATGCATCAAGTGAAAGTCTATAAAATATTATTTATTATAATTGCTGTGATATACACAAGCAATATATATATATATATATAACTCCTTCAAATTGGATTTTAAGGCTTGTTTGTTGTTATTGTTGTTAGCTGAATATATTTATGTTAAGCTTTGGAATGTTAGATAGATTAATGGCCATGCCAGAATTAGACAGTGCTTATAAATGCAGATATATATAAGCCAGATATATATATATACACATAGATGTACATATATATATATATATATATATATATGTGACACACATTTTACAGGCTAATTACAATTGGGATTTAGTGTATGGATTTTATAGGGGTTAGGGGTTAGGGGGGGGGGGGGGGGTTATGCATGAAATTTGGCTTACCTCCAACACTGGAACCGTTCTGCTGCGAGTAGAGATTCTGTTGAGCCGTCTGCGGCTGTGGTGGATACAGTTGGGGGCCCTGTGGCGGCGGCGGACCGGCGCGTGCTGCGCCCGGTGGCACCGCCAAAACGGGGGCGGGACTAACCAGACGCATGGGCGTGCCGGTGCGTGGTCCCATCACAAGCGAGCCGCTCTGATCGAAGAAGGCCGGAATGACCTTGGATTTTCAGATTTGATTTGATTTTTTACACAATTTGCAGTTGTTTGTTTTTTGTTTGTTTGTTTGTTTTTTTACAGGGGTTAGCATTTGATTTGGTGTTTTTTTTGTTTTTTGTATTTATTGGTAGTTATGAAGCATTTGGTTTTTATTTTTATTTGATGTAGAAAAAGAAAAGAGAGAAAAATACAACGTTTTAGGACAAGTTGTAGGTTAACTATACAAATATCTATCTATATATATATATATATATATATAACGATAAATCCAACATGAAATGTGTTAAATGTTTACAAGAATTTACACTGAATTTTTTTTTTACAGTCCCCTCAGATTTTTATATATATAATATATACAGAAGAACGGATTTTTGCCTATATTTCGCTGTGATCCCTTTCCCCGATTTGTGCTCACCTGATACGGCTGATTTTCGGCACCCTGCTGCGAGGGCGTCAGTGGGCGGCGGGGCTGTGTGCCCTGCTGTGGTATCAGATTGCCCGGATAGACGCCCCATGGCGCAACGCCGTAATACTGCGGCATTTGAGTGGCAGCAATCATGTTCAGATACGGCGCCGCCTCCTGTCCGGGATTCATGACATACGGCGCTGCCTGCTGTGCTGCATATGCTGCATTCTGTTGCGCCTGTTGTGCGGCCAAAAACTGTTGTGACACGGCCGCCATTTGCATCTGTTGCTGTTGCTGCTGCTGTTGCGACGCCTGCATTGTGCCATTGGGTGCACCAGGTGGTGCGCCACCGGCCGCAGCCGCTGCACTTGCCGCCGATGTGGCAGCGACCGCAGCCACAAAGCCCTGATTCTGTGAACGAAAGAGTTGCTGCAAAACAGACAAAGAGAGAGAGAGAAAAAGAGAGGAGAGGGGAAACATTAACTTAAGATTTGTTTTCAAATATTGTTTTCAAAAATGTAGATTAGCGATTAATGTTGTAAGTGCTCTAAATTTGTTGAAAGAAGTTGAAATAAATTCTCAGATTTTCAATGATCTTCAACTGGAGTAAGTTTTACTTATTCAAAAATGCTGTACATCTTTCGAATTTAAATTTTTATTGACATTCAAAAGCCAAGACATTTATTATTATAAAAAACTATCAATTTCTTCAGTTTGCCAGCAGAGTCTTTCGACATTTTCTTGGTGTTTAACCAATCCTACAATTTGACTAGACTTATCTACTTAAATCTATTTAAATCTTAAATCTATATTCTCTAAATCAAAGCAAAAACATCAAATATTACAACACTTGCTTCAGTTTTTGTGAAGTTTTCGTAACAAGCTAAACTATTTGGAGTGTTTTTGGAGTATTTTCTTCATTTGTTATGTCTTCTGTTCTGTGAGGCGTGTAAATCATTTTGCAACTGTTGTTGACGGCTCACAAATACAAAAACAAATACAAATACAAATACAAAACACACAAAGCTTCCCAGTGCCAATTTGTCTTGTTTGGCAGGTATTCTGCGTCGCATAATAAGACGCAACAACAGTCGTGTCATATCACATGTATGTTGCATGTGTATCTTGTGAGTCCTGTGTGTGTGTGCTGAATGTAATAACTGCGACGCAGGAGAGAAAGCAGTTCTATGTTATTCCAAACATTGCGAAACATGATCAAGTGTTTTCAATTGGAAAATTAAATCAAATCCAATCAAATCAGCATGTGATATCCACTTGCACAAATACAAACGAACACACACAAACGCACACACACACACCACACACACACACACACCAAGCACACACAGAGAGATGCAAGACACCTTTATATAGCGAGAGTATGCAAAGAAATGTTGCCATAGATAAAAATAGGGAACACAATATGGGGCAGGCAACGCATGACTGAATGCTTTTCTCTCATTTTCCGGCATTCTCTGATTTTTTTTTTTTTTTTTTCGTTTTTCATATGTCTTCTACAATGTTGTCATATCATTGCCAGGAGCAACAACAATATTATTGGGCATAAAAGGCGGAAAAAAAAAATGTGTAGCCTTTGTGTGTGTGGCTTGAAGTAACTTAAAGTGTTGGCCATTTAAATTGGGATAGTCCTGCTTATAACAGTTGCAATTAATGAATAGCCACTAGACTGTATTTTAAATCGAAATTCCATTCGCAGTGGCAAAGTGCTTTAAGGTGAAAAGTGTACTTTAACACAGTTAAATAAAGAGAAAGTCTACAGAGAGTTGAGTGGTAAAAATCATTTGCATTAAATATGCAGAAGCTCAATTTCTCGCCATTTGACCTTATGGCTCTCTCTTAGAGCTGTCTTGGCCATAATATAGTAAAGTGGCATTTTTAGCATTTGTTCCCATCGGAGTTCTGTCAATTGTTTTCATGCCAGAATTGCGAAACGCAGCCGTCAAAGAGCAAACATTCCAAATAACAATGGCAATAATAACAGCAACAACGGGACTGTGGAGAGCAGCTGCTGTGGGGAAAAGCAGCAGCAGCAGCAACAGCAGCAAAATGAGCAAAAGAAATCAATGTGAATTATTGATGAATGGCGCAGAGGCAGACGCAAAATAAAAGCATAAAAACCAACACGAATACGAAACGTGGCAAAAGATTGCAGAACTGAAATAATAATACACACTTACACACACACCACAAACACACAACACACGCAGAGTAAGCACTTGGCAAACTTGTGCACAGAGCGATAAAAAGACAAATATCATGGTGAATACTTTCAGGCGCGTGACGCGTTGCCCAACTCTCCACTCTCCACTCTCCATTTCGTTGTTCTCGACTCTCCGCTATCC
Organism: Drosophila longiperda; assembly: GCA_035042125.1. Taxonomy (NCBI): domain Eukaryota; kingdom Metazoa; phylum Arthropoda; class Insecta; order Diptera; family Drosophilidae; genus Drosophila; species Drosophila longiperda. The sequence continues at coordinate 3,589,475 of JAWNLV010000003.1, forward strand.
ACTCAACTCACACAGCGCATAAAATAATAATCAGAAACCAAATAAGCGCTGAAATCTGAACCCGGTCACCCGGCCTCGCTACTCCCCGCTCATTGTACCCCGCAATCTTGTAGCCCACACTTTTGCGCACGTTATTAAAAGCGAAATTGAAAACACACACAAAAAAAAAAATAACAGTAAAGAGCGAAAAAGCGAAAAAGCAACAGGAGCAAGGCAAAAAAAAAAATTAGGTAATTTCACGCGCACAAAAGTACGCAACACAAGATTTGTCAAGTGTAGCGCGCCCTCCCTTCGCTCTATCCATCCGCACAATCTATACAGTTACGTCTGACAACAGCTGTCAGCTTGCACAATGTGAGCAGTCACATTATAAACGATTAAATGACATTGTTGTTGCCCCCTTCAATCCGCTGGCAACTAACTAATGCCACAACATATAATTTAATGCTCGCTTGCCTTTTGGCTATGCTCATTTCCACATTTGCCCTGCTGCTCGAGTGATTTATGCAAATAGGCGTCCAGTGCGTCATTTCTGATGCACAAGCCAGGAGAAGATGATGAAGAAGAAGAGCACACATCACATCATACTCATCGGAGCTGAGTGCACATTATATGGCCTATAAATGTTAAGTTTGTCTGTTTGTTGTGTAGCAGTTGAATTCTGCTGCAGCGAATTCATCAAGTTGAAGGCCAACTCTTTGGGGTTAGTTGTACGGGGGGGGGGGGGGGGGTATCAGTGCTGGCAACTTTGTCGCTGGCTAAGTATCAACAAGTTACACGTTTTAGAGTCGCGTGGCTTGGCTACGCTCTACTTTGCATGGCCCCCTTGTCATTTGTTAGCCACGCCCTTTTGTCCATCACCTCACCCAGAGTTGGACATTTTTTATTTTATTTCATTTGCGCATTACATTACAACATTTGCCCAGTTGCGAGCAAGCGGGTCCTGACTTAATAAGCTCCCAGGTGTACGATTTTCAGCGCTCGACTCGTAATGGAAATTGTAGCTGATGTCATACACTGGGGAACTCCGCCCCTCTCTCTCCACGCCCAACAACGAAAGTGAGTCAACTCCCTGCCTTCCCTGCCTTCCTTCCGTCGTACTATCGTACAACCCTTAATGTCGCTGCTTCTCGCTGCTTACTTGTTGCAAGTGGGTCGCATAACAACAACAATAATAACAGAGTCCCTTAATGTTGTTTTCTGCTGCCTGAGTGGATTAGTTGTTGTAGTTACTACCAGCAGCAGCAGCAGGTGGCAAATTGGGTTGTAGGCAGCTAGTTGATTTATAATTATGCCACAAAGAAGAAGAAGACGACTACGACGACTATCACGAAACCAACTTTAACTATTACAATTCTCATTTCGTATCCATTTCCATTACCATGTCAAAGTTTTTCAACTGCTTTTCATTGTTTTAACGTTTTTACATTTCGGCTAATTGAAAAAAGTGTTTGTTCTTTTTTTGGTTAATAGGTAATTGAGATTGTATTTTAATTTTGTTTTACTACATTTTTATGGGTTTTCATGTTTTTAATGGAATTGTAATGACAAAATGTAGTTGTTAGAAAAGATAATTAACAAATTTTTTTCTATTAGCGAGTGTTCTAATAATAATAAGTTTTGCAACTTGAATATTTATGTTTTTTCACTGAATGTTAATTTATTAGTAGGAAATCTTTTACCCTTTCTTTACAGTTATTCTTTATTTTATAACTTCTAACGTCTTTTTCTGCTCGTTACAAAAAACATTTCCAAGAAAAACTAATTGAAATATGAAAAAATAAAAAATCAATTTAAAATGGTTTTTGCTCAATCTGCGTTGAGGCAAACTAGAAATATGAGCAGAATTTTGGCAAAGCACAATCATTTTTGGTAGCCAACAAAAATGGAATCGGCTACAAAATACGTGCAGCTGTGGCAGGTGTGGCAGACGTGGACTGAGCCTTTTAATTGAATTTCCGGGGCAAAGGTAATTCAATCGGCTGAGCCAGACGTTGCCAGGACACTGTATATATATATATATATATGTATATATATATGTGTGATTCTTATGACCATTTCAGGCATTTAAAAAGCCATTCACACACACACAAGTACATCAATACATGAAAAACAAAATACAAGAAAAATAAGAAGAAGAAGAAGAAAAAGAAGAAGAAGACAACTAATTGACTTTCTAATAGTTGGACAAATAGTTTTAGTGCCAGAATCATGTTGAGACAATCGAAAGTTTTAGTACAGCACACACAAAAATCTTAACGCACAACTTTTTGCCATTCTTGCCCCTTTTCTTTTATTTTTTTTTTTGTGTTTTTTTTTTTTTTGGCACAACTTTTGGCTTGAATTCACACCATGCCATGGATGGACACGCTTTGGGGCAACTTGTTTGTTACGGCAAATAGTTTTAATGGGCGGCGGTTTTAACGGCAACTTCTGCCAGAATCTGCGTGAAGACAATACACACACACACAAAATACCATACATACAGGCACCAATTTGAAGCAATTTGTTATGAAATGCCAAAAGAACAGAGGAGTCGAGGCAATGTGTATTGTGGAGAGTTAAGAGGAGGCGTCTTTCTCTCTCTCTCTCACTCACTTTCTCTCTCTCTCCTTCTCCCTCTGTCTTTCTTGAGAGCCGCAACTTTGGCTGGGCAATTTGCAAGCCAATTAAATTTGACTGCTCTTTGGCGCGCAATGTTCGGTTCGGTATAACAAAATAAAATAAGAAAAGTGCATAAATAAACACTTTCAAGCTATGCCACACTCACTCAACCTCACTGAACCTCCTCACCCAACCCCCTTCCCGCACCCCCTTCACAAACCCCTGAATATCTGGCGCTACTTTGTAATTTCGTGATTGCGCATTTATGGCTTCATTTTGAGAAATTTTATGTGCCTGCGCGCCTCCCGCCCCTCCCCCTTCTCAGCCCACCAACATCATCATCATCATCATCATCATCATGTAGCCCGGCTCCTTTGCTTCCTTTGTGAACCGAGTTTGCTTTTGTGGGTAAAGAGCAGATTTTTTTCGGGTAATTTGCTGCGTTCTTTGAACCCGCGCTTATCGCACTCACAGCTCAACCACAGAGAGTCGGCAATATTTTACTTAAATGTCCTGTTCATGTAAATGATGCGGTGTGTCCTCTGACTTCGAATTTCGCTCCACACTCTCTCCAGGGTACACTACTACCTGCCTGCCTGCCTTACTGCTCGATTCCGCATTCCAATTTATATAGTCCATATATCAAACGTATATTTACACGGCTCAACAAACACAGATAGAGAGTGAGAGAGAGGGGGTAGAGAGGGGTAGAGATATTAAGGTCACATTTTCTTAATGCTCACAATTCTCAGTCTCAGCACTCCTTAAATAAGTCAACAAACGCAATGGGTAAATAATGGAACCCAATAAAAAAAGGCCATAAAAAAATACGCAGTTTTCATTATTGAATAAAAACAAAAAACGAATGAAACAAGGAAATCGACATTTGCTCAGCTCAGTGGAAGGAAGTTTTGTTGAGAAAATCATTTATAGAATGCACTTCTTAATGCATCATTAATCTTGCAACTGTTTTCATGCAACGCAGTTGCAGCTGCAGCTGCTTACTTAAAATTTGTGGCTTCTGCTTTGAATGAATGAAATTTAAATGTAATGTTTAATTTTTATACAATTTCTCGCACTTAAAAGTGATATGGCTATAAATGCAATTATATATTGGTATTTCAATGCTCTGTCTTAGTGCCTACTCAGTCGATTTTGAAGTGGCAATTGGCTGTGGCAACAACTTCAACTGTGCTTTAATTAAATATCAATTACGCAGTCGGCATTAAAACTCTCTTCAATGTAAAGCAATCAATTAAGTATGCTTTGTTGTGTCCACTCCCCACTCCCCGTCTCCCCATCCCCCGTCTGCCTATCCTCATTAGAGCCATTTGCACAGTCTATCAATTTAAATAGAAAAAAAAAAGTGGCGAGAGTGCAACACAAATACAAATATTTGTAGACGACACGCCAAGGCGCAGGCCAAATTGGTTTGGGCCCTCTTCAGGCAATCCGTTAATGAATGACACATGGCGACAGCAAACAGAGGTCGGTCCGTGGAACTTGTAAACAAAATTAATGCCACAAAACAACAAACATTAGCGCACTTTTCGTGCCGCATTGCGTGGCTCATTAGGCAGCATACAACAGACCAACTTTGCAGCACTTAAACATTTTTGCTACCACCAAAATTGCCTCGCTGCTGCCACTGTTGGCTGCCTCTTCTGTTGCTGCCACTGTTTGGCTGCCTCTTCTGTTGCTGCCACTGTTGCCTGCCTCTGCTGTTGCTGCCACTGTTTGCCTGACCATTATAGCGAATTACTTAATGACCGCACGCGTGTGCTTTTGATGCCTACTTTTAGGCGCTGCCACACCACCCCCCCTAACACACACACACACACACACACACACTAAAGTAAATACGGTCAGCGCTTTCGTTTAATTTGAGTTTTGGGCTTTACTTTTCTTACAAATTTCTTTGTTCTATTTTTTCTTTTTTAACTTTGTGATTGTTGTTTTTATATTGCTTTTTAATTTTGCTCGTTACTCCGCCATTTGCAGTTGGAACGTGTGGCAAGACACATGACTCACAACAGCGAGAGAGAGCGAGTGAGGCAGAGAGGGAGTATGGGAAAGTTGTGGCATTGATTTAACTCGTGTTTTCTATTTACGCCTCAACTTTGCCGCATATTTCATTGCTGGGGCGCCACCGGATTGCGTTGTCGTCGGCTGCGAAAGGCAAAAGTTTTTTTTTTTTTTTTTACAACTTTGCTGACAAAGTCATGTTTTTTTTACAGTCTTTGGCATTTTACTGCACATAACTCGTAAACTTAATGCAGTCCAAATGATGCACCGGTCATGAAAAGCACACACACACATCCACACACACATTTTTCACATAGTTTCCGATGTAGGTGAAAATTCAACTTTCAGCTGCTGATTCAACTCTTTGAGAAAATTACTTTAATGGTTCACATATGGCATAAAAAAATATGTGAATAATAATAAAAAAATGTAATGAGAAAAGCCCATTTTTAAATGGCAAGCAATTTGCGTATTAACTGTTTATTTCTTTAGCTTTAGACTCACTTTTAATAGCCAAACAGTTAGTAATAAATTACACATAAAATGCAGATTGCATTTTCAACTTTTTAAATGCTGGAAATTACCTTTAGAGCACTCTAAAATGTGATTAAGTATTTGTATTGTTTGCTAGTTCATTTTACAAACGTCTACAAACGCATTCTGTTTGCCATATTTAATAGCCATGCCATATGGCGAGATCACAAATGGTTAACCCAGAGCTGCAATTAGTTGACTTTTTGGCCATTTGGCGGCCAGTTTAAAAGCCGCACCGCACTAAGCAGGCCAACTAGACGTGTACTAAATGGAGTTGACTGCCGTCTGCTGAAGAGTGGGAGGGTGGGTGGGATGGATGGGTGGTGCATGCAACCGCACTGTCATATTCACGTTTTGTGTACAATCTACGTATATAACAATTTTATATGTATGGGCTGTGTCTGTGTGAATGTGCAGACTTAATTTCATTTAGAATTTTCTCTGGGTATTTTTTTTTTTTCGCTTTATTTAATGGCTTTTGCCTGGGTCTGGCTCTAAACGGCACACAGACAGGCAGACAATATGCACAGCACAAATGGCACGCGAGTTGCAGTCACAGTTGCCACTTCTATATGCCACTTATTATGTACTACACACATACACACACACACGCACACGCACACACACATAAGCACACACTTGGCTTGCAATCTAAAGAGCCATGCATTAAAAATTAATGTGCGACGCTGGCTAGGTAAAAAAAATACTGTTGCCTACTTTTGTGGGCGGTTTCACATACAGGCGCACATGCACAGTGGGACTACACGTCATAAGGGACGGCAACAAAAAAAAAAGTTGACAGCCATAGGAAACGTGTGTCGGTTGCGCCTGTCGTTTGTTTTGTTGTTGTTGTTGTTGTTGTTCTGGTTGCTTTTGCCTTTTGTTTGTCGTTGAAAAAAATCAGGTTATCGATTTTTGCCGCTTTGCGCATTTGCTGCTATTTGTTTAGCACTACATACACTAACACACACACACACACACACATCTACACACCCACATAAAATGTTGTAGACAGCTGCCATGTCCTTGGCAAAAAAAACCTTCTTAAAGCCCCGATGCCTATCAGCCAGTCAAGCCACTAACGTAGGCAAAATTGAAAACTGTCAACGTTCTCGTCGACGTCCTCCTCCTCCTCGTCCTTTTCCCCCCCATATGCAAATTCTGGCTATGCCTGTCACTCAGGCAAACTTTAACAATTGAAGTATTTAATTTGCCTAAAAATAACTAATTTACGTTCAATTAATGTGTACAAAAAACTCCACAGAGAAGGAGTGAAAGTGTCGCGCAAGGACATGGCCAAACAAAAAGGACACAATTGAATGTAGGCGCTTGACTGATTTTTATAAATATAGAATTATTTATTTCGACCAGGTTGCAAAAACCGTTATTAAGCCAACAATTCGAATGAAATGTATTCTGCGCACGTAGCCAAAACAGTCAGCTTGCAAAAACAACAATAATTAAAAGCTAATCAAATTGGTAAATCAAACAAAAAAAAAAAAAAAAAGGCTAAGGATATGGCTAACTGAGGTATAAGCAGTTAACAATTAGCCACTGGCAATTCCGGCAAAGGTTAGTCAATTGCAAGGCAATTAAATGTAAAAGTCACGTTTTTGTTGTCGAAACGAAAGTTAAGAAATATTTAGCAAAAACTCGGCATTTAAAATTATGTTATTCTAGAGAAACAAACGCAATCAAAAAACGATTAAATTTATGATTTTTGTATACAATTAATTTATACAATTAGCTGCAAATTTTTATTCATACTTTAACTGAACACTCAGAAATATACTAAGCATTATTTGTGAACTTTTGTTCATTTTTAAAGGTTAATTTTTTGTCAACATTTCATTCAAAACGCCGCAAAAAATATATAAAATTTTCTTATTTTCTTTGCAAACTAAATTCAACTTTAACTTGAGGCTGAATAAATGTTTTTATAAGTACTTTGACAGAGATGTCCTTTTACTTAGCTCACTGTTTGCTCTCCAATTACCAGTGTAAATTCACTAGACCCACCGCACCCCGCCCCGTGTCCCACTTACCTCCACCGCTTCCGAGCAGCAGCAGCACGCAGCGCAATCAAATCAAACAAATTGTTGACTAAATTCGAGCGTTATAAATAAATAAAAAGCAGCTGGGATCATTAAATCAAGTACTCGCACACTTTTCCAAACAACTCTCCCTTCCGCTCCCCTCTCCGTCCCTTCCACATGCCAAGATTTTATTTATAACAATTACAATAACTAAATGCAAGGGCAGGCGATGGCTTAAGTGTGGGCGTGGCAACAGCGACACCAGCTTAATAGTCGCAAGCACTCGTAAAAAAAACTCGTAATATATATTTATATATATGTGTGTGCAGTGCGTGAGTCTAAATAAAAACTTGCCTTGTTGCTAAATAAATAAATGGCTAAAATATGCAACAACAATAACAGTAATAAATTCCAAAAACAACTCCAACAAACGTTACCTGCAAATAAGTTTTTGTGTGTGTAGAAATTTAGCCATAAATCACAAAAGAAGCAAAAAAAAAAATAAAGTTTCGCGTGACAAAAATCAACTAATGTGGTTAATAAAATCCTCAACAAAAAAAAAAAAAAAAAAAACAAAATATAAGTTGCTAAAAACCTGCAAAGTGTGAACGTTCACCTACTGTGCGGGAGACGAGGCGGAATGGGGGGGGGGAGGGGGAGAGATTGGACGGCAAACGGAAAGTTGCGCGGTGAAGCGTGCTGCAAGTTTATGAAAAGTTAAACAGAACTTAAGCAACAAACAAGGCACCCAAATGCTAGCTGGGTATGCAGGAGGGGGGAAGGACGGGTAAGGAGTGGGGGGGGGGGGGCGGGGAGTCGCGTTCTGTTTTGTGGTGTTGATGTAAATCACTTTCAGCGCTTGGCGACCAACTTTTGCCGCTCCCCCGCTGCTGCGGGGGTTGCTTGAAATTTATGCAAATGTGTTGGTTGTTGCCTCATTGTTGCCTCCCCTTACCTCACCTTGCCACGAGTCCTATGTTTAGACACAAGGCGCCACCTGGCGTTGGCAATTGTCGTTGACATTTTCACCTGCTTTTTGGCACTGTTCATTCAACTTTTCAAGCTGGTTAAATTGTTTTGAATATTACCCCAAACACTTACTAAAACAGCAGACAGCAACCACTGGTTGCAAGAGGGGTAAGCGGGGTGAGGGGGAGCAGGAAGTAGGGTTAAAGTGTGGCAGTTGTAATCAACACCCGAGTTGTTTGATTGACAGTAGCTGGTTTTGTGTTCAGTTTGCGGCAAGTTTGCTGCTGATTTCCATCGCGCCTCATTTGATGATAAGTTTTGGCATTTATGGCCAAAAGCTGGCAAGCGGGAGGGGGGGAGGGGGGCAGTTAACGTTAGCTGGTCAGATAACGTGACAGATAATCGATGAATATTGAAATGCTTTCGGTTTCTCTATTTGGTTTTATGATTGTCAGCTGTCAGCTGCCAGACATAGATGATGGGTAGAGGGCGGGGGGGTCGTGGCAGTAAGCGGTGGCGTTTGTGATTGTCATAAATGTTGCACACGGCAGTGTTGTGGGCTGATCGTGGTGGTGTGCACGCAAATAAACACAAACAAATATTAATTCACTTTGGGGGGGAGTTTGTGGAAAAGGTCAAGGTGAAATCAGTTAAAGAGAGAGAGAGAGAGAGAGAGAGAGAGAGAGAGGGGTAAGCGCAGTTCTCACTAAGGCATAACTCCACAGGAAGTGTGAAGGGGTAAAAAGTTGAGGAAAGTTTAAAAATAGTTTATTGTTTTTAGTTTTTTTGCGTACAAGTTAAATCAAATATTTGGGAATTTTATTAGGAAACTAAAGCTAAGAGATCAAAAGGATAGATTTGCAGTAGAATAGATTAAAATCTGCTCCTCCACATGGAGTTTTATATATATATATATAGTCAATATAATTTGCTTAACTTTATACGTTTAACACTCGGAAACCTTTACACTCCATAAACATGAGAGAGAGAAATGGCACTTAAATATTCCATTTCATTTGGCGGATAGCATAAAATGTTGGCTAAAAGTTATGGCCAGTGAATGTGATAAACTTTGATTTCTTGCAGCGGTTTCGTTTCGTTGTCGCGGCTAAAATCCGAACGAAATGGCACGAAAAATGGCCGCAACAGTTACAGTTATAACGCTTAAACCGGTTATAGCCACAATTTTTATGTCTGGCTAACACGCACGATTCGCGGGGGGGGGGGGGGGGGTGGGTTGTGGTTGCGTGGTGGTTAAATGGCTGTCTAAATCGACAGCGACTACTATTTAATTTATAAAAAAAATGCCGACACACAAAACACATTTCTTCGTACATGAAATAAAATGGCAAAACAACCAACAACATAAAAAATGCAGCAAAAAATATACTTTTTACGGTTTTAGAGCTAAAAAAAAAAACCAAATTCTGCAAAAATGTGTGGCTGCAATAACAACTATAACACTACAAAATGAGCGGCATAAAAAATATTTATTAAATGGCTGACGCTGGCATATGATGAAATTTTTATGTTTCCCTTCACTCAAACACACACACACACACACACACACACTCCCCCACACACACTCTGTATATTTCATATAGAAATGCAATTTTGTACAATAAATTTTACATCGATTTCCATGCGGCTTCACAAGCCAAAAGCTGCAAGGCTTTTCCCATTTTTAATTCACAACAAATATGCAAAAATGTTGCTGAATTTCAGGCTTTACTTTTGGTTTTACTTTTTGAACGCTGTTGGCAAAATGCAAATGAATATTTTTTTTTGTTTCGTACTTACAACATTTATCGATAAATTTTAGTATGCTGCACATGAACTTACCTAGAAAGAGAAAAAGATTCGAAGTTAGTAAATTTGTTGAAGCCAAAAAGCTCATAAAAATTCAAAATCGATGCATAAATTATGGTTTAGAGATGCAAAATAAAATGCGATTATATTAATAACATTTTTAAGTCTTTTAGAAGTGAAAATGCTACCATATCTTGTACTTTGAGAATTACTAGATTGCATATTAAAAAATTTATATATTTTCTATGCTAATTTTCAAGATTGCTTTTGCTTAATTTAAAGCTCCACAAATCATTGGACGAAATTGAAATGGAAATGGATATGAATAATGGATACTGGATACTACTCCGGGCACTATTCTTGTCTACATACCACAATTACTTAAGTTTACACATGTATTATTCTTACATTTATTTAAACTTCACTTAATTTCTAGGCGTGAACTCAATTTAATCTACAATTAGACAAAATGCTTAAATGTTGAACATGAAATCGCATTAAATAATGTGCTACAATTCCCCGAAGCAATTATTAGAATCCAAAATTACGAAATGCCAAAAAACATTTGTTGCATAAGACAACTGTGGAGAGTATTTATAGCACAGCATTTTGTGGCAATAATAATAATTCCCTAAATATCACAAGTAAATGCAACAAATTGCCAGAAAATCCCAACAAATTTTGTGGCACAAAGTCAACAAACTTTTGATGGCAATAGCAACTGACAAATTTGTGTGTTGGCCTGTCTTGTTGGTTGTTGTTGTTGTTGTTGCATGCAGCACACACACACAGACATAGACCAAAAAGTTGTGTGCAACAAAAGTTACAGTTGCAGCGGTTGAACATGACAACAAGTGCAACACACAGCAAATAGACACTAAGGAAAAGATGAGCTCATATTTATGATGATGATGATGATGATGATGATGATGATGATGATGATGATGATGATGATGATGATGATGATGTTGATGATGATGATAATGATGATCATGGTTGTTATTAGTTATGAAGTTACTGACGTTTGACACCTTTCAGTAATTATGTGTTGCCTTATTTAAACACATACTTACACACACACACACACACACACACACACACGCACACACGCACACACACAGACTTTTGTAATACACACAATTTTCAATTGGTTTGCCAAGCATAAAATTGCCGCATTTAAAAATAGTTTCGCATTTCAAGTCGCTTTTTTTTGTTAGTTTTAGTTAGTTAGTTACTAATTTGTGATGTTTAAAAAATTGTTGTTGTTGTTGTTGCAAATTCAGCGAGCGTGCAGCAATTTTGAAAGTAGGAAATTTTTATTTTAGCCATTTTGCTTTTATTGTAATATGAAAATTATTTTGATTATTATTCGCAAATTTTGATTTGTTGCCAATGCTGCAGAAGTCTCATAGGCAATAATCATATGTAGCCCATGGCTTAGATGGGTCCAAATGCAATCAACACTAATATATGCAGAGACCACAAGCTGCCACACACTCGCACACACACACACACACACACACACACACACACACACTTACATAGGGCAGACAGTCAAAGCCCTAGGCTTATGCATATATATGCAGAACAGGCAGCAGCATAATCAAAACTTATGTCTCTGGTCAGCTTGGGTCAGTTTGGGCAGCTCGTTCAATTTTAATGGCCAACCAAAATACATTTACCTCTCTCTCACACACACACATACACACTTTGTAGCTCTTTTGCTTTGTGTGTGTTGTGTTGATAATAGTGTTAATTATGCGCCTGTCAATTGCAGTTGCAGCAAATGCGGCAGCAGCAGCATCGACAGCATCGACAGCAACGACAGCAATTGACGTATCAGGTTACCAAAAACGGATCCAAGGATCGAAGACCAACTGTTCTGGTTCTAGACCATCTCAACAGCTGCATTCACTAATTGAAGTTTGTGCAGTTTGTATCATAACATTTGTGCACACTTTACTCCTCACGTTTGCCCCGTGTCTTTGCGTCTAAAGTGAAGGTTTTTGCAGCTGTTTGCAGCTGTAGGCAACAAAATGCGATTCAACTGCAACTTAAATACAGCTGCAAAAAGGCAACTAAATAATCCATGTTATTTAGGACTCGATGCGTATCTGTTTTTAATCAAAGTTCAAACTTGACCAATTAAGCCAAGCAAAAGTGTGTGGGGGGAGGGAGTGGGGAGTAAAGCAATTGTCATTTTAAGCGCATTATAATCTGCTGCATATGGTCGGGGGCAAACAAACCTCAGGGTTTTTGTTGAATACAAATGAAATCGAATGAAATGAAGAATAAATAAGTTGTCCAAGGATATCCTAAAGAGGCCGAAGACAAAACAGGATAAACAAAGACAGAATGGACAACTGGAAATTGTTAAGTATAAATATTTTTGATAAGAATTAACATATTATAATTTTGATTTAATCATTAAATTACAAATGCCATCATTTCTGTATGTATAAATGCTAAAAATTGAAATATTTGCGAGTAGCAGATTGTCAGTGTATATTGCAGTCGACCTCACCCGACTATAGCATTCTTATTTGTTTATTAATAAATGTCTAACGTTAGGTGCAATTCAGTTTAGAGTTTAATTCCACAAAGTCGCCACATTTTCATCTTTAATATGATTCAACAATATTTACTAGCAAACATTGTGAAAATGCCCAGAACACAAGAGTTGCAAATTTATTTTGTTTTGTTGTCGATTACAAATTATAATTTATGTTCGATATTGGTTTATGTATTTAAAGGAAATTGTTGAAAGCCCAAAAAAATAAATATGAATTTTGTTAAGCTTTGGCACTTGACAGCTGACACATCTAGCTCCATTTTATATATAATAAATTTGTTGCATTGAAATAAGAGCTTTACAGAGTGTTACATTTTGTGGAAAGTTCATTAACAATGAGAGCGTAAACCAATTTGGCATATGTGCAATTTGTTGCAGCTCGTCGACTAATGCCATCAAATTCATTTATACTAATTAAAAATTAAATGCGTTGCGCATGCAAAATTTTACGAAAATTCGCTAATGTAAAATGTAATTTAATTGCAATTGCAAAAATGTAAACAAAAATCCGATAATGTTTCTAACTGAAAGCGGCTCATTTATTTGCAAATAATATAATGCAAATGCAGCCAATATGAGGATAACTTCGATAAACGGCATTTGTAATTGCCGTTAATGGCAAACAACAATAAAATGAGCTTTGGGATAAGATATAAACATTTACAAACCTATGGGATTTCAAATAAATACATTTAGATAAATGTTAACTATTTCTAGCAAATTTTAAACTCAATTAAATTTTCTCAACTAAAATTGCTACAAGAACTTGATGATTTTCAACTCTTCTCTACTAAATTATTCTCTTTTTTTTTTGTGTGGAAGTCGCAGTTTTATAGTGTGTATTTAGAGGCATATTAAACTATTAAAATGAATTAATTTGTCTTTGAAATCTTATTTCAAATCTTCGATAAACTTAAACTTCAATTAATTTACTGCAGTTGCAAAAATCTCGTTCTCATTATTCAAACATCTTTGTTTAACTATATCACGCCTCATTTGTTTTTAAAATATTTTGAAAAAATCACCGATTAAAAATACAAATCTCATTACATTTGACATCATTAACATTTATTTCACGCACACACACACACACACACACACTTAAGTGCTGTGCTTTGTTCTGGCTGGCTCCTAATTTATATGCAGCTGGCAATGGCAAAATATTTATGCACAATTAAATCAAGTAAAAAGAATGGAATAAATGGCAGCCGTGACTAGCACACACACACACACACATACATATAAAGTCTCTCTCTCTCTCTGTCATACACACACACCCCCATTAAGCAGCTGCTCATTTAGAAAAAAAAAATGCAAATGACATTTAAACCGAAATGCGAAACGAGCCAAAAGCTGCACATGTGATTGTAGCTCCCCTACACTTGCCTCCTCTGCACACACTCTCTCTCACTCTCTTTCTCTCTCTCTATATATATATAGATATGTACATATATATATATGCATGCATGTATGTCTCCATTCTCTTTTGCATTAATTTTTCACAATGAGCTATGCAGTTGACCCACATTCGCTGTCCCTTTCCCACCCCCCTCTCTTGCGCTTGCTCTTCTCCGTCAGTGGTGCCGTTATACATTTCCCGAGCTTTCTTCTTCTTGATTTGCGGCGATTTTGTGCCGGCTCCCTGGGCTTAATGTGCATTAAAGGCATAGTCTGTTTGTTGTTGTTGTTATCCTTATGTTCTTGCTGTTCTTTTTGTTGTTGTTGTATTCGCTACGCAGCGCTAATTAAGTGGTATTATGTGCCCCGCGGCCCTTGGTTTGTACCTCTCTCGTTCCATGCGGTTCTCTGGTTTTGGTCATTTTTTCTTTTCATTTTTTTTTTTTGTTCGAATGTATTTTTCCTTGCTCGACATTTTCCAAGCTTGTTATGATAATTTCATAATTTCTTTTTTTTTAGATTCTGTTGCCAGCATTTAATTGCATTGACATTGAGCAATGGTTGTTTAGGGGGTTTTCTGACACATATATCAAAATTCTTTTCTTATCGCCAGTTACTTTGCTAACTGACCTTGTTTAAAACCGTTAGCTAGTTATGAATCACGATTAATGCAAATTTATGTTAGACTTCGTTTCGATAACATTAAATTTATTACTTCTTTGTTTCTACTTTTTGTCGATAAATATTTTTCAATAAATAAATTTAGTTAAGTTTTGTTTGCTAATAAAAAAAAGTTGTTTTTCGATATTTGGTAATTTATTTTGTGTATTTTTAAGAAGTCAAAAGTAAATCCCTTAATAACAATAATCTTTTAAACTAGACTAAGTCCTCAAAATTATTGCAGTAGATTTTAAAGTTGAAAATAATCAGAGTGCTTTATTAGCAAGTCTTCTTTTGATAAGTTTTTACATCCAAAATGTATGCTACAATTTTGTTAATAACCAACGAAATTTGAGTTTCTGCGCATTATTTTGGTTCGTAAATTAAATGCGCTGACAAATTGTCGTAAAAAAAAAAAAATAATAAAACTAACATTTACACAAACAAATTGACACTTTCTGAGGCTGCATAAAAAAAAGAAATAGTAACAAAAAATGTCAAATGCATTTCAATTAACGTTGATGCTCTGCTGCTGACGGTTTATTTGATGTTGCCTGCATTGGTTTGCCAACCGTCAACAAATGAAAATAGCCTGCATTAAAAATAAATTTGCACACACACACATACATACACACACACAGGCAGGTCAGAGAGTTATTTTCTCGCTGCGATTCTAAATGCAGTAACACGACAAAAGCATCAATGGGTTAACAATAGCTAACGGCGCCAATGCTAAATTAAGCCTGCCTCACCACACCTCTCTTTCCTCACTCTCTCTCTCCCTCTCTCTCTCTTTGTTGGCAGCCCTTTTGTTTGCGTTTCAAAGTGCGTTAAATTTTCCATCGCGCTGCAAAACTAACGAGCAACATTGTTTGATGATGACAATCATTAGATACGATAATGCAAATGAACGCAGCTGGAAATCCCCAATTAAAGTCTCAACTAGGGTTAGCAATAGGGACAGACTGCGACAGAGAGAGAGAGAGACAGTGAGAGAGAGAGAGAGAGAGTGAGAGAGAGAGTGAGAGAGAGAGAGAGATATTGATAGATGGAAGGGACTCAGTAGCAAAACCAAAGATGTCCTACGCTGCACGCCTGCTATTGTGTTATGTCAAAAACAATCCCCAAAAAAAAATGTGAACAGAAAAAAATTTGCATGCCAATGATACATGACCATCTAACAGCAGCAACAGCAACAACAACAACAGCTAAAAACAACGAATGCCGGTTGCAACACACATTTTTCAAAACACAAACATTACACACCATGGCACAGTGGTACGAAATATTTACTTTGCATCACTTTAAAACTCAAAGAAATGAAAAGAATTTAATACACAAACTATATACTGCCATTTACTATGAGATTTTATAAAGTTTTGCTTCCAAAATTAATCAAGATAAATAGGTATATGCAAATTTTCATATAAATAAAATATGTAATTTAAAGTTATAAAACATTTGGTAATTTATTTCAATTATGAACTCTATTTTTTTTTCTTTTCCCTTCTGTATGAAATTAGATCAAGCTATTTTTATATATGAAAATTTATATAAAAAAAGATTTATAAAATTAAGCTCTAAGAATTTAGTGTTGTTCATTTTTAAACTCTCAATTTTTTATTTTTTACGATTTTTCTATTTTTATTTTATTTTTGCCTATAATTTGAGAAATCTTTCAGACTAATTTGTTCATTCACACAATTTAGATGGCACCATTGTGCTGTGCTGTGGCGCCCCGCTTTAGGAATCTGCATGTTTATAATGAATGCGCTTTGCTGCCTGCCTGCCTGGCTGGGCGTGTCAAATGTAGGCGTTGACAGCTGCAGCAGCAGCAGCAGCAGCAACAACAACGACTACAACACTGATGACGTGCGGTTGTCATTAGAGCTGCTGCTGCTGCTGCCCGACTGTTGATGACGTTGTTGTGACAAACCCTACCCATACCACATCCACCCACATCCACACAGACTACACAGCAGAGCAGTCTATGTCACAAAAACCTCAACCCAGCTCAGTTCAGACCAGTCCAGTTCAGTCCAGTCCAGTCCAGTTCAGTCCAGGCCTAATGCCTCTTATGCAACCTCACATCCAGCATTGACCGCTGTTCTTCCTGTTGTTTTGCATGGGGTTGCTGTCGCTGTTGTTGTTGTTGCTGATGTTGTTGTTGTTGCTATGCCATTGTTGTTGGGTGTCGGTGTCGTCATCATAGTAGCTGGGACTCGTTACTGTGGCTGAGCAACAAAATGGAGACCGCATAGCGACCGAAATGCATACAACATGAACAAAATGTAAAACTGTAAGGCTTGTGGTACTGCTGCTGGTGCGGTGTTGCAACAGACGACAACCCTGGTCAAGCGGTGTCGAACCTTTTATTAGGCGTTGATTTCATGTCGGCCGGCGAAGAGTCTGCTTTAATTGATGGTTGCTATATTGAAATTATGCGCAGGCTGTTGCACATTGTGGCAATTCGAGTTTATTTATGTATATATGCAACAACCCTTTGGTGGCAACCCTTTAAGCCCGCCCATGCGTGCACATAATTGTATTGAAATTAGCAGGGGGGGGGGGGGGGGGGCGTTGTTAATTTTTCAATTTTTAACAATTTTATTAATTTCAGTATTGCTCAACACTTTTAACCATAACTCAGAGGGAAACTTTTTATAGACCCATTTGAAACCCTTTTCCAGGATTGTATTTCGCATGTGCTATTTACGTATCCCTTTTTCTATTTTTGCATTTAGTATTTGAAGTTCTTTTTTTTATATTTTCATATTTTTATTGAATTCTTTTCGTAGCATGTTTTGTTTTTGTTGTTGTTTCTTTTAGCCTAATCCCAACGACATCGTTGTCAGAGACTACATTCACCCATCATCCGCCTCTGTAGATGCCCCGGTAATGACATTTTGATGACATTTTTTTTGCTTCCTTAAAAATGTTGCATGCAAAAATGTTGGCAAAATGTGCAAAGTTGAAATATTTTGGTTTATGCAATGCAATGCAATGCAACATATTGACAGACATGCAACATGGCTGGTTGGGATGGCTCTGCCACAGAGAGCCCCCAGTCAATTATTCTGGCAATTAGGATGACCACTCATATAAACAGATTGGGTAATTTGATGGGTTAGGGTGACCATTCGCTTTCCATTTAATAGTTGATTTTCAAACCTATTGAATTGTCTGAGTAAAATGTGGCACAGCAGCAGAATGGGAAATGTTGAACGAGTTGCCAAGGTTGCCCCGCAACAACTCAAAAAGTGAGTTATCATGCAGCACTTTTCTAATTACGGATTTCAGATGTGGCTTTATCTCTCTTTCGGAGTCGGAGTCGGAGTCACATTGATGTCCTGTGTGTGGTGGTGTGGGCAACAGAGCCGGGCGAACATTAGTCTGGACAGATTTCCCTGCAGGCCAAAATCTAGATGTTTCGTTGCTGCTGTTATGGATGCAACTTTAAATTGCTTTTGCCTGTGACTTTATTTTTTTGTTGTTGTTTTTTTTTTTTTTTTTTTTTTTTAGCAGTTCTGAGTGCCCCCAATGCTTACCAACATTCTCTCTTCTCGTTGGAGGAGCTGACAATGCAGATGAGCCTTGACTAGTGCTCCTGTTGCGATTCTCTGCTCGTTCCTGTGGGAGTCGCATCACTGCACTGATTGCGCAGCATCGCTCCAAAATTTCACAGAGACGAGCCCCAAAATGCCTGAGTGCGTAATGTGTTTTCCGGGACTAGCCCCAGTGCAGTCCCAAGGGGGCAGGGGTGGGGCAAAAGTTTTGGTTTGGTATTTTCCAAGTCTGACGATATGGTGATAAAGTGCAGACATTTGACAAATTAACTGCTTTGCGCCGGAAATGTTGTTGCAACGTTCGGCAGGCAGCAACGACAAAATCACCCCCACACCCTGTTTGGAGCTCCATGATACACCACCCCACTAAGCCCACCAATCCCAGGAGCACTCCAACCAAACAGAAGCCAACGCCATGCCAGCTCTGATTGATTTATGAAGCCAGGCAACGATTTGACAACGATGGCCCAAAAGGTGACAGACTCAATGCAACCAACAAAATACGAAAGCTTTAATTTAAAGCTTAGGCCTTAATAATAAAAATAATTAAAAATTATCAAAGTTCAAATGAAAAATAACAAAAAAAATATCTTACTTGATTCTGACTCAAAGCAAGCGAAAGCACGTCGTCACTTACCTAAAAGAAAGAAGATAAAGAGAAGTGAACATTAAATTAAAGCATGTAACAAAAATATAAATATTTTGTAAAAACAATTAATCATTTAATTATTAATAATAAATAATACTAGTTAGATTAAAATTAACGAAATGAATTAAGCTATAATTCTTTTAGAAATTGTTTATATTTAATGGAAATAATTTAAAAAGATTTTTATTTAATTTATATTCCAGCAAAACACAGAATAGAATAGAAAACCTTTAATGGAATTGCAGCAAAGATGAATTTGCTAACACGAATCTGAAGAGGCAATTCTAGAGAACGCTGGAAAAATCAGCTTAATAGTATAAAGCACAGATGTAGTCAATGTCTATATGGGTGGACAATTTTTCATGTCATTCCAGCAGATCAAAAGTCCATATACTTCAAGAATATCCAATAAACCATAACACACACACACACACACACACACACACACACACACACACACACACAATGGACCGAAATAACATTAAGTAATGTGTGGAAACACAAAGCGGCAATAAGAAATTGTAGCTGAACAGCAGCAGGCGCTCAATATGTACATGTATTAAGTCGTAAAATGCATGCCACACACACACACACGCACATAAACTATTGAAATTGCTTTATAACCAGTTGGGTGGGTGTCAGCGGAAGAGGGGAATGCGGAGGAGAGCATACGTAAGCACTGAGTGCTATAATTTCAAGGCTAATACCCAGCCACAAAAGCTATTACTTAACCAAAGAGTGGCGGAAGGGGGGTGGGGGGGAGTGGGTGAATAAGTCAGTGACCTTGAGCTGAAGCTAACTGAAATTACAGTTGAAATAAAGTTTGACACATGTCACACGACGCACATGGCAGATATAAAGTGCGAGTAGAGAAGAGGACCACACACCTGGAACAGGACAAGGGAGCGGCAGAAGGAGATGAGAAGGGTTAGGGGGAGTAGGGAACCAGAGATCCTGTTGGCTACTGTCGCGGCACGAACTTACATAAAAATCAACAGTTTATGGCCAGCGCGTGTCCTTGAGTGGCAGCAGGGTAGAACGACAGACGAGCAGAGGCAGGGGCAGTGGCAGGGGCAGAGGCAGGGGCAGTGGCAGAGGCACAGACAGAGGCAGAGGCAGTGGCAGTGGAAAGTGCTGCCCTAAACCCAAAAACCACCCACAATCGGCCAGGTCGGTCCCAGAGGCTTGAGGGGTTGTTGCTAAGGACCTGACAAAGTTTTCGTCTGGTTTTGCGTTGCAGATCCTCTGCCAAATGTCTTGCCATCTATTTGCATTTTCTATTTATTTCTTTATCCCTTTGGCAGGCAAATCGGCGGCACTTGAGTTTGCCAGCCATTAGTGGCACGTCCTTATTCCTGTCCCCAGTCCCCTGTTCCCTGTCCTCCTGAATCTATTTCTGTCCCATGTTGCACGTTGTTTGTTGCTTTGTCCTGTCCTGCTCGAGTCGTGTCCTGTCCTGTCCTGTTTGCGTCTTCCACTTTGCCACTCATATTTTATTAAGTAGCAAAGTTGACAGGGGATTCGAGGCCTCCTCCTCCCCCCCTCTTGCGACACAGCGCTCAAGTATATCCAAGTGGAACTGTCATTTTCCAAAGTAAATATTGGTAATTTTTATTGAGGACTTTGCTTGATTCCCAAAAAGGGCAAACAAAATACTTTGGTAAATTATAAACATTTAAGGGCAAAAAAAAAAAAAGTAGAGAAGAACCCGGATGATCTGGAATTGAACCCAAATCAAGACGGAAAACATTAAGCATTAGCCGAAACTGATTGCAACCAGAAAATTAAAAATACATTTTTCTACTTTTACAACTTTCCCCGCAATCCACCCCACTTCTTAGCTAAGTACGTGTTGTGCGCAACGCATCGATGGGCCCAAAAATGTTCCAAAATGCAGCAGACCGGAAGCAGACAACATAAGCGTTAACAAGATGATTTTGGGTGGTTTCTATAAAATTAATGTTGTAAATTCAAATCAACCCCAATCCGAGGCACAAATATATATATAGGCAGGTGTGCACACACAAACACACACACATTTTGCCAATGACTAAGTGCATTTATTGGCAGGCAAAAAAATAATTACAAAAACTGTTGCCTACTTTTTGGGGTGCACATAACTTTAAGTAACTTTTAAGTGATTAACAATTAGAGTTTTACATTCGATTAAATATTTTTAAAGTCAATATACTTTTCTCAATGAAAAGAATCATTTTATTTGGCTTGCTTTAAATTGAGTAGAGCGCCATAAATCAAATTGTAGCACAATAGAATTGCACCGCTTTTGTATCATATTTTAGCATGCTCTGTTATTCATAAAGGTTTCAAGTGCTTTTGGCACACATCATTTAACTTGGCCAAGCAGGACGAACCCAGTAGAAAAAAACCTGTACAAACAGCTGCCTTTCAATTTCAATCAGCACACAATTCAACGCTAATAGCTTTTCTCAGTTACGCAAGGGGCGCACAAGTGCTGCGCAGGGGGGGGGGGGGAGGTGGGTGAATAAATTGGGGGGTTTTTTGCTATTTACTTTTCGCACAAATTGTTATAAAATATTTAAAAATCATGCTTCAAACCCCTGAGCCGCAACGAACCTTGAAAACGAGCATCAAGAGTCGAGAAAATCTTTATTTTCTCTATATATATGTATATATATATTTTTTTGTTGCGTAAAAAGTCATAAAATGTAAAGATTTCCAGGCACGCAACATTTCAACGGCTTCCGTTTTAGGGTCCCTTAAATATGCACAGAGAGCTTCAATTTTATGCTAGTGTGTGTGTGTTTGTGTGTGTGTGTGTGTGTGGGCCTCTAGCGTATTGAGGCCCATAACTATGTACAATGTATATGCATATATATAGTCTCTATATAAAGTCGTCTTTGCCCACACGCATGAATATTTAAAATGCAGTGAAAATAAATTACACAAAATATTCTTTTCAATTCAATTTCATTTCTTTGCCAGCTTTTCTTTCATTTGCATTGCATATTTTATATTGTTATTTAATATATAATATCAGACACAAGCAGCTATTAAATATATATAATTGAGTGATTTCTCTTGATATTTGAGTTTTGTGAATTTGAATTGAAAAAGAGTTCAATCATCTCACCGAAATCATATTTTGATCTGCGATCAGAAATTGTAATAAAGCAAAATGAGTATCTATAAATGTGGAATTTTTTGTTTAAAAAATTATATTAATTATATTAATGATTTACATCCACCTAATAGTAAGTAATTTGTATATTTATGTTTTGCCATTAAATTTCAGCTTTTATTTATTGTAACAATACAAATTTGTTTGCCAAGCACTTTCAAACGAATTGAATATGCAAAAAAAAAATGCAAATAATATATATATATATATAAAGTCTGTAAGCCAATTTATGTGAAGCATATAATTAGTAAATTGGTCACGTTTAACATTTTTGAAATAGGATAAATTAAGCATAATAATCCATCAATTTGGGGACCATGACACGTTTGGCTTAACTTATTCATGAATTGTGTTAATGTCATTGTTTCGCCTCGTATCACATTTTTTTTGACGCATTGTAACAAAACAATAAAAAACAAATCAAATAAAACTCAAATATCCAAACACGTTTTTTTTTTTGGTTTTTTTTTGTGTAGGGATCTGAATTTGAGGCACGTCGCTGTCATTTCTCTGCGATTAGCAGGCCCAAAAATTGACAGTTAACTTTAATAAAGCGCCGGGAAATCTTTGGGGAAAACGTTTTCAATTCGCCATAAAATGGCAACAAGCCAAAGCACCGGAAGACAACAACAACAAGAAAAAAAAAATGTCGCCGCCAAAAGCAGATATTTAATTTTTTTTGCTTTTCTTTTTGACAAGTGGAAAATGAGCTTCCGGGCGTGGATTTATGCTCTGCTCTCTTTGGCCGGCAGGCAGCACAGATCTGCTGAAAAACCAAGTTAAGAGTCGAACAAACCTGGCCAAAGTCTGCAGTTGAAACAAATTTAATTTTTACTTTTTAGCGGCTGCCAGACAAATAGAAACAAGCCGTAAAAGCCACCAAGAGACGCCTGCGGCTGACACCAAAGCGACGGCTGCTTCCTTTTTAAAATGTTTTTTGGCTGGCTTCAATCTGCCAGGATTCTATTTTTTTTTTTTTTTGATTTTTCTTTTTGCACACAAAAATAGTAAAAACTTTTGGATAATTACATTTGTCGGCGACGTCGCTTGTTGCTTTGGCAGCTAAGTCAAAACAAACAACAACAACGAATCAACAAACCAAAGAAAAAAAAGGAAAACCTAAAATTTGATTGGTCTGACGAAGTTGAAATACTCTAGGAAAAAATATTATATTAAAAAAGTTTAAATATAAAATAATTACAGCTCAATTTTATAGCTATCAATAAAATATATCAGCTATAGGTAAAATGTAGTCAAATTTATCAGAATAAATTAAAAAAGCATATAAAATTTGAAGTGCCTCTTTAAGGAAGGGTATACAAAAGTGACAACATCTTTTTTGGTGGCACTTTTTATTTAGCTATCTGTGCTTTATGATTTTCTTCCAGTTCGCAATTGATAAACACTGTTTTTGGGTTGGGATGGGTTCACCAACTTCTGGCGCTGACTGTAAACTAATTTCGCGGTTGGCTCTGCTACTGGGCATCCAAAGTATGTAAATGCTGTGAGAAGTTCTTTTGATGTGCTTTTTAATCATTTGACGGAATGGCAAGTGGATCGGGGAGGAGAGAGAGGAGAGAGAGGGAGGGAGGGACTAGAAAATGGGGGCAATTTTATTGTGAGTGAGCTGAATCAATCGAGCGACCATTTTGTAATATCCGGCTTAAAATGTAATATGCGAAATGTTGATTGAAATGCAAAGAATCAAACATTGGAAGGAATATGATGAGAATGCCGTCCACATGTTCATAGTTTAATTGCTTTTTGCCAGCAGTATATCTATATATATATATATATATATATCTTTTCTTAAGTTGGTGTATGTATGTATAATTGCCATCTGTTTGTCGTTAACAAAAGGCTGCACCCAGCACAGCAAAGGACAAAAGGATGGGGATGGGAATGGGGATGGGGATGGGAATGAGGATGAGTTGTGTCGCCTGCAAGTGACAGGCAAGGAACGAGAATAGATGGAGATAAAAAGAAAATGAGAATGAAGAATAAAGAGTGAAGAATGGCAGGACAGCTACCACCTGAAGAGAGATAGTTGGAGGGAGCTAAGCAAATGTTGCCGAGGACAATTAAACTTTTAAACAGCCAACGACCCGAAGGCAAAGCAGGGCGACAAATGATGAAAATGCATGTAAATGAAAATAAAGACAAGAATCCAAAGCTGATAACCAGTTGCCAGTTGCCAGTTCCCGACACATGACACAAACGACGTGCCACACACACACACAAACACACACACAAAAAACTTCAAGCAAAATACTTACAATAGCGACAACAATAAAGGGCGAAAAGAGTGGGGTAGAGGGGGGGTAAAGGAGGCTGCAGACTATTACCATTGTTGGCAGCAGCCGCAACAGTTCACATGGCTCATTTTCAACGGTCAAAAGGAAGCATAATATACAGGATATATATAGTAGCAGCAGGATATGCCACAGCACTTTTTTATGTTCTGCGTCTTTTGGACCAACTGCGTTTGTCGCTTTTCTATACACAAAGAGAGAGAAAGACAGAGAGAGAAAGAGAAGGGGAGAGAGAGAGACACCAACACATGTATAAATCTGCTCTGCATGAATGAAATATGGCAAATGTCATTTAACATGACAACTTGATGATAATAATAACAATAACAACAATGGGATACCAAAAATGTTTCTTAGAGCCAGCCCCATCCCCCTCTATTCCCACCCAGCTGATTGGGCGAGCAGGCGGGTTTGGGCAGACAGCAAAAGGTGAAACGACAATAAACTTTTGACTAAGAAAAGAAAGGCCAATTCTGCTGCAAATATGTGCAAGAAATGACCAAAGCTCGAAGGAACCCAAACTTACAATATATAAAAGATAAACAATGCGCAAATACCACAGATTAGATGAAAGTCAAGATTTCGAAAAATTGAATATGTGGATTCCAGGCTTGATGAGAAATTCGTGAGTTGTATATGGAATATATCAATGTGAAATATATATTTATAACATTTGAGGTAACTCATGGAAAAAAGATAAAAGATTAAGAAACTTAAGATAAAAGGTAGCAAAAAAATTAGAAAATATATTGACATATAAAAATTTCTCAGAAATTAAGTGGTTGATTCAAATATACCTTTGAAAACTATAAAAAGCATCAAACCTTTCATCATACAATGTAAAATATATTTATATACAATTTTAGGTAACTTTTAAAAAAAAGATCAAAGATTAAGAAACTAAATATAGAAAGAAGCAAAAAATGGTGGGAAAAAATATATTGAAATATGAAAATCTCTCAGAAATTAAGTTGTTGAATCAAATATACTTTTAAAAACTATCAAAAATCATTTCAATTTTTATCATATCAATGTGAAATATATATCTATGAAATTTTAGGTAACTCTTAAAAGAAGATAAAATATTAAGAAACTAAAAATATAAACTTCAACTAACACGTAGCAAAAAATAAAAAAAAAATTTTAAAATATGAAATTTTGACATTAAATAATTTATTTATTCAAATATACTTTTGAAATCATTGAAAGAGGATTAAACTTTTAAAAAATATGAATACACAACTCTAACTATATATTCATATTATCAGAAATCACAGAAATTACAGATATTCAGCAATGATACTCATTTCACGCATTCGATTTAAGTTAGCAACGTATGGTTAACGAGGCAACACGTTAACTATTTCAGTTTACAGCATCGCTGCTGCTGCTGCTGCTGCTGATGTTGCTTATGCGAAATGCCACAAAAGCAAATTTAGTGTAAAGCGATTCAACCGCAATGCTATTGAAATGTGTGCAGCAGATGGACAAACACCGAGCAGATGGATACAGAAATGGAGCTGAAGCTGGAGCTGGAGCCGGAGCTGAAACTGCTGCTTTCAGCTGCACATCCGGAAATGTGCTTACGTAATCTGGTAGAAAGAGATAGCAACATGGCCAGATATGCAGGCAATCAGAAATTGTTGCATACTTCTTGGCGCATTATTATTAATATCGAATCAATTTATTATTTAGAAATGCGCTTTATGAAAATCGGAAGTTTTGCATATTGTTCTCTATATATGAATATTTATAGATATGGGCAATTCAATTAAAATTACGAAATAAGAAATGCATGGATTGAAATCAAAACCATAAACAAAAACCAAAATTGTTATCAACAAAACCATTTCAAACTTTGGCTTTGTGGGTGGGGATTTGTTAAAGGCGAGTGGTATTAGTGTGTGTCTGTGTGAGTGTGTGTGTGTGTGTGAGAGATATAGTAGAAAGGTAGAGAAACAGAGAGCAACTCAACAAGGAACAAACAACAATTCAACATCCGCTGCAAAAAACCGCAATGAAATTTCCGGAAGTTGTGCATAAAATGGACTATGGCTATGCATACGGAAATCATCAACTCAATGGCTGAGCACGAATCATAGAGCAGGCAGGAAGAAGATGAATGTGGTGGCAAAAAGGGAGGTGAAGAGAAGAGAGAGTAGAAGGATGACTGTGGAAGTATTGCTGACCAAAAGCAACAATGGAATGACGCCAAATGAAATGCCAAAAACAATGCAAACGGCTGCCAACTTCCGGCGAGCCCAGAATGCACAACTCAATGATGAGAATAAACCAAAAAGAGAATGAAAATGATGATGATGATGGGGATGATGATGATGATGATGATGATGATGTTGATAATAATGCAGATGATTGGTAGAGGCAGAAGGCTGCTGCTGCTGCTCATGATGACCTTCAGTGCAGTGTTTGAACGGTGGTTGCTGCTCAGTTGACCAGAAAGGCGCTGCAGGCAGCGAGAGTCCTCCTCTCCTGCGAGAGTCCTCCTCCTCCTGCGAGAATCCTCCTCCCTTTTTTAGCATGGCTTCTGCTGCCTCTTGTTCCATTTCAAAAGGTGGGCGTTCGGATTGTCAGTGCTGGTCGATGGTTTTTTTTTTTTTTTTTTTTTTTTGGTTTTTGTGTTTTTATGGTTTCACAATTTACAGAGAGAAATTGAGTCGCTTGGCTGGGCTCGGTTCATGACTCATTTGATTTCAATGGCCACAAACTGTTCATTTGGAAGCGAAAGTAGTCAACAATCGAGCAATTGAACAATGGCAACAGGCAACAGGCAACAGCCAACAAATGGCTGACAAACGATGCGATCAGTTAAAATGTACAATTTTATTGACAAATCAATATGAAAATTGTAATGGAATTTTATAAGCCAAGAGAAATGCTAAGAGAAACTGTGCATATGAGTTGATTACGTTTGATTATTTATTATTTATTTTTTATTATTTGTGCAGTTAGCTGCTGGCCTAGTCTTAATAATAGTAGTAATAAATATGCATATTTCCCCCTACCCCCCCTTCAACAAGTTGACTGCTTATGGAAAAGCAAGTTCCGAAGCCACCATCCATCCAATGATGAGCATTCAGTTTTAAGCGCTTTACCATTTGGTTGCGCGCTGCATGCCACAAATGTTAAGCGCTTTACTCGAGGGGCATGTAGTGGGGGAGGGAGGAGGGGAGGAGGCGGGTTCATAAGCATGAACCGCTTCTGCAACGGAAGTTCTGGGCCACTGGGCAGCTGACCGAATGATGCCAGTGCACAATTTGAAATTGAAACTACACAGAGTAAGAGAGAGAGAGAGAGGGGGGATAGGGGGATATCAGGGGGATATCAGGGGGTATCAGAGAGACAGTTGCTATGGATTAGGATTGAAGAATTGGATTGTTGTTGTTTGGCTAAAGGAACGGAAGAAACTGAGAAACGGATGATGATGATGATGATGATGATGATGATGGAAAGGATGATAGACAAAGGGGAGGCCACACACAGCAGGACATGGCACATAAATGTTTAATAACTCGAGCAGAAAATTAATTTTTATGTAAAACATTTTGTAAGGACAAAAGATGTAAACCGCAAAAAACATATTTTACATAATTCTCTCACAAAAGTTCAAACTTGATAAACAATTTCATTTGAAGCAGATGCTTAACAGCAGCAACAATAACAACAACAGCAACAATAACAACAACAAACAATAAACAAAAGCAGCACAAAACAACAAAGTGTAATAAAAGGAATTTCGCTTTCATGTTGCATGCCGCTGGGGACGTTTGTTGTTGCCTCGTTTTTCTTGCTTTGCGCCTTTAACACAAAAACTTTGCTGCCACTTTACACACACACACACACCACCCCACACACACACCACACACGCACAGCAAAGTTACACAAAGGTGCGTTCGTTTCGGTACAAAACTGGAGGAAGCCATCGCACAACCCTCAAAAGTATGCAATGATTTTTTCCCATATACTCTTTAAAATTGCACAACTTAAGGCATTTCAGTTATGGCAATCGGAAGGCAAAAGATAACATTAATATACATACAGAAAATCCCCCCTCTGATCTGTAAAAGAACCGGCATAAATTATGTATAAAGACTAAAATATTTCAGCTAACAAAATCGGACTGTTTTTTTTTTGGTAAACATTAAAAGTCTTTTAGTTAATATGCCCCATTTACAAAATATTCATTTTCATTTTTTATTGTTTTTTTTGCTATTGCGTTTGGCTTCATTTTGGGCCAGGACGCTGTTTGGAGGCATTTTAGGAGCGCGTTTAGTTTTGTTGTTGTGGCAGCAACAATGCAGCTTTTTGTTTAAATTTCAATCAAAAACAATTTTCAAAGTTGCTTACGAGTAGCATAGACAGTCGGGGGTGAGGCGGGGCGGGCCAAGGCAGCTATTGAGGCATGTTGAATGCCTAAGGGAGGGGAGATGGCAAAAGACGATGCCAGTTCTAAGCCAGGCCAGACTGCAACAAGTTAGCATAAAGCGAGAGAGTGAAAGAGAGAGACAGAGAGAGACTGAGAGAGAGAGAGGGAGAGAGAGGGGGAGAGAGACGGAGAGTGGGGTGAGCGGAAA
This sequence comes from Drosophila longiperda, assembly GCA_035042125.1. Lineage (NCBI taxonomy): Eukaryota > Metazoa > Arthropoda > Insecta > Diptera > Drosophilidae > Drosophila > Drosophila longiperda. The sequence goes on from JAWNLV010000003.1 coordinate 3,618,361, forward strand.
GAGTGTGCAAAATGCACAGCATAAAATTGCCGCTGGTGTGTCAACAACAACGAAGAAATGCCACCACAGACACGCCACGCCCACTGCAATTCACTTTCCCCTAGAAAAGCGGGGGCAGCAAAATGGGGCGAGTCGCCGAGTTGCCGAGTCTTGTGTTTAACTACAATTTGCCGCTGGGGCACACACACTTGGCTGCAAGAGTACGAATATGCAACATGGTGCAAAGTTTTTTACATAATTAGAAATATGAAGCAGCAGCAGCAGCAGCAGTAGCCCTGAAGTTGCAACTTGCAAGTTGCAGTGGCAGGAATATAGGGGACGCCGTCTTTAATAGTGATTTGTTTTAAGGTTCATTTGCCTTTGCCATGTTGCAAGTTACTCAGCTGTTGCTGCTGCTGTTGTTGCTGTTGTTGTTGTTGTTGTTGTTGTTGTAGCTGAAGCATGAAGTGCAGTGTAAATTTCTTGACTTTTTGTGTTTGTTGAGCCCTTAAGCGGCCTCACACAGCAGAGCAGAAGCCAGCTCATACATGTGTGTGTGTGTGTGTGTGTATGTGTGTGTAATAGATACACAGAGAGAGAGAGAGGGGGAGTGACAGTAGGAGTGGCTGGCAGTCAAGTTACGTTTTCGTGTTCCCTAAGTGCTTGGCCATTAATGAAATGTTCAGCGTGTTCCTCGCTTTGTGTGTTTTTTTTTAAGCAGAAATTTTATATTTTTGACCCTAAATGTTACACACAAGCACACACGCACACACACATGTAAAAGTACACACACACACACACACACACACATACATACATTGAGGGTCAAAAATGTATTCGAGACACATTTACAAAGTGCTTTCAATTTTTAATTAATTAAGAGTTTTGCCCAAAAGCTGGCAACCAAAATTTATATGCAATATTCATGTACAAAATTTACAGTGCTAATTGCCTAAACACAACAGTTTTGAGTATTACACTCTAACAACAAATTAGGCAAATATTATTTATTACTTGAAATAAATTAAATACTCAATTTACAAGTGAATTGAAAGTATATCATTAAACTTTTCAAAAAAAATAGTTTGTAAAACTTTTCGTCGCATTTTGGTGGCAGATAAATTATGCTTCATTTCTTCAGTTTTATTGCCACAAATTAGAATTATTGATCGAAACCTGTTTAAAATGAAAATGATGCTTTTTCGCAGTAGGCCAATTTGGGTGATTTCACATTAAAGCATTAAAACACATAATAACAGAGGGGCGGGACACAAAAATAAATTAGCCATCAAACTCAAGCAGTTAAAAGCCTACCTCAGGGCTCACATTCTATGGAATACCCACCCACCCACCCACTCCAACTACACCCACCCAACCCGACAGAAACTTCACCCGCAGAGCAACCCGTCGCCCGCAGCAAAACTTTTACTAATTGCGTAATAATCTTATTACATTTACAAATACATTTACAACAGCATTTATACCTGCCCCAAGGCCAAATAAGTCTCGCTGGAGTGGAGCATGAGGAGGAGCAACAAAAACAAGAAGAAGAAGAAGAAGCAGACAGCAGTCAGTCAGAATGAGCAAAAAAAAAAAAACGGGAAAAAGACTGCTGCCCGGAAGCCCTGATAAATGATAGTCATCGCCCACCCGGGTGGTGGGGAAGGTACAATTTTGGGGGGTTTCTTGATGGTGGGGTGCACCAAGAAAAACACAAAAAATTCAACTCCCCCCGCCAGCCGCGGCCGCATCATCAAAAGTAAGGCGTGTAAATAAATCTAAACATTAGTCGAGGAGGAGGGAAGGAGGAGTAGGAGGCTGCTCCGATCTCCAAGACAATGACAAAAGCCACTAAAAACTGTCAAAATTGCGTCAGCTTATGAATATCAAATACTCAGTTGGCAAATTAAAGCATGACAAAAGCAGCGCAAAACCAAAGCCATGTAGAAACAAGGAGACACCCAACCAACCAACTCCAACCCAACCAACTCCAACCCAACCAACCCACCAACCAACTCATCTCAAACTCTGACAATGAAACGCATATCATCCAAAGATTCCACTTTGGCTTTTGTAATGAGCAAAATGTCACAAGTTGACGCAAGTAAATATTTAAATGTCAGATTTCTATATGACAAAAAGCAGCAGCGAACCCCAAACCCAACAACCCAACAAACCCAATCTCGAGGAAACCCCAGGCCGAGCTCTCTCTATGAAATCCTCCTCAAGACTCAAGCAAAGAGCAGAGCCGACCCGTACAAAATTCCAGACAAGAGCAAAATATGTCTAATAATTTTGGCTGCTGTGCAAATTCATTCCTAAAACTGATGACACTCCTGACGACTGCCTTTTATTCCCCTCGATTTGCTTGACTCCGTCCGCCTCCGCATCCGCCTCCTCATCCTCCTCCTTCTCCTTCTCCTCTTTCCATTAAGATCTGGCTCTTTGTTCAGTGGCGGTCCAAAGATATGCGGGCCTCAAGGAGCACGAACAGTGGCTGGGGTGGGGTTGGGGTCAGGGGTTTCGGAACAAGTGAGTTACTCCCTCCACCCCTTGCATCCATCAAAAACTCCCAGTTTTTCACTTATTAGGACTTTGGTATTTGCTTGCTTTCACTCACTCTCCCTCTCCACATCTCTCCATATCTCTCTCTCTCTCTTTCTCACTCTCTCTCTGTCATGTTTGCATGCAAAATATGCTCGACCGCCGTTTGACATTTACAAATGACAAACATTTGACAAACAAAATGTCCTTTTGTCTGCGCATCCAGCGAATCTGACAGCAAGCAGCATTTTCACAAGCGTTTAATGTGGGCGCTTGAACTTTAAGAGTGGGGCGGATGGATGTTGCAGAGGCGTGGCATGGCATACTTTATGTAGACCCGCAGCAAATTGCAGCTACTTGTTATTACCTCCCTCCCTCAGCAGGAGTCGAGCGAGCAACAAGAACAGCAATTAAATTCCAAGAAACTACAATTTTCAAAAGCGATGCTCTGCAAATGCCTCATTTAAATCTCAAGCAATGAAAATGAATTTTATGAATTACGCAAATAAAGCGCAAACTTTTAACAAGGTGCATAAAAACAGCTTGTGAAGCAGAAAATTGATTTTTCATATCGTTTTTTTGGATAGTCTTATTTTGAATGCAGACAGTAAAACGCTTGCGAATGGCGCACAAAGAGAGAAAACCAGATTTGTTGCTGGCAGAGTCTGTAAAACGTTTAAGTATTGTTGCAAGATAGAAAGCAAGAGAAACTGTGAAAGATATTTGTAGTCCGCTTTTGGTTAAACAATGTTAGCCAAGATAGGCAAAAATGAAGTACACTGTACAATGCTTGTTAGCCAGGTAAACAGAACTTGGCAGTTGGAGGCTTCTAACATGCATTAATTGTTGTTAGTTCCTGTACAACAACAACAACAACAAGTCTGTGCTGAAACTGTACACCTGACCAGGCCCAAATGCCAACAAGCCGAGAATCATTACTTTTAATAAAGTCTACGCAAAATAGGCTCTGCTCTGCTCTGCTGTGCTCTAGTGTCCTGTGCTCCTGTGTCCTTTATACTGGGTGTGTTCTGCACACACCTACGCAGTTAGACAACTCGATGGTGTGTTTACAAAAGTGGATCCCCACCCACCCACCCCCCTACCCAACCTTGCACTCTCAACTGTGTCTGTATTCCATTTTTTGGACGGCAGTTTGTTTTGTGTGCGTAAATATTTGACTTTAATAGAATAACACGATGAAGCAGCGGATACTGGCCAAAAACGAAAACGAAACGAGAAAAAACAAAATATAAATAATAAAGAGAAGGTAGCAAAGTTATTTACCATCCTCGTCCACACTTTGGCCTGGGTCTACACTTAAATTAATAAAGTAAATAATAAGCATTACGTGAGGGACTCAGCAAAAGGTACAACTGGGGCAGGGCAGGTGCCAGGACTTGGCCGGTCGCGTTGAAAGTGAATTAAACGCCATTTATGTGGCTTAGTCAAAAAAAAAAAAAGAAAAACAAAAAAAAAATACTAGAAATAAAAGCCAAAAAATGTTTTATCCTCGTTGTGCATTTTCTATGGAGGCGTCACAGCTTTTAAATAAATTTATTTTTACGCTCATGTTTCACATTTTGCTCCTGTACGCTTTTTATTGATTAATTTATGGTGCTGGACACAGGACACAGGACAGAGGACAAAGGACTTGCGATATTTTGCGACTCTGGCTCCCTAAAGCACATTGCGGCAGTTAGCGGCTAATCCAGCTCAATATGGCTCAGCAGCAGTCCCACCACCAGGACGAGGAGGGACTCCTCTTCAGCTGTAAGCGCATTTCTGGCTCGGCTTAAAGGCATCGCGAAAAGCTTTTGATTGAATTGGAAAATGAGAATGAAAAATAATTATGTGGCTGCTGTCAAGTGGCGCTCGCTTTATTTAAATGCGGTCCTTGGATTAATCAGATACATCTTTCCTATTGTCCTTTTCGCCGGCCAACAGCAAACTTAAAGCTAACTTACGCAATTCTTTTGCCCCAAATAGGAGACGTCTTCAGTGCAACTTGAACTTACCTAGAATGAGAAGAAAAAAAAACACACACACACAACGCAAATTAAATTTAAATTAATTTGAAATAGCAAGATTAATTTGCAAAATGAGACAAGTGACAAGATAAACCCAAGCTCAGCCAGAGAGCGAGAGAGTGAGCAGAGGAGAGGAGAGTAGAATAGAGGAAAGGACGTTGTCATCCTGCCAAAATCTTTACATTAAATTGCCTTTTCTTTGCCTAATTTTAGATGTCTACTTAAAAATCCATTAAAAATTTGCATGAATCCATAAAAAAAAAGAAGACCAGCAAATGAGCAATAAACTGAAAGAGTTGCACAACGAATTGGGGAATACTCTAAAAAAGTTATGGCTTGGAAAAGTGACAGATTTTCTATATAGATTACATAAAATAAATGTATAAGCAAATTTCCAATAAATAAAATTGAAATTTTAAATCCACTTTAAAGTTATTGGAAATTATTTAAATAAATAAATGTAATCAACTTTTTGTCAATTTCTACACAACTTCAAAATTACAATTAAAATATATATTAAAATATTTATTTTATTTTCTATATGCTAAACTAAAATTCTGCATTTAATTGACAATCATTTAAAGTGTAATTTTTTTTTTTAAAGTGTAAACATGAATTCGGAGCTGCTCTTTGGCAAAACATTTGTGTTCAACTGATGAAATTGACAAGAAGCTGTCATTAATTTGCATCAAATCAATTTCCCTTTGACAGCTGCCTGGCCTCGACTGTCTTGGCCTGTTTTTGTTGTTGTTGTTGTTGTTGTTGTTGTGTTTGTCTTGGCCTAGACGAAGGCGACATAAAAATGCAAATGTTGCCAATGGCTTTAAAAAAAAAGAAGGACATTTGAAGGAAGCCGGGTGAACGCAGTCAGGCAAAAGAAACTCAACTGGCAGCGAGAGAGACGAGGAGAGACGAGAGAGGCAAGAGACGTTGGCATATGTGGCATATACATGGCAACACAAATTGCTAAAATATTATTACAAGTAATAGGCACAAGAAGCAACAACATTTTGTGGCAGCTACAGCTGTGCACGGGGGGTGGGCGGGGAAGTAATGGAATGGAATTAGATGGATGGGGGGAGGGGGGTGGGTGTTGTGCATGACGACGACCAAAAAGGGTGTTGAAATTGATGCCAGTGCCTGGCAGCTGACGGAAGACGGCAGACGGCAGACGATGTTGGGGCATGATGACGATGATGCCTGGCTATATCAATAGGCATATCAATACTGTCGCCACACACACAACACACACACCCACACGTTACACACACACACCCCTTGAACTGTTCTCGACACCCATTTCGACTGCGGTTAGACGTGCCCAAAATACATTAAAAGTTAGGCAGAAAAAGAAAAGAAAAAAAAAAAAAACGTTTCAGGGCATTTTCTATACAAACAAATTGCTGCGTACGCGACTTGAAAGCCAAAAATTGATTGATGTTACTTTGGCGTAGTCTTTTCGAAGTCTGCTTTTAGGCCATGTTAGCAAGAAAGTGAGTTGCAAACAGAGAGGGAGAGAGAGAGAGAGAGAGAGAGCACATAACTTGGTACTAATGCGATTTTGAGTGCTCATTGTTGGCCATTATACACATGGTAAGTGTGACAGAAAAAAAAAAAGCCAAGCTTTGGTTTGCTTTACTGTTTCGCTTGTTTTTGGCTTTTTTTTTTTGGCTGCTTTATGGCCCAACGCCTTAAGAAATGCGCATTTAATTGAGTGTAGAGCACTGTGTGTGTTTTTGCTTTTTGGGATAATTGAATAACTGTCAGCACTTTAATTAGAGCGTAAAAAATTGAAAAAGAAAAAAAAAAAAAGAGCCAACGAATTGACATAATTGCAATTGCGACACAGAATTGTGCAGCAGCTGCAACATTTGTTGGCAAACGCATTTATCGCGACCTTATTTTGCAGCCCATAGCCGGGCAGACTGGGTGAGCGGAGGGGAAAGGGAAAACATGCATTTATGATTTGATTATTGAAATAATTTTGGCCAGTTGTGTTTTCAAAAATTTGCATCTGCCTTCTGCATCTGTTTGTTAAATATCTTTGTTTGCCACATTTGCTATCCAATTAAAGCACAACAAAATGTCTAAATTTTTGTGCAACATTTTCACATTTGCAGACAGATAAAAAAGAAGAAAAAAACAAACACACAACTAAAAAAAAAGTCACAAGAAATAAATTCAATTAAATGGCAAATAACTCGCAAATAAACTTTTTTGCTCAATTCAATTTTACATGGCTGAAATGCATTTCAACAACAATTGTTCGAAATTACCAACAGTGAACCAAACAAACAAACAAACAGTTGGACGACAACAATTAAAAATACGTTTGTTGTGTTGTTTGGTCAATAGTTAATGACAATTCTTAATTAGTGACAAACTCATGACTAAAGTGTTTTAACATTTAAATTTGTTCCGCATGCGAATTATACAAAATGAATAAATTATAAATACGGATAATATTAATTAATGCAATTAAAGTTTAAACGGGGCAGTATTAAAATTAACTTTGAATATAATAGCTGGGGTTTTTAATGTGAAGAATTAGCGATCAAAGAAACACCATTTGGAAATACATCAATAAGGAAATTAATAATGTGAACATAAAACATAAACTTGAAAATAAAAACAGTAATGTAAAATATATATAAAAAAATAAAAATATTTATAAGATATTAATTTAATGTAGTAATGTAATTTGTAGCCTAATAATATGAAAAGTTAATAAGAATAAAAAACATATAATTATAATTTCTATTGGGGGGCTTCATGCAACTGTTGGATATATTCTGAGTCTTTAGCTTTACCATCAACTCTAATTTTTGAGCTTCTATTTTTGAAAGATCTTTTCCTATTCTGTCATAATTTTAAGCCACAAAATTAGGTAAAATTTAACTTGAACATTCTTTCACATTTTTATAAAATCTACAGAGCTGGCTCTGACAATACCAAGTTTACGTAGTTGATTTCCTAGTAATATTATAATAAATATTTAATTAAATCGAGCTGAATAAGATGTAAGAATAATCAGTTGTGCAATGACATAATCCAATAATTAAACAAAGACCTAAAAGCCATCCAAAATGCCATCATCTTGAAATATTAATATATATATATTCTCTATATATTTAAAAAAATATATAAAAAATATATATATATATATGTATGAGATTAGCAACAATTGCATCTCAACCCTTAAATATATATATATATATTTATATCTCCAACATTGAAAATCTGCACAAAGCCTAAGCTCGTCAAGCATATTAAATGAAGTCACAAAGCTGCTATTCTTATCGCCATTTCGTAAGGCAAAAACACATGTAAAGATAAAACATACAACATACAACATACAACATTTATGTATATTTATATTTATGTAGGTAATATCCGCAGCAATCAGGCAAAGAGGCGTGTCGCAGCGCGCCCTTTTTTTTAGCATTTATGCCATAAAAACCATTTGAAAAATACAACAAAAAACACCATAAAAATCGCACTTTTCATGTTGTGCCCGCAAAGTATGCAACATTTATTTTTAATGCTACAAAAAAGTCAGGAAAGGGGGCGAAAAGAGAGGAAAGGGATGAGGGATGAGGAAAGCAAGCATTTTGCCGTTTTATGCATATTCGGCACATATAAATTTTTACGCGTTTAGAATATCAATTTGGTAGATGCGATTTGGCCATAAGTGCTGCATGCAAAACAACAACAACAACAACAACAAAACATGCAATAATAAATTCATGACATATTTTTCTCCTTTTTTTTTAATTTCTTTTTTTTTTTTGTTGTGGCGAGCTGTGAGCGAGAATTTGTTGTTATTTTATATCCCTTGTTTTGGGTATATTTGCAGCCGCAATGTTTGCTGTCGCATTTAAAAATTCATTTCGCTGTTTGTTGATTTTCTGTTGTTGCTGCTGCTGTTGTTGTTGTTGTTGTGTTTGTGACATGTTTTGCTGCGGTTTGCGAGTGTTTTTTATGTCGCGTTTTCGGTCATTTGTTAGACATGTTTGTTGTTGTTGTTGTTGTTGTTGTTATTGCTGTAAGTGAACATGTCGGGCGTTTTTGTTTGTTAAATTAAATTATGCGGTTTTTGCACAATGCTGCATATGTGTGTGTACGTGTTTTTATACAAATATGCAACTAATGAAAATCATTTAACCAAAATGGAAATTCAATTGTAAAATTCCAATTAGATTGTTTACAATGCTGACCCCGACAGATGTCGCAACATTATTGACTGTTTCCGTTTCCAAACAACCAAAAAAAAAAAAAAAAACTACAACAAATTTAGACAGTTTTATTGCAGTGCTTTGTGCATCTAATTAAAATCAAATTTAAAACTGGCTTCATTTTGACAAAATGGCATATCTCGAAAATTTGTCGGCCTGCGTTTTGTCGAGGAGTCTTTGTTTTGTGGCACTCTCTTTTTTTTTATGGTGCTCGTGCCACTTTACAACACTAAGAACTAAAGCCCAGTACGACATTTTGTCGCCGTCTCACTTTGGGGGGGAAGGGAGAAAAAAGTTTTTTGCATGGCACTTAAAAAAAAATTTATAAAGTGCTTTGACAAGACTGCCCCACAGCACAGCTCCGTTGGGTTGGGATTGGTTCTCCCTTTGGTCTGGCAATGAAGTGCAAATTGCAGCGTAAAGTGTTGGCCATGTTGCCTTGTTCACTGCCACGGCACGCCCACGCCCCGCCAGCCACGCCTACGTGTTTCCGTTTCTCGACTTTTACTTCTTTGTCACACGAGCAAAAATAAATGGGATTCACTAAAAGCGCCCATGAAGCAGGTCACTTCCAGTTACCACCAAACAGTGCAAGCCCGACTCTCTCTCTCTCTCTCTCTCGCTTACTCTCTCTCTTTCTCTCTCTCTCTTTCTCTGGTTAGGTTTTTTTGTGTGTTTGGCAAAGTTGTTCGCAATGAACGCCCCGCAATTTTCACAAGTTTTTGGCTCCTTCACATTCATCTTCACCCACGCTTCGCACTTTTAATTGTTTCGAGTTACCGTTTTTTTTTTTCTATTTTATTTTTTTTTTTTCTATTATTTAGCTTTTTAGTTTGCGCGCAGTTTTGTAGTGCAATTTGTTTCCGGTGACGCCTTTAAGTATGCAGCACTTTTTTTATTTACAGTTTCCCTTTGTCTTCCCCAGCAAGCTTTTTTTTTTTGCTTTATTCTGACTGCATCATTTGGTCATAAATCTGGCAATTATCGCACTTATTTAAAAGCACAACTAATAATTAAGTATCATCGGCGATATGTGAAGTGTGTAAAATGCATTGGTTATTAATGACTTTTCATATTAAAGTGTAAGTTTTTCGTATTTAATGGCTTTGCTATATATATATATAGAGAAATGAATTTATTAGCTTATAGTTTAGTTTATTCATAGCATCTGTTTTCTAAACATATATCTATATATATGAAATAATTTATATGCCAAAATCAAATATCATAGATAAGCATTTTAAAACTCGAATTTTGCATAAAAACAACTGTTCAAAAAATGTTTACCATTTTTTTTTTTTTTTTGGTATTTCATAGATGAAACCTGCCGAGTTTTTGTTTGTTCGAATAAGTTTTGGTTTGGTGAAATTCATTCATATAATTTATTTGCAAATAATCGAAATTTTTGGCGTTGTTTTTTTATTTATCTTTATCTGGTCATCGCTTTTGGCCATTTGCCGCTGTTGCGGTTGTGTTAAATAATTTTAAAATATGCCAGCGAAAATACTCTGAATAAATATAGCAAAACCGCATTCACAAATATATATATATAATATACATGAATATATTTGTATATATATATATATATATATGTATATATGTATATATATATATTGAATGGAGGGATAATAATGTAACAGCAGACATGAATTTCTGTTGACACTAGCGCATGGCAATTAATTGTGATCCGATATTTGTATATGGGCGTATATATCTCTATCTATATTTGTTTTATGATCTGGCATTTTATTTCCCCCCCATATTGTGACATTCTGCAGCACAGTGTGCCTTATCAGTGGCAGCAAGTAGCAGGCAAAACAACAAATAATAAACAACAAAAAACCTTCTCTTGCATGAGACTTTAAAATTTAATAAAACAAAATCCCTTTCACAGTTTTTACCAAAAAAATAAAGTACATACCGAAAAATATAAAGTTAGAAAGGAAAAAAACTTGGCTAGCAGTTGATAAAGAAGTGCGAATAGGGGGATTGGTGAGGGGGTGGTTCCCATCATTTTGTTAGCGGAAATTTGCTGAAAAAGGTTAAGTTGTAATATTTCGTCACCTTTTGGCCATATAGAGAGACAGACAGAGACGAGAGAAGAGGACAGAAAAGCTGTGCATAATTTAGCGCATTCAGTTGCCACCAGACAGGAGAAGATGCCTGAATCCAACGAGTGCCCCCTTAATGTATGCTACAAAATACACAAACACATAAAAAATGCGCTATTACCATACAACACACACATGAGTGTGTGTGTGTGTGTGAGGGCACCGGAAGTCACTTTAACGATGCGCGAGTAAGTAATAACAACAGAAGAAAAAAAAATATGTACACACACAACAAAGCTGCAAGAAACGGGCAAAGCAGCCAACAAAATGGCGCACATTTGTCTCCCTCACATGTGTGTGGGTGTGTGTGTGTGTGTGTGTGTGTGCGGGTTGTTAATGCACACAATGAGACAAGCTAGACACACACACACACATGAGTAGATAGATAGAACATGGGCTGGCTGGCTGGCTGGCTGGCTGGTACTACCTGTTCGCTATGACAACTCATCACTGTACACCAGATTCGCTCCGTTCCCAACCCAAGCTGAGAATGTGGAGTTACGGGTCATAAGCAGTGCTGAGATTGTCCTCCAACAACTGAGCTAAATGTGTGTGTGTGTGAGTGTGTATATGTGTGTGTAGCTGACGTTGAATACTTTCTGCAGCCAGGGCAACAGTTTTGCCTTGTAGCTGCTCGAGAATTTTAAGTATATTAAGGTAAATGATACAGAAAAAAATCTATAAATTATCTTTAAATTTCTATCAAAACTAGTCTTGAAAAAAAAGGCAAGCCAAAAAATATAAATAAATAAATTAAAACATTTTTATATTTGCAGTGAATGTTTTTGCTGCGATACTTTTAACATATTCTTTTTATCGATAAACGATAGATCAAGTTTTAGTATTAGTTCTAAATTTTAAATTTTAAATATATCAAAGAAAAAATGCTAATGTTTTTCGAGGGTAACACTAAGTCTATCATTGGCTAACACCTGTGCAGCTATCTGATTTTGGATGTTGGACAATGTTTGCGATTCTGGTGCTGGATTGCTGACCAGCGTCGTCGTCTGGCGGCTGTTTCTTGTTGCTGATTGTTTGCACAGCGGAAACAACGGAACAGCAAGCAAGGAAACCAAAAAAAAAATATACAAAAAAAAATAAGTAAAGCAGGAGGAACACCTGGTAGAGGACGAATGCAATTTGATTGTTTGCAGCCATTCGGGACTGGACTCCATGTCTTTTGGAGCTGACGAGTTATGTCCGCTGCTGATGCGGATGCGGATGCTGTTTGTTCAGGTTGAAGTTGCAACGTTTTTTTCCTCTGATGTTTAGGCAAATGTTTGTTGTGGAGCACTGAAACTGAAATTCGCTGTTTGGCATTTATGGCGCACAAGTGAGATTTTGTTGCAGGAGCAAGCGGCAAGTATATGTAACACGGCGGCAGCAGCAGCATCAGCAATGGCCAAAGGCAAACGTGCAACGAGATGAGAAAATATGACAGCCAGACACGCAGAAAAGTGTAACAAATGCTCAACGAAGGAGCGGATGAGCAACATAGAGTCAGGTAGATGTGTGGCACACACATTGGCCTGGGAGTTGCTGCTGCTGTGGCAGATGAGGAGCAATGTGCAGCTTATGAAATGAAACGAGTGCAACACATGCGAAAAGAGAATTATGCATCAACAGCAGCCGCGGCGGCGGTGGCGTCGTCGGTGAATCTGCAAAATTTCGCAGCTCTTTGGTGCTAGACAACAAACGTGCAACACAAAACAGGCCTTGAGAAAAAGGACACCATGCGGGAAAGCCATAGAGAAAACTGATGGCAGCCATATCATTGCAACTGCCACTGGCTCTGCCTGACTATCTGTCTGACTATCTGTTTGCACCACCCCTCTCCCCACACTCAACAAGTCAGTCTGATTGCGCCCGGGTGTTATGATAAAGCGGAAATTGCTGTTTTTTCTTTTTTAGCCAACACGCTTTCTTCATTTGCTTTGGCAACAACAAAGCCAAAACGAACGCAACGGAAATGAAATCAAAATGCAAAAATGGCCCATTTATCAGTCAGTTTCTTTCCCGACAATAAAATATATATATATACACACAAGTCCTGAAATGATCCCAAACAAATATACATATTGAATTTGCGAAGGGTTCTTAAATATTTAATAAAATATTAAATATTTCAAAATGGCTGAAAGTAGTGGTGAAAATCATAAATAACAAGTTATTTATATGAAAATCAAAAACTATAAATTATAAAGATATATTTTAAGTAGAGATATTAGATTTAAGCAAATTATATTTAGGTGTCACTTAAGCAAAAATTATTTTGAAATTCGTCTAGCCAAATGAATGGCTCAAAAAGTACAGAAAACTATTTAAGTCAAAGTTTGCTCAAGAAAATCAGTTTAAAGTCTGACCAAGGCATTATTACAAAACTTGCGGCAAGGACTACTTATGACAACCACATCAGCCAGCTATAGCCTAATGCTGGCCACAATCTTTGTTGACCAAAAACTGTGGAGTGTCAGCAGAGCAAGCTACTCCTCCTCCCAATACACCTGCCCCAAAACAGCGAACTTTACAGCTAGGCATGTGCACGCCCTGAAAATGAATCGTTTTTTGCGGTTTTCATGTGGCTACTGCTGTTTGTTGGGATAGGGGAAGGGGGGGGGGGGGGGAAACTTCGTGGCCTCCTGGTCAGTACCTGGTCTGGTTTTCAGAATTTGTTTGCGGTTTTCCCTGCAGCTGGCAGCAGCAGGCGGCGGGCAGCCAGCAAAAAGCATAAGAGAGAATGAAAACGGAAAGCTTTGTGCTCCCCCAAACCCGTTGCAAATGTTTGCGGTTCTTTTTATTTTTTTTTTTACTATTTTTTTTTTTTTTTTTTTTTTTTTTGGTATTTTGACTGCGGGCTGTGGGACCCATCTAAAGTCTAGACATTGCCATTTCCGTTTAACGTGACTGCTGTCCGAACTGTTTTCGTCGTCGTGGCAAAGTCACAAAAATTGTGAACACTCCAAAGGGGCGCAAAGGGGTGCCAGCCCTATCAACAACATCATTATCATTATCATCATTATCATCATCATCAGTCAGTTTGCCATTTGCATATTTTTGACAAGCATTGAAAAAATTATTTACTCCTAAACAGAAAACAATGGCAACCCGCGAAAACTGTTCTTTTGACTGTTAACTGTTGCCATTTTTAATGATTACATTTTTGAATTTTGTATTTTTTATTTTATTTTCATTTCTTTGCTTTGTTCTTCTCATCATCTGCTGCTGCCTAGTTAAAAACTTTTGTTGTCTGTATTTTTTTTTTTATTATTATTTTTATTTATTTGTCTCCTTTTTTAAGCCACACTCAACTGCGCTTTTAATTAATTTCAGTTTTCGTGGCTAATTTTGGGGACTTTTCTAGAACACATGGCTCTGGCATTTTGTGGCCATTTTTTTTTTTTTGTCCTGCATTGCAAATTGTGGCTCGTTTTGCAACTGCACATTTTAGGCAAAACAAAAAAAAATAAAAAACTATGCATTGTTGACATTAAAATCCAATTTGCTAAACGGCAGTTGCAATAAATATCAAAGTGCAAACAAAATGTGCATGTAAAACAGGCGACAGCAAAAAAAAAAATGTATTTCCCAACTAGAAGTTACCACGTAATCTAGCCAAAAAGTGATTTAATTTAAAGTATAAATTTTTAACATGCAAAAAATATTATTATATTAATTTTTAATATCTTTCACTTTTATAAATCATTCACCAAAATTCAGCTATATTTTTTTAGGTACGTCTACAGCTATTTTTATGTAAAGGGTATCGAAAAATGCATAGGACAAGCAAACAATTCAAAACTTAACGCAATGCCACGCCCCCTTTTAGGCATGTACGAGCCTTGTTTTCGAATGCAGCACAGCTTTTACTAACAGCTATGTGGTGCGGAAAGGGGTGGTGGGGTAGTGAGTACATGCATAGTAATATTATTGCCAATTTTGCAATGTTTACAGTTTGCAATGGCTGTCAGAGAGCGATAGATGGCAACAGCGTGGCAGGCATCGTGGCAGGCAAGAAGAAGAAGCAAGTTGAGTGAAAACAAATTCGATTGCAAATTGAATTTTTATTGAATGTTGACGACAGACTGGGAAGAAACCAAAAAAAAAAATACAAAACAAAACAAGCAGGCTCAAAGAGGAACCAAACTTGGCGGCTTCTTGTCGATTTGTTTTGCTGTTTATTTTCAATTTTCCACATAGACTTTGAGCAAAAATTTTTGCACAGTGTAGACTTCAAATCAAAGGATTGAGTGGCAAGCACTGTTTTCTAGGAAATTGAACGTCAGTTTGAATTAAGGCCTGTAAGGCAACTAAATATAATATTTACATCATGTATTCTATACATTTATAACTAGAGCTTACAACAAAGTTTTGCATTTTGTTATCGTTGTTTTTGTACTTTTTGCTATGCTTGCATAAAGTTAATTTTTTTTTATCGTACCGGAAATGTTATAGAAATTGCGCTTATCAAGAGAAACAACAGCAGCAGCAAAAAAAAAAAAAAAAACCATAACAAGTGAAGCCGAGGCCTGTGACCCACATTTGTCTGACAGCTTTATTTTATTATCTGATTAAAATTCAGCTTTGCTTCTCTTTGACTACTTAGACTATATGATATATGAATCATATACGTTTATTCTACATATATATAAAAAAAAAGAACTCTAATGGCAAAAGTTAAACGGAATTTGCAACTTAGCTGCAGTGGCAATTCATTTTTTGCGTAGGAGTTTATTTATTTTCCCCAGTTGTTGCTTCGCAGGTTATGGTTCATACGTCATAGAAGAAACTTACCTGCAAGAGAGAAAAAAGATTGCATTGATTAGAGTTGGATTACAATTTAAGATAGTTTGTAAAAAGTGTAATAATCTTAATCTCTTAAAAGTTAGCCAACTCTAAAACAATTAAAAGTTTAAAGTAAACTGTTTCATATTTTTTTTTTCAGCGCAAGTACAAATATTAGTTTAAAATGAAGTTTACTTGAACGAAAACTAAATTTTATTAAATGAAAATTATAACTATCTTATTAAATTGGTCTCATTAAATAATTTAATTACATTTCGATTAGGTTTTCGACACTATTTTCACTTCTACTTCTTCCCTATGCGCCGCCAATGCTGAAGTGAAAGTTAATAAGTTTCATAAATACCCAGTCGGAAAGTGCCTGCTGATATACGTAAGACCTTTTGGCTTGCCTTAAGGCATTTCTAAGCCTGTAATTGCATTTGGAGGGCAATAACGTTGACAGGCGGCTAGATGAAAAATAATTAAAAGCAATGACAACTTGGTTTTGCCTTCACACACACACACAAACACACACACACACGCACACACATAAAGTATATATGTAGATGCTCGAATCCCCAAACACGTCGCTCACATTTCAATTTACGCATGAAAATGTCATTTCCGACAAGGCACGAAAACCGAGGGGAGATGTGCATGGAAATTTGCATGCAGGAATGCTCAGCCAAATACAAGAAAAAATAAGAAGAACTAAAAACGAAAGGGAGGGGTGGAAGGAGGAGGAGGAGGCTGCCTGGCCTATTCCCAACTAGCTCCTTAGCTATCTCTCTGTCCGTCTGTTCGTCTGTCCGTCTGCCTGTCTGCCTCTCTGTCCTTCTATTTGTCGTTTGCCGCGTTACGCACGCCAAAAGTGTAATAAAATTAAGAATTCCAAAGCTGCCGTGACAAATTTTTTTCTCATTTTCATTTTTCTTTTTTTTTCTCGCGCAATGAATGGCAAATGCCTTGGACAAACTGAGTGAAGAGTGATGAGCAAGTAGGGGTTTGCGGGAGGGCGTTGCTGAATGAGTGAAACATTACTGACAGTTCACGACAACAACAACGAAAACGACGACAAAGACGAAGTCAAAGACGAAGGCGAAGGCGAAGACGAAGGCGAAGACGAATACGAAGTGAAAGACGTTGAGTGCCAATCTTGCGCTCTCATAGTTCTAAGGCTTGAGACTTAGAAACAAGGTGGAGGAAGAGTGAAAAAGAGTGGTGGGTGCCAATGGGAAGTAACTTCCAATGATGGAAGTACAGCAAGTATATTAAGCCATAAAATTAGTGCGGCCGCGTGCAGCATTGAACGAGTGTGCAAGGAGGGGGGTGGAGACCGAGGGCAGTGTACGTGAGCAGCATTAGCAAAAAGGAGCAGCTCGAGATGAAATTTGTTTATCTGTTGATGTATCGCATAATTAGAGGGCAGCAACCAAAAGACTTTGAAATCGAGTTGAGTTGCGCATCAAAAGATTAAAGAGGGTGGATGTGTCATAATGGAAGGATAATTAGAATAACGGAACAATGGAACAACGCTAGTTCAACTTAAGCTGTGCTTTGATGTGCTTAAGATACCAATCATATCTCAGAATCTGCTGCGTACTGCTAATGATCTCCGAATATTTTTGTTTAAGAATTGGCATATTTGGGGAAATATTAATTAAAGTTATTTGCGTAACAAGCTGTGGCAAAACTAATCTTGTAATATCCCTAACCAGATAAATGTCAGCCAACAAATTAGTATGCAAGCAAACACAGACTGACAGATGTTTTTCTAAAGTTATGAGTAGCTGATTGACTAGCTGATTGACAGACTGACTGACTGACTGAAAGACTGGAGGACTGACTGACAAATAAATGAGTTTCTTATCATAATCACAAAAAGATGAGTACTGCTCATGAATAATATTATATATGTAAATACACGACAAACAAAAGGGCGAAAATGTTAATCAGGTCATTTGTGATTTTTTGATTCGGAAATTATGCAATCGACGTTGATCATGATGATCCTCCTAATGATGTTGCTCTGTTTGTTAATTTTTTGTGAGGTCGTTCGGTCTTGATGTTGCAGCCCACACAACATTTGTCAATTTAAATGAGCCATAAGCACATTTCGACAATTTTTATGATTAATTAAGTGTCTGCATTAATTGCAGTCGAACATGAAGAAAACGAACACCCGAACAACATCACAAGCAGCAGCAAACTGATTGTCGCCACTTCACCTCATCTCTTCACGCTTTTTTCCCCTTTCTTTTTTTTTGGTTGGTAGTACCAATGATGCCCCAGCAATTTGCTGCTAGGTTGCCACGCATTGGCCAGAACAAATTGCAAAGCAATCGCCTCACGAAACGAAAAGACCAAAAAGACGCCTATTTGCAGATTTTGTGGATGCAACTGTTCGTCTGAGTATCCCCCAAATAGGTAGATACACTCATTTGAGTGTGGCTACTCGCTGAGTAAAAAAAAAACGAATTGAAAAAAGTTGAATTCGTTAGCCAAGTTAACACACGCATATTTCGCTTGCATAGTTTGGCGAGTGTCAAAAACTTTATTTTTGGTTACGTTTTTTTTTTGATCAGTGAGCTGTGGCCTTTGACTTTGCCAGTTAGCAGTTAGTTTAGCACTTGGCCAAATTTAGTTAACTTATTTGACTTGGCAATAGACACTGGCTTAATTAAGTGCAAAACAATATTTCAACAAATTTATGCGGCCACGTTCTGCGCTTATTAATAGGCCCAGTGTTGAGTGTTGCGACCCAATGGGGCATTTAATATAAGCCACATAAAAAAAAAAAAAAAACAAAAAAACAGCAAACACAAAACAAGGCAACAGCAGAACAACAAAAGACTTAAGAACAATAAATAAACATGACAGATGAAACAGAAGACAGCCCCCCAGGCAACCAGTCAGTAATAATTGCTTCAACAACAAGAAAAATAACATAAAATAAACAAAAAAAAAAAAAAAAAAAACTAAATTTATTTACTCGCAAAACAATCATTTACGTTGCTCATTATGAACAAGGCACGTATTAAACAACAGAAGCGACAAAAATAATAATTAATACAACATTTGTTTGCAAATATCTCAGGATCTTTTTCAGCTAGCGAACTGAAATTTTGTAGCATATTAAATTCATGTCAAAACAGAAATGTGAATAAATGTACAAAAACCAAAAAAAAAGTACAAATCATAATGGCGAGCAGACAACTGACAGCTGCGCATAAAATAAACCAATCAAAAATTGCGTAATATGAAAATATGCATATTATTTGTGAGTATAATAAATAATAATAATAAATTGTAAATCATATGCAAGCATTTGCAAAATTTGCAGCATTCTCAAACAGACTCAAATGCAAATTGACAGCTGCACTGAGAGCAGCAAATGAGCACCAAAAACTAGGTAAAGAATGCGAATTTTGGCCACTGAAATGTGCCTGGTTCTTGAATGTATATCCAAAGCACACACACACACAAAATGCATTGCTCGTATAAATTATGACAAATTATGAATGATGGCAAAATGAGAGGGCGGGAGGAGAAAAGGAGAGAGAGAGAGAGAGAGAGAGAGAGATAGAGAGTCGCTGAATCCGCTTGCTTATTATAATTAGCTACAATATTGCACATGACTGCAATAAATGTTTCAATTATTTATAATCTCATGCAAGTGTATGTCTATGTGTGTGTGTGTGTATTGGTGTGTCTGTGTGTGTGTGTGTGTGTGTGTCGTGGTTAGCTAAACCCCTTTGCACTTGCAATTGCCCCTCCCCCGGCTATGTCTGCGGTTATTGCGCATTAATTACGTACAATTATAAATTACAATATGAAAGTTTCACAAAGTCTTGCAAAAAAAAAAAAGAAACAAATAATAAAATACAAAACCAAAGCAAAACAAACTAAACTCAACTCTATTTTGTATTGCTCATAAATAACACTAATTATGCTTTAAATCTACACAATTTAAATCGAGTTAATGATAAACATGCTTTTGGCCATTTTGGCCAGCTTCTTCAAAGTTCAGTTTCTAATGTTTTCCTGTACCACAACAAGTAAATTAAACAGCCTAAAAACTTTTAATGAGCTTCGATTTATTTAATGCCTACGCTCCGCGCCCCCTCTCAATCATCCCAGAAACTCTCTCCAACCGCCCCCCCCACCAAATAAATTGTATCGATCCATTTGCTTCGAACTTAAATAAATTTAGCATAATTTATCTTTCAACGGCGTTTGTTTAATGTAAATAAAAACAATGCTAAAAAAAAAATGCAATAAAAAATTGTTTACAGATGAGAATACTTAACGGAAAAACACCCTAAATAAAAATCTAAATTACTTAAGATCATAGCTGAAATTCTATATTATCGATACGAAAGTTGTTCGGAATTTAAAGTAAGCTTCAACTAGGAAATACAAAAAAATTTATATATTTTATATACTATATAATATGCTTAGTAATAATACCTCTCTTGCTCATTTATAGGGTATTCGAAGTACATTAAATGCCCAATTATTCAATATATATTTTTTGAATTCTGCATGTGGCTCTAATGATGACCATTGCCACATAGTCCGACAAACAGTCAGTTGGCTAAATAAATATCTGGTTGGAGGATGAGGGGAAATTGGTGAATAAACACATCGGTGGCAGAGGATGAGGAGCTCTAATGGTAATGAGCTGTACATTGATTTGATTTGTACCGCAACAAGGCGGGGCAAATATTTGTATATTATTATTATTTATACTATTCCTCAACTTCAACTTTGTTGTTGTTGTTATTCGCACAAATTGGGCAAAAATTAAATTGCAATTAACTGAAAATTATGTCAGTAATTATGCATATGAAAGTCATAAGCAAATAGCCAACAATTACTGTAAAAAAAAAAACAGTTTTTATATTGTTTAGTTTGCAAGCAATGTTCATTCAACCGAACTGGTTCAATTGAACTAAATTGTAGCGGAAAAAATGTGTTGGAAATTTCAAAATTGTTTTACTCAATGTTATATAGCTGATCTTCTATATATATCGAATTACTTTTATTCAAGATATATAAATGTCAGTTTAATAAGCTTATCAAAAAATATTAAGCACATATTTAACAATTAAAAGCAAAACTGATGTTTTTGTTCAAATTTTAAAAGTTTAATGAACCCCCAAAAACAAAGCAGTTGCCACAACACAATAAACAAAAAAAAAAAAAAAAGAATATTTAACATTTTCAGTTGTTTATAGCCCAATTAAAAAACATTTTCTATATGAAAAAAAAAATATATATATACAAACAAATGTAAATTATAAAAAAGATCGCAAAAATTAAATATCTGAAATTTTAAGCTAGAAATGCTGATTTTTAGATTTAACGAAATATTTTAGACAAGTAAAAAAAGACGATTGATTTTTGGCCAAGCTGAATGATAAATTAGTTCGCTGTTTACAACCAAATAAAACATGTGTAAGCAAAATGTAAGAAAATGTTGTTTTTTTTTTTCGTTCTCTATTTTTTTAGTTGGCAATTGTCGCAATTGTCGTGAAGAAGAAGCAGCAGTAACTAAGTGAAATTAACTGAGGTGCAACGAGATTGCTAATTAATGTGATTATTGTTGGCATTTTAATGCTTAACAATTGTTTAGTGATTAGTCAGGCGTCAAAAAGCACAAAACACGACGATCAACTGCAGGCTGCAGGGGGGGCGGGTAGGGGTGAGGGAGAGGGATTGGGCGGGTTTTTTCGTTAGGGGCCAATGACAAAGGAATGCGAGGGGCTTATGATGATTAATTGTTGCAAATGTGTGTGCAGCACAATCGGGGCGCCAATTTGATGCCAAAAGTTTTGCCATCAAGTGGCAAAGAGAGTGAAAAGTGGCAACAAAAAAAAAAGAAAAAAGTACACATACGTGGCAGCAGTATGTGGCAGCCACAGCGATTGCTGAAGTCGCAGCGCAAAGTTTAAAGCTTTTGACAAACGCTGAAAGCGTGTGGCAAAGTAACGCACATTCACACATACACACACACACACACACACCCACACACACACCCACACACACACACACAGACTGATGCAGGTTAGACACGGCCAAGAGCCAAAAATCTCACCTGGCCAAACCCGTTAAACTGCGCCGCAGAATGTATTTTACTTAATTTTTTTTTTTATTTTACATTACATTTTTTTGCTGCCGCTGCTGATAAGCGCAGACAGGCGCCACGCCCTCACGCCTAGTCACCCACCCACCCACAGGTGGGAGGCGGCAGCCATCTAGTTGCCTGGCTCTGGCTAAACTGACAGCTATAGAGACATTAATGTGACGAGGGTTTACGGGTATGGGTATTCCTTTGGGGGGGGACGGGGGGCGTCGGCAACATGAAAAACTTGTAGAAAATTACATCACGGGTTGAGCATGCCACAAAAAAAAAAAAATCAGTTCATGTCTGTGGCTGCTTAAAAAAAAAATACACACCAAAAAAGGTGCTGAAATCTGTGCAAGCATCCTATAAAATTCCAAAGCCCCCCCCTCACTCCACACAATCCACCCCCCTCAAATCAACCCCCTGCGGAACTGTTTGCTCGTATTACATGATACGATTTCTGCTGCTGCTGCTGCTGGTGCTGCGTTTTCGGGCTTTGCCACTTAAAGTTGCACGTCATATGCTTAAGATTTATACTGTTACGTGTCTAACGGTTTATACATGTACATATATATATACACATATATATATGTATGTATGTTGCCTCGGTAGCTTGGGCAAATAGACAAAGTTTTTGATAAGCGGCAGGCAACCGCAATGTTTGTCTAACAATTAGCTGAGCACCTCCTCTTAAAAGTCTGATTATAAAAAATAACAAAAAACAAAGATTAAAAAGATTTCGCAAGATTACTTTGATTATTCTCGAGTGTTTGAACTTGAACAGTTTTCTCCAATACATTTGTAGAAATACCCGTGCAGCGATTATAATCAAATTGTTTAGCTCAAAAGTTGAGCAACTTTTCAGTTTGGATGCAACTTAAGATTTTTATATAAGAATTGAAAGCAAAACTACAGCTTTAAACCAAATCCATATGGTTTATATTAAAACTAACTATTTTAGCAAATATTTTACAAACTGTGCATTTTTAATAATGCCAAATTTAACCTAGAAAATGTACAAATAAAATAGTTTTTATTGAGTCTTCAGTTTTACTTTCACATATCAATTTTTATGTATAGATTGTTTATTTTTAATAGCGAAAAACATTTAATTTACTGCTTTACTTTCATAAAGTAAAGTTCGATATTTGTCGAGTATAAATAAATAATTGTTGCATTGTGTCAATGTTTGACGTGGCAATTTACGGCATTGCGGCAAAGATAAAAAATAATGTGTAATTTTGAGGAAACCAAAAAATAGTCTCTGCTTCTTTTTCTCCCCCTTCCCCGCGAGAAGAGTGCTCCTCTTCAAGTGGTGTAAACTGATAAGCAGGTTGGTTAATTGCGGGCACTTCGTTAAGGAAACCCCTCCCCCCCTTCCAAACAACAGTCGAGCCCAAAATGAAACATTCCCAATAATTAACTATCGTTGTTCGAGTTGTATTTTTTTTTTTTTGAAGAGATTTCCTCAACTAAAACAACACTTTTTGTTGACTTGGTCACAGATAGATCAATTATTGTTTTCGTTCTTGTTGTTCTAAGAGAGAGAGAGAGGGAGATAGAGGGAGAAAGAGAGAGAGGGAGAGGCAGATTGAGTAGCTGATAATTGATATGTAGCCGGAAGAGAGCTCCTCCAAGCAACAACAACAACAAATGAACAACTGACATTGGCACAATCAATTTCCATTATTGTGGCTCGACTAATTGAAAGTTGATTGAGAGCTGTTTGTTGTTGTTGTTGTTGTTGTTGTTTCTATTGTTGTATTGATACCGTATCGCAGATAGTCCAAATGCCTCTATTTGCTGGGCAAGACTCTGCCACACACACACGCTTGTGTGTGTGTACACATTTCCTGTAGTTATCGTACCCATATCAAATGTTTTCAATTTTTGTTTTTTCAGATCTCTTTTTTTTTTTTTTTTTTTGTTGTTTTCTTTTAATGAAAAACTTTTTGGGCAGCCGCTCTATCATAAATAATTCAATTCTACAGCATACTTTTTGGTGCACAAAAAAGAATAAACAAGGCAAAAAAAATAGAAAAAGGGAATAAAATGAAAACATGCCACGAAAAAACGTAGCAAGCAGTAGCAAAATTCACACAGTTGCTGCGCTTCAGTGCACAAATATATTAAATTTCGATTTTGGGCAAATCGAACACTGACTGCGAGCGACGACTTCAACTTCAACTTCAAATTTTGAACCCAAATCCGATGCCGAATCCATGAGCCACGTGCGTTAACCTTTGACATATGAGCTGGCTACTGGCAACCATCAAACATATTTTATATATTAAGCAGCTGCGATGCGAACAAAATAAAGAGAGAGGCTGAGAGAGAGAGAGAGAGAGAGAGATAGTGAGCGAGACAGAGCAAGCCAGACCCTTCACACACAAAGAGACAGGACACAAAACGTCCTCGCTTACATGCATATAAAAAAGAAATACATAAAAAAAAATAGCAAGTGGAAAGTGGGAGTGGAGTGAGTTGTGGCGGTGGCAGTGTGTAAGCTGAAGTATTGCTGTGGCAACAACAAAAAAAAAAAAAGAAAAAATCACATTACACCACTCTCAGGCTAGGACACATATCAAACTTGCCGCACAGCGCACAGTGAGTCGACTGTAAGCGAGACACTAACCACCCCCAACCCCACCCCTCAATCACCCTCTCTCTCTATCTCTCTCTCTCTGGGGAAATCAAAACAGATCAAAATGTCATCTTTAAGAGCTTAAATTTTGTATAAAATTGCCGCTCATAAAACCCTAAAAAGCTGAGCTAAGCAACAACTCGAACACAAAGGTGTCGCCAGCTTTCACACACACACACACAGAGAGAGTGTGTGGCAAGGTGTCATTGCTTATAATAACAATATAAATATATGGTTTAGTTGTGCGTCTTCGTCTTCGTCTACGTCTTCACTTTTAGTGGGTTAGTCTCAGTCTGTCAGTGGTTTTGCATTGTGAATCCTCTCGAGACTCATCATAAAAACCCAAACGATTTGATTTTTGTTTTATTTTGTATTTTTTTTTCATGACAAAAGCGTGTGAACATTTTGTTTGTTAGCTGTTGAGCTTAGTAATGTCAATAACACACACACACACACACACTAACACACATACATAGTTCAGGCCATATTTGGTTGCTGGTTTTAGACGTAAAGTGCAGATTAGACTGAATGGCAGTGATTGAGCAGCTTTGTTAAGCTATTAAAAGACATTAAAGAAACTCAAAATGAGCAGCCTTTCTTTTGATAATAATTTTTACAGTTGTTAAATTCAATAAACACTTTCCAAAACACAATAACTAAATAATTTTTAATGGCATAAAATGAAAAACATTTTTAATTAATTTTAAAAAAAAAACTCATATGCAATTTTGTTATATTTAAATTTGCAATTTAGACTTTTACCACAAAACACATCTTTTCAAATAATAAATATTTCTAAAATGTGTAGCAAGTTTTCAATAACAAAAAATATGAATAACACACAAAAATAATACTAAATAAAAGAACATAAAAAAAAAGAGAAATCATTTTAAACTTTAGCTTTCTGTTGCTTGTAAAAGAAAAACCATTTTAAAAGCCATTAAAATCAGTTCAATGCTTTATTCAATTGAGAGAGAAAGACAACAACAATTTGAGAATGAGAAAGCAAAGAGACAACTTAATTTTCAACTAGAGAAACTCAAAACCAAACTTGGGGAAGGGAAAGAGGGGAAGAACCTGGCCGATTGCAAAATGTGTATTGAATGAGTGAAATTTTTAGACCAGTTGCGACGGGCTTAAAATCAATTTGGCATATGAGCCAAGTAGAACGAAAACGCAAACAAAGTAAAGGAAAATTGCAGCTGCTGCTGCAGCTCTCAAAACATAATAAGCCCAAAGTAAATGCTTTGATTTGCACAAGAGGCGAATGGCAAATGCAAAATTGAAGGTTTTTCATTCATTCATTCAAATCATTCAAACACTCACTCATTCAATCAGACAAAGAGCAAAAAACAGAGACAAGCCGAGCCAAGTTGGACGCACGATTCGTTGAGGGTGACAAAACCTAATAAAATTTAATTAAACTCAATCAAAATCCATTTAAGGCGCACAAAAACCAAGCAAACCAACAGGCACAGCCAATGGGTGGGTGTATAAACGGGTGAGGGCGAAAGGGGAGGCGGTACAATTGTGGAAGCTGTGTGTGAGACAAGAGACCCACACAAAATGTGGGTGCATTGCGAGCGGACGGCTTTAATTGAATTTGCAGAGCGGCGATCTCTTTTAATAATAATGTGAATTGCACACAAAAACGGAAATGAAAATGATGTCATTTATTTGGTTTCTTTTGGTTCTGTTTTATTAGCAAATAAACACACACACACAAACACACACACACACACCCATACACACACATTCAGAGTTATATATTTAATTGAAATGCTTGCAAACTGCACCTGTTGACGGACAAAAGCTGATTAGCATGTAACCAGGCACAGGCAGAGACAGGCAGACAGGCAACAAAAAAATCACACAAAATTCAATTAATAACTGCAACAATTGTTATGAACAATTTCTGTGCCACACATTCAAGGCAAGTTTCATTTAAATAAGAGCTACACTTCAACAAAATGCATGCACTGTGCAAAATTGGCAGCTACTTTGAAATATTTTTAAAGTGATGTTAATACCAACAGAAATATATATTTTGAAATATATTAAAATCTGCAAATAATAGTAAAAAATTAATTTTGTTGATTTAGATTTCATAAGTTTGAAATTTGATTAAATTTTGTTTATCTAAAGGAATCTTTTAAAATAAATACAATGCTGCAACTTGTGTTGCATATTTTCGCTCAGTGCATACACATATATATCTACATATATATCTATATATATACATATTCATAAATGGATGATTTCCACTGTCATGTTGTACAATAAGCTGCCCTCTGTCTGAGAATCTGTTTGTTTGCTTAATTTAATTTACCCAACACACAAATGTTGAGGGATGTTTATGACCATTCTGATAACAAGTAAAACAAGAACGGATGCCAAAAGGGGGTGTGGCGCAGTTTGTATGAGGAGGCGGTGTGCGGAGGTGAAGAGGTCAATTTACTTGTTAGCGCACAAATCAAAGCGCTGTGAATGCTGCATGGGGGGATGTGGGGTAAAGCCTGCATAGCTGCCATGTTCACATTTATTATTACAAACAGTGCTCGGAGACCCTTCCCCCCCTGCCCACCTCTCACAAGTGGCCTTTTGAATTATGGCAGCCACTCAACTGATCTCAACTTGTGTTGGTTGGGGTTGATATTTCGATTGGCCTCCATTTTGGTCGAGCCCAAGTTCTATTCTAGTTTTAAGTAGCTGTCAAATTGGGCTGAACGCTTCTCCAGCTATTTCCATGAATAAACACACTTGCCAGATGAGTGTGTGTACTCGATATATATATATATATATATATATATATATATATATATTTGTATATTAATTTAGTCTAGTGTTTAGTCATTTTGAAAATTGCTTTTCATGCATATTTTTAATTTCTACACAATTTTTGAACATTTTTTTGTGCCTCATCTCGGCTGGCAAAAGAAAAATCATTTTTCCAAATTATAAATACATTTTTACCTCAGCGACCAGCAGCGACGCTGACAGCGCTGCCAGCGTGCAGGTGTGTGCCAATATATTTTTAGTAGTTTTTAGTTTCGACGTCAACAGCAGCAGCGCAGTCAACGCCAGCAGCAGCAGCAGCGCAGTCAGCGTAGCTATGCTGCGCACCACTCGCCTGTTTTTGGCCATTGAAATTTCAGATATATTTTTGTATATTTTTTTGGCTCATTTTTTGTTGTTGTTTTTTTTTTTTTTTTTGTTGTGGTTTCGACTATTTAGTGAGTAATTAACAAGAAAAAGCAAAACAGCAAATACAAAATAAAAAACAAACACTGAAAACTAAAACTGACTGCAAATAGATTGATGGTGACTGTGTCGGGGTGCGGGGTGCTTGGCCTGCAAGCAACAGAGAACTGGGCAGAACGAAAACACCATTTCACTTAACTAGACATTAATTATATTCACCATGGAAACTGCAGAACCACAGCTGAAAAAAAAAAACAACAATAACAACAAAAATAACTTACAATTAAATACATTCGAGCAAATGGCGCAACAGCAACAATAATAATAATTATTATTATTATTATTATTGTTATGAATATTGTAGTAAATACACACATGATACACACATATTGCGGAATTCTGTTAACTAAATTTAGCTCAAGGCATTTTTTTTTTTTTTGGTTTCATCGTTATTTGAGTTTATTTATTTAATTGAATTTCGGTTTTTCTTATAATCACTGTTCGGAAAGTAGATTGTAATTGACAGCCAACTTGCAACCCCTTGAGGCAGGATATTATTCGTTGATTGATATGTGTCAGAAATATATTTATTTTAATAGAAAAGTTGTCTGTTTTTTATTAGATCTTTTACCAAAAATAGATTTTATTATTAAATAATGAAGCTATTCCGTAAATTTCCTTTTTTTAATTCGAGTTTATACAAAAAAAAAAAACACTTTTCATTATATCAAAATCAGCCAGAAAGTTGTTCATTATTTAAGATGATAAGTAATCAAACGATTAATAAACCCTTGATAGAAAATAAGTTTATAAAATGATAATTGTTAAATAATAAAATACAAAGGGTATTTTGATGTCGATCATTGAATTCATACTTGAATTGGTCATCAGTTAAATTGGTTTACTTAAAAGCCGAGAAACATTAAGCAGCAAAAGTGGTAAGCAATTAATGCGATTGCACATTATGCCAATTGATATGAGGTCAATTAACTTGGCCAGCGATTGCTAAAAGCTTCAGTCAAAAGTATAATGCAACCAAATCGATAAATAAATTCAATAACAACTGAAATATTTTGGAAAAACGCTAAGCTATTTCTTGACGTGTGTCATTTCAGTTTCTAAATTGGCTGTCAGAGAGAAATAAAAGAAAAATAGAACAAGTCCAATCGACGCATTCAGGTAAAACCATAAACTCAAAAACTAAGAGAAATGTTAAAAAAAAAAACTACTTTCATCATTCATCTACTTATTTTGTTGTAAAAAAAATACTTATGCTTCAGTTTTGGTAAGGCTAAAAGGCACAGCTCAAGGTATAAATTCCGCTGTGTGATGGAAACTTACCTAAAACGAGAAAAAAATTGAAAGAAAAATCGTACATTAGATATTAAAAAGTAGAGGAACATTTTAGGAAACTATTTCGTAAATGCGATGCAATAAAAACACGAAATTTATGAAGAATTCACCAAGAAATAAATTAGAGAAAGAGCGGAGGGGATTTTGTTGCAAGGTGTGAGGGGAGTGGCAGAAAAAGAAGAAAAGGTACAAAAACTAGCAGATAGACAAGTTGTACAAGAATTTATGGCTGTAAAATGTTTATTGGCTGGTAAAAACTAAAATTTGGTGGCATGTCTCTCTCCCTTTGACTTTCCCTGAATCTCCCATAGACAACATTTGCAGATCTCTATTCGAGTAGCTCTTTGAGTGTTATTTGGACAACATTTGATGGGTAGTCCGAGAGGAGCAGCCGCCACTTTGCTGTCACATTGAATAATGTGCCCCTCATAAATTGCTGGCGTGTGAAATGTGCTCCACTACCCCCCTCATCATCTTGTTACCACCTTCTCCTTCACACCCTTTTCTTAAGACTTTTCTTTAAAGATTCATTTCTAATTACGGTCGCGCAATTTTCAACACATTTCATGAAATTTCAAAAAAGCAGCCACATTTGATGAAAGTATCAAAATAAATGCGACCAACACAAAAATATACAACAAAAAAAATTTAATGTGTTGAGAATGATGGCGGGTGGAAAAAAATAAAACAAATGAAAAAGGCAACTCTACGTTTAATCCTTCAAAAGTGTAGTTGACAACTGCCTCAACTTGTGGAACGCTTCTGACATGCCGCCAACTCGGCTTTCAACAAAGAGATTTTCAGACCAGGCCAGCGAAAGGCGTGGCGAATGGCCGAGTGAATTGTCAAAGTAAACTTTAAAAATATATAAAAATAAATAGAATATATATAATAAATAAATAAATTTAAAAAATAATAAATACTTGTAAAAATTTTGGTTTGATTTTCTATATATTTTAAATTGAACTTTATTTTTACTCTTAACTTTAAATATATATAAAAAAGCTGATGTGCTTGCCACTTCAGTTGAGGCATGAAGCAACATGAACAAAATAACAACAACAAGAAACAATGATTTTTGTATGCCAGCAGCAGCAGCAGCAGGCAGCTTTGGCTTGGTGCATATATTTTTTAATCAAAATTCTCTTAAATAATTAAAATGCAAATTGTGCGAGCATAAAAATAATAACAACAAACAAGTGGCAGGCGATATGCCGACGAGAGGGATAACACGCAAGGACGACAAAGGACAACAGAGCGCAGACAAAACTGAAATGACAAACAGCAACAGCAACAACAACGACAACAACTGTAAATAATAATGATGTTGCTGTTGATGATAATGAAGTTGAGCACTGCGGCGGCTTACGATGAGCAGAAGCAGAACGACGCCGACTTGTGACAGTTCTTTGTGGTATTTGGGTAGCGACAAACTGACAGCCTGAGTGTGAGTGATAAGCGAAAAGAGAAAACGACAATAACAGTAATAACAACAACAACAAGAACAAGAACAAAAATAAGAATAATAATCAAAACAACGGTTCCCCTTTAAGTGTTAAGCATTATGATAACAATAATGATGTTAATAATGATCATTTCACGCTGCCAGCTGAAAGGAAAATACAAAAAAAAAGAAAGGGAATGAGTTGCCATATACATAACATATATATGTGTCTCATGGCACCGCTTCCTCTAATGAAGTTTGTCACACCCTCACACAAACA
This sequence comes from Drosophila longiperda, assembly GCA_035042125.1. Taxonomy (NCBI): domain Eukaryota; kingdom Metazoa; phylum Arthropoda; class Insecta; order Diptera; family Drosophilidae; genus Drosophila; species Drosophila longiperda. Next base: position 3,649,091 of record JAWNLV010000003.1, read on the forward strand.
TGCACGTGTTAAATTCATGGCACAAGCTTTGCATGCACAACAAAAAAAAAAGGGTTGCCATTCCTCCATAATAAAAAGGAATAAGCAAAGTGCGAGAGGCACGTGCTTGCCAGGCGGCACAAAAGTTTCCACACACACACACACTGTCTAAACCAGAGACCCCATGCCGACCCATGCCGCACCACCGCCCGGCCCACCGCTTGATAAGGTCCATGAATGTTGTGTTCATTAAGCTGCTTATTATGTTTGCACTTAAAAATTCATATGTGAATATAGCAGAAAATTGTGTGCGTTCTACAAATTTTTAGTTGTTGCGGCCTTTTGTGGCTCTGCTGCTGCAACCTTTTCCATGCCCCTCTCCTTAAAGTGAAAATTATTAGCATACTTAAGGGCGGTTTGCTGCTGCTGCTGCTGCTGCTGCTGCTCCTGGAGGTGGTTTCAAGGATTTGAGAATGTAATTAGAACAATGGAAGTTGCCGCATTTTTATAGTTATCTTGTGTGTTGTAATTAATGTTTAATGATGCTGCTGCTGATGTTGATGTTGCTGCTACTTTTGTTGTTGTTGTTGTACCTGTTTTCTCAGCTGTAAACATAAAATGCAATTAAGCACACAACATGTGTTGTCATTTATTAATATCTTTTACATACCCCAAACTCAACTTCTTATATAAATATTAAATTAGGTTTAGGCCATTTACATTCTCACAACTTAGGAGGAGGTGTTTGCTGGTTGCCTGCTGGTTGCAAAAGTGAAATGTTTGCGGTTTGTTATGAATGGAAGCTGTCGGAAAGTAAACGAAAACTGTCAACCGCAAAAACATTTCATTTGTCTTATCAAGTTGATTTTAAATTTGGCCTAAACTGCTGAATATTAATAATTGTGCCAGTTATGGGTATAAAATGAAGAAAATATTTGATGGTTTCATATTTTACAAATATTACTTAAACATACTTCATTTAATACTATGAGTATCATTCCATTTACACATTTTTTACCCAACAGTTTAAGCCAATTCACTTTGTTCGCCTTTTTTTAAAAAATCACTCATTATCATACTAACAGTTTTTGTACCTTTTGGCGAGTGTCTGGCAACAATTTTCCACTGCATGGCTCAGTGAACCTGAGAACTGAGAAGTGGCCACATCAACTACAATTAAAAAAAAAAAAAAAAAAGCAAAAAACACAAAACAAAAGGCGTAAAAATTATGAACGCAATAATGTTAATGACACCCCTCCCCCTCCCCCTCCCCCTCCCGTGGAGCATGTCGGAATAAATCCAAGGACTAAAGAAGAAAAGCTACTGTAAATAAGTCTGCCAAAGACAAAGAAGGCGAACAGCTGATTGTTGCCTGATAGACACAAGAAAAACAGCTTTTTGTGCTCCAAGTTAAGTTAAGCGAAAATGTAATTTTATGCTTTTTAATTGAGCGAATTGGGTGAGTTGATGCAGTGCCGAGAGAGGGCGTGTTGTTTGTTGCCACGCCCCTTCCTCCACCCGCTGCTGATGGGCGTCAAGTTGATGAGTTTGCGATGCATTCAAGCAACAAAATGAATACACAAAGTAAAAGTGGGATGTTTGCTAACCTGGCTGATGGTGCAGCAGCAGCAGCTGATGCAGCACATTAACTGGCTAAAAGGACAAAGAAGTATTTTGCCCAGGCAAAATGGGGTGGAGGCGTGCTAATGTATTTAGCCAACTAAAAGTAGATGGGGCAGAAGCAGTAGCAGCAGCAGCAGTAGCAGTGGGGGTATCTGAATGTTAGCACGTTGAATAGCAATAAAAATGCAACATTATTAATCATCATCAATCAATGTCATCCATCAAAAATGCGGCAGTCTGTCGGCGAGTCGAGGCAACGCATCACTTATGAAATCTCCCTTTTGTTGAGCACTCCCAGATCTGGTCTGCTTTTACGTTCTGGGCGCCCTGTCCCATTATCATCATCAACTGCTCTTTTTATTACGCCTTGCCCCCGGCACCTCCATCAAGTGCCGGCCCTTAGGCAAGACTTCCAGACGAGCTGGAGACAATGCAGCAAAGAAAAGAAGAGTGGGGGGAGAGGGGCGTGGGCAAGTACTTGAAGGTGCCACTTTAATAGTTTAGAACTTTAATTAAGAAAAGAGCAAAATAATATTCTGACGGAGACCGGTTATTAACAGCACATGCATATATCTTTTTTTCTGATTATACAGATTATAGTCATCTGTAGTGATTCAATCAATATTCAATTTAAACATCCATTCAATAAAATTAAACCATTTGTTTATCATAATCCATCTTTTTTTATGGTCCTTTGTTTTTGTTTGCCCATTCAAAGTGCATAGAAACTCAATCAGGTCGCGATTTTGTTGGTGTGTTAAACTTGACCCTATCAAAAGTCAATTAAGATGTTTGGCTAACAACACATCTAATAAAACTGGCGTCAATTGAAAGATAAGATATGCAAATCTTTATTCCGCTTTAATATTCATTCGCAATCTTAATTGTTTCCTACTCTGCTCATGCATATGGATTGAAAAGATCTTGAAATCGCACGCAGCTTATTGCGTTTTATGCTGCAGTCTCAGATTCAGTTGTTGTTGTTTCTTTTGTTGTTGTTGTTATTGTAGGGTTTGCCGGGTTGATGACCATGGCTAGATTGCAGACACTATAAATATTACAATACAATTCGGATAAACTATTAAAATGTCACAAAAGGTGGCGGGGCGCTGTGCTGTGCTGTGCTGTGCAAAGTTTTATAAAGTTCTCTACGAATACAAAAGAGAAGATAGAAAACAAAAAAACCAAAGCAAAATGCAGTAACTGTAAATTTGTTGTCAAATAAACAAAACGAAAGGCGCAATGTAGAAAAGAAGCGAAACAGGTAAAAAAGAAAACAAAACACGAATTGGGCAACTGGGAACTGGGAAGTTCAAAAAGTGAGGCGCATGCAGACAGAATGAATATGATGAATAAGTGGGGGGCGGGGACAGGTAAAGTAGGTAGCTAGTTGACTGGCTGGGCAAGAGACGAGGAGTACACTTCAAGTATTTTGTATGTCAATTGCTATTCAAGAAGTCACGACAAAACAGCAGAAAAAGAAGAAGAAGTCGAAGCAGAAGCAGCAGCAGAAGGTGATATCAACTTGTAGTGGGAGTCGTCGGCATTTTTGTTATGCATGCCAAGAACCTGGGAGGTGGGCAGAAGTACTGGCAAAGTGGCGCAAAGTTTATAAGCACAGTTTTTTCTTCTCTTCTTTACTCTTCTCTTTTCTTTTTTTTTTTGCTGCTGAACCAAGAAGTTTTCAACTCAAGCAGCGCAGGTGGTGCTGCATGGAAGAGAAGCAGGGAGGGGAAATTCGTGGTAATTCAGTTCGTTAATTAAATTCACGCTGAAGTCAAAGAAAAACGAACAAGAACAAGAAAAAAAACGAAACACGAAAATGCTGATAAATTTAAATATGCGCAGACCGAAAATGGTATCATGATGTAATCTTTGAGCAGCGTGTGCCAAGTGCACAAAAGTGTATAGATTGAATGGAGAACACATTTTGGACCATGGTTGCCAGGCGCTGTTTGTTTTGAGCCCTCATGTGTAATTAACACATAAATTATGCTAACCACAGTCGTCGCGCTTCTTTCTCTACTTTTGTTTCTTCTTTGTTATTGTTTACTTCCCCGCCCCATTAACAGCAAAATATTTATTATTGTTCTTTAAGCCTTTCTTTCGCTTGGACATTGACTTTCTTGGCCAAGTTCATTGACTTTATCTATTCATGTTTTTTTTCTATATTTATTTGTTGCTGTTGCTCGTTTTTTTTTTTTGTTTTTGTTGCATTTTTTCAACCATTTAGTTGCCACTTTTTGCGTCTTAGTAAATTGTTTTGCTTTCCAATTGATATTTTAAAGCCTCATTTATGCGGAATATATTTTTGATGTTTTTTTTTTTTGTTTAGCTTTGGAAGCCCTTTCTAAAGTGACAGGCAGCTGATGTGAGTAGCAAATTGTGGATAGAGTTTAATTAGTGACCCTAAAATATTTTAGACAAGTATTCAGCGAATGATTTTTAAATAGAGATTTTTAGCACGGCAAGTTCAATCAACTTTTCCCTTCGCTTTCCAAATGCCAAATAAATCATCTTTCTAATTTTTATTGAAAATATCATGAAAGTTGAATAAAACTTCCATTCTTGTGCCAAATTGAAATTTCATTTCGCGGTTCTAAACCGACCTAAATAAATCATTTGTTTACAATTTAAAATAGTTGTTTCTCATTCATATTTCTCATAATTTAGCCCAATTTTTTTCAGTTGTAAGTAGTTCAGATTTCTCTCTAGCTTATGTGAACTATTATTTGGGCCAACTTCAGTCTGCACGTACTTTCCTTGACATTTTGTCACCTATACTTTAAGTGGAACTCTTTGCTTATTTGTTCACCTAGTTCTCATCATTCATTAGCCGCACGTTTGAAAAGAAATAAACACAAGTTCAACTGAAACCTGGACTCACATGTTTCGCGTGACAAATTCCAGCACAAAACTCACACAGAAAGTAAATAAAATCGTCGAATTCAGAACAAGCAAACAAACAATGAAACTACACAAACAAAAAAAAAAGAAAAAAAAAAGGAAATCTAAATATTAGCCCAGTTCATTCGTCACATTGATGACGTCGAAAAAAAAGATGACTATTAAGATTTCAATTTGTTTTCAATTATGAATAGTATTTTTCAAAAATACAACAAATATTAATTTAAAAAAAATATGTCATATATGAAAGGTGCCTTGATTGAGTGTCTAGCTCGACAGGCCTCACAAAATACACATTTGTATAGCTGGCACGGAGCCGGTGTGTTTTGTGCCATAATAAACCAAGAAGAAAACAAGTTGCCCAAAACGCCCACTAACTGACCGCATTTGCGAGAGACGAACAGTATGACATATATAGATAAAGGGGAGGTGGGGAGTGGCAACGGGTCACATCTTTACCTGGTGAAAATTCCGAGAGGCCAACACAAAATATTGTCTTCCAAATGAGCGGCAATTTTTTATGTAGCTTTTCATTTTTCCGCTCAATGTTTTTGGTATTTTTGTCGTATTTCGTATTTCGCATTTTGTATTTTCTTTTCATTTTGCTGCCACGACACTTTTCACACTTGCCTGTTGACACTTGCTTGATAAATGTGTTTTTGGCTGGTTTTCATTTACTTTTTTTTTTTTTTTTTTTGTGTGAGAGAAACATGAGTGTTTTTGGTTCAGATATGCTTTGGCATATGTCAAATGGCTTTGTAGTTATTGCTTTGGGAAGTGTGTGACTAATTATTATAAATAAAAAAAATTAATTTTAAGCCTCAGATCGAAATAATTAATTTGTAATGTAAGATAAATAAATATATGTGATATGATTTTTTATTAGTTATTGGATCACCATAGAAAAAACCCAATATTTTTTTTTCCTCACATGCTGAAGTCTCATTTAAAATATTTGAACTCTTCACCCAAATGTCAGTTACGAGAGAGACAGTGAGAAAGATAGAGAGAGAAACCCAATTTGACTGACAGTTTCAATTTGCACTAACTTCACAGACAAGTCAAACCAGAGCAGCGATTTGGTAAATGCAAGCGGCAAAGCGAAAGAGAAAGAGAAGGGGAGGGGTCAAAAACAAAAAAACAAAAAACTAGAGAAAAACAATTTATATAAAGAGCTGCGGCAAAAAAGGGCTGCAAGGGAGAAAAAGCCCAAGCGACGCCTTTCTTTTGGTATTAAGGTCAAACGCGTTAAACCAAAACAACAACAACAACAACAACAAATACAAAGGCAACCACAAGAAAGAACAACAAATGACGAAACAGGTAATACAAACTGGCAGCAGATTTGCAACAGCAACAGCAGCAGCAGCAGCAACCACAAAAATCAGTAAGCTATGAAAAAAAAGGCAAGCGAAAAAATAAAATTAAAGAAACTAGAAAAAAAAAACTGTGCTCAGCGTCAGCGTCAGAACATTGGCAAGTAACGGTAAAGAAGAAGAAGAAGAGAGTTAAAGAATTGGGTCAGGCACAGCGTCAAGCCGGGAGAAAAAAGAAAGAAATGTGCAACGCAAATAATTGGCCAAAAGCAGAGAAGCGAGAACCTGGCTTAAATGTGAGTAAATGAAAAGAAAGTTAAGAACAAACAAACCAAGCCACAAACGCGAAATCATTCCCGGCAAAAGCCTGTGCTGGCTGCTCAGGCTTACCGTTATGTTGACCGCCTTAGTTAACGGTACTGCTGCAGAACACAAACACCTCGCACAACCAAACAACCCCTCCCCTCAATCCCTTCCATCGTTCTGCTGCGACAACAGCCTCCGCCTCCTCAGCATAAAAAAACCCGTTTGGATTTCGCTGCTTTCGTCGCTTCAACATTGACACCCATTTCGCAATACAAAGCTAAAAAAAAAAAAAAAAAACTTCTTAGACTTTGAGTTTCCCTCGGGTTCTGATTGACTCGAAAACTGGTTTTCAATCAAAACTTGAACATGAACAAAAGTTCTAAAGTTTTCGAAATGATGCAAAACATTTGGTTAGCACCATTATTTATTTTTTTTAGTTGTTTCTGCCAATAAATGCGTAATTAAAGTTGCATCAATCGCTAATAAATATTAAATAATATGTTCAATGTGCCGTCATGTTCTGACCATTCTAACTCATCAAGTTTAATCAGTCATTAGCTGTGTATTATCACTCTATAATTTAATTGATTTGAATTCATCTTTTGCATAATTTGTTATTTTTATTGATTATAAAAGCAAACAGGAAATTGCTTAATGCACAAAATCCAAAGCCAAATCCAAAACTTGAACGCTTCCGTTTGATTGCTTAAAACCAAAAAAATGTTTTAGATATTTTTGTGCAGTTCATGTTTTTATTTGTTTGGTATCTGACTGATTTCAGCTTTAATTAAATCATTTGATTTGCGCACGACCAAGAATTAATAAAGTTTCAGTTTTAAAAACAAACAAAAAAATACATTGAATACTAATTAAAATGAATAATAATGCAAAAACTCAACGAGTGGCGCAACGAAAATATGCTCGAATTCAACTTAAATAAAAGTTTCGTTTTTTTTTTTCTTGGTTTGGCAATAATTCAATCATTCAATAAATCATTTACCATCTATTCAATTTATTAATTGAACACTTTTAGTGCCAGCAATTCAACACATTTTGCAATTATTGGTTATTTTGCACTAATAACACTTTCAATTTAATTTTCTTTACAATTCATTTCACAATAATAAATACTTTCTTTTGTAAAAATTTAGATCAATGAACAATCAACTTTTTGAGACCTATGCAATTAAATTTCTTCGCTTTTCTCCAACTTCTGTTGAAGTTGGTATTCAAACTTTGCTTACTTTCAATTTAATTCATTTAAATTTTTATTTCATTTATTATAAGCATTTAGTTTAAATTTAATTCAATTCAGATTGATTGTGTCTTTCAATCTATTTAAACACCCCACTTGTCACTTTAAAATTCACATCTATTTTTTTTTTTAGTTTATGGTCTTGACATTGTAGAACTTGCTATAACTAGACAGCTTGACGAGTTTGCCCCACAAGACTAGACCAGTTTTTGAGTGGCTTATTATTTTTTGAGAATTCTCAAGGAGATTTGCGTGGTACGCGTGGGTTCTTGAAACAATTTAAAAAAAAAATGCAGACTTGCCATCGAAAATCACTACTCAAATCGTGTGACATTTTAATTAAATTACTCAACGATGACAAAATATTTCAATTTGATGAGTTTTGTTTGGCATTCACTCACCTTAATTTTATATAACGATTTTTTTTTTTTTTTTTGCGCCATGAAGTACAAAACCAAAACTTTGGCAAAGGTTGTCAAACCAGTTTTGAAAAAAAAACTCATAGATTTAATGTAATTAAATTAGCAACATGTTTTATAGCCCACAAGCTATCCGTCATCCATTTTTGTTAAAAAAAAAAAAAGTTTTACTTCTTTTTGTAGGCCTTTACTAAGTGATATTAAATTTATTTATTATGCAAATTTTTAATTTAGGACTATAAACCTTTATTTCGCAGACCTTTTGTAATGCAAATAAATGGGGTATTTTAATATTGTTCGACTCGACAGTTTGGATTATAATTAATATGCATGTTTATAAAATGTTCATTTTGATGTTGTTGATATAATCCAATAAAGAAAACATTCTTGCTGAAAAATACACCAAATTCGATATAGATAAAAAGATTCAATGACTAACCCCATAACGAAATAAGCATATAAATATATATAATAATAAATACAAATAGTCTCAAATATATATATTTTTTTATAAAAATCACGTCGAGTGACTAATAAATTCCCAAGACTATTTATGAGGTGGTTCTGAATTGTGATATTTAAAAACCATGCCCACAAACTTGGTCAGCATTGATTTTCTTGTTATTGTTTGGTTTTTAAGAGATTTTAATGATCTGCCAGCTAAAATAAAACGTGGCAACACAAATGATCTTCAAATAGTTTACCCCCACACACGAAAATTAAATGTGCCCACTTTGACCCAATGACGCAAACGGATGGCCAAGCAAAGAGTATTGTTTAGACCAAAATAAGCAAATTCCCATACCAATTATAATATTATATAACACTGAACTGAGCATTTTTGCATTTCGTTTGTTAGTAAATAAAAGCTTTCGAATTAGAGCCATGTGCGAAAATTCGCTCATTTGATCAATATAAAAATCAACAGAAATTCACAGATTTATTGCCTGTTTTTTTTGTTAACCAAATTTGTAGCTCAGTTGCCTGGTTGCGACTTCTAAACAAGTTACGTACATTGTCACCTACCTGCAATGAGAAAAAATTAAATAAAATGTATTAGTTAAATATTAAATATGTTAACAAAAATGCAATTTAAAAGATAGAAGAAAAGTTGTTTTTGATAAATTTATTATTATTATATTAAGTTCAACATTTGACTATATTTTATACATTTTTTTTCATCAGACATTTGCTGGTCAAAACACTTTAAGCCGCATACAAATCAGCAGACTTATTAAAACGTTAAACTAGACGCTGTCAACAGTTTCAGACTGATGGACGGACTGTGTGTTTGTGTGTGTGTGTGTGTGTGTGTGTGTAGTAACAAAGGCTTTGGCTTTTTGGCTATTTGGTAGCCTGGCAAACTAGTTAAGCCACAGGGGATAACCAAAAAAATCTGCATCAAAAGCGCTCGCTCATAAATCACGAGGCCTCTTTCAAAAAACAAAGGTCGACTGCGACACAAAAAAAACCAAAACAATCAACCGACCAGCCACCAAAAAGAGGGTAGTGTGATTCAATGGGTTGCAGAGCATGGTGGGGAGGGGGGTGGAGGGGGGTTGTAGTAGCCAGGGGTACATCATGCTGTGGGTCATCAACTGTGTTGCTGCTGCTGCTGGAGTCGCGTTCGCCTCATAAATATTGACGCATTTTTCGCGTATGACAAAAATTTTGGTCAAGCGCAGTTTGTAAAAAAAAAAAAAAAAAAAAAAATAAATTCATGGCTTGTAAAATGCAGAAAATGCAGAAAATCCAGGAATATGAAATATTTAAAAAGGCATATAAACAAGTAAAGAAAGCCTCGACGAATTGCCTGACAGCGGTCGCGGCTGGCAAAGCGGCTTAAGCACACACAGCAATACACACACACCAGCTACACTCACACACACACACACACATGGACTTTGACCGCAAAAGTTGTGTGCGTGTGTGTGTGTGTGCGTGTGTGTGTGTGTATTTGGTGTCTGGTCATTGGGTTGTTCCATTTTCATTGCCTGCATTTGACTGGCGACCACTCGAAAATATCATTTACATATCCTGAGCGCATCCTTGACGCCTGCCGTTTTCAAATATACACGAAAAGCTTTTACATTTTTTATGCCCTCAACAACACACACACACACACCTACACGCACGCACACCCACCCAGTTAAAAAAAGAAATTTTCACAACCTCAATTTGATATTTTTTGTTTGCATTTTGTTTTTCATGTGTCGCATTTGGTTGCCCCTTTTATTTATTTATTTATGCCTTATGCCTCATGCCTCATGCCTCACTTCATATCGCTGGGCTAAAAGTGTGCTGGGCATCACCCCAAATCTGCCTCCACCACACACCTCCTCCCACTTGTGTGTGGACCCTTTGATTTTTGGCATAGTTGTTGCTGCGTTTAATGCGTAAATTAAATTAAATTTTCATGTTGCAACTTTCGTTGTTTTTTTTGTATTCGCTGTGCTGAGCAGAATCCAAAAACACAGCAACAACTTCCAACCTTCCCCTCCCCCCCCCCCTGCGCTTTTGATAAACATATATCGTATTAACGGTTTCATTGACTTTACTCTTTAAGCATAGTTAACATTTTTTTACAGACTTCAAAAATTTAACACAAATTTTTTCATTCTTATTTTTGACTTCAAAGTGCAGTGATTTTTTTTTTAAAGGTATTTTTCTGTTTGTAATTTGCTTTAATATTTATTTATTGCAGCGCTCTGAATAAATAAAAATTACAAAACCCAAAAAAAAAAAAAAAAAATCCAAACAGCAGCAAAAACCAAATTTAATTCAACATCTGCGCATTTTTCTCTATGATTTTTCTTGGTTTTGTTGTGTTTATTTTTTAATTACGTTTATGCGGTTGATTTATGTTGATACAAAAACCACGGGCGGGGAGAAGAGGGTGTGTGTGTGTGTGTGTGGGTGGCTAGGTATGTATGTATGTGTATTGACCAATGTTTTACTAATGGCCAGGGCCAAAACATTTGGCCTTAAGCTACGCAACAAGCATCAAAATGCTAATTGAAATGGGCCAAAAATCAGAGTTTGGGTTAGATTTTAATTAATTGCATTCTTTTTCTTCATTAAGCGCTCAACAATAGAACAAAAGGAACAGTTTTCTACTAGAATAATAGCTTACTTTATTATAATTATGTTTTATTTATTACTTTTTTTTCATTATTTTATTTTATTTTGTACACAACAGCTGCGTCTTCAAACCTGGAATTTTATTTAATTTCAAGACTTAGTTTTTGTCATAGAAAAGTTGGTGAAAGTTGTCAATGTTTATTTAATTTAATTAAATCACTGTAAGGCTATCTATTTAAATACGATTATTGTTATCGAAAATCGATAAATCTATGTATATTTGGGAAACAGCAAAAGTTATCAATTAAATGCAATCCAAACATATTTCCAATAAAATAGAAAAAACAGTCGAATAAAAGTCTTGACTGTTCGCTATTGATCAGATTCAGGAATATATATATAAATACACCTTCTGCTTTATGATGTTGAAGTTACCACAAAAACATATGCGTTTTTTTTCTGAAAGTTTTGTTTTTGATTGTATTTTGTTGTCTACGCACGCATTTCTCATAGATATTCCATGGATACGATTTGATGTTGATGTTGATGTTGGCATGATATATGATTCGCCTGCATTCGATATGACCAAAAAAAAAAAAAAAAAAAAAATAACCATTCATCCACATCCCAAACAATAACTATCTATGCCATCTATCTAACGGTTCTATCCATCTATCTAACTGTTCTATTGGCCTTGCTTTTGTATTTTGTTAGCCAACACAAAATATGGCAAAATATGGCAAAATATTTTGCGGACTGCATCAGGCAGAGTCTCTATACAATTTGCCTCTCTCTCTCTCTCTCTCTCTCTCTCACTCTACTCTCCTCTCTCTCTCCCTCTCTCTCTCTTTTGTCCAGTTTCTGTTCGTATCTAATATGACCATCGAAAAGTTTTGCGCTATTGTTGCTTTTGTTGTTATTATTGCAACTTGTCAGTTTCGGCGCAAAGACCATCAATTTACTTAGCTTTATTATGTGCACACGCAGTGGGGAGTAACTACAACCAACACACCACCCCACCTTAGCCCACCCCCCGCCCAACCCCACAAATATGGCCCATTTTTTATATATGTAGTTTTTTTTTGGTTTTGGTTTTGTTCTTGCTACGCTCCATTTTGTATTGGGTCTTGGCCCTTTTTGTTTACGCTTTGCACGCAATGCATAAAAGCTAAAGAAAAAAAAAAAAACAATGAAAAATATATCAGAAAATCGTTTTCCCATCGCAGTATGCGCAAGTGTCTCAAACCCAGTTGTTCCCCATACCTCCCCTCCCCCTTTTTACACGTTTTGCAGCTAAAAACAATGGCAACAAAATGTATCTTGACACTTCATCGTTAGCCAAAAAAGTAGCGCAACGTAGCTAAACAAAAGACAAGTAAGGCGCTGCCACAGAGGGGGCGCAGGCACCATGTGACACGAGGCATATAGATGCGGAAGTGGCGGAAAGTGTGGGGGGGGGGTGGTGCTGGCGGGAGGGAAGGCGTAGCACCCTAAAGGGGAGAAATGCCTGCATTTTTCGCGCTTGGCGTTAAATTCCCCTGACAGCTATAAAATTGCATTTTAGAGTAGCGCAACAAACACAACAAAAAAAAACAACAACTTGCCACAAGTAGTAAGAAAAGAAGACAGCAATAAAAACAAGAAAACAAAAAAAAAACGTGGCAACATTCCATGGCCAGGCGCAGATACTTTGTATCTATGTATCTAATAAATAGTTATTGCCAGCACACACAAAATTGATATTCCCCAATGCAATGCGAACAGACAGTTGAATGTGGTGTGTGTAAGTGTGTGTATGTGTGTGTGTGTGTGTGTGTGTCTGTGTGTGTCTGTGTGTGTGTGTGTGTGAGTGTGTGTGTGTGTGTGTGTCAGTGTGTGTGTGTGTGTGTGTGAGTGTGTGTGTGTCTATAGCAAAAGTGCGACATCATTATATAAATTGTGTGTGGTTTGAGAGGGGAGTCAAACAGTAGCAGTAGCAGTGGCAGCCGTGGCAGCCGTGGCAGCATCATATGTTTTGTATCTATTAGAAACGTGAAGCGTTTGCCGGCTGGTTTGAAGTGATTTCACACACATGTTTTTCTACAAACCACCCACACACACACACCCTATATGTGTGTGTGTGTGTGTGTGTGACTCGTGCTATCAACACACAAAACATGACCACAGGAAATGTTGCACAGCTGTGCGAAGAAAGGCCAAAAACAAAGCAAAAACAGCTCAGAGCGCAGCTATTTGTCTTGAAATGGCCAAAACCAAGTTAAGGGAAGTTGCAAGAAAGAGAGAGAGAGAGTGAGAGAGAGAGAGAGAGAGAGAGAGAGAGAGAGAGAGAATGAGCGTTGGGTAGTGGATTGTCCAGGCATTTAAGCAAACAAACAGAAAATGGCACGTGACAAATGCGAGTTACTTCATATGTGTATCTTGTATCTTGTATCTAACGGATAGACAACAATAAGTTAAGACTCAGTTTTTTTGAGGCATTCAGCTTAAAGGGCAACTCTGCGCCAGAGTTGTCAACATAGGCAGAACAAAAAAAAAAGAAGCAATTTCCGATTCGCTTTAAGTGAATCCTGATGACACACAGCCTGCCTTGCCTGGCTGTCAGCTGATAGCAAGAGTGCGGCACGTGTGGCAGCCACGTGAATGGCTCGAGGGCATTGCGATGGCGGCAGCAGCAACAGCGTGGCAACAACCCTCTGTTTTTTTTTTTTGCAGCCTGCGTCTTTCAATTATGCTGAGATTACACGCTTGTCAGCCCCGTTCGCATCAAGTTCATGGCCAAAGGGGTTAACAGTTTGTATAAATATTGCAGGGGGGTGGGCGGTGTACAGAATCGGGGGCAAGTAATATATACAACTACAACTTCAATAAGTAGTCAAAAAGGCAGCTTTAAAAATTTCTCTATACGTTTTTTTTTTTCGAGTAGATTATGCCAATTAGCTGTCGCAAAAGTATCTCACAGATACATAAGCTGACACAGCTGCGCATAAATAAATATATATCTCTCTCAAAAATTGAGATACACTGTGAAAAGTGTGTCACACACACACACATACACACACACACACACACATACACACACACACACACACACACACACACACACACATGTCAAAGTCAAGTGAAATTGTCATTATTCTTGGATGAGCACAGTTATTTGACGCGCAGTGCCACAAAATTCAAATAATCATTGCATTAAACATGGCCAACTTTCACCCACCTAGTTTGTCGTTGTATCTATGTATCTTTGTATCTGTGTATCTATGTATCTATGTATCTATGTATCTGTGTATCTTTTTTTAATGCGCTTCTCGTGTCTCCAAGACTTGGCACTGACAATGCATTTATTTATTATTCAGTGCACTAAGCATGCTCATTATTATTATTATGATTATTATTATGATTATGATTAGACTTTTAACCCAGTTTTTTTTTTTCTTCTCTTTTTTTACAAGCTACTTTTTGAACATTTTCCATTTCCTCATTTGTGTGTTGCTGCTGTTGTTTGCTGTGTGGCAGAAAGGGCGGCGCAACAACAATTAACATTTTCAATTGCAATCGCAAATTACAATTACAGTTGCAATTACAATTACAGTTGCAATAGCTCGTGCGAAACTGTTAAATTGCACAGCGCATTTCCGCCGCAAAAACACAGAAAAAAAAACATTTCCATTTTCATTTCCATTTCCAGGTCAAATGCAAAACAAAAAGAAAACCCAATAATTAACTGTGCTTAAGCAAAGAATGCACAGCTCAACAATGAGGCTTCTCTCTCAATTACCAAAAAATTAGAAAATACTCCAAAAACAGAATTCAAAATTTATAAATTTAGTTTTGCAATTTGTTTGATTTATTTCGATTTAAAATCGAGCTGAATATGAAAAATAAACGATAACTTTTCATTTTCTAAATTGCAATCGGATATATTTTCAATACTTTAAATAAATATAAATAGAAAATACTCCAAAAAATATCATTTAAAAATTATAATTTTTTTTTTTATTTATTTATAAATATCATTTAAAAAATTATAATTTTTTTTTTTATTTATTTCGATTAAAAATCGAGTTGGAAACGAATAATAAATGATAGTTATTGATTTTCTGAGTTGCAATCGGATATATCTTCAATATCTTAAATAAATATAAATAGAAAATACTCGAAAAATATAATTTAAAAATATATAAATTTTGTATTTCAATTTGTTTGATTTATTTCGATTTAAAAACGAACAGGAAATGGAAAATAAATGTTAACTATCAATCAAATTGAGTAGCAAACGGATATATTTTAAGCCAATCTAATTTTTGTGGTTATGGAAATTGCTTAATTCTCATTAGAAGTTTTACACTTGTGAATTATTTAAGCAAATTATTTGCAAAGCTACTTCATCATTCAAATAAAATGAACTGAGCAAGCAGCAGCAGGCATCCACCATGTAATATGCATCCTGTGAGGACCACCCACAACCCCCTCAATCCTTGAATTCCCGCAACACACTTTCATACCCAAGTGGCACCTACCTCAGCTCAAACGGTCTGGAAAATATTCATTCGCATTCATAATCCCTAAAGAGGAAAAGGCACACAAAATGAGCAAAAACTTTGCATATCAGTTTTGCCTAAGTAGCGTCTCCCCCTCTCTCACTCCCACTCCCCCTCCCCCGTCGATCTCTCTCTCTCTCTCTCTCTGTCTGACCGAAGGGAATATTTATAGGTGGCAAGTCAGTGGGGGCATGTGGTAGGATGTGTTAGCCTGGCAATTTGCTAAAAATTTGTTTGGCACAAATTGTAATCCTAGTTGAGCAGTTGCACTTGCAACATTTTGTGGGCATTAAACACAAAATTCTCAATGGGGCACAGAAATACAGTTACAAATTACTTATGCAATACTCAACAGCTTATTAACTGTACAAAACTAATTAATTAACCATAACTAAAAGTGGTTCATATTAAATGAGAAGTTTTTTTTAGAGTCTAAAAGGAATATTTAGCATATTATTTAACAGATCTGAGCTGATATATATATATATATATATATTCATATCTGTGTAATTGTCAGAAATTAATCCACAATCTTTTGCTTGTGTCAAGTGTTCTTCTTGCCACCCAAAGAGAGAGTGTGCAACACAGGCAACATTGTTAATCATTTGCATTTTGCAAACGTTGTCAGTTGGATTGGCAACAACAACAACAACAACAAAAACAACAACAACAACAACTAGTTGCAATTAACTTGAGCAACGCAATCTATACACACACAACATGCAACAAACGCCAGATGAATAGATATTTAGTTGCTACAAACTCGCACTTGCCACTTGCCACAGCAACATAGCCACAATCGAATCAGAAAACCCCTAAACTCACTTTTGGTTGACTGTCGTTATCACTTTGGTTAGCCTTTTAGCAGGCACAACACATACACACACACACACACGCACGCACACACACACACCCAGACTCACTTACACACATCGACTTCGACATCGACATCGACATCATTCAAATGGCTAACAAATTGCACTGTCGAATGCAATATTTTTGCTTTTAGCCATAATACCTTTTACATATGCTACGACAGCCGCCAGAGTAAAGCATTTTAAGCAGACCCCCCCACACCCCCCCCCCTCCTGCCGCCACTCCTCTCCTTTTGGCACCACAACCACAGGCATCTCTTTTGCTGCCGCTTCATCTTCATCTGCTTTTCATGCTCCTCCTCATCTGTGCAAGGTAAGTTAGTTGCATGCAACGCACGCAGCATCAGCAACAGCAGCAGCGCTTGGGCCCAGCTTGTTAGCATGAAATGTGTCTGCCTCAGCCAGCTGCAGCCTTTGCTCCTCTAGCAGACGCATTGCCTGCCTCTATGCAACCTTGCAACTGCTGCTGCATCGCTGCGTCTGCCCTGCCAGAGATACCAAAGATGCCAGAGTGATAAATCCTTGCGGCTTTTTATTTCCACAGCGGCGTTGCAAGCGAGTGTGTGTTTGTGTGTGTGTGTGTGGGTGCGACATGCTCTATTGCCACGCCTCTGATCCCCTCCTCCCCCCCTTGTTCATCCTCTCCACTTTGCTGTGCATTGCATTACAAGCATAATAATTCTTACTGACAATCCACGACGAGCTGGATATGGTTTCTCTTGAATTTTAGGTCCACTCCCCGAATCTTCCCCTTCCACTGAAGGCACTCAACAATAACAACAACAACAAAATTTTTTTTTATAAAATGAGTTTTTGAGCATACAAACAAACAAAATGAATCTTAAGTAAACAACTGAAATGATTTTCTAAATAATAAAATTATTAATTTTTTTTTTATTATTTTATAGTTAACAATCAAATCCCTTAATAATAAAACACTTTTAGTGCACTTAAAGTTTGACAACACTTGTTAATAGCAGTTTTCTCTCTTCTCCCTTCTCCCTTCTCTCTTCACTGATATTGTTTTGCCTTTCTTTGCACTTTGCGCCCAATTAAAGCAAAAGTTTTACTTCGTTTTCGTTTCGTATCCTTTTTTTTTTGTTTTTTTTTTTTATTATGGTTTGGGTCTAACCCAGAAAAATTTACGCCTCGTTAATTTCAATTTAAGTGCAGACAATTTAAAAAAAAAGGCACTGAATATAATAAATATATATATATATATATATATATATATTTTTATTATTTATATGTATGTATTTTTATATATACTGCGGAATTTTTTTTTTTTTTGCAGGCAACTCTGAACTCTGAAGCGCAAATTAACAGCTCCGTTTCAAGCGTTGCCACGACCCCTGGCTACCCAAAAGCCCACCCACTCTCACAGACACACACACACACACAGAGACACACACACACACACACACATTAGCTTTGGCATAAAAATGTATTTTATCGTTGGCCAGGAAACAGCTTTGCGGCAGCCGGAAATGTTTCCACTTCCACTTTATATTGTGGCCCATTCTTATTCCACTTTTTTATCTGCTATTCTCTGTCTCCTTTTCTCTCTTTCTCTCTCTCTCTCCTTCTCCCTCTGTCGCCCTTTAACACCATCTCTTTCTGTCATTGTGCTAAAAGAGTTTTCCACGTTTTCCACACCACAGACAACAAAGTGCATTATATATTTCACTAATTAAAATAATGGAAAATACAATATTTGAAATATTTACAATGCATGTTTTCCCCTCTCTCTCTCTCTTCCCTCTTTCTCCCTCCCTTCCTCTTTCTTTCTCTGTTTTTTTTATTCTTTTGTGTGTTTTTTTTTATTTTTTTTTTTATATACAATTTCCGTTTTTGTTTGGATTATCTGGGGGATTATGACATGACCCAATGCTTTACCGGCTAATTTGGACATAAATCTCCGGGCTCTTGAGTAAGGGTGTGCAATGTGGCAGTGTGGCAATGGGGGCAAGGTGGCAGCGACTGCAGTTGACAGTCGTCTCTCAGCATTTAGCATAATGAGGTCGAGTGCTGCCAAATTGTGAGCTGCTTTTTATGGGCGTGTTGCCATCAAGGCACTTCATTAAGTCGGTGGCATTGTTTGTGGCAATTTCATTTAAATTGGCTTTGATTTCACACAACAAATGGTGACCATAAAAATTTAAATTATATTAATCATTTATATATTCGAATTTATATTTATTAATTAATAAATTATTACGAAATTTTCGAAAATTGTATAATTATTTATATTTTGTAATTTCTTCAAATTTATACGCCCTTTTTTTGGGGTTTTATTGTTCGTTGAACCCCTTTGAAAGTTCAAAGAAATACAATAAAATTAAATGTAATTATTACATTTTTGACCCCCGCTTAACAAGAAAAGCATTTAAAACCGGTTAACAAAAATTTAGCAAATAACAAAAAAAAATGAAATCAAGTTGAAAGTGTTTCAAGTGTTGACAATTGACTTACTGACTCTCAGCTGCTGGCCAAAAGGTAATTGACCAAGTCACAATTTATTCTTGTTACATGAATCTCTAGAAATAAAGGCATAACACACACACAGACACTTAGAGAGATAGAGAGAGAGAGAGGAAGACAGAGAGGGGCAGTCGAATAGATATTCAAATGACATGAGCCAGAGAACTTTAAGCCAACAGCTGCGCTGCCCTGTCGACTTCATTTCGTTGTCTTGGACACGATTTATTTTTTTTTTTTTTTCATTTTTGGGTTTGGAAGCTCGGCCCGAGTCAGCGGCACACATTGCCCTGGGTCATTGACATTGGGGGCTGCCACACACGAAATGATTATAAATAAGTTGTAACGAAAAAATAATTCGTTGATATTCGAGATGACAACAAAAAGAAGACAAATCACAAAAAAAAAAAAAATGGAACAGCAAAACCAAAAAATGATGACAACATTTTGTTCTCCTTTTACGAATACATTTTCTATTTTTTTTCTATTTTTATTTGTTTGCCTTGTTTTTTTGTTTATTCGTTTTTTTCGGCAAGTTCTATCAAAAATGAATTTGTAACACTTCATTGATAGAAATGCGGCCCCAAATGGCTTTTGAATTATTGCGTAAAAAATAATTATTGAGTTGAAACCAATCGTTGTAAAAGTTGTAATAGTTTTGTGTAAAAATTATTAATATTTTTAAAATCTCATTTAATTTTTTAGTTAAGTGATTTATGGTTATTAAGCTTAAGTTAGTTTTCAAAAACTTAAATTTGCAACAGTTTAATTTTTAATTTATTCTTGACTAATCATAATGGTTTGCTATTTAATTTCACAACCTGATTTTTGTTTTGTTTTGGCTATAACTTAAGATATATATTTTCGCTGCTCATAAAAGAGGTTTCTGCCACACAACATTCGCACTTTGCTAGCCATAAAAGCCAAAGCAAAAGAATTAAATTTGAACTTTAGCATATGGTAAATGCCAAACAATATATTTAAAAAAAAATAAATAAAATCATGCAAAACAGATAGCATTCAAATGGAAAAAAGGAAGAAGAGGAAGAGCAGACTAACAAAATAATATATTATATATAAAATATATATTTATATATATATATATACGTAATTTTCTGCACATTTGAGCGGAAAATTATTGATTTTATATGCAGCAGCGCACAAAATGCAACAGCAACAAAACAGACAGGCTCAACTAGCGAAGGGGGAAAAGATAGAGCTTGGAGAGGGGAACAGGGGGCAACAAGGGACAGTCAGACATTTTTTTCTTTTTTTTTTTGTATTTGAACTGCAACTGAAATGATGATGCCCAGCATCAAGTGCTTATGGCTAGGCAACTAAACAGGTCGATGGGGGCACAGGTATTGCCGAGGGGTGTGTTTACTGCTACTTTCAAATTTTTTGATGTGTGTATTTTAATGTGGGGAGGGGGTGGTGGTGATGGTGAGTACTATTTGCTGCCTAGTTTTGCTGATGTGTGTCTCTCTTTCTCTCTCTATCTCCCTCAAATGTATGCGGTTCAATAAACTTGCGCGTGAATTTTTCTATTTTACTTGATTTTTTTCATGATACTATATTTTTTTTTCATCACCATTTCGTTTAATGTTCAACATGTTTTACAATATGCCAGAGACAGCAGCACAAAAAAAAAACAACAACAACAACAACAGCAACAAGAACAACAAAGAAAAAGGGACGGCAAAAAACATTGCGAATGGAAGGAAGGTATTGGTGTATACAGCAAGCAAAAGAGGGATGGGGATCGGGTGTCGGGGGAGGCGTGGCGCTGTGCGTTTTATGTGTCAAACATTCTGTAAAGTAAAGTGGGCGCGCGCGCGTAAGCAGAGGTGGTTTGATCATGCAGAAGAGCGGGCAGCGGAACGTCGGAAGCGGGTGAAGCGGGGGAGTGGTATCGGCGTACAGCCAGAGAGGGAGAGGAGAGAGCAAACGCAACGAGGCGAATGAAGCAGGCTGTCTGGTTCCCATCGGAATTTTTGCGTTTTGTTTTTGAAGAGAGAGGGAAAACAGAGGCAAACGCTAAATGTGGGTTTGCCAATAGCGAGCAAAGTAAGCAAGCGAATATGTTAGCGGGAAGGGGATAGGGTGAGGAGTTGGGGGGATGACGCGCTCTGCTTGCATAGCATTGATGCATTGTTGAATGCAAACGCTGCCAGCAAATACTGCCCAATATGCATATCGAATTTGCTCAGAATAATATTATTTCTCGCTTTGCGAACAACAACAAAAAGTTGTTGGTTTAAAATTAGGAAAATCGAATCTATAACTAAAAATACAAATATAAAAAATAAATAAATTCGTAACTAAATATTTATCGACTTAATATGTTTATTTGCCAACAAGAATTGCAAGTTTCGTGGGAAGAGTTATTTTTTGCACGTTTATTAAAAAATTAATAATTCAATTATTATTGCTTTGATTTAATATTTAAATATATATATAAAATATTTGCTGCATCATCCTTCATCTATTTTTTTGTCGCTTTATTTCTCACCTGATCTAAATTTCAAGTGCCTGTTAATTTGCTGTCATTTTGCTTTCTCAGGCTACATCTGCCCTGCTCTTCTAATACCACTTCTTTCCTCACCCCCCCCCCCCCCTCTTTGGCATGCATTATATATCGATCAAAATTCAATTTGTGCCGCACTTTTGACAACGTTTATACGGCAGGAAGCAAAAGTGTCTGGCACAAAAGTGTAGACTAAACTCTAAAAAAAAAAACAAAAAAAAATTAACTTTAATTGAAAAAGTTTGCGACGCACTTTTTGTTGTCGTTTTTAATATTTTCATCTCTCTTTTTGACTGTCTTTCTCTGTCACTCTTTCGCTCTTTTTTCTCTTTCCATTTTATTTGCCAATTTTCTCCTCTTTTTTTTTGTCAAGGACTTCCTCATCCTAAACGAGATTCAAAGTGCGACTTACGTGAGAGAGAGAGACAACCGGAGAGGGAGAATGAGTGTGGGAGAGGGGAAGTGGGGTAGCAAATGACCTCGAGCAGTTTTTAATTAACCTAATTTACACAGCTGAGCTGCCAACTTTGTTCACATTATTTAAACTAAAGTTTTGCGCTCGTTCTGGGAAGTTTGCTCCTCTCCTCCCCTTTTTTGGGGGTATTTAAATCTGGTTGGTTGTCACTCCAAATCATTCATGTGTCACCTTGACAAAGTCTTGACTTAAATATGAACATGACAATTTTCAAATCGCAAATGCTGAAAATTCGCCTGGAAAAAGGTTATGAAAATCTCAGCAAATGTTGAAAATTGAAATTTATTTGATTACATTTTGCACATATATTGAAAGAAAAGCATAGTTTTTCTTCTTTGCTGAAGAAAACTTTGGAAAATAGTTTCAGAACTTTTCAGGCGCTTCTTTTGTTGCACAAACATTCGCAAGACAGTTTGTTCATGCCTCGGGAGATTCTTAGCTTAATTTCATTTGCTTTTTTTTTTTTTTTAAGTTAACTTTTGAGTTAATTTCAGTTTGTTCCGCTTTATAGCTAACTTATATTTGTGCCACTTGGCGGCAACTTGAACTTTACTTCCATTTCCAATCCATTCCACATTACTTATGCTCTTTGGGGCAGAAACGCACGCAGTACATCAATGTGCCCCTTCAATCCTTCCCGAAGTGGTTTGTATTGAGTTGTTTTTGAAGTTGGAGAAAAAGAAAAAAAAAAGAAAACTTTGTTGCTGTTTTTGTAATTGAGAGCAAAAGATAATCAAATTGCAAGTTGCGACTTTCAAGTGGAGCATTTCATGTTGCACGTTGTACGTTGAACGTTGTAAGTTGCACGTTGTTATACGCTGTGGCTCTTAATGCCAAGTTTCATGACTGGCCATAAACACAAGCAGTTGTTGACCCCCCCCCACCCCCCCACCGTCCTCCATCACTTATTTTGATGGCTTTTGGCCATGGCAAGAAGTGTCTGGCGGTAACACATGTTGTTAATAACTGTATTGCTTGGACTTGGCCCATAAGCTGAAATTGAAACACGTTTCACGCCCCTCTGAAAGTCATAATTAAGGCAACCATTTTTGGATTTTCGCTTGCGTTGACAGAAAATTAATTAAAAAAGTACTATTTTTGGTGGACACAGCTGCAAACTGCATCTGCAACTGCAACTGCAACTGCAACTGCGATTGAAATTGAAATTGCAATTACAGCTGCTCTCGAGATTGAGTTAAGTTCATTAAAGTTGGCCCAAAGGTAAAGTTGGCAGCCAATGTCCAGCTAGGTCCATAGACTCCCAAGATTAGAACATAATTACGAGTCAGCCAGGTGTGTTTGTGTGTGTGTGTGTGTGTGTGTGTGTTTCCGCTGCGAGTGTGTGTGTAAAGATTTTCCTGTCTGCTCGAAAAATGCATTTAGCAATGTGAATACATTTTTATATATTTATATATAGTTTTATATAATTTAATTTTTTTAATAAGTAGTTCGCAAAAATTGAAATTGAATTGAAGAAATTGTTGTCTATAATTGGTAAAATATGATTTTAAATTAGAAAGATATGCGACTTTAATAAGTATAATAAAATAATCCTTTTTTTTATATATATATTTAGCTTATTTTGCTTTTTAACTGATCTTAATGAAATGTTTTTTATTGTAAATATTTTTACATTTATATCTAATTGAAATTGCCTTTAGAAATATTATTAAATAAAAATATTTATTTTACTGCATATATATAAACAAATTCCAACACACTTGTACACACACACACACACCACTTAACAGCTGACTCAGCTAGTTTCTCTGTTGGCTGCTCCAGTTTTCACCTGACCAAAATTGTAACAAAAAAAAAGCAACAAATAAAAAGTTGGCAGCAATTTGTTATCTGCTATTTGCTGCATTCTTCAAAAATTAAGCTGCACATTCAACTAAGCATAAACTTGTTAAAGCTACAAGCAAAGAAAATCCCACACACGCCAACACACACACACACACACACACACACACACACACACACACACACACACACACATATACACACACACACAAATGCCTGCGCAAACATGTTGCGATAACAAATTCGCTGCAATTTTCAACGCATCAAAGTGCAACAGCAAGAAATTCTCTGTGCACCTCACATTAATAATGAATAAACAGCAAAGGTGGGGCGGGGGGATGGGGTAACAACAATAATGAGCACCGCTCGTCCCCTCTCCAACATTCATTACAACATATTTTGCAATTTTGCACGCAGCGGCGAACATAAAAATAAATATTAAAAATAAATTAGAGCTACCTGCGAGGCTTTTATTAACTTTTAATTTATGAAAAAGAAAAAAAAATAGAAAAAAAAACTCAGGAAAAACTCAAAGCTACAAAGAAATGCCGATATATATATGCGAAAAACGAATGAGCACAAAAAAAAAAGTAAATAAAATGTGCAACATATGCAAAAGAAATAACAAAAAACAAAGAAACATCGCAGCAAGCAAATAAACATCAGCAACGAACAAACAAGAAGCAGCAAAAAACTCTGTTGAAATTTCATACAAAGAGATGCACTGATAAAGATACAAAGATACACGTTGCAGCGAGATACATTTGCAGATAAAGATAGAAACTGCACTTGGAGTCAGTCAGTGAAACCACTAAGCACAAAATCCTAATTTAGGTAAAGTTGTTGCAAACTTTTTAGAGCAACTTTTTATACACTGTAAGCAAAAATATATAAATATTTAATTTATATTTAGGTGGAATTTAATTAAGTTCATGCTATGCATAAATATAGCAGCGATATGTGTATAATTTAGTTTTATATTATATATAAATTAGAATGTTTTTGTCTTTAAAATGATTGCCATTTAATTGCTATCGTTAATCGATATGTATCGACAGTCCCGAAATATTGCTCTCATATTATTGTATTATAAATTTTGATCTTCATCAAAATAAATAAAAATAAATTAAATAAATAAAATCTATATATATTAATGAATAACATACAGTATTTTTTTTAGAAATGTTTTTCTTAGTAAAATTATTAAAAATTCTACAACAAAAGTTAACAGCAACATAAATTAACTGCCCTTTCTGGCTGTGTATCTTTTTTTTCCACTTTTCACTAGCAAAAAAAAAAAATATAATAATAATAAAAATAATAAAATAAGCACAAAAAGTTATTAAAGTGCATACAAAGCATTGACTTTGTGTTTTGGCCTCGTTTTAAAGACTCGTTGTTAGATCTCACAGTTGTTATTGTTGTTGCTGTTGCTGCTCATGTTGCTCATGTTGCTCATGTTGCTCATGTTGTGTTTGAGTTGCGTTTGTTTCTGAGAAAGTTGCGTGCTATAATTGATGGTAGGCTTAACGCTAAAGAAGCCCAGCATTTAATCAATGCAACTGCAGCGATGCATGTCATATAAAAAAAAAGAAAGAAAATAATAACAATAATAAAGGTGGGAGTTAAAAAGCTGGCTAAAACCAAGTGGCCAATAAGGCAGAAGAGCGAGCAAGGAAACACCCTTCTTACAATTTCAGTTGTGCACTTGCATAAAGCATATCAAAAGCCTCCCCGCAACCCCCTCACTGGAGTGGCGTCAGTGGTGCAGCAACAACAAGAAGACGCGACGCAGACAACTTTTAGTTAGTGGAGCGGCTAAAGGGGGGGCGCAACTGAAGAGCGGCCGCCCTGCAGCGACCAAGAGACACTTTGAGCAACATTTAAATGGCCAACTAGTGGAGAAAAAAAAAAAACATGTCGAAGCAAAGACCACACAGAGACAGAACAAGGAGCAGGAAGTGGGGCACAAAACATGCAACATGCAACAACAACAACAACAACATCTGTATCGACATTTATTGAATCAGGCAACAAGAACAACAAAAAAAAAAGGCCAACTTCAATGTGGAGTGGAGCAAATCCTAAGCACAACTTGGCTGCAGCATTTTGAAAAGAATTTTTCTATCTTTTCCCCAACTGCAATTTTCAGCTTGTTTTTTTTTTTATTATTTTATTTTATTATGATTATTATTCCGTTTTTTGAAAAGCCTCTTTGGAAAGTCGCTTGAAGCGCTTTTCAGTGTTTCACTTCAAGTTGTACAACTAGTTGAACAGCAGCTCAATCAGTCAGTCAGTCAGTCAGTCAATCAGTCAGTCAGTCAATCTGTCAGTCAAACAGTCAGTTAAGCTTGGTGGAAGGAGAATGTGAAGAGCGCTTGTCTAATGACAGCTGTCGCTGGATAGTTTGTGGTCTTTAGCAGCTTTTGAGAAAACCGGGTCAAAACCAAAGAGGCAGAGAAAAAGCGTGTTAAATGCTAAAAATGGTTATAGCAATAAAGAAAATGATTGTGTTTACACAGTTTGACGCTTAAGGTAAGAAGCAATTTGGAAAGTTGACCAGCAGCAAAATAAGTCAATAGAAGTGGGGGGAAGGGCGGGTTGCAAGCGGGCTTAGAGAAAACATGAGTAAAATGAATGTTGGTTATTGATCAATTCTTTTCATATTTTTAATTTATCGATAACTGAACACATGTCTCGATTAATGATACATTTTGATACCAATAAATATTTAGAGACAGAATCTTCTAATTAATACAGAAAAACACATTTAGTGCCTGTTCTTGCTAAACAGAAACAGCTGGGTTCAAGGCATATGGTAGTTGAGCTGACTCGACTACTGCATTCTTAATTGTTTGGAATACATTTTCATTAATCACTTGATTTGCTCATGTCAAGTAAAGATCATTTAATCAGATTTGGATGGCAAGTTAAGCGTTTCTCTAATGCTTAATTGATCAACAAAATATTTCATTTCATTTTAAAATTAAAATAATAACTAGAACTATAAATATTGTAGTGGAGCGATTTTAACTAGAATACTCATTTTAACAGGTTCAGTTTATAAAAAAATAATAAACCAGTTTGCTTGAGCCGTGTTTCTTTAAGCCAAACACTCTCGACTTAAGCATAAATTAAATTAATTATTGAATATATTTTCATAAATTTCTTAAAATGATTAAGCATATTTTAAGCATAGATAATTTTCTTAATTTTAACATCTTTTTATTATTTCTCCCTTCTTGTTTCTCAATTCTAATTTTATATTTTGTAATAGAAAAACGTTATTTATCCGTTATATTTTTTATGTTGCAATTTGGTTTTCGACGTTTTCCATTTTTTTTTGTCATTCTTATTAATTTGTTATATTTTTGATCAAAAATCGTGTTTTATTTTTGTATATTTCTGATATCATTATTTTAATATAATTAGTGGCAGAAAATTTGCTCAAGTTTCCATCTGTTTTTTTTTAAAACACTTCTATAGCGCTCTTTTTCTCTCTCTCATTCTCTCTCTCTCTCATTGTCACTTTCGGTCTTTATCTAGGGGGAATAGACTATTGCTCTGGTTAAATGAAAACCGATATCTCATTTGGAACAATGGCATTTCGCAGTCGAAGCAAAGCTTCGATATCAGGTCACAATTCTCTGGCTTGTCACAATTCCCAGTGCCACGTTACGGGGCACTTAACAAATGCGAGCTTAGCGAGTATCTGTGTCTGTATCTCTGTGTGTGTGTGTGTGTGTGTATACATGTAATCTGAGCAGCATTCGACGCACACAAAACGTATACGTAATGCATCACATCGACAGAGGGAAAGAGTGAGAGAGATAAATAAAGAGATGAAGGGGCGACAGGTAGAAGCTGCAGTTAAGCACATTGTTCTGGTTACAGTTACAACATAAGCTATTCAAAATAACACACACACACACGCTCACACACACACACAAGCACAGTAAACAAATATTTTGCTAATTTAATTCTGCTTGCTTCTGCAGTTAAATAAGCTCTATTTGCTCATTCAGCCAAATTTTACATTAGTAATTTGTATCATTCAAAACTTAAGCATTTTATTACACGTCACCTGAAAGCGATTTATGTTTTCATTGCACACTGTGCCACATCGAAAAGAAAATTGCATAAATGCCATTTAAATGCCTTGGAAAACAATCGCTTGAAAGAAGTCCTTTTTTTTACTTTTTATTTTAACTAATTATATTAATTACAAAATTTACCAGATAAAT
Organism: Drosophila longiperda; assembly: GCA_035042125.1. Taxonomy (NCBI): domain Eukaryota; kingdom Metazoa; phylum Arthropoda; class Insecta; order Diptera; family Drosophilidae; genus Drosophila; species Drosophila longiperda. The sequence continues at coordinate 3,676,920 of JAWNLV010000003.1, forward strand.
TATCAAGTTTAGAATACTATAATAATAGTATTTCTTCATTTTAAATTTTGTTACAATATATTAAAAATAAATTCAATAACTTGATTTATTCATTTTAAGTAAATAAATTACACTTAAATTCCTTGAAAAACAATCGCTTGAAAGACGTGCTTTTTTTAAACACTTTTTTTAAACTAACATATTAAACTGAAAAATTATTAAACTTAGAATACTATATAGATAATTTTTATTAATTTTCTATTTTTTCTTTGTTACAAAAATATATTTAAATCAAATTAAATTACTTGTATTATTTCTATTTGCACACTAAATTTGACTTCACTTTGGATTAATCGGTGCGTAGATGCAGTAAAAATCGTAGATTTTTATTATCACACATTTTATGCATTTCTGCCCAATGTACCAGTTACAGTTACAGTTACAGAATCCATTACTAAGCACCTAACACCTGTCGCCCTCTCGCTCACTCATTCAGCAAGCAACTATTTCTGTCACTGTTTGCAAGTATCATTAATGATTTTGTCTCTGTTACAGCTTAATGAGCTGAGTGTGTTTCTCCCCCACCACTCCCCCCTCTATATATTTTCCTCTCTCTCTCTATCTCCGTCTCTTTTATTTACTGCATTTTACATGCATTTTGCCAGGGCATAAATCACTCAATTGGAAACTGCACACAGACCAAAGAGAAAACTTCATCTTCTTTTTTTGTATGCCACAAACACGCCCCAACCACCACCCCCTTTCCACTGCCACCACCCCTTAACAAGCATAATTCATAAGCAGCTTAAGCCGCTGGTCATAAATTTAGTGCACACACATTAATTAGGCCGCCTGCCACATCCCTAAAGAGACTCCTTTTACCTATTTCCTCAACTCTTGCCTCATTTCTAGCCAGCAGCACACCTCTGCTGCCTCTCTGCTCCCCATTTGGGCCTTGGCATCAAGTTCTGCTTGTTGCCGGTTTGCTGTTGCATTGCAAGCAAATGAGTAATGGATGCTCATTAGTCTTGGACCAGGGAACCTAGCTCGTAAATAGCACTACGCCAAATAGACTAACAAAAAAAAAATAAAAAGGAAAAAAAGAAAGACACAAAAAAAAAAACAGAGCCCTAAGTAAAACAGCTAAAAGGCTTCAAGCCAACTCCAATTCAATTCCAATTCGAGTTCAACCTTTTTGCCAGTTGTTTATAATCAACAAAAAAAAAAAGTAAAAAGTGTGCAACAATTACAGCTTGGGCCATATATATCTGGAGTATATAAGTTGTATAAAAGGAAATTTGGCATATAATCAATCAAATTGTCAATCAATCAATGCAAACTAACAACAGCAACAACAACAACAACAATTTGAGACAAAAACAAAAACAAATGCAAACGCAATCAATGTGAAAATGCTTGAAATTGAAATGGACAACAAAATTGTTGGGGCAGCACTGGTTGTGCTGAAAGGGGCATGCAACATAGCCAAACGAAGAGTGTGACAAGTGAAAATAACAACAACAACATCGGAGCGGAGGCAACAATGAGCGGAAATAATTAGAAATAAGAAATACTCGCTCAAAAAAAAATTACATTTAAATTGAAATTGAATTCGATATGAATAATGCAAAAATAATGCAAAAGTGTTGTAAAAAAAAATCAAAGCCTGAATTTAATTTGCATATCAAATCAATTAATTGGTGCGTTTGCAGCAGTTAATTTTTATTCAATTTAACATTTAACACATCAAATAAATAATTCAAAAATACTACACAGAAAGAAAAGCTGCGGTTTTTCAATGTACTTTGTCCTATTTTGGTTTTATTTTTATTTTTCCCTTGGTTTTACTTCATTTAAAAATGTATATTTTTTTATTATTAGTTTATGTTATTTTTTAACTATTTCTTTTTAATTACATTTTACTGGAATAATATTTCATTTCCTGATCAAAAAGTTGTAACAAAAACAAGTAAAAATAAACTATTTTGTGATTAAAAAGAATTGTTGAAATATTTGCAGCTCATCAAAATGAATAATGGATATTTTTTTCACTGCGCATAAGTCAAGATTTAAATATATCAATTGAACTTGCCACACAATTCTCTACTTGTGGCAAAGTTCTTATCGAGCCTATGAGTCAACTGCAGCACAAAGGCAAATAAATAACACTTGTGTAATTTTTATTTATCAATTATTTGCTTATCACACTTTGTGGTTTTTTTTTTTTTTTATTTATGAAGTTGACAAAAAACCACAAATTTCTTAGTATTATTAAAATTTATTATTTTAATTTTTTTTTTTGGTAACACTTACAATATGCTCCTTTAGCTCTTTGCGTATTGGTCCCAGCCACTGATGTAATCCAATATAACGTTTTTGCACCATTTTTAGGGCAGGGGCGCCCTGGGCGTAGGGGCCGCCCAGTAAAGCGCTAGCGGTTTCCAGAACCACCATTTTGTTGTAATCGCTTATTGTGACGATTATGAAATTATATATTTGCTATTGTTGTTGTTGTTGCAATTGTTGATATTGTTGCTCTTGCACAGATCACAAAACACATACACATACACATACACAAATACAAAGACGCACAATGTTTGCGTTGTATTTTATCCGGGCTGCTGCTGATAAGCTCACTTCAGCCCCTATATTATATTATATTAATCTTTATATTTTATATATATTATTTTTTTTTTGATTTCCTTTTCTGTTTCTTTGCATACAGAAACGACGAGTGGCAAAATTAAAAAACAACTCTTTTTTTTTTATTATCAACTTTGTGTTGGATATTAAGAAAAGTTGGAACTTTGGTTTCTGATTGCTGGAATTGCGTTATTCTTTTCTTTTTTTTATTGTAATGTGATTAACATTAAATATATATATATATTTGTGTATATTATGTGTATAAATATATATCTGGTCAGAAAACTGTTGATTCAGCTTGAGGGCAAATTGAAATTTTGTATTTGCTGCTTGGGTTTTTTGGGATTTTGGGTCGCGTTTCAATTAAATTTAAGCCGCATTCGTGAGACGTGCCCCGCTGGCCGCAAGTGCGATATGTGACACCCGATGCGGTGCTGCTCCCGACTATATATGCATCTGCATATAACTGTGTATATATATATATATATATGAATAATGCTACTTTAATCCTCAGATGACGACGTTTACGTTGAACGGCGAAATGATTTTTTCACGTTTTGAAGGCGGGGAAAATCCTTTAAATTATTTGAATGACACGCACTCAAAATCTTTCTTCATTTGATTTTTCTTTTATTTTTATTATAAATTTTTTGTGATTTATTGTTACAACAAATGGTTATTTGTATTGTACAATATTGAATATATTATTTTAGTAATGCACTTTTGGACCACATTAAAATATTTTTGCATAAATTGCGCAAATATGATAATAATACAATAATAATAATAATTATACTAATTAAACGACGACGATATTTGTCTAATTTCCACGACAATACGTTTGGTTTAACGGACAAAACGGGTACGGGTACGAGTACGAAACGGAAACGGCAAAACGAACCGCAGTGTTCAAAGTTCCATCGCGAACTGATTTGTAGCCTGCGATACGAGTTGAGCCGAACCAACCGAAACGACTGTCGTAGCAGCGTTCGAACGAATGACCGACGAGGAGAGTTCGTCGTCGCACGAATGCAGCGCCAACGAAGCGACCAATCTGTCACAGTGGTCGCAATGCGTCCAACCACCTCAACAAAATTTAAAATTTGTATGAAGCGGTGAATGTAAAATACACTAAACGAAGAAATTCACTCAATAAATTTCAAGAAATAGTGGTAAACACACAATAAAAAACTTTTAAACTGCTTAGCATACAAATTAATGCATTGTTTATCTCCAATACTTTTGCGCCACTGTGCGTCGCTGCTTAGTCAATGAGAGAAAGAGAGTGCGACTTGTGTAGACTTTACTCAGCGCATACGAAAAACACTTGTTGTTGACGTTCTACGAGGCGGCAGCCGCAGCGGCAGCAGCAGCAAAGCCGAGCACACCCCAAACAACACAACCAGCAAGTGTGTGAATGCGGAGAGAGCGCGAGAAAACTGTTGCGCCCATTTGCTCTTATACTCTTATACTAGAGCGCTCCACGGCATTGCCAGCTGTGTGCAAAGAAAGCGCAGTTATCTTTTGTAGAATATCTCGACGATTTTATGCATTCAATGGCCAATAGAAGTTTTCTATTTCTCCTTAAAAGCGATAGAGTCGCATATGTTTTTTAATGTGTGTGTATATGTATTTGTGTGTATATGGGTTTGTCAGGCAGCAAGGCGCTTTGCTTGCTAAAAGTTAACAGGTTGCCCTCAAAAATTTTACAGTTTGAAAATAGGCAAGCGAAATTTCGAAAGAAAAGAAAGCTGGGATAAAGATATAGATAAAGAGAACTGAATAAATTGCTGATTAGAATATTAATACATATATTGAAATTCTATTTTTTTAATCAATCTTTTCTTGAACAATTTAATTTTAAACAATAAAAACCAAATTAAATCATTGATGATGTCAAAAACAGAAAATATTGCAAATTATAAATATATTTTATCCAGTTTATTTCATTCTGAAATCAGTATGAATAAATTAGATGTAAAACTAAGAAAAACATATTTAAAGTTTTATAGATTTTTAGATGTAAATTTAGTTCAGCTTAAGTTCTATTTTAGGTTTTATTTCAGTTCAGCTTAAAGCTCGGCTCGAAAGCTATAAAGTTTCCGACTAAGAAACAGTTTTTATAAGAAATTAAATTCTTATTTTATTCAAAGATCTTGTGAAATTTGAATATGTTTAGTTTATTAAGTCATTTTTAGGGGGGACAAAAATAGCCAAAATTAGAAATATTCCACAAGCTTGTTTTGTGGACACCTTCCCTATTATTATTACTAAACTCTCTGCGTGTTACAAGAAATTAATCATAGCTATATCTATTCTTAAGTTGTCTGACACCTAATGATGATAATGATCAAGCAGAACATTTATTACAATTTGGCTAATTCATTAATTATGAAGTAACTAGACGACAAGTCTGCGCACACCTTCGACAATTTTAATGACGATAGCCAAATAAAACTAAAACGAAACCTGAGAATCACTCTAAAACACACACGCACACAACACTAAGAAAAAATGATGGTATGATTATTATTAGGTAACGTTGAACTCATGCCGAGTTTGTTGACTTCTGCAACAAAGTGTGACTAAACAAATTAAGTCAAGAACTAAGCGGGCAACAAATAAAAAAAAAACAACAACAAAAAATGATAAATTAAGAAACAAAAAACCAGAGCACAGAACGAGAGAAGGAGAGCGGAAAAACACTTATAAGGCACCAAAATGCGCAGTCGCAACAACAACAACAACAACAAGGCGTTAAATTACATATTAGGTCTGCTGGACTTTACCTGGCGTATCAGAGCAGTGTCAAAAGAAGATAGACAGATAATAATAATAACAGAAGAGGAAGAAGAAGCAGACCGATTTCATGCACGAGAACGTGAAATTGAAAGAGGCTGCTGCTTGAGAGAGCTGGGAAATTGCATGTGCATAATGGAAAATAATCATCAGCGGCAACAACTACTACAATAGCAACAGCAACATTAACAACAAAACAATAATAACATCAGCTACAACAAACATTGCAGGAAAGAGACAAAGTGAGTTCACTAACTTCTAACGGTAACTCAATCACAAGCACAAGCACAAGGCGTGCGCTTGCTCAACAAGTTGCCATAAGCATGTTGCAGCAACATTGCATCAGTAACTAATGTAGCCGTTGCTGGTGCTCACGTGTTGCTATGGTCTGCATATGTGTGTTTGTGTCTTGTTTTTAGCGCACAAGTTCAATGCACGGCAATCACACATGAGAAATTAGCACATAAGCAAAAACAACAAAAACATAGCTTCAGCTACAGCGGAGCTTATGCAAACTAAGATAGCTCAAAACGGAAGAGAGCGAGCGAGCAAGCAGGCGCTGCCGCTGCTGCTGTCGCTGCTGTTACTCTCTAAGCTCGCCTCGACAATGACATTCAAAAAAGCAGCAAGTCAAGCTTATAGACACGAGAGCTAAGCCGCAGTCCATCTCACTCCAACTCACTGCTGACGCTTAGGCCAGGCGAATGTGTTCCCGTCAAACAGCTTTGAGTTCGTTCACCGCACGCGACGAAACAAAACAGCAACAACGATGTTCGCAAAGACCGTTCTCAAATTTAAGTGTGTGTGTGTGTATGTGTGTGTGTGCTTGGCCTAAAATTTTTATACTGAGCCGACCGCGACCTGCCTAACTGCACAACAAGTTTGACTCTGGCAAAGACAAAGAGCAAAACAAAGAGAGGAGGGTGCGATCAAGCGCGCTGTAAGAGACAGAGAGAAAGAGAGAGACGGATGCTTGTAACGATCAAAGATGATGATAATCTTGAGAGAGCGACTCGTTAGTAAAGCTTTGCAATAATTGTGCCTAGCTGCTGCTTTACATTTTATTTGATTATTTAAATTTAAAAATTAGCGCGCATCTTTGTTAATTTGTTGGCAGCTCATTGAAATTGAATGAGAGTTTTACCGATAACGATAAGTGCTGAATGTGGTACAAGCATGAAATTTTTATAAATAATTTAATTTGCACTTTTCTTTCCCTTTTTTTTTATTGCACAGTTTCAATTCGTTTTTGCAAAACAGCTGTGAAGTGCTTAACCAGACATGAGGCAATGAAGTTTCAAGTGTGTGTATGTGCGTGCATGTGTGGGACTGTCAGAGTGTGAGTGCGTTCGTGTGAGAATTTGCACAAGTATGCAGCAGCTCTGCCAGCAGGGTTGTCAAGCACTTGAATGATGCTGTTATGCACGTTGCATTAAACTATTTTTTAAACTCGTTATACATAACACACTTGTGCTGCGAATTTAAATGCAATGTTGTACGGATTTTTTGGCTTGGGTTGGCCTCTGCTCTACCCTAGAAAAGTGTTTTGCATTTTACTAATACTAATTGAGTAAAAAATGCGATATCATTTCACCTGCTAATTCATTTAGCCAGCGCTACTAATCATAATAGAAATAAATTTGTTTAATCCAATTACTGATTCAAATCCAATTCATAATTGTGAACAATGATTTTACTATTATTTATGGCTAATGCACACACTTGAATCGCTCATGTGGATGCCGTTTATGCAATTACCACAAACCAGAGTTGCCAGCTTCACTCAACTAACCTAGCATATTGTCTGTTTTTATTATTTTTCTTTTATTCTCATACAACATCGAGCAGCACGTATCTAAATTGAATTTATAATAGTTGACAATACTCCAACCTCGCAATCTGACATACACCACCTAACCCACCCACACACACCATATTCACACACACTCTGATGGAAAGTCAATTGATTCGAAGTATCCGGAGAACGAGAGGCCACCGCCAAATAGCAATTGCCAGCAATTCTCATTCACTTCACAGGGCACAAAAATGTGACGAAAATTAATTAAAAATCAATTTGAATTTGATTGTTGACTGAATACCGCACCCTTCCCCACCTTCCCCATCTTCCCCACTTACCAACATCCCCTTGACTGCCCCTTCAGATCTTATGCAGTCGTTTACTATTTGTGTCTTTGTCGTTGAAAGTTAATTGACATTTGCGCAATGTTTGTCATTTTTTTCTTTTTTTTTTTTGTTAGCACTTTTTCAAAACGGTTTACAAACCAACCGAATCGAATCAATTTTTTCTTTCTATTTTGTTTTTTTTGGTATTTGTTTATACATATTTTTTTTTTGTCTGATTTTTCAATTATACACAAAACGTGTTCGTTGATTTCATCTCTTGTCATCTGTGTGTGGTGTAAAATAAATTTATTTAATTGAATTATGGGCAAAAGGGCGATAAATTCGCTTGCTTATTTCAATTTTCATTGATTGAATATTTATTTAATTTTTTTTTCGCAAATTGAATTGAACTTATTTGAGGAAATATGGTAAATTAAAGCATGCTGGTAACCCTAGCGTATAATTGTGACATTTTTGATAGGTGTGGGGGGTGGGGTCTGTAATTAGGGTTGCCAAAACACGTATGAAAACAAGGTATTCATTTGCTTAAAATGTTGCCAAATTGGAAAGCCGCCAGCGAATCCATGTCAACAATGCAAATTGTTGAAATAAATGACAAGGCAAAAGAGTAAACAGATAAATACACAACTCAAATACAACAATAACAACAATAACAGTGACAAGATGACAATGAAAAGTCGCGTCTCAATGAAAAACCTTTTTTCTCTCTTTTTTTTTTGTGTATAGCTTCAATTCAATTTCAGTTGACATACAAAAAAAAACTGTGTCAACAACAACGCGACAAGAATATTCAAAATAAAAAAAAAAAACAATGCCAGAGGCAAAAAAAAATAAAGCAAAAAAAAATCATAAATATCTGTAGCAGCAAAAGAAGTTGCCACACCTCAAGAAGTTGCCACACCTCATCAAGTGAAATTAATATTTGAATACAGTTCATAAATTAAATATTCAAAATTTACTTTTGAGGACTTAATTAATAAAAATCAAATCCAAACAAGACTTTTGATAAATAATTGTTAATTGCAAGGAGTACTTTAAAAGTACTTAAGAAATACTTCAATTAATGAAGATTAATTTAATTAAACCCTTTCAATGGGGTATATTTCCTGGTACGTACCCCCCATTAGAGATAAGCTCTTTGAGCTTAACTTTCGTCAACTTCTTGACATGAATCAACAAAACGTACCTGCAAAGAGATGAAAAAAAAAGGGTTTTATTAATAAAAAATAAAAGTTTTGTATGTAAAATTACTGAGAAAACTTCAAAGCACTTAAATTTAAATGCATAAAAATAATATAGGCAGATAATTTGAAGTGTGTGAAAACCACAGCAAAGCAGAGTCAACTTTTTGCATTTTTTGTATTTTATTATTCCATATTTTTGTTGTTTGTTAATGCGAGGCTGTACTTTAAGTTCATTAAAAATTACAACGCACTTAAAAAATTTACTCACTTATGCCTCATTTAACCAAATTAAAAGTAAACACGAGCCCAAATTGCCAGACGGAACGATTCGAGAATGCTTAAAGAAAAAGCGTGGAGAACAAAGAAAATCTCTGCGTATAAGTGTCTGTGTGTGTGTGTGGGAGTGTGTGTGTGAGTGTGTGCGGATTTAATCTGCAAACGACACAAAAACACACACACACACACACAGCCGCAAAAAAGTATGCAGTGGCAAATTATGACAATGAGTAAACACAAAAGGCTGAAAGTGAATGTGACACGCAAAACCCGACAAAAATAATAATGTACAAGATTATCAAGATACAATGATGATGATAATGATGATGTTAATGATGATGTTGCTAATGTTGATGGCAAGATAAATGATATAAGCCAAAAATGTGTGAAATATCTTGTGGCAGCAGGCATATCAATTGGCCATTAAATTAATAAGTTGACAAAAGTGTTTTCTGTTTTTTTTTTTTAATATTAATTTAATAATATTTTTTATATACAATCTTAGTCAAAATATGGCTTATTGAATATAAATTGTTTTTTTGAATGTTTCTTTCAGTTTGAGTCCCATTTTGAAGTGTTTAAATTTCTTTTATATCCACATTAATTAAAATATATTAAATGGCAATTTTTAAAAATGATTTAAACATTTTTAGCTACCTGCAAAATTAGGATCTGATTAGTGGCAAACAAGCTGAGAAACGTGCTGATGTCATCCAAGTGGCCGACAACTGGACCATAACAACCCATTGACCTCCACATTTGAGCAAAGGCTTGCCCCCCCCCCTCAACTTCGCAACCCCTCAACACCTAAATCCCTTAAAACACCGAAGGGCAAAAATTGTGCTGAGAGTCTTGTCACAAATAGTCAACTTTTGTGTATACACTCGAAATTTATAGATTAAATAAAGCAAACAAAATTAAATTTTGAATTTCTTTTCAAGCTTTAATCGATATTAATCGATATACATTAATAGAGGCCTGCTACAGTTGAAAGATGCAATTTTCTTGAAACAGAATAAATAAATATAAAAATATTTAAACTTACAAAAAAGAGTATCAAAAAGTCAGCATAAACAGTGGAACAATTTTGTTGTGCCTTCTCTAAATATTATCTTAGTACGGATGGTCAGAGAATTGAGGCAAGTTGTGGTGGGGAGTGGAGGGGAGGGGAGGGGCTGCCTTCGACTTTAATAACTTTAAGCAGCTACGGTCAATTTAATTTTCATGGCAGATGCACAGAGGAAAGACAGCCAGCAGTAAGTAAACGACAAAGGAGTAAAATATAAACACACAACTAGACACACACAACCAGACACACACACAGACACACACACACACACACACACAATTACATATCCTGGCAGCCAGGCGACAATTTGTGCAAGCATATGGGACTGAAAGAGAGGGAGAGAGGGGGAGAGCGAGAGGGTAAACTAGAAAAAGGAAACTTGAAAGGAAAACTTGATTATAAAGCGATGACTTCACACATTGCCAAACCGGGGGGAAGCAGAGGACGGGCATGTGGCATGTGGGACGGACGTGCAACGTTGAACAACGTTGGACCTATAATTTTCATGTTGCTGCGCAAAAAGCGAAGAAGAAGAAGAGGGGCAAAAAATATATATATATATATCTATATATATATATATGTGTGTGTGTGTGTGTGTGTGTGTGTAGAAAAAGGATAGCCGCAGGACACAGGTCCGGCAACATCGGCAAGGACATTGTGCAAACAGAGGCGTGTACTCTCTGCATGGGCGTTGTAATTTAATACTTTTCAAATATGTAGTTGTCTCTAACTGACCATTCTTTACCCCCCCCCCCCCCCCTCTTTACACACCATACTCCCCTTCTTCCCTGCCCAACTCCAGCTCCTTTCTGCTTGCGTTTGACTTTTGAGCGAAGAATTTTAATAGAATTGGTAAGCTGAGCGCCGGAGCTGAAGCTGAAGCTGAAGATGTCCTGGTGCGTGATTAGATGCCCCAAAAGTAGGCAATGGAAATTTGAAAAATATGCTATTTGCCCAATCCACTTCAGCATTTTGTTGTTGCCTCATCGAACTGGGTCAGTCAGCGTCCTTATGAATTGTTAAGCCAGTCGAGCCCAAATTGGCCAAAAAGGCCAACATTGCTTAAGTCAACAGGCCACACACACACACACAAACACACACTTACACACACACACACACAGAAACACACACACACAGGCAAGTTGCTTTGCCAGCAGAGTCAATAAAGTGTGGGAAATGTTAGTCATTGTGTCTATTTAGCCATATTGTTGACAAATATCAACATTTTTAGCACAAAATCGCTTAGCCAGCTAAATGTTGGCATCATCGATAACAATTATAAAGTGGAAACTAAGCTGAGTTGGCACAATTCGTAGAATTATTATGGTTTCAATATTTTTTGTATTTATTATTATTAATTAATATTATTAATTTTTAATTATGTTTTGTTGCGCTTTAAGCGTCTCTCTCTAACGATTAGATATCGATACTACTTTTATATCGATATTGATCGATTAGTGGTCGTTCAGTGGCAAAGAGGTTGCCCGATTGCTTATCTCTCATTTGAAATCCCAAATGTTTCTGGTTATAAAAAGTGAACTAAACTTTTCCAGATCAAAGCCAAGCTGAAGTTTAAAAAAAATTTTGTTATTCTTTATTTTCGGAATCATAAATAATTTTCTATATTTTTATCATATTGCCCACATTCACATCAAAGGCACACGCTTATAATAATAATTTAGGAGGCGCATTTTTTAGACTATTCGAATTGCAGATACTATGTATTCCATATATTCAATATTATTGATATATATGTAGGACTGATTATGTTCTGTTTATTATTAATAATATAGTTTAAAGTTATATTTGCATTATATTTCAGTAGATTAATAAAGCAAAGTATGATTTAATTCCAAGAATTGCCGACAACTTGACAACTTATGGCATTTGGCACTTTATGAGACTTCTTATAGAATAGAAATTGACGCTCCCCTCTCATATTGAAAATCGATATTTATCGATATGTGCCAAAAGAAATAAACATGATCTACATATGGTAAACAGAACTTAAATGCCAAAGTTAAAATAAGTTTTTATATTTATTTGATGGAATCACAAATATTTCCTTCTGCCTGAGACATACTTTTGTACATCTACATTAAACCCTAGATAAAACCCATTTTTTTTTTATTAAATTCACTAATTTCAAAACCACACTCAGCAGAAGCATTTTTAAACCCTTGATATAACCCAGTTATTTTTTAATAATTTAACTAATTTCTAAATATGAAATTTAGTTAATGAAAGCATTGTTTGCTTAATTCTTAATTCAGCAATAAAACAAAGTGCGAGGAATAATTAATTCCAACTTTACATAGAAATTAATCAGATACCCAAAACTCAAAGGCCCCCAACTAATTATAGCTATAATAGAAAACCAAAATACAGAAAAAAAAACCCTTAGAAATGTGTCGAAATTTATTGGAAAGGATGCATTGGAGTAATGCCAAAGCTTTTAGCATACATATTAGAATAGAGTTTTACACGTAAACCTACTTCATTATTAACCCGGCGAGTGTGTCGCATGCACAAACATGACAAACTTCCCCAGAGAAAGAGAGAGAGAGAGAGAGAGAAAAAAATATAGATAGAATCCCTTGCCTAGAGCAAAGAAACGAGGGAGAGAGTTGTGGAGATAAATAGATAGATAGATAGAAAGCTTGAGAGTTTTGCTAAGAGAGAGAGAGGAAAGAGAGGGGGGAAAGAGGAGAGAGAGGGGAAAAAAAATAAATACATTAAAATGCCAGCGGGTAAAATGAAGATACAAACAAACGCATTAATACGTGACGCCGAAACATTATTAGAAAATGTGTCTCGACGTTGGTTACTTGCCACAGCAGCAGCAGTAGCAGCTCGAAGTACGTGCGTCTATGTTGCAAGGTGGTGGGGGGGCAAAAATCTAAGGGGTCTGCTGCTGCTGCTGCTGCTGCCTGTGCAATATATTTTAGAATTTTTGCACTTGCAGGCGGCGGCAGCCGTGTTGCCAGTTTTTGGGTTGCACGGTTTGGGTTTTTGGTTTGGTTTTTCACCAAGTCTTAGAGTGGTGGAAGGGGAACGGCGGGGGTGCACTTTTCGTTTTCGGTTTTGGGTTGTCGGGTTTTGTATGCGCTACCATTTTGGCTGGCTTTGGTCGCTGTCATGTCTGCGCGTACTTTTAATATGAATTTAGTCCTTTAAGTCCTCGCCTGGTTCTGGGCTGGCTCTGGCTGGCGGCCTGCTTCTTTGACTCCAACGTCTGCTTGATAGCTTCAGTTCCACTAGCTGGCTGGCTGTCTGTCTGTCTGTGTGTGTGCGGCACAGCTTTGTTGCAGTTGTGTGGCATTGGTTTTGGTTTGGCTCACGTTTGTTCAATATGTCAATATTACATGGCGTTGGCCATTCCTGAGTGGCATTACTTGCCTTGTGCGTCCTTTTTGCAAAAAAGGGGGCTGCTTGTAAGTGACTTAATCAAATAACTTTGCATTCCCACACCCCATTCCCTCAGTATCTCTGTCTCACTCTCTTTCTCTATGTCTCTCTTTTGCTGAGAAAACGCTTTTTCTGCTTGCACTTTGCAATTTTCTTTACGGCATGTTTTGTGCACCATTAAACATTGACTTTATTCTTGGCTTTTTCACTTTATCTACGCCTTTTTTTTTTTTTTGCTTTTTTTATCATTTATTTTTTGGCAAATTGTCACCCTTTGTTTTTGCTAGCAAGCGACACGTAGCATGCCACATGCCATTAACTAGCAAGTGTGGCTTGTCTTGCAGATTGTTTCTGCTTTGCCAAACATTAGTTGTGCGCTGCTTATGCAGATTGAATCGTTTAAGGATGCAACGCAAAGCAGAAGCGCAAAATTAAACAATCAGAATGAAAGCAAAGTGATCGAAAGAAAATTGATCATTTTAATATGCTTTAGAAATTAGATAAAGTTTTCTTTATCTTAATTAAGTTTTTGTGTCTGAGAAATATATATTTTTTTAATTATTTGTAGGTAAATGGAGATGTACAGATATATATATGTATATGAACATGCCGAAAGTTATGGCAAAGAAAGGTAAGTGTTGAAAGGTGTATTAAGAAATAGAGAAATGAGATATATATTTATATATTTATATATGTAAAGAGAGACATACAAAAAAAAACACTTTTTATTAAAAATGTTCAAGAACTACGCACAAAAAAAAAACAATTGCTTTTTTTTTTAGTTATGATGTCATTTTGGCATAATTAAAATAGAATCCTTATTATCTCATAAAAATAAATAAATAGCTAAATCCTAATAAAAAAAACTTGTCATAAGATTCTAAAGTTTAGTAAAGTTAATAAAAATTAAGAACATTTGTTTTCTGCTCTCACTTTTTATAAAGTGTTATTGTCACAATCTATCTTTAGCTAGTATTACTCACTTATCACCATTCACATGATGATGATGAAAGCAAACATAATTTTTGAGCTTCCATTTCAAAGCCAGCAAAGTTGTAGCAAGTTTTGTGTTGCACATTAATTCACTTCTGCTGCTGTTGCACAGTTGTTGTTACTGCTGCTACTGCTGGAGAACATATATGAATTACTTGCCGACAACAACAACAACAACAACAGGAACGACAAGAGCAATCTAAACTGTGCAACGTGGAAAAATTCATCAAGCGAAAAATAACATTGCATACTTTATGGCGCATTATGAAAACACACGCGCTAACAGCAGCAGTGGTGTTGTGTGTGTGTGTGGGGATGGGGGTGATTTAGCTTGGGGTTGCTTACGTTGGGGTTAAAGGGTTGCGTGAGTTGAGGGCTGTTGGAGACAGTTGAAAGATATGCGCAGCGAAAATTTACGCCACATTTGCACAAAAACGTTTTAGAAAATGTGCGCAACATAACAGTAGCTCCACCTTCCCTCCCCCCCTTCAGTCAACAACTGCTTGAAGTACACACACACACATACACACACGTACACATACACTTAAAACTATTAAAAATATGCAAAATATGAGCTGGCAGTTGACCCATCACTTATACAAATAGCGCTGATGAAAATAATGAAGCTGAAAATGATAAGGATGACAATGATGATTATGATGATGACGTGTAGTGCTCCAGTGGAGCTGTGAGGAGAAGCTGAGAGTGGTCTGTGTGTGTGTGTGTGTGCTTACTGAGCGCAAATGAAAGTTCGTTTGAGTCATTTCACTTTTCAATCAGCAAACTTAAGTCAAAATTTACTTTAATCATTCACAAAAATTATGATGATGATGAAGATGATGATGATAATAATGATATGAATAAAAGAATGAACTAAAGAATGAAAGAATAAAAGAATGAAAGAAAAAAATGAAAGAATAATAAGAAAGATAAGAATAATAAAAATCATAATAATAATAATAAAATTAATAATAATATTAAAAATAATAATGAAATTATAATAATATTAAAAATAATAATTAAATAATAATAATAATTAAATAATAATAATAATTAAATAATAATAATAATTAAATAATAATAATAATTAAATAATAATAATAATTAAATAATAATAATAATTAAATAATAATAATAATAATAATTAAATAATAATAATAATAATAATTAAATAATAATAATAATAATAATTAAATAATAATAATAATAACAGTAGTAGTAATAGTAATTATATTTGAAAAATAATGGAAAAAAATGTTTAAATTATTTCTTTTTGTAATTTTTCCTTTCAATACCTAACAAAAATAATTTCCTCATTTAACCATTTCTATTTACTAGCATAATTCACTTTTTTTTGCCAAGTGTATTTTTGTTGACAGGACACACACACACACACAACTCAACATTTCTGGCGCCTGACTGACGGAGTCTGACGTCAAGCTGCCCCCTTTACCATACCCCCCCGCAATCATAGAATGTTTCTCGAATATTTTGCCATATGGCAGCGTAATGATAATAAACTCCAAAAGATAAACTCGTATACAAAAGCAGCAACAGGCAGTGCGGGGAGGGGAGGGTTGGTGTGGTGAGGGGTTATGGTTTGGGGTCGCGGCAGGGCCACAAGTGTCGTCACTTTGTCGGCATTGGACGGCCACGTCAGAGACGCTGTCATTTTGTCTTATCTGCAGCATCAGGACAACAAATCGTTGCCAGAAGGAAGCAAAGACGAAAGACGGGGGAACGGGAATGGGGAAGGGAAAGGGGAACGGAAAGTGGTACAGGGGTAACGCGACACCGCATTCTGGGATCTGAGAGCAGCGATAGAGCAAGTTATTTTCTTTCAATTTGCAATTGCAGCTGAGCTGGTCAAAATGCTGGCAATGAAGCTGCCAACTGGACAGGCAAGACAGAGACAGAGACAGGCAGAAAGAGAGAGAGAGAGAGGGAAAGAGCAAGAGAGAGAGAGAGAAATAGCACAATGCAAGTGTCAGAAAAGTGTTTAAATTGTTGCAATTTTTATATTGTTGCAACAATTATCGCAGAAGCCAAACTGAAACTGATAACAATCTGCAAAATATATTTGAAATAATTTAAAAATTAAAGCATAAAGAAAAATGTCAACTTTAGTTTATTATTATGATGGGAGCACTACGTCCAAATAAATCTATTTTACCACTTTTACGAATTTTATAGCTGCTCCATCAAAACCAGCTAAGTAGAGAATTCCTTCTCCTACCTAGTTTCTTCAGTTTATAGAAATAATTAAAATATACTTAAATATAGTAAAGTGGTTTTTAATCTTATAATCAAGCAACATTTTTATAAAATACATGTTAATTATTTTTTAATTGATCTAAAATATAAAAACTTATTTTCTTTCTAATAAAAATTTTAAAATCTTATAAACATTTATAAATCAACTTCAAAACAAGCCAAAACCCAATTACAAATTCTCATATCATTCTTATTTAATTTCGTTACTTGGATACCCCTGCCACTATTGCAACATCCCTACCCCTACCACTTCCCCTGCCCTGAACCATGCTTAGAGCTGGAAACAAGTCGCAAATGAAATTAAAAATGTGTCGCAAAATCTCATTGCCATTTTCCAGCCGAATTATCCCCATCCCATGCTTAGTTGGCGGTCACACATCTCCCCCTTCCCCATACACTCCTCTCTCTCTTTCTCATTCTCTGTCTCTATGCGTTGCTCTCATTTGTTGGCGAAATCCATTGACACGCCCCGCTTCAAATAGCCAGGCGGCAAATTAAGCGCAAGGCTGACGCTGACGTCGTCGCTTTTGGTCCATATCCCCCAGGCGTTATATATAATTGCATTTTTTAGCTTTAATGGAGCGTACAGAACCCGGTACGCAATAGAACCGAACCGAACCGAACCGAACCGAGTCGAGTCGAACGGCTAACAGCGAACTGCTCTCTCACTGCGAATGTAATTAATTTGTAACGTTTGATGACCAGCTTAATGGGAAACACTGGCTAAGGGGGGAACGGGGAAGGTGGGTGGCTGGGCTGACTGCTGTGTGCAACTGACAGTGTGACAAAAGCACCAACTGACTAACGGTCTGCAGTGACTCGACTTGCCCAGCTAAGATTTATTTTTAATAGTTTTATAATTGTATTCGATATAATTTAGGAAAAGAAAAAAAAATACCCTTTGGGGGAATCTGTTTGATTTGTGGTTAAGAACGGCAAAAGTTCAAATTAGGGGAAGTCCCGCAATTGAAAAATATTAAGTTGCGAAAGCTAAACCAATTCGATTATTTATTAAATTTTAATACACTCATTTCAAGTAAATAATTCTGTTCGAAATACATTTTTTTTATAAATTATTGTAAAGAAGAAAAAGTTTGATTACGTGTTTTCTGATCAGTGCTAAGCACTTTATAAATATTAAAAATTAAGTCAGTTGTCTTCTCAAATTAAGGAAAGTACTTCTAAGAAGAATATGAAAATTGGCAACGTTACTACATTTTCTCAGTTCAGAAAGCTAAACAAAATCGACTATTTATTTTATTTTAATAAACTTATTTCAAGTAATTAATTAAGTATTAAATAAATTATTTATAAATTTCCAGACCTAATTAAATAAAATAAAACGAATATAGTAAAGAAATCAACTTTTATATTTAAAGTATTTTCTTGTCATTTTCTTTATAAATCTTTAGAATTCAAAGTCATTTGACTTCCCCCCATTTTTATAAATTGCCAGACCCAATTAAATAAAGCAGATATTTTAAAGAAGAAGTTGTTAAAATAGTTTTAATATATTTTATGTATATTTGAAGTATTTTCATATTATTGCTATGCTTAGCACCTTGAGTACTTTATAAATCTTAAAAAATGATAAGTCAGTTGTCTTTGCCTGTAAGAATCAAATGTGCATTCTTTCGGTTGACTGAATTCACTCAGTGCTCAGTTTTCAGTGCTTTTATCTTTACACACATTGCGCCCCAAGAAGAACTAGTTCTGTTCATGTGCAGTTAGCTGCAGGCATTTGGCTCAACTTTAATTATAAAACTCTTTCTATGGTTATCTAGTTGAAAACCAACCTGATGCCAAAGAACTAAAACTAAGGTCAACATCGTGGTGCCACCAAAAAGGCAGAGCTAAAAAATAGTAAATGAGAATCGTGTGTGTGATTGTGTGTGTGTGTGTGTGTGTGTGATTGCGATTGTGACAGTGACAGTGGCAGTGGCAGTAGTGGTTGCTGTGTCTACATGGTCTATGCCCCCCAACAACCATCTTCCATTTAGCCGTTTACTGTCTGCTTTTGGGTAACACACACCAGACACACAGTCACACAGACACACACTCACACACAGAAACACACACATGTCCAACAATTTGTAAAAACAACACTCGACTTGAACTTTAAGTAAACAAGTAGCGAAAACTACATAAATGAGTTTGCTAAAAACTGGCAACACACACAAAAAAATAAAATAAAAGTTGTCAAGCGAACCAATCCGAAAAGCCGCCGACTCAGTGTGAATGACACAGCAGAGTACCCTGTCAGCGCATGGATAGGGGGCGTACGGGAGGTGTGGATAGCGGGTACAGTTTGACAGTGCAAAAGGTTCCATGTCCAGACACATTCATGTTCTCACACTCAAGAGACTGGACATGCTGTGAGAAGAGATACAGAGAGACAGAAAGAGAGCGAAAGGGATAGACAGAGAGAGGGGTGGGGGCGGGGGGGCGCTGAGTGGGTTCTACTTTTATGCGGTGACACTTTGAGAGATCCAACAGCTTCACCGCACACCCCTTAACCACACCCCGTCCACTTCTCCCCCTTTTCACACCAATATACGCAATACTCCAGCATGATATCAAAAAACTTTGCCGACAAAAACACAAAAAAAAAAATTACACAAACGTGTAAAAAGAACAACACCAAAGTACATAGAAGAAAGAAAAAAAAAAACAAAACGAGAGCAGTGATGAGGTGTGAATGTTGGTAATGAGAGGGGAGGGGGGGGGGGGGAATGTGGTGCACTGTGCGACCAAAGTAATGTGTATTGAAGTGAAGAGTGACAAATAAAGAGTTGATGATGAGCGTTGATACACTTCAAACTGGTTTTCTATCTATGCTGCCCTTTCCCATTCCCCTTCCCATTCCCCATCACTCCAACCAATTAATGTGAGCATTTTCACGCCATAATTTGATTGATGTGCTGCATAATTACAAATGTTGCCTATAAATATATATCGCCCTCTTTACACAATTTGTGCACACTTTAGTGGCACTTCGTATCGCAGATCTAACGCGGCTTCATTTTGCAGCCATCATTAAAGAATTGTAATAAAAAATTGTGAGAGCATTAAACAAAATATTTAAAAAATTCTTTTTTTACGCTTTGAGATCGACTTGAATTTAAAAATGCTATAAATGGTTTAAGTTGCGCCAAAGAATGTTACAAGTGGAATCAATTATTATAGATATTTGTATGTATAATATAAGATATATTATTGATCAGAATAACCAGCAGAATCAGATAAATTATTCCATCTCAGACACTTTATTAGCTAGAGATAAATTGCGATAGAATATATGTTAATATAATTCTAAAGATTTAGCCTTCCAGTGAATTAAATATTATTAATAAAACTGTGAAAACTTAAGAATGAATTAGAAACGCAATTTTTAGTTTTATATTAAACAAACTACTAAAAAATGCTGATTTATAATTAAAAAACTGGGCTATATTTAAGTCGAGCTGTTAATTTCTTGCTTCTTAAATATAAATTTTTTATCTAATCTTAACTATTTTAATATTTGCCAAACAAGTTTGTCAAGTGGAGATTCCCCAACTTGAAACTAGTGTATAGGAAATAATATTTTTGCCTCATTACGATATCGCTTTAAACTCATCTAAAGTGATTTTTGTCGAGGGGCGAAGCCGAGTGGAAAAAGTGTGGCGCCGCAAACACTGACGCAACGCGACTCCTTAGCGTCAAATTTGCAACAGAGACAGCTGCGGGGCTTTAATGGGTTAAATGTTTAACCGTCGGCATTTGTTGCGTTTGTATGCAAATTTGCACGTGTTTTGTGGAAATGCCACGCAAATAATAATGTCGCTGCCTATTAGAAAAACGACGTGTTAATGGGGCAATCAGTGAATGACAGTTGTTAACGCAAATGCACAAAGGATTTTTAACTGAATGAATGTGATAAATCAAATAAAAATTCAAAATAATCGACAAGTATTTCCTTCTCAAAGATATAAAAACAGTTTAAGGCTTACAAATTACTTTGGATTGCAAAACAATCTTCCAGAAATGTCTCTCTATTTTAATAATGACAACATTCTTTATCTACATCAACTATAATCCGCTCAACTCATCGATATATTCTGCGCTTATGAATATAAATTATGCAATAACTGACGTAATCGGAATAATACTTTCACAACTCAAAGATTATTTTTTGGACCCCAAAATCGTATTCTATTCATCTATTTGTATGAGGTCATGATAATATTATAATATCGCGATGAGTATGTCTAGTTTTAACAGTTTAACACTCTGCTAAACACATGGCTAATACGATGGTTTTTTTGTTGGAGTTGGCATCATCATTAGTATAATATTTATGTATGTACTTTTGGTAAATAAATTCATAAATTTCATTTTAATAATTAAATTAATCAAATTCACATTAGCGGCACGCACAACAACCAAACACGACCCGGTTCGTTTGGGACACTCAAATCGAATCCAATCAACTTTGGGAAGTCATTAGGGGCCAGACGAAAAGGGGAAACAGTGGATGGGGAGGGGGGGGGGGACTAAGTGGAGTAGATGGTTAAGGAAGACAGTCAGTCGCGTCATTTATTAAAATTGCCTATGATTTCTTTTATTAGTTCGATGAACTTGCCACAATAAATGTGCAAACGGCGAATCAAAGCTATATTTAAATAATCGCCAATTAAAATGCTAATCGTATTTAATAGTCTCATGCTAAATCCGGGGGGAAAGACAAATTGACACAGACTAAAATCTTGTGTGACTAGGAAAAGCAAAAAATAAAAGAAAGAAACAAAAAAAAAAATTGGCCAATGACCCAAAAAAAAAAAAAAACAGAAAGAAAACGAAATACTTTGGCAGCGCTTATAGGAAACTCATATGGAAAACCAGAATAATGAAGAAAAAAAAAAAGGTAGAAATCTTGTTAGCTGACATCATTTAAAAAATTCAAGCTTCTTTCAAGCCTTAAAAAAAAAGGAAAAGAAAAGAAAAGCCAACCAGTCCCGAGATATACGAGTATTTCAATGTATTTATGGAGATCATGTTTGTATGCCCCCCCTCTTTGGCAATGCGAATCTCAGCGGAGCCGTGTTGCAAACCAGGAAAAGAACCACACTCTGTCTGTCCGTTGCAAGCATCGCTGTTGCTAGATCGTTTGGTAAAAGTTGCAAGTTGCCAGTTGAATTGGCAGAAATGGCAGTTGTGTCTGCAGCACACACCAAACTGAGGTGAAAGTGGCACAAAGAACGAATAGAAAACGGCTCTTGAAAATTACTATAAAGTACATAGAGAAAAACTAACTAAAATATTCTCAATATTCAACAAGTAACAAGAAACAAAACTGTTTATAGAAGTTAATTTTGAGAAACTAATTTCTATAAATATTCTGCAACTTTTCTATGTCTGGTCACAAGATTTCTGCACAGCAAAAAGAGCTGCAAAATTTGTAGATATCGATATGAATTATTCAAGTGGTCAAGTGCAAAGTTTGGTGCCATTTTTGCCAGCTTCAAGTTTTTCCAGCTTTTGCTGCTCTCATTGCCAATGGAAGTTGGTGGCTGGACAAAACAGTTGCAAAGAAAAAGAAAAAAATTACAGCAGCAAGAAGAGAAACTGAAAATAGTTTGCAGTGGAAAAGCTGTGCTACAAATGAGATTGAGAAAAATACTTCGTGTTAGTTTACAGTTAAATGATTATACGCAACGGTACTCAGTTAATGATAGCTAATAACTCGAGACAGGCAACGACAACAACAACAACATCAAGAACAACAACAACAACAACAATATACATGTATATGGGCAACAAAAATCTGTAGGCATAGGCATTCTCTCAATTGTCTGTTAGATAATTAGCAACGACGGCAAAAAAAAAAAACAACAACAACAATAAATAAAAAAAACAAAGGCGAGGCGAAAAAACTTTTGCCGCCGGACATGACAGAATAACAGCAGCAGCACCAACAAATGTAATGAGAAATAACAACAACTACAACTACAAAAAGCAACAAGTACACGAAGAATAGCAACAAGTTGCCAAAGACAGGAAGCCAGAGGAAACATTGTCAGCTACACCCATCGTGACATCATCAGAAAAATAAGCCAAAAAGAAAGGCAGAAAGGCAGGCAATGCTCGCGTCTAATGTATTTTTTAGTGCATATATGAAGGCTAACTGCACGACTATGAGATACCCTGCGCAATCTGTGTATCTATATTTAAAATAAATATTATTAAATAAAGTATATAAATTATAATTTAAAAGAATACTTATGAGCCTGATTTGCACGACCACTGCTCATTTTTTTAGAGGGTATTCAATAGAGTTCTAAAAAAGTGTTGGGAAATTCGAAGCTTAGGCAAAACAACCACAGCGATATAAAGAATGAGAGGGTGAGGGAGAGAGAGAGACAGGTAAAGACAGACTTCAATATGAGGCTTACACTATAAGCAGCCAACTTGGCCAGTGGATGCCAATGACCCAGAGGCGTAACTGATGATGTCCATTAGCATTAACATTAAAAACATTACGATGATGAGACGCAATAGTGCTGTTTAAAATAATGGCTAAATCCAAATGCTACTATAAACTACAATTAAAACTAAACGCAGATGCGTAACGAGAAACAACAACATACCAAGCGAGAGGGAGAGAGACAGCAACACGGCAAATGCTAAACAAAATAGACGAAAATGTCTGAAGACAATAGCACGGGCAAGCTTTACAAGCGAATACAGAAAGACACACACACATGCACAGAGTCCACCAGAGACAAGACAATGACCCAGAGCAAAGAGAGAGGCAGCAAAGACAACAACACCAACAACAACTACAACTACGACAAGCAAGCGCACTTGAAGAAGAGTCATTAGCATGAGCTTGAACTAGTTGCTCAAGCAACATTTTCAATTCAAAGAGAGACAGAGATAGATAGAGACAGGAGAGCGTGATCTACAATTGCGCTTCTGCTTTTACTGCCAGGGCCAAGGTCAGCTTTGCAACATGTTGACAACATGCACTAACAACATATGTGTAGCGTGAGATGTTGCAATTGCTCATGTTGCCAAACTTAACAACAGCAAATGTTGCGTGCAGCTTGCTGGCTTCCTTCCGTAACGTACCAACTGAACTAAATTGACTGCTGTGTGGGAAACGTGCAGCAGCATCTGTTGGAGGTCAAAAGTTGTAAATGTATGTGAAAAAAAATGTTGCCTGGCAAACCTCTCGAAATTACAGGTCAGCGTGAGGTAGGCAGCCAATCAGCACGAGTTGTCCGTAACTCAATAATCATTTTCAACATATTTTCGCTTTGGCCCCATCTTCTTAGAACTGAAGTTCAGCATTACAGCTGCCCTTCTCCTCCCCCTTCACCTTTTATTCCTGCTCCTGCTCCCCTCTTTCGCATAGCCACACTAATAATCATGACTTGTTAATCTTTACGCTGTTGCCTTCACACTCTCTGTACCAAAAGCACTGTTTGCTTCTTTTGCTTTACACCTTCTTTTTGCTTGTTCATTTTCTTTTTATACTTTATCTGCTGCGTGTCACGTCTGCTAAGCTGCTTGCTCACTAAGAAAAAGAAAAAAAACCTAAAACAGGTACAATATAGAATTTAACGGTTGATATTCTGCTGTTGCTTGTTGAAAACATCTTTTTCACTCATTATTATTATTATTTTGATATGCCATCATCATGGTATAAGTGCAAAAAGCCATTGAACGTTTAGTTTACATGCTGTTGCCTCACTTGTCCTATAGTCGATTTTTCCGGACAATTTTTAAGCAGTTTTATCTTTTGCAGTGCCACGTTCCCTTTTTCATTTCAATTGAAATTGTGTTCTTAAAGTTTGCCTTTATATTCCTTGTGGTTATCCGTGGCAAAAACACTTTCATTACTTTTTGTTGTTGCCAGCTAAAATAGCAGGAAAACACCAACCTTGGACAGACGTTTCCTTATCTTTGGTGTTGCCAGAAATGCGTCGCTTGCAGACTCAGCTTCCCCCACCCCCCGGATTTTCTTTTGCTGTTAAGTGACTTGGAAAAACGCCTGAAATTTTAGTTTGTTTTTCTTATATATATATTTTTTTGGATTTCTGTTTTTAAGTCATTTTTTTGGCACTTTACCAAGGTTAAGAAGGTTAGAAAATAAAAAAAACATGTGTTTTTGCATTTTAAATTCGTTATAATCAACAAAGTTTTAAAGAGATAGTTCAGTTATGCAGGAGATAAATAGGAACACTTGCTTATTTCTATTGTTTCGCATTTAAATTAGTTACAGATATTTCTATACAATTGTATTAAATTAAATTTAATTATTATTATTATTAATTGCAGAACTAGAACTGAATTCAAAGCAACCACTGTAAATATACAGTAATTTTATATTTATACAAATGACTTACTTGTGTATTGCCTTTATTCTGTCTATTTCTAGTTTTACTGTACTTTTTCGTTTATCTCATTTCTTGCACTTCCTCATCTGCAGCAATTCCATTGCTGACCTTTCTCATTCTGAGCAAGCTTTTTTTCTTCTGCTTTATATTCGCATTCGCAACTTTTGTCAAGGTCTTTGGTCTGACTCTGACTCTGACTGTTGCTGCTTGGGGTTTATTCACTTTTATGGCATCCAATGCATTCGCAAAGCAAACAAATAAGAAAAAAAAAATAAACACAGATGTGCAAAAAAAAGCAACAACTGTATTTTACAAATGAAATTGAAAACGTTACGCATGCGTTTTCAATGGCTTTTCATGGGGAATTGTTGGTGAGTTTTATTTTCTTCTTCTTCTTTTTCTTGGCTGACAAAGCTATCGAGTGACACAAAGCCATGGGGGGCGGGGCACAGCGGAGGGGAAGTGATGCACAACGGATATGTGAGCTGCTCTGAACTGAACATGGTTCGAAGGAAAATGGAAAATTGCATTCACCAAAGTGCAGCAGCTGGAAACGTGAGGTGAAAAACAGCTGCCACCCTCTCTGATAAAAAAAAAAAAAAAAAGATAGGAAATATGATCTGTGTGTAGTTTTTTTTTTTTTAGCTTTAACTGTATTTTGTTTGTATTTTTTTTTTTTTACCGCCTCGCGAGCCAATAAAAGTGAGAGACAACGCAGCGGCGTTGGTCAGAAGTTGTCCACAGTTGAAGGCAGACAAGACACGCCAGGATAATAAACGGGACACGGCGGCATCAAGGAACGCATTGAAATGAAAGCAAACATATCAATTGCCATGCTGTGGATCGTTTGGGCCTGGCTGGAATACGACATAGTTGCAGCAGCAAATAGCGGCGAAAGGTGCGTTCAAAAATTGAGCTTAAAATAGAAATAACGAAAATGCAACGCTTGCAAAGTGCAATTCAAAAAAACATTTGTGTTTTAAAATCATCTAAAAAAAAAAAAAAAAAAAAAACCGAATTTAACAAATTGGCTAAAATTCAATTTCAATGCGAAAAACTTAGATATTTTCTGTGAGTTATGAAAACAAATACTGAACACAAAATTTGCTCCTTTTTGTTGCACTTTCGATTTGAAAATAAAAAATATTAAGTAAAATAAATTAAGTTAAGTTTACTGATAAATGTTGTAAATTATTTTAATGCTTTACGCATTTCCTCAGCTCTTTCAGCTTCAGTTGTATTTATGGCCCGATTTTATTTACTTTTAAGCAATAAATATTCGATCTTAACGCTTTCCTTTTGACCAGGGTGCACATACGTCTGCACATGCCGGAAGTTGTGCGTCAGCACACGCATTTCCACAAGGTCTACAAGCAGTTGCCACATTCAGTGGCTGAGACACTGCACCATCCACCACCGCTGCACCAACCACTGCACCCCCCTTTGCACACGCTGCCGTTGGGCAAGCCGCATGTTGCGCTGCTCGGTTATACGACAACGGCAAGTGGCAGCGGTGGCATGTCGCCCAGTCTGATGCAACTAATGTCCACAGCTGCCACACCCATGCCCATGCCCATGTTGCCCAACTATGGGCCAGCATTATTCGACAGTTACAACAATCATCAGCCCGTGGAGACCGGATTAAGGGAGGCGACGAGTACAGTGAAGCTTGGCGGCAGTGCCAGCAATTATCTTGGCACAGCGCCTGGCAGCAGTAGCAGCATCAGCAGCAACTACAAGCAACAACAGTTGTTGCAACAACTCTTTACGCCCAACTTGATGGCAGCCATAACAGCCGCCCAGCAGCAACGTCAACAGTTCGCGGAGGCGGAGCAGCTGGACAAAGAAATTGAACCACAACCGGAAGCCGAAGCTGAGTCCGAATCCGAGCCCGAACTGGAGCAGAATGCGCTGCTCAATGGCAACTTTTTGGCCGCACTGCAGCGTGAATATTTCACGAAATTTGGACGCAAACGCAAGAAGGTCAAGTTTGTGGCAAGCAACACACGCAACAAGAAGAGGCCCGCCCACAAGTTGCCGAAGTATGTGCAGCAAGCCGAGGAGCAATTCGATGATGAGTATCAGGATGAGACGACAGACGAGGAGCCGTTGGAGGAGTCCTTCGAGGAGCGACCACAATTTTGGGGGGATCAGCCAGATCGGCAGCATGATGAAAGGGGCTTGGACAGTGCGGTGGCCTTTAGTGGCCAAAACAATGCGTTGAGTATGGATGAGTTTATGCACAATGAGCTAAATGGCAATGGACATGGCTATGCAGCACTTTATGGCAACGGCAACACGTTGTATGATGATGATTTTGATGGTGCAGCAGCAAGCGGCGGCAGCGGCAATTCCTGGCAAGCATCACCCAACTATCACAGCTATGCGCGACCCACAAAAGCCACGCCCACACGTTTGCGTACACGTCAACGGCGACCCGGTACGACTATGGGTACAGCTACCAGTTCCGGTTTTGGGAGCACTTCGAAACCCGGAAAGTTGCGTTACGTCAAATTGACAACGCGCAAGAAGCGAAAAAATCATATCAGATCAAAAAGATATCGTCTATAAATCTGTAGAATTTGTTTTTAACCTAAGCAGTTTTCTAGTTATTAGCGTTAAAAATGCTTTTCATGAGTCACCCTGTATTTAGATCTGGCATCTAATATAAAAAATAAACTAATATTTATATTTGAATATGTTGTTTTTTGACTAATTTTAAAAAAATTATTTTTATTGTATTATTATTTTTGTTCATTTGTTGATGGAATTTTCTTACTTTTTACATTCACTAAATATGCATAAAAAAAAAGATGCTGATATTTAATCTTACCCGGAATAATTCACGGTTTCAATTTTCATATTATGGCCATTTACAAGGACTTACCTGGAAATAATAAAAAGACATAAGCAAAAGTTAGTCAAGCACTTAAATAACGTTTGTAATTACAATAACAACAACATTTTTTTTTTTCAGTTAGTGCCCCTCCCCCCCCCCCACAAATTTGGTCATCCAAAAACAAATAGCAAATATTCTATTAGCACAAAAAGGCAACACAATAAAAGGAAAAACCTACCCGGAACATTGGATAAACAATGGAAAACCCGCTGAACCCCCAATTTTCTTGGCCAATAAAGTATACGATTAAATGTAAGGGAGTCGGAGAGGAGGGGAAGAGAGCAAATAATAAGTACAAATGCTAATAAAATTCAATTAAAGGCCACAAAATTACAATAAAAGTGGCTGGCAAACTAACTCTGAAAGGGTCTCTGTTACTGGCCCTGCTCCCTGGTCAGGTTTCGCCCTAGGCCCTAGCAATGGGTGTGCGTGCGTGTGTGTGTGTGTGTGTGTGTGTGTGTGTGTCGGTGTGTGTGTGTTCATTGCGGGCGGGTGTCACATGAAAAGTCAAAATTAACGACTCATTTGGGCAAATTGAAGACATAAACTACAAAGACGAGGGGCCAGCATCAGGACAAGCAGGACTAGAATCAAGACCAAGGACCCAGAACCAAAAATCCCCCACCCCCCATTTCACCTCCCCCTCTCTCAGTCCTAAACTCTCAGCGCTGACGTCACTCGTCTGTACACAACAGCCAAAATATAAATTACGCAAAAATTCCAAGTGAGTGACGAGCAAAAGAGTGCGGGGGAGGGAGGGGTGTGGTTGGCAGAGTGTTTGCGAGTAGGAGTGGAGCAGTGGAGCGGGGGAGGGGAGCGGGGTTGGAGTTGAGCTGGCGCTTATGTTTATGTCCTCGGACTCATCCTTTATTTTCGTTTTTGGCAATAATTTTATTTCATTTTGCTGTGCTCATAAAAAATGTGGCACACAAAACAAAGCGAGAAAAATTTACTTCTCTCTCTCTGTCTCTCTTCTCTCTCCCCCTCCTCCCTCTTCCCCTACCGTTTCATCATTTCTCTTGTGCGAAACATTTGCCGCATACTTTCAGGCGAAATTAAAACCGTGCAAGATTTTCATCTGTATAAATGTGTGAGGGGATGAGGGGGTGGGCGGTGGGGGTAGAGGGGAAGTGTGGCATATGGCAAGGCGACACATAAAGTGTTGATGTGCCAGCCATATGACATTTATTGTTTAGGGAAAGAATTTTTGCGCTGTGTGCCCCAAATGCAGACGTTTATTATGACCGCCAGATGGCGTCAACATGCCGCAGCAACCGCACTCAACAAGTGGCACTGAGCAACAGAGACGAAAAGACAGAGAGAGGGAGCGAGAGAGGGAGCGAGAGAGGGAGCGGGAGAGGGAGCGAGAAGTGGGTGGCAATAAATGCTGCTGACCCCATTTCATCTCTGTGCAGCAACTTTTTTGATTTACAATGAGAGAGAATTTTTTCAAATAAATTTCATTTATTCATATTTTATATGATATAAGGTTAATTTTTATATAAAAAATATAATTATAATTTTAAATTACAATTACAAAAATCTATTAAGCTTAACAAATAAAAAGCTATTTAATTTAATTAAATTTAATTTTGTTTCAGTTTCTGCAGCTGAATTTTAAAAATTAAATTTAGGTCAACTTTTCTGGTTCCTTTTTTTTAGATGTGGATTTGTGATTATTTTTAGCCCACAAAATGCATATTCAGCTATATTTTATATATAACAAAATCTGCGCAATTGATGATAAATATAAGAAAAGATATGCCCTAAAAAGATATCGCATTAATCCATATAGAAATGTGTGTTTCTCGATGTTTAATGAAAGTGACATAAAATTTGAAGCATTTTGACTCGAACCCATTAATGAAAACCCATTTCGGATTTTTATCACAAACAACTTTATCAGCGTCATAAAGCATAACAGTATATATATATATATATATATATATATATACATGTTGTATATAGGCTCTTAAATATATAAATTGATATATTTAATTTCATGTTTGCGAATTACAAAATTAATTTTCCGGTTCAGCTGATGACTGTTTCCTCCTCCACTGGGAACAATATAAATGGAATGAATAAATAAATATAATATTATCACTGCAATTTCAGCTCAACGCAAATCATTTGTCATTAAATGTAAAGGGAGCATGGAGGGGTGTAGGGGGCGGGGGAAGAGGTGTGGGGGGGGGGGCGAAATAGAATCTACAACATTCCCGTCTAATTTTGGTATAAATGACTACAAAATGCCAACGACTGCTGTTTGCTGTTGCTGATGGCATAAAAATGCAACGACAAACAACAATTCATTAATTTAATTAATTTGTGGCAATTAAATGGCTGCTGCTGGGGCGGAACAGTGGCGTCTGCCACATGGGGCAACTACAGAAGCCGCACAGTCATCATCAACTCAACGCTTCGGTCATTACTTATACGCATGCATA
Organism: Drosophila longiperda; assembly: GCA_035042125.1. Lineage (NCBI taxonomy): Eukaryota > Metazoa > Arthropoda > Insecta > Diptera > Drosophilidae > Drosophila > Drosophila longiperda. The sequence goes on from JAWNLV010000003.1 coordinate 3,707,423, forward strand.
TATCTTTCTCTCTCTCTCTCTCTCTCTTTCTCTGTCTGTTCATCTCCCCCTCGGGGGCAACCCTACAAACCCCTCAGGACATTATGAACAACATCCCCGCATATTGTTGCGTATGCTGCTGCTGCTGATGTTGCTGCCCCACTAAAATGGGTTAAGTGTGTTTCATGTCCATTTTGTGGCACAGATAACGACAAGCAACGTGCCACATTGTTCAAGGTGTTGAAATGTGGCACTTAGCCAAGGGGCAGATCCAACATAACATTTATTTACCACGTGTATTACAATAAGAGACGATAGTGTGGCATATGTATTTCTATATACAACAGAGCAAACATTCGAGAGAGTGACAAACAACACACAACACACACACACACAGCTCACACACACACTTAAGACACTATTAATTGCTTGTCATGTTCGTCTCGCTGGCTAACAACATAATGATTCAGCTCTTAAAGATCGAGAAAAAAAAAACTACTCTTAAAGAGCAGTTGCAAGCAATTTTAGCTATATATAGAATAATTGGTGTTATCACTTAGAGATAAAACATTTTGATGTCACTTGAAGTTGTCTTCATGAAGCGGTTTCAAGTTCACTTTATTTACAGAACTCATTTTGTGTCAGTTTATAGAAACTTCAAAGTTTATTCAGCAATTTAGAATTATATTATGGAATAAAGCAACGTAATTATATAAAAGACTGGGTGAGAATATCATAGCAAGTATCTTAGAGACTGTTATGAAAATATCTGAAAGATATGACTTAAAAAAAATAGCGCATAAAATATTAATAAAAATATGCGTAATCAGAGACTTTTTAAAGTAACAGATTTAAAATTTGCTTGTAGAACTCAGCTAAATATAAATAATTATTGGAAATAAATTGTTAAAAATGTATTATAAAAAATTAAATAAAAACAAATAAATAAATATATAAATGTAGAGCTAAAATATCCTAATAACCAAGTTTCAATTTAAAAAAGGAAATAAATTCTTAAATACACAAATAAAAAATAAAAATGTACATTAAATAAGAAAATAAACTTGCAACATTCAAGACTATAAATATGAATTAATACATATATTTTTTAGCTCAGAACAATAAATTCTTTTATAACTGATCTGTTTACTTAATTTAACTTATTTCTACTAGCAAAATAGCTCACTTAAAATTCGTTAATGTAGAACAATTCGAATACTTCGTATTTCTAAGTTAAGCATATGCAATTTGGGGTGTGTTCATGGCCCCAAACGATTAGCTCTGTTTAGCATTTGCATAAATAAAACTAAAACCCCTAACCCCTAACCCCTAACCCCAAACCCCGCCCAGGGGTCCACAGTTCACAATTGAAGTTGACTACGCAATGGGTTTCGCTGCTATTTAGTCATCAACTCAACTGTCTGGACAACAAAACGAAGCAATTTCATTAAAATTAAAAGTACAACTGCAACAATAACAACAGCAACAACAAGAAGAAGAAAAATAATATCAACAACAACGAAAACGAGTAAAAATACTCGCGGGTATTACGAATACATTCGTATTACAAAATGCTAATTAAATATCATGAAATTGGGCCAAGCCTCGCAAATGTTAGCCACTAATCACACTAACGCCCTAACGCCCCCTTAGGGGCATGGCTTGGAGGCGAGGACTAAGTAAAGAGTTGTTGTTGTTGTTGTTGTTGTAGCTGTTTTTTTTTTGCTTCTTTCTTTTTTTTTATGTGGCCTCAAGTGCATTGTGCAAAAATTACAAATTCTTTCGTCTATTTGTGGTAATTAAGTGAAATTAATTTTGTGTCACAGGCAAACGATGACGATGATGATGATGATGATGAGGATGATAATGATGATGACGAATGTCGTAGCCAACCACAAAACTGTGTTCAACCCACTCACTTATTTGCCACATAGTTGCATTTATATAGATTTAATGTGCATGCAAAAATTGCAACACTCTTGCAAAAGCAAGAAACACATTAAAAATAGTTTACAAAACAGAAAAAAAAAAAGAAATAAAATTTTTGCAGAAAATTAAAATGATTGATATCATTACAAATGTTAAGATTTATTATATTTATTTATTTATATATTTTATTATTTATTTATATTCAGGTTGTTAATCTGACTTATCTTAAGAATATCCTACATTTTTTGTAAGATTTAAAAGGAAATCAATTTGGAAAATATTTAAAAATATTTTTTTTGTAATAGATTTAAAGTTACAATAATAATTATATACTTTTCTGTAAAACTAAATTTGAAATATATTTAAAAAATTCTATTTTTAAAAGCTTTTCTATATTTTGAAGTTAATTTGAGTTGATTATTACAGATTTTATTAGTAATATAATAAACAAAATCTATATAATTTTTATCATTCTAAAATTGTTTTAATAATTTGTGTAAATGAATGCAAAATGATTTCACATTCATTTTATATCTTTGCATTGTGTGATTATCTCTTTTAGGGAGTGTTTACTGTTTTACTGTTTTGGTGCAGCGATGCTTGAGTACTTTGCGCTACTTACAATTGGATCTAAATTTCAGTTGACATTTGAAACAATTAAAACGAATGAGTGCATGCAACAATGTGGCACTCACAAATTATAAAAGCTGACGGCCAACTGACGCTGATGAGATTTTGCCCACTCGGTTGGTTGTTGAAGGAGCAAGGATGAAGGATGAAGGATGGATGATGGAGGATGATTGTGAGACGGATGATGATGTTGCTGAAATGCTGAAATGCTGGAATGTCGACCGACCGACCGACGACCGACGTCTGTTGGCCCGGAAAGCATAATATAAAATGCGTACCATTGGATGATGCAGTACGTCTTTCAGTTTCAGTCCTACTACTCCGTCCGTTCATCCGTTCATCCGTTGCTTGGTTGTCGTCTGCGGTTCGTTCGGTTTTTCGTCATCATTCGTTTTGCTTGGCTCTGGCAGTTTTCTGATTATCCCCATGCAGGCTGGCTGGCTGCATGCAACAACAACCGAGGTGTGTGTGTGCCTGAGTGTGTGTGTGTTTGTGTGTGTGTGTGAATAGGATTCTCTTTCAGTTCGTCGGATTGGACAGCTGTGATTACAAGTTTTCTGTTTATGTTTTGTAATTGTGTGCCATGGGTTTTGTCGGTTTTTGACAGTTATGATGAAGAAAAATGTGGGTGCCACACATGCATGTATATGCTGTATGTGTGTGTGTGCATTTCTGATGCATTAGACAGCAGTCAACGCAATGTGGCAAAAACTCATTCTTTTTTACATATATATTCTCAACTTATGCATTATGCGTTGCATATCGCAGGGCAAGGCCCTTTAAATGTGACAATGTGCAGCGCAATTTCCGAAATTGAAATGAATCCAAAACCACAATTTGACTTGACGACATAGATAAATGAAAGTAAACTGCTGATTTTTGCTTTAGTTTTAGTTATATGTGGCAAATTTGTAAATTTATGTACAATTTATAAGACTACTGATTTAATTTTTAGAATTTATTTGATTTGCCTTTAAGTTTAAACTTTACTTTTAAAATATTTTCTAAAAGTTGGTAATTGTGTTTAAAAAAATTTTATTTATTTATATTTAAGCACTTTACAACACTGCGCATTGCAGAAATGTATTTTTTACTCAAAGAAACTGAATTTATTTTCTGAAATTTATTTCTTTTCTTTTTCAGCTGACTTTTAAATATGCATTTAATATTTTTTTAAGTAATTTAATTGCAGTATTAAAAATTCATTCCTGGAATAACAAGTAAATTTCCTAGAATTGTCAACATTTCGAGCTCTTTTCGTTAAAAATAAAATATTTAAGAAATAGAAACATTTCCAAGAATTGTCGCATTGAAAGCTGTCAATATTTTTCTAACTGACAAATGCTGTGTTTGTGCCACAAAACGCTGCATGCACTTGTCAATGGATATCAGAAAACGATGACGCTTGACCTATAGCAATTGTTGTTTTGGCAACCCACTTGCACAATAACCATAACCCATAACCCTTAACCCAAAAAACCATCTTTATTCATCCCATTGACAAAGGAGAAAACCTTGAAGAATTTGGTTACGCAAAATATGCAAAAGTTGACCGCTGAGTGGGTGGCTGTGGGGGGCAATTCAGAGAACTAGTGTAAGACACGCAAACTGGCAACAACAAAAATATAGAAACAAGAAATAAATAATAGAAAATGCATTTTATACTCGAATATATTGCATACACTTTGACAATAGGTAGCAAAAGTCTGACTAGCCAGTTCCTCTATGTTGTCTGTTTTTGTGGCGTTTCTCAAGTGACCCCCTCATCCGCTCACCCACCCACCTCTCTAACCGTATATCATAGCACAACACACACACACAAAAACACACACACACACACAAACACACACATACACACTTGTCCTTGGTGTGGAAAACTTTTGTCATACAGCGAGAGAGAAATTGAAAATATGCAAGCAGTGAAAAGTTTTGCTGATAGTACAAATGTGTTGCACACAAGTGTTGTGTGTGTGTTGTGTATGTGTGTGTAGTTCTTGTTGGTTTAGTTTATAGAGCAGAACCTCTCTCTCTCTCTAATGGGGAGGTGGAACTGTGTCAAGTGCAGTCTATAACAATTTTGGTATGCCATTCACAATTCATGGCTTACATTTTTCAACAATTTCCAGAAAAAATATAAGCAAACAAAACTATTTCAAAAATATTCATTCAGCGACTACAAATAGTTAATTTAACAGAAAATAATATTGAACTTTTTTATTGCAAACAATTGGCAGTTATTTAGTTAATAATAAGTTTATTATATTAGAAATAAATGCGTTACTCGAAATTTGTCCTTCTTTTTAGAGAGACCAGCAAATTGTATAATTTGTTAATTAAATTTCACTATACATATATATATATATACTTGTAGAGTTTAGTTAATTATATAATTTATTAATTAAATTTCACACATCTATATAAAAATTAAGCTTGTTTTCTTATAGACATTTTTTTTCCTTTATAGATTCCACATATTTTCATTAAATTATATTTATACTCTGATTTTGTTGGGGTTTAAATGAACCGCTTTTTATAGAGAGACAAGTGTATTGTATATTTAATTACGTAAGAAACAGTACCTATAATAATTAATTTATAATAATCTATAATAATTGTAGTGTCAATTTAAATATATCAATTATTAATTTAATTTCACTCATCTATATAAAATTAAGCTTGTTTTCTTATAGACTTATTTTCCTTTATAGATTCCGCATATTTTCATTATATTACATTTTAACTCTAATTTTGCTAGAGTTTAATTATTTGCTTGGCTAATTGGGTTTTTAACTCGATCTTTAAGCCAATATGCACATGTCTCTCTTTAAGGAGCAGCCACTGATAAATTGTCTGCACTTGACAAACAGGCAACAAACGTTGCCTGCCTGCCCCCAAAAGTATGCAATGAACGCCGAATGAAGCTCATTTAATTTTTTTTTCTCTTTTTCTAGTTTTTAGTTTAAAATTCTTCTATTTTTTTTTGTGAGGTTTATCAACACTTCCGCACAACGGTGCGCACACAAAACTTGCAAAATGTGCGCTAAACAACTGGCACACACACAAACACACACACACAAACACACACACACACACATGCACAGACATATGCGCATCCTGCTACTTTGCAGGACATTGTTTGCGCTTTGATAACACACAGACAAACACACATACACACACACACACACACACACACACACACACATACAAATGGCATCGTCATTACGGCTATGAAAATTGCGCATGCTATGGCACATTGTGTTTGAGGACAGAGTCCAGAAGGTGTGTGGATGGGGGGGTGGATGTGGGAGGATGAAGGGGGGGTGGGGGTGTTTGCGCGCACTGATATCGGGTCAGACGCTGAAGTTGGGCCGAGGAATGCTGGCAGGCAACGCTTTGCTGACATTGCATACACCAGCCAGCCTCTATCGGCTGCCCACTCTGTCTCCCCTCCCCTCCCCTCTCTCTCTCACTCTCCATCTCCCTTGCTCTTGGCCAGTGCTCCTCCTTCGTTTCAGTCAAAACTATTTTTCGCTTGGCATTTCAAGCATTTTATGGTTTTATTTCGACAAAAATGTTGCCCTTAAACACGCAGATAGTTGCATGCCACCGACTGGCTTCATTCTGGCTATCACACAGCAACAGCGTTTTCTCTGCACCATTCCCCCTCCCTAATTCATTGCCACGTGCTTTTAATTACGCATACGCAATGTGTGCAGTTGTCCAATGACGTGTCCTTTCTGTGCTGCTTCTGGTGTTGCAACGCCGCGTTGCATATTGTGAAATATTTGTGCAACAAACAAAAGCCCATCGATAAGCGAACTTCAACTAAAACTGAGGCATCCAAAAAAAAAATGACTTGTAAAAAAATTAGCTATGAAAAACAAAGAAATTTATATTTCCAATAAAAGAGTGTTTAAATAAATTCATAAATTGTAATGAAAAAAAATAAATACTGGAATATTCTTTAAATATCCGATAAAACTAAAAGTTATTTCACCACTGCGAAATCTCAACTAAAAATAAAAAGTATTTTTGTGTATTTTATGACAGATTGCAGCAAATAAATAAACAAAAAAAAAAGGGGGCCCACAATTTGAACTGGTTCTACAAATACAATGGGGAAAAAAGCAAATGAATCTTGAAATGAAATTAAAAACGTAAATTGCACTTTTTGAAAATGTCGAGAGCAAATAAATAAATAAAACTGGAAAACGAGTAGGACAACAGAAAAACAGTTACTGCTTAGGCCACGAATAATCTGTATAGAGATAAGCAGTATGGTGTGGAGAGAGGGGAGTGGGGAGTAGCAGTAAGAGTTGATGGTTGACACAGTACTGCGTCCATTTTAGCTCTTTTGCCGTTATTTCTGGCTCTGCGCTTGTCATTAATATTTCACAACCAGGCAGCCAGAGCAGAGCAGGAGAGCAGTCAGCCAGAGCAGGGATTGGGTTGGCTGGGTGAAAGTCAGTGCACGGTTTAAGCTTAAACAAAACAACAGAGCAACCAACCACCCAACCAACCACCCACCCACAATTAAAATCAGATTAAAGTGGTGCTAATTTATGCGACCGCACGGCGACACCAACAAACAAAAGCGCATTTTGTGAGCTCCGTGAAAAGCCGTTAAAGAAACGGCGGACGACAGTGGCATGCATATGTATGGGAACAAGGGAGGAAGGGAGTGGCAAAGTAGGCGTTTTAGAAAACTGAAACAATAACAAAAAAAATATATATAAATAAATAAATAAAAAATAAAAGAAAATTTGCGTAATTTCATGGGAGAAAAAATGTCACAAAGAATAATGAGAATCATCCAGATACAGGGGGAAAACAAAGGAACTGGCAACTAGTCACTGCGGATTCTGTTCCTCTTTCCCCATTTCCCATTTCCACAGCCAGGCGCAACCAAACCAATCTCATCAGACTTTCCACCGCTGAGTTTCTTGCGGTTTTAGTTTTCGCGCATTTTTTGGGTGCAGGCGGAGGGGGAGGAGACAATGGTAGCAGCCACACTGTGAAACTGTCTAAGATGTCTGGCTGGGATTAGGGGCACAAATCCCGGCATAGAGCAAAACAGCAGCAGATTTTGCGCCGACAGTTTTGTTTCAGTTGAGGCATGATAATTGCCTTGAGCCCTCCAGCAAAAACTTTGCCATAGACAAAACACATTTTTTTTTTTCTTGTGGCCAAAGACAAGTGGCAAACCACTTGAAAGCAACAACAACAACAACAAAAAGGATATTAAAACTTTTTTGGAGTTGGCTATTTTTGATCGAAATGTGTCGCATGCAAATCCACACGGAATTTCAAACCAATGTCAATAAAGTTCACAATGGAAACTAAGCAATTTATTGATGGATTTTTACTACCAAAAAAGCTTGGTATTATGCAAGGAGAAAGAGTCCATTTCATAAATTTGCACAAGCAAAAACTCAATTTTTGTAAGCACAAATAGCAAACTGGCAAAAAAAACAACAGCAGCAAATTAATACTGGAAAGGATTCAAATGGAGCAGGGAATGGAGCAAAAGGATCTGCAGTAAAATGGAAAGTTATATGCTAAAAGTGATGAAAACTTGCCACTTTAAAACCCAAACAATGCCAACGATAAACATACAAAATATTTCAGGTATTTAAAAAATAGCAAAAAAGCTTTAAATTTAATTTAACTTTAATTTAAGCCAAGGCTTAGATTCCTCTAAGGAGTTAGGAATTTTCAATATTTTATTTGCTGTTATTTATTATTTTCAGCTTCAGGCTGTAAATTCTGCTCATCTCACAAAACTCACTTTTAAGTAATGTCATTTTTACAGGACATATATTAACTTGACTTGATCACTAAAAGTCTGGTTTTTTCTTTTGACTGCTTTCTTTTGCTGGCATTGCCTTATTGCTGTTTTTTGGCTGTTTCAAATTCAATTCAATTTCAGAGTTTTATCAACAAACACACACAGAAAGCACAAAATGTACGAAAAAAAAGAGTGGCAAATATTTAGCTCAAATAAAAAAATTTCATTTTCAGCTTTTGTGGCAACCAAAAGTGGTATCTGTGTCATTTAATCGCTGTCTGCTTCTGCATCTGGTTTTGCCACATTAGAAATTCACAAATTGATAAATTGATTTGCTACAATTTTGACAATTCTACAATTTTGGGTTTTTTCTGGCCAAAACGATGCAACGATTTTTCACATGTTTTGTGCACAACATAATATTTTACTGTGTTCTTTGGATAATGTTTCTGCAGGTTTTTTTTTTTTTTTATGTTTATTTTATTTACTCTTTTTGTCAGTTTGAAAATTTATTTTATTTGTTATTGCTTTAGCCAATTAAAAGTTGTGAAAAGAATGAGTGAAATTTTATTGAAATTTTCAGTTTCCGACTAAGAGCAAGTAAATAAAAAACATCGTTGCAAGTTGCTCGATAAAAATGCCAAGATACAGAGAGAGAGAGAGAAAGACAGAGACACACAAAGAGAGAGAGAGAGAGATGGATGCATAATAAATTCACAAACAAATCTCAAACAATTATTTACAGTAAATTTATATTGTTTATTAAAAGTAAAGCCCAAGTTGCAGGCACAAGTAAAATACAGCTGAGACGCTCGAAGCCAAAAATGAATATATGTTTGGCATGGTTGCAAGTGTTGCAACAAGCAGCAACAAAACAAATACAAAACTTCACAGCCAGCTGCTGGCCAAGTAAATATATATATTTATTTTTCATGTGAGTATAGAATAACATATATATATATATATATATATGTATCTATATAAATATATAAAACAAATATTGTTAACTTGCGCTTTGGCAATTTACTTTTACATGCAAAATTTCCTTATGCTTGTTGCTTAAATGATTTTCAAATGCCACTTTTCAGAGTTTTTGGCTAGTTGTTAAACCGGATTTAAAATAATTAATTGGCTACAACATTTGCACACTTGTAAAACAATGCCAATGTGTGTGCGTGTGTGTGTGAGTGTGTTGGTATGTGTGTGGGTGTGTTTGTGGTTTTGCTTCTTTATTTCAATATTTATTGCTTCTTCAGATTTAGCAACGTATTATTAAGTGCTATGGGCAATTGGCATCCTCTCCGTCTCCATCTCCGTCTTCGACTTCGTCTCAGACATTGAGTTGGATTGCAGCCACCCACTGCAGCAATCAATGGGTCTGCCTGCCTGCTTGCCTGCCTTGGAGGCAATCGAGAAGTGGCTATCGATAAAGTTTATCACTTCAGTTTGTTTATGATGTTCAAGTGGCCACTTCGATGCGATTTGCAAAGAGTTTCCAAGTGGCAACTATAAGTATTTTCTGCACGTACCAAAAACCAGTGTTAATAAATTGCATTGCTTTAAAATTTACTGTTAGTTATAATATTCCCCAATTATATTTATAAATCGATATTTGCACATTTACTTATGGAAACCATTTTCATTTCTACATCGTTTTTTTTTTAGTGAAAGTTGTATTCTCAACTGCAATAATATTTTGTGCTCAAATAACTTTAACTTTAAATTAAATTATTTGTAATAATTGTGGTTTGGGTTTTGCATTTGTCAAACGTTTGGATTTTAGTATTTGTGGGTTGTGGATAAGAATTTCAAGCATTTACCACACTTTAAAATATTTTCAGCAGCATTCGACTTGTAATTAATTTTTGCATTTTACTAATAGGTTTTTGACCATCTTTTTCATATACACATTCAAGTTAGCTTTATGGAAAATTTAATTGGCTATATGTAGCAGCGGCAGCAGCAGGTTACGCCTTGTGGTGCCACAGCTGGCAGGGCTTGGATTTGGAATACATATAGGCTTCAGTTGCAGTTGCAGTTGCTGTTGCACGCTTACGCAGCACACACATTGTGGCAGCAAACAGTTTGGCAGTTTAATTGAGTTTTTCAGTCTACCTTTGCCTGCCTACTTCCTCACTCCCCCCCCAACTGTAACATAAGCTATGCTGGATGTGGGGTGGGGGGTTGACATAATGTGAAAATCGGCAGAGTTTTAGCCACGCATCGCTTACGAAATGTTCAAAAGTGCATTTAAAATTCGATTTCTTTAACATTGTTTAGCTTTCTACTTTTTGTGTCGTGCTTTATGCATTTTTAACTTTAGTTGTTTGCCTTTGAACTAAAGTTTAGTCATGCATAACAAAAGTTAGTTATGTATTTTTTATTTGTTGTTTTTTTTTTTTTTTTTTTGCATTTCTTTTGGAGATAGGCGTCTCGACAATCGATGAAAATAGTTTTGAATGGCAAATAAAGCGACAATTTTGAATGGCTGAGCGCACAAAGCGCATAGCAGAAGAAAAGCAAAAAAGAAAGGCAAAAAAAAAAAGAAAAGGAGAAAACGAAAAAAAAAAAGAAACGGGAAAAGGGAAAAGGGAATGAAAGTATCGCTGCACAAAACAAATATACCTACAAATTCAGTTAGAATCAGACACGGGGGAAATGGTACAATGGGAGTGAGGGAAATGGAACAACGGGACAGAGCGAATAGAGTGAAAGAGAGATGGCGAGCGTTGGCGCGCCAAGCTGACTGACTGACTGGCAGTTAAAGCTAGTCCAGCTAACGTCCTCCAATGTCCAACAATACCCCCCACCTCCCTAACCGACACTCTCCCTTGCTTTTGCCATCGCCATTCTTTCCTCTGCTGTTGCCCAGCTCCATTATTTATGCATCAATGGCTGCTATGACGACATGCGCTAAATTGATACAGTTGCACAGAGTGTGGCAGCAATGTTGCTTCGCATATGGAAGTGGTGCACGAGACAAGGACATGCCACTCCCACTGCTCGCCCACACACCCACACACAAACACACACACAGCGGCGCCAAGCGACGGCGCGACACATGCATTGGAGACTAGGTAAATAAAAAATAAATGTAACAAACGAATAAAAATGTAAAAAAAAAAAAAAATACTCCAGAAAATATTTGCAAAACTGAAAAAATGAAAATGAAATAAAAGAGAAAATAAAGGTATAAATATATATATATGTGTGTGTGTGTGTGTATAGAGATGTACTTGTTGTGTATAAATTGGTGTGTGTAAGGACGAGTTGTTCAAAATGGAAATGTGTACGATAAAAACTGCAACTCAGCGGCTGGCTATGGCAAAAGCTACTCCACCCCCCCGCCAAACGACACCCCACCAACAACCCACAGCAGTGGCTTTTGTCGTTGGTGCTGTTTCACCACGAACAAAACCACAAAACTAAATAGATTTCGGCATTTTATTCCCCTTTACTTCTCTCTCTTTTTTTTCGTTTATTCTTTAGTGGCTAACAGTAAAAAAGAAAAAAGAAAGATAAAAAGAGACCAAGTCGCGTCGAGTCATTGAGCCAATTGAGTAAATTGTTTTATTGAAAGATTTTTTTGTCCTCACTTTTGCACCCCAGCACCAACCAGCCATTCCCCCCTGACCCAACTCGAGTGTTGCCTGTTGAAAGCATCGAGTAGTTGCATAAAGTTAAATTGCATTTCACATTTATTTATGATTTGTTTTGTATTGTTTTTTTTTTTTTTTTTGCACATTTTTGTATGATTTCAAATGCGTTTTTGGTTTGGATTTTGCTTTAGCTGCACATTAAAAATGCACGAAATGTTTAAACCAAATTGTTTCTTTAGCAATTATAGCCTGATTTCACTATATTTCTGGGATGGGTAAGTTGTTAAAATACCTGCAGTTTATATTAAATTCTGTGCCGTCAACAAAGTAAAATATGTTCAGGTTCTTCAACGATGTTTTAAACAAAAATATTGCAATACCAATAAGACAAGATGTTAACTGATATCTAGAGAAAAGTAAGCTCATATATTATATATATTTAACAATATATTTATATATATATTTAAAATACTTATCGTTATATTTATATTTAACGTATTTAACATTATATATATAATTAATAATTATTTTTTTTACATTTTTAAATCAAATTCCTGTAATTATCTTAAGGGACCTAGTTTAAATTATGACAACAATTAGCACAATAAAAAAAATTAGAATAAGTAGATTTCAGTATTATACAAATATTCGACTATTGTCAGACTTGTTTACTACTTTTTAATATACTGCCACCTCTGGTTTAGTTCCAGTTTAGTGCTTAACTTTGGTTTAAGCTTATAATCAGCTTGCCGTAAGCCAATTTCAATGGCTTTCGGCGATTTTTTTTTTTTTTTTTTTTTGTTGCCAAGACACAACAGATGTTGAAAAGTGCACCAGAGTTCTTTCAATTGAGCTCAAATCGCTGACTACAGTTTAAGCCATGCCAACAGCAGCTGCTGCGCCTCTTGGCCAACAACAGTTGCCAGCCAGACAATAATAGGAGCTGAACTGAAATCGACTAAGCAGCAGAACAAAAATTGAAAGACGTGTTCAAATGCAGCTAATAAAATGCAGAAGGCTGCCAGACACAAAATGCAGGCTTTTAAAATCGCATCAAGCCAAACATCAGTTACCCAAAAGTGCATCAAAAAATTACAATATAAATTGTCGAATTCAAAATTACTCATTTATAGCCAAGGTTTAATGCAACTTTTTGGCTATATGCTCAGCTATGGCTTAAAAAATCCATTTAAGACACAAGCAATTGATACATTTTGGCCAAAGGATTCGTCGTTGTGGCTCCTGAATGTATGCAACATCTGCAGATGAGTTGTGCAGCTTTGTGGCAGCAGAAGAAAAATAGGCGGTTTTTTTGCACGGGTTTTATTTATGTTCAGTTTTGCACATATAACGAGCGATTTGGGTGTCATTTTTGTGAGTCAAGCCGAGGATTTCTTTCTATTTTCATTTACCTTTTTTTCTCTCTTTTTTTTTTTTTAGAGATTTTGTCTTTTTTTTTTCCACGTGACAAATCAATAAAAACGTCAACAACAAAGACGAAACCGTCATTAGTTTTAGGCTGACGTTCATAAATTGCGTGTGTGCGATATGTAAATGTGTGTGTGTGTGTATGTAGGTGTGTGTTTGTTGTGTGTGTGTGTGTGTGTGTTTGTGCAACGATGCTGTTGGCCACAAAAGCCAATTTCAAAGAGGCGCCGCCTAACAATAACGAGGTGCAGAGGAGTACATCGATTCTATGCGCTGTGCTCTGCCTGGATTTGAGTGCCACTGTGTCAGCGGCAGAGAATCGATGAGTGGAGGGGCTTCAGTCAGCCTCAGCCACACAGCAGGCATGGTTCCACTCCCCCCCCTTTCGAAACTATGAAGACTAGCCCAGCCTTCTGTCAACGCAATGTCGCTTGCCACAATGCATGCACAATGGGATCAATTATTTTGCACATGCTGAGGTGTGTGTGTCGTGTGCGTGTGTGTGTGTGTGTGTTTGTGAGTGTGTGGCGTGTGTGTTCGTGTCGTGTGTGTGTTTGTGTCGTGTGTTTGTTTGTGGCGTGTGTTCCATTTTGGAGATTTGCTCAATCAAACTTGCGTCTATCGAATCTTCATCATGATAATGATGATGCTCATAATAATGATGCTGTAGTTTTCAACGTATAAAAAATTCCAATAAAATATAAAAATAAAAATGAGCGTCAGGCAGAAGAAGAGCTTAAAAGTGGTCAATCAAATGTTGTTGCTTTGAAGCTTTTGTGGGTTTGCAATTTTGAATTTGACATTTCTATGAATAAATATGAAAAGTATTCACAACAGAAATATGCCTAAATGAAATTCAGATCTTTGCTCATTTATTGAACATTGATTTTCATAAATGCAACAAACTTTGTATAATTTAACATTTAAATTTATATATATATATAAAGTGACTGATTGTTGCTAAATGAAATTTTTTATAATTCTTTGACTAAATTTAAAAAGCACAACAATAATTAACTTATGCATATTACACAATGTTTTGGTTTGGATATGTTATTAAACAACAAAAGTTTAATTTACAATAAGCTCAATTTTCAAACAATCGTTGCTATAACAGCTTTATGATATAGTGATCCGATCTGTCGATTCCGAGAGATGTACTAACAAAACGACGGATACATCCAAAGTTTCATCAAGTTAACATTTAAATTGATTGACTAATTTATATAGTGGATTATGTCAACTAGTCTAGTGATGCGCATCAAGAATTTAAATTTGCATTACAAACTTTAAAACAAAATTGTTATATAATATTTATTGCTCGCAACTTTATTACATAATTCAGATTATTTCGATTTTTGTTATTAACAAAAAAAACATAGTTTATCTTAGTTAATATTAAAAAATTATAAATAAATACGGATTAAATATGAATCAATTTTTGCATTATACGTGCGCTGTCAACTCAATTATTTAATGTATACAGAATACAATTTCATATCATTTATATTTATTTATAACTCATAATTTGGCTGAGCTCCCATGAGTAACAGCATTAGTCCGTTCCGTAATATCCACTCATATATTATAGGCAGACGACGTAACCTTGAGCCATCAAATTTTATTAACATGTTTTCCAAATGAGCAAACAATCTCTTGTGCCTGTTCCCCTCCCGAACCGACAACACTTTTACCCCACTCAACCATACACTCACACACACATCGCAAATCATTAAAATTAAATTTAAACGTGCCACCGTCTCGAAATCTAAGCGAATTTCCAAATTGACAACAACAAAAGGAAAAAATCTTCGTCATCCACAAGAAACGACGTATTGCATGATTATGAAGTAAAGTATAATAATAATAAAGATAATTATGATGATGAACATCATTAGCAATGCCGCCGCCGCCAGCATCAACAGCAGCTAATTAGATACACGTAACGTCATTTAAAGCAAAAACAAAAAAACGCCAGCAGCAAGGCGAGAAAAATAAAAGAAAATTAACAAAAAAAAATAACTGCAAAAACAAACACTCAACTCAAAATTGTGCAGTGGCCAAAAAAAAAAAAAAAAACAGAAAAAAAAACAACTTAAAGAAAGAAATAAAAAACATGAGAAAAAAATTTTAATTACAGTTTTTCCTAAGCATATTATTGGTAGAAAGAGCCAAACAGGTGCTCGGACAGACAAACTGGCGGGCGCCCCTGCCGCCTTCCCCCATTTACCAACCCTGCAGCCATCAGTTAAATGTATTTTTTTTTTACTTTTTGTTGATTTAAATGAGCCAAATTTACGACATTTGCTCGGCTGCAAGATGAGCTGCAATAGCATTTCAATTCATCATTTAAAATAATGAATAGAAGAAAGAAATTTTAAATAGATTTACTTGCTGAACCTGGTCAAAAGAACTTGTGAGATGGTTCGGATGGGGCTGAGCTGAGGCCACCAGGCGGGTCGCGGGTTGCGGATAGCGAAAGGCCTCCCCACGGGGAGGTTAGCTGCGAATAATACGAAATTGATCGTAAATAAGCAGTCCCGGACAAACAGCGGGTACGATAATGTAAATCGTACTGACGAGGCGTTTGTGTAGCCGCCTCCTCAAAAGCATAGCCTCACACAATCCCCAAACTTCCCTGAACCCCAAATCTCACTCCGGGCCGGACTAAGGTGTGGTCTTAACCGTGCCGAGAGTCAGCCTGGCTGAGGGCCCGGGTTAAAAACTAGCCCAGTCTCATACGGTGAGCTCAGGCAAATGGCGACCGCCTGTTCTAATTAGCCTTACCCGGGTAATGCGGATCTCTGCCCGGGCGGACATACTTTCTCTGCAGTACGTGGGACCAAAATATGAAAACCCCAAAAAATATTAATATACCGCGGGATCTCCCCGCGGAGCAAGTCGCAAGACATCTGAATGACCGAACCCTCGAGAGGGTAAGGGCACCTAATGTGGTAGACCATCCTCCACAACGTGCTACTCCAGCACCATATAGGAGAGTGCCGCAGGCACAGCGTGCCCCACCTTCGTTGCGCGAAAGTGTGGTGGTCGGACCACCACAATCGGCAACGAATCTGAGGGCAAGAATGAGGGCAAATCTCTTCCCACCAAGAGGTCAACCCGGAGGGCTGGATGACCCGAACCGTCGCAACCTTTGCGGCTCTAGGGTCAAATGGTATATAAGGTACCTCCAGCAAGGACTCACTCCGGAGGAAGCCATAAAGAAGGCGAAGGAGCCGAGGGACCAAGCAGCAGCAGCACCAGCTGTCAAAAGACACAACAGCACCCTAACGCCTCCGTTGGCCACTCCTAAAAGAGTGTGCCCGGGGGCCAGGAGTGCGGCCTGCGGACCATCAACGGCAAAGGTGGGAAATACAAACCCACATCCGAGCCACATCGCGAGTAGCCGCAATGAAGTCCAACCCGAACACGTCCACCGTACCCCGAATGTCATATGCGGATATGGCAAAGAAGGTGAAGGTGGCCGTGTTACCGGCGGAATACCCAAAGGTGCTGCTAAATCAAGGAGAGCTCTCTAAACTAGAGGAAGCAATCATTGATGAGCTTATTGCGCACCGATGGGATAAGGCGATCGCTTTTGCGGGCATTCACTTCCGGGCCGGGTTTCTGGTCATAGAATGCTCCGATGAGAACTCAGCAAATTGGCTGACAACTGTTGCGTCGACACTCCACACATGGAAGGGCGTTACTCTCGACTGTAAGATGGGCGATGATATACCATCACTCCACAGCATTACATTATACTGTCCAAGGAGTGAGGACAGAACCTCCGAATCCATACTGGCTTTGATAAGTAACCAGAATGAGATAGAGGTAGATACCTGGAAGATGCTTTCCAGAAGGAACGAAGGTGGAGGAGCCCTCCTAGTCATCGGAATAGATGCGCTATCCAGGAATGCGATCATAGAACGTGGTCACCAAATCAGCTTTCGATTTGGAAGCATCCCGGTAAGCGGACTAGGGAGGAAAAGTGGAGCAGGGTTAATACCCGCTCGATCGAAAGAAAAGCCTGCAACAGAAGCTGTCGCCACAGCTACCACTCCCGCAGAGCAGAGCCAACACTCGACTCAAGCCAACTTGATCGAAGACCTCGCGGAAGACGAGGAGCTGGCAGATAGCACTCTCTGCGAGGAACCAGTGGTAGGGGAGGAGGACATCATAATGTCCTCGCAGGAGTTGGCAGTAGAACTGCAAAAAGACGCGGCCGAGGCCGACAATACACTAACGAGTGACGGTGATGGTGGCAGCCCCAGGCCCCAATCTCCGGACACGCGGGGACATACCACCCAGTAGATGACTAAAGTCATCAACACTGGGCTAGCCCAGGTGAACATCCATCACGCTAAGGCGGCTTCGGCAATCTTAGCCAGGACGTTCAACCAAACAGCACCTTGGGTTAGCCCTGGTACAGGAGCCATGGGTGCACAATGGAGTGAAAGGCCTGTACACGGCTGATTCAAAGGTAGTCTGGGATCGAAGAGGCCCAGCACCTAGAGCATGCATTATGGTGAGAAGGAATATTACCTTTACCATACTTTCAGAGTTCCTCACCAGGGACTGTGTCCCGATACTACTACAAGGTAGTGGTAGTATGGTCTCTATGGTGGCAGTGTCTGCATACTTTGCAGGAGACTTAGCCTGCCCGCCACCAGAGGTGGAGAGACTGGTGGACTACTGCAAGAAAGAGAAGATGCCCGTGTTAATCGGTTGCGATGCCAATGCGCACCACACGATATGGGGCAGCAATGATATCAATCTACGAGGTGAGTGCCTCACAGATTTTATATTCAAATATAACTTAGAACTTGGCAATGTCGGATCCACGCCGACATTTGTAAATAGAATCAGGGAAGAAGTCTTAGACATTACCCTTATTAGTCGGTTCACTAAAACCTCATCTAAGAGACTGGCACGTCTCATCAGAGGAATCAATGTCGGACCATAAAACTATCCTATTTAGGTTACAACTAAATACGAATAGTAGTGTGCCAAGTCGTAACCCCAGAAAAACGAACTGGGAACGATTCAATAGGTCCCTAGAGCTCAATCTATCCAACGAAACATATGGTGTTCCAAAAAATTCGCTGGACCTAGAGGAAGCTATAAAGGATCTGAACAAAAGCATAATTGATGCTTTTGAAGAAAATTGCCCGGTGGGGAGAAGAAAAATGGAAAAAGATGCCCCCTGGTGGAACGCCAGCCTTGAGAGGCTTCGTCGAACTACACGTCGTCTCTTTAACACAGCTAGGAGAGACGGCGACTGGGCACGATACCGTGAAAGTCTGACAATCTATAACAAGGAGATTAGGAAGGCTAAACGGATGAATTATAGGAATTTCTGTGAAGGCATTATAAGCACCAGCGAAGGTGCTAGGCTTCACAGAGCGCTTGCCAAACGGGCACCGGAAGCTAACATATCATTGAAACGTAATGATGGCTCATTTACGAGCAATGATATGCAAAAGCTAGAGCTCCGATTTGAAACTCATTTTCCAGGCAGTACACCCCTGCAAAATGACGCAATCAACAGTAGGAGATGGTATAGGCCGACGACTGAGGACTGGGCATGTGCCAAGTCGACAGTCACCGTGGAGAGATTAAGATGGGCAATAGGTACTTTCCAGCCCTATAAATCTCCCGGAATAGACGGCATATTGCCAATTTTTCTTCAAACGAGTCAGGACTTGCTCCTCCCTCGTATTAGGAAAACGCTAATAAGCAGCCTTGCGCTTGGATATATACCAACCGTTTGGAGTAAAGCTAAAGTGGTCTTCATCCCCAAGGCGGGGAAAAAAGATATCACCCACCCAAAGTCCTTCAGACCCATCAGCTTAACATCGTTTTTACTGAAAACGTTAGAAAAGCTGGTGGACTATAACATCAGAAGCACTCCTGCTGAAGCAAAGTCCGCTGCATCCAACGCAGCATGCATACAGAGTAGGCAGGTCAACTGATACAGCACTTTATCAGCTGCGGCGTACATTAGGTATGGCAGTTGACAACAAAGAAGTAGCAATATGTGCCTTTCTAGACATAGAAGGCGCGTTTGATAACACATCGCACGATGCGATTGGGGACACTCTCTCGAGGAGGGGCCTGGACCCAACTACCAGCAAATGGATAGTTGAATTGTTGCGGTCCAGACAGGCCACCGCATCGACGCATGACAGTACGGTCACAGTCTTAACTACCAAAGGCTGCCCCCAGGGGGGAGTATTGTCTCCGCTACTCTGGAGTATGTTAGTAGACGAACTACTTAACAGACTCTCTACCAGAGGCATTCAATGTCAAGGCTACGCCGACGACATTGTAATAATAGCAAGAGGCAAATATGAAGAAGCACTCTGTGACTTAGTCCAGTTAGGGTTGAAGATAACGGGTGACTGGTGTAGGGAGGGGTTGGGCTTAACCTGAACCCTACCAAAACAGTTATCGTCCCCTTTACTGGACGATATAAGCTACAGAGGATGAAACAAATACGGCTTTTAGGGAGCCTATTAGATATAAGCAAGGAGGTAAAATACCTCGGCGTCACTTTTGACAGCAGATTGAACTTTGGCACCCATGTGCGAAACACGATAATGAAGTGCTCTAGAGCGCTTTATACATGTCGTAGTATAGCTGGGAAATCATGGGGTATTTCACCAAAGATAATCAGATGGTTATACCTAATGGTTGTAAGACCCATGCTGACTTACGGAGTAATAGCATGGGGCGATAGAGCACGATTAGCAACCGTGAGGAGGCAATTGCGAAAATTGCAGAGAATGGCCTGCGTATGCATGACAGGGGCAATGCGCACCTGTCCCACAATGGCATTGGAAGCCTTAATGGAGCTCACGCCACTCCACCACACCATAAGGCTCCAACAGAAATCCACACTATTAAGGATGTCAGCAGAAGGAGTTGGGAACAGACACATACTAAGTCATAAAGATGCCCAACTCCTTTCAGACGAACTTCCCCTCCTGTTACAACCTAGGGATGAAATGAAGCCAGAATATCTATTCGAGCGGAATTTCAAAGTTCGAACAAGTTGCAAAAAGGAATGGACATCACTAGATGAAATCCACCCTATGAAACCGCACACCATAAAATGGTATACCGATGGATCACTCACCAATCAGGGAACAGGCCTGGGAGTGGTGGGTCCTCGGATATTATACCACGAATCTCTAGGGATGTACACCAGCATATTCCAAGCTGAGGTATGTGCCATGGGAAGGTGTGCGGAATTTAATCTAAAGCGTAACTATCGGAATGCGGATATATCTATCCTTTCCGATAGTATAGCAGCAATTAATGCAATAAATGGGACGAAGGTAACTTCAAAACTAGTCCAAGAGGTACGATCCAAGCTTGACCAACTCGGGGCTCACAACAGACTCACTCTAAGATGGGTCCCCCGGGCACAGGGAAATAGCAGGGAACGAAGCAGCGGATGAACAAGCGAGAATGGGTGCAGAGGGACCCCTTATAGGGCCTGAACCGTTTTGTGGCATAGGTAAACACACAATACGGCTGCAACTCAGGAACGAAGAAAGACAAATGAGACTGCGGAGCTGGGAGGAAACACCGGGACTCCGACAGGCCAAATGTCTTTTGGGCGGCTATAATCAGAAACGATTTAAGCAAATAATATCCATGGGCAGGAACAGGCTAAGGATACTTGTCGGTCTACTAACCGGACATTGTAGACTAAAAAGCCACCTGTCCAAAATGGGTATCTTTAGCAACAATCAGTGTAGGTTTTGTGAAGTCGAGGAGGAATCTTCAACTCACATCCTAACGAATTGCATCGCCCTTGCCAGGAGAAGATGCAACATCCTAGGGAAGCACACTATGAATGTCAAAGACATAGTAACCCTCGACCCATCAAAGATTCTGATATTCGTTCAGGAGCTGGGGTTGGATGGGGGAGCTATAGGCTCAGAAGGGGGCACAATAGATCTATTAGGTCGCAGTGCGCAGAACCCCAATATAATAATAATAATACTTGCTGAACAGAACATTTTTAAACTATTACTCAGCATAAATAATTTAGCGATTTTATGCTATAAAAGCTGTTGCGTCATTGAAACTAAATACGTAAGAAGGCTATAATCGAGAGAGCTCAAGTATGAAATATGCGAAAGCTAAGTTTTACCTATCGTAAGTTGTAAAAGCCTTGCGATATTTTTATATGTAGTTTTGCATGTGAACTAATAATATAATTTGGTGTAAATAAGATTACAATTTTTCCACTTAACCAATTCAAGTTTTGACATCGGAAATGGTTTTATATCGATTCAAGTTCCAGTTAGTTCGACTCGGCTAATCAAGAATAGTTTTATTCTTCATAGAATCGAAATTGTTTAGTTTATACAACTTCAATATATATCCAACTCAAATTCAATCTAAGTTTCCTTTTCTATATATATGCTTAATACTTTTACAAAAAAAACAATTATTAAAATCAAATTTAAACACATTCACAAATCACCAGTTGATATATTAATTTCAAAACATTTTGTGTGAACTTTTGAAATGAATATAAACTATAATTAAGAGCCAGCAACATTTTACCTTTAACCTGGCTTAAACTGTTTGCATTTCCGACCAGAAATGACGACACACACACACACACACACACATATATTACACAAAAATAATTACCTTAATTCGGTTCAGTTATTTGCAAATTAAAACAAATGAATTTTATATTTATTCAATGTATTCAATGAACTGATGGATATTAAAAATTAATCATTATTCACTTGTGAAGCAACACATTGAGCTTATTTGATATCAATGGAAATTAACAAAATATCACGTTAAAATTTCATTAAATTATAACAAATATGACAGCAGCAGCAGAACAGAGGCCAGAAGTCGGCAGCAGGACAAATGCTTGTCAAGCGTGCAAATTGTAATACATAATTGATATGACAAAAACCGAAATCAATCAATCATAAACTGTCAACACGCGCAGCAGATACACACACACACACACAATATCAGCCATACATAAAACTGTCTATCAAGTGAACAATAGAAAGAAAACAATTAAAAAAATGCTGTTTAACTTGAAGAACATAAATCTCAAAATTATTCTGTATAAATTTAATTTATTGTATATATTGAAAAATCGCATATCATCAAACTTAAATTGAAGAGCACTCAATTTTATACAATTTATTAAAAATTGATACACAGTCATGTTGCAAAATTCCATTAAGTTATTAATTAATAAATATTCAATAATAATTTGCAGGCATCAACATGCATTTTAATGAAGGTTTGCTACCGAAATCATATTCAAATAAAACACGTAAACAGAAATGTTGAAATGATTCTTAATAAACTCAGTTTGTGGCACTCTCACAATATATGTGAAAAATGTGAAAACTGAAAATACTTTGGCTTATACACTTACCAAAAAGTTTAAAATATTAAATTCAGTAAATTTTTAGAAAATCTGATTTTTAGCAAAATTCATTATTTGTACATTAGGTAAAATTGTATTTTAGGTAATATATTGAAAATAATTCAATATTATTTTTTTGATTAGTTACCTATTTAATTTTAAAGAGATTAAATAGGGTTATAAAATGTATAAACAAATTAATAAATATGAAAACCGTTTTGTCTGCAATAAGTTGAATATTATTGAATATTTCAGTCAATTTCATTTATGCCTCCGCAACTCTATAACATAATCAATATGCCTGTTCATTTATCCGTCAGCCTGTAAATTTAAATGTTAATTAAATTGTATGCTCAATATGAGAAAAATACCCTCACACACACACACACACAAACACATGCATACAGATGCACACATGAATCGATGCATTATTGTGTTATTTAAATTACATCACAATTTGTTTTTGGCCGTTGTGTTTAATAAAGCAAACCGTTAGCAGTTTATTAAGCCAAACGAGTATTACCAATTGATGAATTTTTAATCGAGACAATGTCCATCATCAGAAGCTATGTTTTCCCCCATTTTCCCCCGACAGTTGTCCCTGTATTCATCAAGGCAATTAAAGCGTAAAATTGAGAACAAAATCAACCCCAAAAAAAAAGGCAGATTCCGTTCGGAGCAGTCAAGCGTGCTCCAAAAATCACATGGAAAACTTTGCCATGAAAATCGCCCTCCTCCACACACAAAAGAAACTTTTGCCACAGAACCGGAAAGGCAACAACATGAATAGCTGCGAAATGTGTTAACTCAAATAAAGTGGCAAGCATTTGGGCCAAGAAAAGGGTTAGGATGCCAGGTAGAAAATATAATGAAACTCTCACGTCAGAAAAGACAGACAAACAGACAGACAGACAGACAAACAGACAGACAGACAAACAGACAGAGCCCGCAAACAATAATGAGTTGTAAGCACAACTTTATACAAAAGGATTAAACAACAATAGTCAATGGAAGCGGATGTGGTGCCTCAACTGAATAGTTTGCCATTCATATTGCATCCGAGTCTGAGACGCACACCACACCACTCTGTGTGGGGTTGGTTGTGCGTGTGTGAAAGGAACTTGAACATGGCCATGCAAAAGATTTAGTTGATATTATCGACAAGACATTGGTAAATTTCCCTTCGACTAGTCGCAACTTAAATACTCTTTCAATTTTATCAATGTTGAACATTTGAGTTTGTAGCTTTTAATAAATATAAATAAAAATACTATATATATAAATAAATAAATAATGAAAATACTGTAAATATAAATATAAATAATAATAATAATAATACTATAAATATAAATAATAATAGTTAAAAATACTATAAAAAAAATTATTTGTAGTATTTTAAATTATTTTCTTTGCTTTCATAAATTTTTCAGCGATGCCTAAGCTTTATTTATCGCATTTTAAAATTTACTTTTGTTTAGGAAATAAACTAAAAATCTATATCGAAATTCCAAGCCATAATAAATAAAATTAAAGTTTTTTTTTAACTAGTTTTAGTATGTGCTTAATTTGTTATAATTTAAAATATTTAACTATACATCAAACGTAATATTTTAAAACGTGCCTCACATCGAACAACATGTGTAAATGTGGCATGCAGCGTATTCAACGGTTGACACATTTTCTAAGAGCTGTCTTAAGAAACTGCACGTGTCAGCTGCGAGTGGCTTTTGTGGTGTTGTAGAACTCATTAACTGTTATCCAAACACACACACACACACACACAGACACACACGAAAAACAAGCAACATCTTTTCACAAAATATTGCCAAGACAGCGTGAAAGTGAAACTTAATCGAGTAGCTGCTAAAATCTATTAAAAAGGACTCTTCTCTCATGGTCTATTAGATAAACATACACAAAACACACACACACACACACACACAAACACACACACAAGCACACACACACACACACACACACAAAAGAGTATGTTATCGAAAGAGCCACACAACAAGCCATAATAAAGAGCGTTAAATGGACCAGAAAACTGTTGACTTTTATAAACTAAGCCAGAGTCAAACATTCAATATGAATATAATAATAATAATAATAATAATAAATAGAAATCTAGCAAAAGGAATAAAATATTTCAATATTTAAACGGGTTAAGCGTGTGTTGATTGGAGAATTGAGAACTGAAAGTTTCAATGTGTCTGTTGGGGCAGTTTATTGGGGGGGAGGGGGGAGGAGGATTGTATGGCATTTTAATAAATCCAATTTTACCATTGAATGAAGAAACATTTGTGTTTTGAGAAAAGTTTTTAATAGCGCAACGCTTGGCTTTGCTTGGTTGCCATAAAAGTTGCGTTTTGCTTTTGCGTTTGCCATGCTTTGGATTTATTTATTTATTTTTTTTTTTTTGTATTTTGTTCAGTTTGCGTCACATCCAACTCCCTTCTAACGGTAGCTTAAGTGCAGCGCAGCGCAGACAAACTTAAACTTTCAACTCACACACAAACAGTACCAGCAAACACACACACACACACACACAAATACACATGCAGACCAGAGATATTTCTGTAAAAGTTGTATATTTTGTGTGTGTGTGTGTGTGTGTGTGTTTTGGCTGTAAAAGTTTTTAATAATAACCGCAATACAAGAATATAAACATTTATATTACCAGCGCTGCCTCATAATGCGGCGCGCACAACACACAACTCGAATGCCACTCGGTGGCAGCGGCATACGTTGCGTATGAGCAATGCCAGGCAACTGACTGCGCTTCTGCTTACATCTATCTGCATCTCTGTCTCTCGTCTCTCTGTCACTCCCTTCTCGTCTCTCTCTCTCTCTCTCTCTCTCGTCTCTGCAGCTGCTGCCTCTTTTCATACCTCAGATCTTGCAGCTGTATTTGTGTTTTACTTTTGAGCTCTCTGCCGCCTGCTGTCGACTTAAAAGATTGAAGGTTAACGCGAAAGCGTGGAACCAACAACTTGCCTCGCCATATCGGTTTACACTCCGGCCTCCCCCCAAACCCACTCCTCTCGCACACCCAGTTTATCTCTTTATATGTGGTGGCAGCTGCAGGTGGCACAAATGTTATGAAGTTCTCTGCGTGTCCTCGTCTGTTCAATGCTCAAAGCTACTTATAATAACCCTCTGATCAAATGCATAAAATTGTCTTTGAAATACTGTTCATATTTTTAAATTACACATTTATAGTTTCATTTTAATATTTATGCATAGCTAAGAAATTAACTAAACTAGATAAAATACTACTAAATTTACAATAAATAAATAAATGAATAAAACATAATTTAAAATTGAGCCCAAGAATTGTAAATAACATAAAAAGTAAAAAATAAAAATTTAAAAATTAAATTTTTTGAAATAAAACTCAACACGAAAGTTGTGAGCTTAACACGACTAGATTATATAATAATCCAATACAAAATCGAATGACTTAATTAATTTGCTGTTGAATTCAGTTTGTAAGCAAAACTAAAATTAACTGATTAATTTACCACACATAATAAACTTTACTATATAAGTACAGTAATATATAGCAACTGGATGGTTAAAATCCAAATGTGAATCTTTGTAGAATTATGCAGCAATATTTCAAAATTGTTTTTCCCACTTAATTATAGACTTTTTAAACAATTCTTACTAAATATAAGTTAGCTCATTGTAGCAGGGAGTTAACTGTAAATTGTTGCACAGAGTTTTAGATTAGAATTGCTTTTTTTATGCCCCTTCAATTGATTGTGCTCATAGCTATTAGTTTACCCCAAAATGCCCGATTATTGTTAGTTTAAATGCAAATGGATTATGCATATATATATGCCAATATATATAATAATATCTATCTAAGTTTCCATTAGAAATTTCTTTCTATCATTCTTCTAATCTGTGTAACTCGCTTTTTCACTTTCTGTCTTTATAATGAGTTTTTTTTTTATAGTTATGTAAATGCATTTCAATTAGGACTTGGCAGCACATCAAATCAAGTTAGTGATATATATATATATATATATATATATATATATATTGTAGCTGCTTTCAGCTGCACTTCTGGGGGGAATACAAGAGCCACATAATAGCAACTCAATTAAGCAGCAACTGAAACGTGGTCCATTGACGCTGGTTTCCTTTGGCATGCAGCGACTTTTCCAATTTCCATTCCTATTCAACGCTTTTCTGAGGGCTGTTCCTTAAAGGGTGCTCTGCTTTGGTGTTTCCTGTTTGCAACATGCCGACGCCACTTCCTTTTGCCGAACAATAAAGCCATTTGTACGGTGGGGCATTGCAATAGAATTAAAATTGCAGAAGAAGTTGGCAACGATAAATGCACAGCACAAAAGGCGGAAATGATAGAAAATGTTTTAATGTTGCATAGATCCAGGGCGGAAGTAAATCTTCAGCTAGCGCGGACTGTGCAGGTAAACGACAAAAAAAATACTCGGCAAATGAGAAACAGAAGCTGTTTTCCTTATAATGACAATTTGATTGATTGTTAAGCAAGTCTGTACCTGAAAGAGGCAGCAAAGTGTGGCAAATAAAAAAAAAAAAGCAGAGGTTCAATTGAAGAAATGCTCTTGGGTCAGTTGCAGAATGTGCTTAAAATTGTAACTGTAAAAACAGCAGTTCTTGACAGCTGCTCAACTGACACTAAGTGATAAAAAAACCGTCTTAAATTGTTGCTTGAAATATTTTCTTGTTCTACAATTCTTTTCTTTTTGCTGATTATTAATCTATTAATCTGGATAATACAATTTTACATAAAAAGCTTGATTTTTTTTTTAAATTACTTTTCTTATTTTTTTTAATTTTTTTATTTTAATTTACAAATTTTAAAAATCAATCTTGAATTGCTGCTTGAAATAATTTCTTGTTCATTTTTATAGTTATTTTCTTGTTCATTTTGTTTATTCCACTGCATATTTAAATTTTACATAAAAAAAAGCTAAATTTGATTGATTTAATTAATGTCTCTTTTTTCAAATTTTAACTGTCATTTAGTATAATATAACTTGCAGTTGACTCTCTTTCTTAACTCTGTTTTCTAATTGTTTCTATCATACTTTGGTCATTTTTGCTTTCTCTTTGTCTAAACTCAGTTGGATTTCATTCCCATATTATTTTCTCAATCAAAATAAAGTGATTTTATCGGCATTAAATATACATTAATTAAATCAATACAAACACATCAACACAGTCCGCAATTTCTACAATTTTGTCACGCCTACTTGTCTCTATATATGTGGCAAGAAAAACCCTCGAGCTGCGGAAATCATAATGAAAACGAACTGAAAGCCAGCCAGATGATTGCGTACACTTGACAAGCCCGCCCAAAAGGCGCAAATAACGCAGAGAAAACATAAAAATGTCCAAGAAATCGCGACATTTGACGGCGGTTCGATTACAATTTAGCAAATTTTCTTTCGGAATTCACAGTTATTTCTTTTTTTAATTTGTTTTATATTTTTTTGTGTGCGCTTTGTTTACATTTCGATTGAATTTTTAATCGTTTCTTCGTTTAAAATTTTCTTTTATGCAGTGCGAAAGCAGCGCACTTTTCACTTTCCACTTTTTGCGGAACAGATTGTTTGGAATAGGAGAGGACATCTTGAGCTGTTTGCTGTTGGCTATTGGCCGTTTCCTTATCGGTAGACCAACAGACCTTATTTGTTCACTTCCGCTCACTCCTCTCTTTTTGTCACTCTCCTTTTGCCCAGCTCTCGAGCAGCCGAGCAGCAACCCACTTGACTTGTCATTGTTTACATTTACAAATTGCTCGCTTGTCCGCAAATTGCAGCGCGTTTTGGTCCATAAGGAATGAGAGGGAAAGAAAGAGAGCAACTGAACGAGAGGCAGACATCGAGTAAAAGAAAGCGCAAAGAACTTTCGCATATCTTTCGGCATCTTTACCTACTCTTCTTACATTTTTTTTTATAGCTAACAGTAAAATGTCGCCTGAGGCCTGCCTTGTGAAAATGTTGTAACAAAACCAAATGTCGCTTTTCCTGTTTGCCTTTGCTTTTTACTCTCCTCACTTTGCGTTGTATTTGTTTTTTTTTTTGTTTCTTTCTATTCTTAAAATTTTTTCTTTTTTTTTTTAATCATTTTGGGAGTTTGCGGTTTGCCTTTTTGTTTACATTTGTGCGAAGGAAGAAGAAAACCTTCTCTGTTGATTTATCATGATTTTATTTGGCTACTGAACTTCGCTGCGAGCATTTTTCTTCTATTTGTTCTTTTTGATTTCTTTGGCCAATATTGAAGCGATATTTCCGTAAGTGCTTCACAAGTTTGAGAACAATAAATGTTTCGGAAATTTATTACATTTAGCAGACAAGCTTGAATATTTGTTTATAATTTAGTAGTAGGCGAAATTGCATAAAGCAATTAACAGAAAATATTTAAAAATAAAAGGATGCATTTTGCGCTCGACACAACTGAAGATCGATTTATGTAACTTGATTTTAAAGTTTAATTTTTTAAGAGTCTTAAATTGTTTTAATAAAATAACATATAACGTATATAAAAATAACATCATATAAGTTTTCATTATAAGCGTGATTTTTTTTTAGCACTTTTAATAATTGTATTATATGTGTTGAAATAACCACAAATTTTGTCTAATTTGGTTTGTTTACAATTTTAGTTTTTATTGTAAACAATATTTATTTAAATTGTAGCGATGATTTTCATTAGGCGTATGTAAAAGTTGAATAAAAAGACATGTACTGTGTCACCAATAACACATAGCAAGGATTCAAAGTTGACATATTATATAATGATTGATTGATTGACTGACTGACTGCTTGACAATTCTAGGCTTGTCACGTATATATGTGTAAGTGTGTGTATATATATTGTTTTCTCGCTGAAACTGAAAGCTGAACTCATTTGTAAATTGCTTAAGCAAAGAGCACAATTTAAGAGAGGATTAAAGAGCAACAATTTTAGTAAGAGTCCTTAAAGGACAAAGGTTACCGCTTAGTGTAGAGTTTAACTGTTGAATTCTGTTGTTGAAACACAATTGAAATAATCAGTTTTATTTATGTTTTTCTATGTTAAATTCAACAATGTTGAAATGAATAATGAAATTAAGTTGAAGTTTTTAGTATTTTGGACATTTCACATTTTATATTTTCTTTTGTCACATATTTCAAATATGTATTTTTAGACAAGTTACGTCATGCTCGAATGACAACACCAGTCTTTTCTCTATCTCTCTCTCTCTTTGTCTCCGTGTCTCTTATAAAATGTCGAGCTTTGGCAACGCATGCGCTCTCTTTTTACTCATTGGCCTTGCAACCATTGGAGGGGCAAAGCAAAAGTCTACAGAGCATTTGGTGGCAACTCTAATGGCGACTGTTGCCGCTTGCAACAAGTTGCTCGAAAGTATCCCTTGCCTTACACCTGCTGCTGCTGCCTGCTCCACTTCGTGGCCAGTGTATAATCATTTTTGTAAGTGGCTTCTTTGTACGCTTAGAGATGCCAAAAGTCTCGAGTCTCGATGGCTTTGGTCTGCCATTTGCACCTAACTGCATAATTGCCTAGTCAGCCGGAAAATTTGCCAAAATGTAAATTAATTTGCGGCCAATGCGAGCGACACATAAATCAATACAAGCATTTTGAAATTGGGTGGTTTGCGTCAGGTAACCGAACTGAATTCTGAGGGGTTTCCAAGATACAAAAACAAACAAATAAATTGCTAGCAGAAACACACATGAAATTTCTCTGTAATCAGGCAAAAAGCATCTACTAAATATAAATAATATTATTATTTATATGCAATTAAAATGAATTGGGAAATGGATTGAAATATTTAATCAATGTGTTTTCAAAGTTATCGCCTTATTAATGATGCTTAAGGTTAATTTAAGCCAATGCGCTTATACCCAACTTACTCGTTTGCTACAGGGTATGCAAGGCAAGCGAGAGACTTTGCACATCACGTCAAGCACTGGACAGTAAAATAGAAAATTTAATTCAATTAATTATGTTTTCACTTAGCTGCTGTTGCTGTTGCTGCTGCTGCTGGCTTGCCAGCATCAAAACCATGGCTCACCCGACACTTATTTTCCACACCCCACTCGCAGGCTCGTTGCAGAGCAACGCTTGACATTGAGCTTTGCAAAATTGAATTAAGACAGGTTGCAACTGTGCAACACACGCAGGCCCAGCTACCCATAACAGACAGTAACTATAACTATAGCTATGTATGTGTGTGTGTGCGTGTGTGTATAAATATGATTTCTCCTGATTGCTGATAATCACGTTTGATGCGCTGTAAATCTGATTAAGCATACGCCTTGTGCAACTCAAGTCGCAACTGAAAATATTGCGTTTATTATGTGGAAATTGTTGTTCAGTTCTGTTATGTTCCAATAGCTTGACTTGTAGCCTTGGCTGCTTTATTGTTGGCTAACTGAATTAGCTTGCCCAAGAGACTCTAACTGGGAAATTAGCTTGGGAAAAATAATAGTTGCATACTTTGCAGCACAAAAGAGCTGCTGCTAATTCAATTTTGTTGGCATGTGTTGCTTTTTATACCAGCAATTAATTTTTACTTATATTTTTATGCAGACTGTCTAACAAAATTAACACAAATAATTGGATAAAATAACTCATCCACGGTTTGAAACACTTTACATACCCCATTCACAATAAATCTTGTTTTATATTGTTTTAGCTCACCTGCAAAGACAATGAGAAAAATATACATTTTTATTAATACATTGAAATAGAAATTAAATTTAAAAAGTACATAGAGAAATATCAGTCAAATACCAATCAAACTTGATCTAATGCTTGAAACGTGGTTTAAACAAATAACAGAAAAGAAAAAAAAAACAGCTGCAACGAGCTGGAAAATAAATAAACTGTTATCCGAGTAACTGTGAAAAACAGGTGGGCAAAATGCACACCTAGAGACAAGGAAAAAAAACATTCTGATTAAATGCACTAGTGAAGAACCGTGTCCAAAGAGAACAACGATGATAAACAGAAACAACAAGAACAAAAAGAAATGCAAAAACATGGAACACAAATTTGCATGTTCGACACGAAATGGGCGGGTAGTGTGACCAGCGGGAAAAGGTGGGGGCAATGGGTTGGAGCAAACAGGACAAGCCTCAAAGGGAACAAGAGGCAATAACAATAACAACAGCCTGAAAGCTGGAACAAGTTGAACAATAGCAATAACAACTACACAAACAGAGTGCTTATACGCTCGCAAGTAGAAAAGAAGAGAAGAGAAGAGATAGTGATAGACCTACAGAGACAGAGACAGAGAGAGGAAAGTCAGAGCGAAGAGGGGAGGGAGCGATGGGAAAGAGGTATGACCAGCGCTTGGTAGCGTTATTTTCCAAACGAGTGAGAATTATTAAAGGACATTATTGCAGCTTCACGAAGCACATACACCGACACACACCGACAAACACACACCCCAAGCACATCCAAAAGCCAGTGCATTAAATGGCCCATTGCAGTGCGCAAAAAAAAAATAATAAAAATAAACATACAATTATAAAAATTAATTGGCCACTGAATAGCAAAGAATATAAAAAAAAAGGAAATATAAAAAATATGTATTTTTATATAAATATATCAGTGTGAAAAAGTAGGAGTATCAAACAAAAAAGATATATAAAAATGTTATTTATATTTATCAGTCAATCAGAAATTGGAATGGTCAACGCATTTTATCGATTAAAAAGCATATGAATTGTTGATCCTGGCCAAAATCTAACCATTCGTGTAACGTCAAAATGAAGCTACTAATATTTAATCGAAAAAATAAAAGTATATTAAAAACAGATGTGTTGAGCTTTATGTTAACACAATTAGTTAAATTTTCTTAAATTAATTGTTCTTAAAAAACTATATATCTAAATAATATGCTGGAAAAAAAAACCAAAAAAATAAAATAAACTACGAATAGTATAATATCCTGAAATTAATAAAATATACTCCATCTATAGATTTCGAAAACAGAATTAACAGAAATTATACCAATCAATCAACAATTTAAGTTTTTGTATTTTTATGTAGTATTTATGTTTATTACTAGTATTCAACTAATAAATCCTCTCAGTTATTCATAACTGGGAAATTGAGTGACGAAACGCAATTTGCTGCATAATGTTGCAACTTTAGCATTTCATAAATGAAACATGTGCTTAATATTAATGCATTCAAGTAAACAAAAACAACAACAACAGCAACAACAACAACGACGACAGAAAGCGACACAACAAGCAGACAGAAAACTTTTACGAAAACTGAAAAAACGGGCACCACCCAAAATTCATTGAGATTCATGAATTAGCTGCACATGCAACAAAGGAGCTGCCATAATATATTAATTTATTTATTGCCATTGGCCAAAAATGTAATTTATTTGCAAATTATTGCAGAGTTTTTGGCAACGCTTTTGTATTGGCTAGTTGAGACCTGCGGTTTTGGCCCACTCCGAAAAAAAAAACAAATTTGCACAGGTTGTTCTCAGATTTCCATTTTTAATGCTCAAAATAGGCAAAAAAAAAAAAAAAAAAAAAATATATATATATGTTCGCTCAGACTTTGAATGCATTTCCTGATATTTCAATATTTCAGAAATGAGCGCAGCGAAAGTTTTTGGCCAGTGATTTTCAAAGTTTTTGCGGTAAAAACAAGTTGGTCGTCAAATCTGTAAAAACTCAAGTTTCTTAAGCCTTTTGCTAACTGCAGGCAAAGTCAGAATAAATTATTGATTCTCAGTTTCATCAGTAAAATGTTTACAAAATTCAAAATCAAGTTATTATTCCAAAAAAAAAAAAGTTCTATATTTTAAAATGTATTTAGTCAAATTAATTTTAATTAAAAATTAATAAACAATATAAATAATGCTGTATACCATTTGTAAGTATGAATGGAAAACACCGAATACAAAACTCAAAAAGTTTGCGAAACTTTCAAAGTTAATTGAAAACCTGTCAAAATATTACGAAAACAAGCAAATAAATGTAAACTTCGTTTTTTTACTGCTCAAAATAGTGCAAAAAAAAAAAAAATTTACAGAAAAAAAACGAATTGGTCAAAATGAAACCGATGACAAACAAACTTTAGACAAACTTTTCAAAGATGAACTTGTACCAGGAATATAAAATACATCAAAAAGTGGAGGACAGAGAAAGAAAATTGACAGGAGCAGCAGCAGAAGCAGGAGCAGGAGCAGCTGAAATGCGTAATCATGAGCTGGAGGCACATGCAACAGCCATCATCAGCTGCTGTTGCTGCTGCCTGCCAGCTGCCTGCCTGCTGCTAAAAAGTTCAAAATGATATGATGGCAGCCACTGGAGAACAAAGAATACCAAAGTTAAATTAAATTTGTAGTTCTGCTGTGTACATATATATATATATACATATATACTTATATATATATACATATATATGTGTGTGTTTGCGCAAAACTTTATCGTTTTATGCCTCACCTGCTGTGCTACGTTTTGCCACTCCCCCCCCCACTCGACCCCCTCTCTTGCAATATTTGTCTTGTTGTTGTTGTTGTCTGGTGTCACAGTCATTGAATTAAATTCCATCTTCATTTTCCATCTTAATTAAAAGCCTCAAAATTCAATTAATATATCACCGAAATTTTTGATGCTTTACATTTGAATTGCAGCTCATTAAAATTGGAGGCGATAAAATATAAGTAAATTTAACAACGATCAACGCTAGATGGCGCCAGACACAATGTCAAAGTTTTTTGCCAGCTGGCTTTGCGTCATTAGAGGATGAAAATTTTGTGCGAGTCTTTTAAAAGATGATTTTCGAATGCAAAACATAATTATAATTCATGCAGATTTCTCTCGGTGTATGTGTGTGTGTGTCGGTTTGGAAAGTTTGCCAAAGTTTATATTATTATTGCTGAGAAGTTGTAGTTGTCGTGTTATTTGCTCGTGTTGTCTGTGGGAATTAAAATGTAATTATGTTGTAAGGCAAACCAGGTGTCAGGTGGAACACTGCAGAGTGAGACAGAGAAACAACGAGAGGGAGACGGAGAGGGAGGCGGAGAGAGCGACAGAGAGAGATGTACTTTAAAATACCCAACAGAAATTTTACCACAGAAAACAGTTGACAAAGAATTTCAATGAAATTGAAAAAGCAATTAAACCAAATTTCTTCATAATTTGATAAATTATAAATATTATATAAATATATTCTAAACATTATAGTATATATTACATTATATATTATATTACAAACATTATATTAATTTTGTTATACATTAAATTTGAAGGATTTTATACAACTTTTACATTAAGGACAAAATCAGTCAGTGTTTAAATAGTGAATTTTGCTCAGAAGTCACTTAACTGGCACAAGTCAATCTTAATGTCAATCTAAATGTCAATTTGGTGCAGCATGTGATGAAGATGACAATGCTGGCTAACAGACAGCATGCCCCGAGATGTGGCAACTCTCAGTCTAATTAGAAGCCATTGCAGAAAACAATAGAAAAATGCCAGCCACATAATGTTTGATTGACAAACGTCTATCAAAAGTACTGAGAACTGAGAACTGCTTAAAGGCGAACGGGGAACAGAAGGCAAGTTGCACACACACACACACACATACATGCATACAATAGAATGATAGCCCAGTTAACGAACAGAAGACACATAAGATTCCAATGCACTCAAAATGAAGCACTCTTTCCCCTTTCCTCTTTTCAATATTCCCCTTAGACACATAGAAAAGAGAATGCAACAAAGATGGAACAAAAGTGCTTTCTTTAAGAAAGAAATGAATAAGCAGAGCTAACTACGAATATATATCTAAAAGATATATATAAATATATATATTTAAAAGTAAGTAGAATTGTTGAAACTTTGAGTTGTAAATATATTTAATATGATAAAAATATGAAATAACATAACAAATAAGATCGAAAAAAAACGAAGATATTTAATAATAATTTATACTAATATACTTTTTTAATTTAAATTAAATAAATTTTCGAAGGATTAAATAAAAATGTACTATTTATTTATTATCCTTTTTATTCTAGTCTATGTTAAAGATTACATTTCTAAATTTTTTGAGTGCAACACTTTTTGCCCTCTTTTTGCCAAAGCAAACAAATTCAAATAAAAAGTAAATTTCTTTTTTTTTTTGCACAATACATACCTCAATCTACATGCCACAAAGTGTAGGGCACATTAAGTGGTCGCGTGTAGTCATTTAATGAGCACCTATTGTACAAATGTGTAATCTAGGAGCAGCCAACACAAATCCCTTTCAGTCGGCTAAAGGACAGCAAAAAGGGGGGAGAGGGTGCGGCGGGAATGGGGGACACTTGCCAGCTAATAATGAGATGCATAGCAGATGGCAAAAGCTGAAAAGCTGTCTCACTTCACCTAAGACCACGCCCAAGCATCACTCCCCCCCCACACACAATTATGCGGCATCCATTTTGAATCGCGTAAATTAGCAAAGACGCCTCATAAATGCACTTTAGCACACCTCTGTCTCTACCTCCCCTGCTCCTGCTCCTGCTCCTCCTCATCCTCCTCCGTTTGCTATACAAAAAGAGCAGCTAATGATGATTATTCTCAGATAATACAGAATGCTTATAAGTGGAGCAAATGCCGCCAGCACTTTGCCCATAGACAAAAGACGCACAAAATCAGTGGCTGCCCAAAGGCTTAATTAATTGCAAGCCTTGAAATTTGTCAAAAACTTGACAGGCATTTTACGGCCTTTGGGGGACTGGGCCTGGTTTTGACCGCAACAAGCCGCATTTTTAATTAACGCTTATGTAAACGAAGAGCGCATTGCCAAACCAAGGAGCAAAACTAGTTAAAAATACTCTACGCAGCACAGCTCGACTTGAAGATACCCTGCTAAATTCTTTTTTTGTTAACACAATATTTATACTTTTATTCCATCTTAGTAGAATTCTTACTTAAGTTGAATTTTACGACAGAATATATATTTTTCAAATAAATGTTTTATAATCTTTGAATAGGTAGATTAATGTTTAAAATATAAATGGTATTTATATATATATATATATATATATGAAGATGGATTAAATTTCAAGGCTTTATCTTTTAAATTTCATTTTTTTCGCGATTTTAATTTATATTTACAATATGGGGGCAGTTATCGATCAAATATAAAATATAATATATATATTTATATATAACATATATAAAAAAAAAACTAAATCTGCCTCTTGTACACGATAACTGAAGCTATAATAGCATCTCTGAGATTGGTTTTATTAATGTAAATTCGGCTATTAATCCTGTTCAAGAATATGGGGTCATGGATGCATTCTTCCGCTTATTACACTCTTATTTAGCTTAACATCAAACCCACTTCCCTCGCTTATTTTTTTTTTTAATTCAAGGTACAAAAAAAGCCAAGAAGTTGTATTACGTGTAGCTAGTTAAAGTGGTGTTTAGCTTGATTAATTATGTAAGCGTATTGGATAATTTAGTGGCAAGCATTGCGCAAAACTGTTCACGCCTCAATGGAGCGTATCGTGCGAAAAACAAATAGTGGCAATAACAAAAGTAAATTGGAATAGCAAAGCCGAAAATCAATGAACAAAACAAACAAATAAAAATTAAATGCACTGCAACTAAAGTCAGCAAAACTGCTCTATTATATAATCAATAGTTGAATACAAAACACACTTTTTGAAACTTTGATTAGATTACAAACTGAACGACATAGTTAATAATACCCCATCACATACAAGGCCAAATTAGGTTAATTAATATAATAAAAATTTGTATTCTTGTGCTGGAATTCAATGCCAACACTGCAACTCAAGTATTGCATTAGAATAAAGCAAAGTTTACACAAAAATCATGTTTTCAATCGACTTGCGTGTTCCATATATACGAATTATGGATATGGCACCAACAATTGCAGAGATTATTATCATTAATAGCTATCGTTTCCGTATAGAAAACAACAATTGAACTCCTTTTGCACACGGCAACACAGACAAGCGACACTGGAAACAGCAATAAAAACCATTAAATATCACTTTTCATTGATTTTTATTATTTATATGGCAGAAATACTTTCATTTCAGCAGCGAGCGTCGACAGCACCAAAAAAAAAACTATCAACAATCAAAATTTGGCTGGCGTAAAACTAGAATTTGTGAAAAGAGACGGCGTGGTGGAGGGGGAAGAGATAAAGGAGTAACAGTAGATAGTAGACGATACCGTTATGGAAAAGTGTAGCCACAAAAATTTAGCAATAGTTGATTGCGTGTCACATGCAAAAGAGGAGACGAAGAAAGAAAGAAGTATGAGGAGTATACAAGAGAAAAGCAAAAATATATTTAAATTGCACGGTAAAAAAAAAGGGTGTTGCCAGTACAGGCGCATTGAAAAATATGGCAACGCTATTAAAATACATTGAGCTGGAATACAGACAGTAGTTTGTGACACACAGAGAGAGATAAAGAGAGTGAGTGTGGGGTGGGGGGAGGGGGTTGCCAGCTGCTGCTGTTGCTGCCAAATGTAGCTCAACCATCAGCAGCCTGTGATATATTTTGGGCCTGCAATCATGTCCAACCAGCCCCAGCAGCAGCAAACCCATTGAAATCTATGACTGCCTGTCGCCAGTTTTATGGGCAATGCTACGCCCAGTTGAACATGAAGTCGACAGCACATTAATATATATATATATATACATACAGATATATATATATATATATATATATATGTTTATATATGTGTGAGTGAGCAAATGAAGTCGCTTGACAACTGACTGCAACGGACGTTGATTGCCTGGCGCCGGAATTAATTATTTACAATATGACCAAGGCTATGGCAAAAGCTGGAGCAGGAGTAGGTGTTGCTGCATGGATATGGCCAACACTGTGGCAGGCAGCGCACAAAAGTATGCAATTAGTATTGGACTTTGATGATTGTTTTCTTATTTTGCCACAGCAAAAATAGGCCAATTGTCGTGCACATTGTGCAAATAATTAGCCACTTTTTGTGGACACAATTATAAAAAAAAAAATGAATTTACAACAAATGAATACTTATAAAAACTATAGTATATATATATGTATATGTAATTAGAGTATATAACTGCGGAATAATATTAATAAATATGTATATGTAAATTGTGCTTCGAGGAGCAATAAATTAACAAAACGAACAAAGAGCAAATGTTTTGACACATTTATTTAAAACAACAAAATTATTTAAATTATCTGCAATTATTTTAAACATACTTTAAACATTATCTAAATACATATTTATTCTGCAGCGTTCGGAGAACACTTTTTTTATGAAGGAAATCTTCTTGACAAGAATCCCTTTGCTAAGATTAAACAGCTTAAGTAAAGCGCAGTGTACAAAAAACTTTAAAAATATATTAAACAGATTCTCGTAAAGTTTTTCCACATTAGCAATTTACAAGTCTCAATTTAATAGATGCTTATTTAAAGTCGCCGCCCGCCCGCTTTAAGAAACTTCAACAAAGCTATCAAAGATCAGAGATGTTTGCCACATTTTTGTAGTGGTATTAGTGGTCTCGAGTGCATATTACAAATAAATACAATTACGGGCTCTATTCACACTCACATGGCCAAGTATTGATTTCCGAGCCTTTACAAATATCAAGTTTTGAAACGCTTTTAACTTTTGCCTTTGGCAACTTTCAAGTTGCAACTCACCCAAAACTGTCAACGTTTTATCAACTGTCTAGCTATGTGTGTGTGTGTGGGTGGTTGTGTGTATGTGTGTGTGTGTGTTTGTTGGGTGTGGTTATGCAATCTTTGCTTTGCTTGCTTCTTCCATCTAAAATTCAATGAAAAACTTTCACACAGACACATTTAAAGTAACCAACCATGTAAGCAATTTACTCCCAAACAGACATTTATTCGTTTCTTTAGAGGGGAAACCCCTCCCCCCTACCACTTTGCTGCTGTTCCCCCCTTTTTTTGTGACAGTACTTTAGATGCTTTTAGTTTCAGTTAAGCTTTCTGACCAACAAATGAGCTACACACAGCAGCAACAACTTGACCACACACACAGTTGGGTGTGTGGTAGAAAATGGTATTCCCTGCCACGCCCCTTCCTTTCATAAGAATCTAACTAAATTTGTTAAGCTGAGCGCAAAAAAAAAACCCCCCACCAAGCCAAGGGCATGGCTATTTTCTTGCCTTGTATTGTGGTTAGCCGCTTGCTAATGAGCCAATTTAAATTTACGAGCCACTGGCGACAACTAGCATGTCAAACCACAACTGGAAAATTTGGTAAAAGTTTTTGTCAATTTTCACTTTACAATGGAAATATATTCGGGGTTTTTTTTTTAAAGTTGCCATCGCTATTAGAGTGAAAAATCAGCCAAGTGGCGTGGAAAATGACAAAGTCTGCTACTGAAAGGTGAGCCATGCTTTGAGCTGCTTAAGAAATCTGATGACAGCCACACGAAACAAACAAACAAACAAACAAACAAACAAACAAACAAATGGCCAACAAGAACTAAGCCAAGTCATTGACAGACTAAGAAAGTGGCCAAAAACAAAATAAGAAAAACTATTTCGTAAGCAGTGCGACAAGCAGGAGGGGGGGGGGGGGGGAAATGTCCTCAAGAAATTGCCAAGGGATAAGCAAAAAACATGAAAGCAAAAATAAAAACAAAAACAAAAATAAAACTCGAAAGAAAAAGTAGGAAAAAAATTAACAAAGTGAGCGAAAAAAGTTTTGGCGTCTGCTGACTGCTTAATTATGAAGCTTGTTAACTATTAATGAAAAAGTTGTTGTAAACCAAGCAAATATAACAAAAATTACTGCTTTCCCCCCCGTCGCCTGCACACACACACACACTCACAGACACACACACTTTGCGCTGCTAAGGGAGTCATAATAAGAGTCAGATTCTCAACTCTGGCAAAAGCAACAAATTAGTAAATAGAAATAGTAAAAAAAAAAAGATCAGCATTGCTACAAACCAGATTAGTCGAGTATTTAAGCCATTAAGTAAAAAAGTTTAAAGCAATAATATTTTGTACCTAAAAAATTCAAATAGATTCTACATTTTGATGTAGGTTTAATTTCTTAACTTACAACAAATTATTTTAGGGGGGTTGCCCTTAACAGCTCCTTCCTCGAGCACAACTCAAAAGTTGAATAGAAACTCAATCATTAAATATGGCCAAGAAACTTGGAAACTTTAAAGTGCCAAAGGGCCAAAAACGCACACAGTTAAACACCTCGTCAGCAAAATTATCCTTCTTTTTTTTTTTTTCTTTGTTGATGCCTTTTGGGTAACTTTAGTAAATAATTTGGCTTTAATTAACATGCTGACATCATTAAGCGTCGAAGCGTCGGCCAGGCAAATGGCAACAGTTTGCCAGGCAGACGGAGCAAAGCATTTGTCTCGACGGCTCCCCACCGAAAAAGTCAATGAGGGGAAACAACCCTCAATGCTGAGCAAATGTTGTGTTATATAAACACCCCCTTCCCACACCCCCTCATCCAATGACACCCTGCTGATATGCGCACTCTTTGTGTGTGAGTGTGCTAATTAAATAGAAAAATTAGAAAAAACTACGTAGTAAATTGTATGGCAAGGCGTCGTCGTCATGTAATACAACACACACACACACACACACACCCCGCACACTCCCCGTACACCCTCCGCACACACCTCGCACAACGCACTTATCACACTCCAGGGGGTTGGTGGGTGAGGAGCAGCGAGGGGCATCCCATGGTGTGAAATCATTTGACGACATTGCTCCGCATGACGCAATTAATCAAATTAAGCTGCCGAGTTCCTTTCTTATTCATTTGAAGCGCAGCCAATCCTCATCCTCTGCTCGTCGGCTGCTTGATTAGCTGCCATAAGTAGGCAATGGCAATGACCAAATGGCAATGACCAAATGGCCATGGCCCAATGGCAATCTGTCCAGCAGCAGGTTGGCAATCCCAATTGCCCTGCTCACCAGCCAAGACCAATATCATTTAAATGCTGTCAATTTTGTTATCGCAATTCTTACAACTTATGAAATTATCAAACCTTTTGAAATTATCAAACGAGTCTCAAAAACATTAAAATTAAATCTCAATTATTCAAAAATAATTCATATATAACTAAATGACTTAAAACGGATCTGCCAATTTGTGTAGAAAACATTTTGTGCTGTCAACTTGTTTATAGTAAAAAACAACAGTTAATAAAATAATAAATTTCAAAAACTATACAACTGAATATTATTTTATTTTTACTATGAAATCTTTTATTTTTAACTAAACTCATTTATTAAAAATTTCAACATTTTTATAAAAGTTATACATTTTTATAAAATATTTTTTTGTATTAATATTGCGAAACCTAGCAATTTATGAATAAGTTTAACAACAATCTTTACAAACAGAACAATTTGTGTAAATTGCAAATAATGCAAATTATCAGAAATAAATAATCAACATAAAAAAAAGGCATTTGCCACTTGAACATATTTAGAGAGCTGTCAGCTAACTTAAAAATAGAATCTTTGGCATAACCCTAAGTAACCAAAAAAAAAAACTACAATTTTAATTTATTATTGCACTTTGGATGGATTTGTTTAGCTTAGCACATCTTAATCTGTCTTAAATACAGCATTAAAGTATTTTTAGCTCAAAAAGCACTAATTGCAGTCAACTTTAAGTTGGCCTCCATTAAAAACACAAGTTGAAATCATCGATTTTTTGGTTTTCTGGTCGCTTTCACTGTATCATAAATTTGAAATCGTAGGCAGCTTTTGTAGGCGGCGTTCAAGTGCAGCCAAGCCAGAAAAATTAAATGCCAAACTTTTGGGCAGCCACAAAGAGTATATAATATATATAGTACATATATATATAGATATATAGATATATATATTTATCGCAAATTGCATTTTGGGGCAACGCTTCACTGCCCACGCGTGAGTTGCCACAAAGGCGACGCAAATGTTGTTGCTACTGGACGGCGTCTTGGCAACGACAAATGTTTCTCTTATCAGTGAACCATAATCAAAAGTGGTGTCCTGGGGGCGGGGTGGACCGGATTGGGGGTGTGGTCGGGGTAGGCGTATTGGTTGGTTTGTTTTGGGCGCAGCGAACTAAGACTTTTCGCCTCACTTGACATTTGCTGCTACCAATAAAGCCCAATTAGCGACGCCCTCTGCCTGCCCTGCTTGGAATTTGGGGTCTGTCATCTGCCAAGTTTTTGTGGGCAGGCAAAATGCTAATTAGTAAGTGGCAAATAGTTGCCGACTCGAAGAGGCGTCTCCATTAATTAGTCAACCACTTGCCAACCTCTTTTATTGTGTTTTCCCGGAATTATTTAAACCAAAAGAGCTGCCAACTTGTCGTTTTTTGAGTTTGCATTCGATACAAATATATTCGAAAGTTTTTGCAATTGCAAATTTATTATTATTGTTTATAATTGAAGTTTCTGGTTTTCGATACGCAAATTTAAACTAATTATTATTATTATTATTAATTGGGAGCAATTGAGGAATTAGCAGCATATTTGCTGTTGCAATTGAATTTGCACCCAAGTGGAATGTTCGCCACGTGCCACGTGCCAGCTTGACACTTGCCTGCTGCCACCTGCGACCTGCCACACAACATGCATAATTAATTATACAAACATTGCTGTGCTAATTAACGCTTAATTAATGGCAAATTCACATGACAAAAGACAGTGCAGCAGATGTTGCAAGTGCCCGCATTCCGCTACGCTTGCTGTCATTGTTTTAAATGCCGTTTTATGCAAATTGTTGCCACACAGGTCAAACAAAACAGATCACAGCGAATATACAAGAAATATTTAAAT
Organism: Drosophila longiperda; assembly: GCA_035042125.1. NCBI lineage: Eukaryota > Metazoa > Arthropoda > Insecta > Diptera > Drosophilidae > Drosophila > Drosophila longiperda. The sequence goes on from JAWNLV010000003.1 coordinate 3,751,050, forward strand.
TTTTATCTACTCGCTGCATTTCGATCTAGTTACAATTTTTAGTCAAATAAAATAACAGAAATAGTTATAATTTTCTTCAGCATTTCTCTAAGCTTCTTTCTATTTTATCTCTGCTTAACTTAACTTTCTGCTAATTTACTTTGACGAAGAAACGACAAGTTAAGCCAAAGTGGAGAAATGAAATAATCTGCAACTCGAAATCAATTAAGCAGCACTTTCCAGATCAAAGCAAATCTAATCGACTACCACACACAAATCCACATAAAGCTCCCTTTTTGCTCTTGCTCCATCTTCAAACTGTTTAGTTGAACGAAATCCCCATTGACTGATTAACACACAAATGCAGTCAAAAGCAATGTAAGCAAGCTAATCAAATGGAAAAAGTAAATCCGGAAATTCAAGTCAAAATGTTTAGCAAAACAACAAACATATTAAGAACAAATAATCGCTCACATTTCTAATTACTTTTATTAAGTAAAATGGAAAACAAGTAAATAAAAAAAGAGACGTTGCATTTCTCAGTTTTTTCGAATTTCACACTTTGCACAACAACAAAGTTTTCCAAGTTTCTCGCGGACCAAAGCTGTCATGTTTATTTATATTAAAACTTTACAAGGTTAAGTTGTTAGTTAAGTTTAGTTAGGATCAATGCCAAAAGCAAATTGTATTAAAAAAAAAAAGTTCCTAATTTAAAAGTTAAACTTAGAATGAGCGCCATTAAAGTTTAAATTATACTTAAATGGAAATCAAACTATTCGACATACAATATTTAAAAAAAAAAAACTCATTTATATAATTCACAATTTAATATTAATATTTAATATTTAATATTTAATATTTAATAATAATTTAATATTTAATATTAGAAAAATATGAAGGCTTTGCGACATAAATATGATGAATGATGAAAAACAGTCACAAAAAGACAAAAAACACAATCTTTGGCATATATTGATGAAGCTGGTTGCACAAGACAAAATGCAACAAAATGCTGTCGATTTGAGTGCACTCCACAAAAGCGTTTTCTTTCATGCAATTTTAATATTATTTTGTTATTTGCATTTCGTGCATATTTCTTATTTTGTCGATATATGAAAACCCAAGGAAAAACTGATGCAAAATGGGGTTGAGTTTGTGGCACGTGTGGCATTGTTTGGCACACACAATGCAATGACTTCAACAAGAAAATGCAATATTCATACAGTTATTTGTGTAAAACGTGGCATAAAGCAAGCCAGTGTTATTAAGTTTAACGATTGAGTGTTAAACAGCACTAAAATATGAAATATATTATATTTAAAATAGTTTCTCAACAACAAAGTCAATCTTAGCCACAAATATATATATCGAAAAAAATATATCTATCAAAAAGTAATTAACTGAAAATGTTATGTTAATGTTAGAAATTTAATTCCCTTCTTGTATTTTATATAGCTATCATTTGTGGAATAAAAACAAATGTATTTCAAATTTAATAAGGATAATTTCATTCATTAATTGAATTGCATATAATTTATAATAGGAATCAATGCTAATGAAAACATTTCTCCAATTTTAATATAATAACCAATTTATTCTATTTAATTTTAAATTTAATATTTAACGTTCTGTAAGTCATTATGTAAATTTGCACAATTTTAACTCTTTGGGTACATTTGGAGTGTGAGACTTGTCATCGATATGAATAACCAAATTTATTATTATTATTATTAAAATGTATCTAATGTTTGTTTATTTAAATCAATATTGTATTTATTTACTGGTTTTGTGAATAAAATTTTATTTTGTTTATGCTTATTAAATAAATAAATTCATAAAATACGCTCAATGAGTTAAAAAAAAAAACATATAAATGAGAATTTATGGGTCAATTTAATACCACATTTAAAACATTCTCTTTTTTTTTGCTAATTTAAAAATGTATTTATTTTGTATGCAACTCTTACGTAAATTACCTGATTATTGTAAAACAGAATTAAAACATATATTTTTATTTGTAATTAATTTTAATGATGTATCGCAAATAATCTAACAAAAAAAAGTGTAACGTGTTTAAATAATGAATATTACAAAAACAACAATTAAACAAAAAAATCGATTTCTTTAGTTGTTTTTTGCATATATAGAAATAATAAAAAAAAAAATATATACATTTATCAGTCTATAAGTAGAAAAAATCACATTAATGTAAATTTTATTATTTATAATATATCAATTTTCTATATAAAAAAAAAAAATTACGAATTTTCTCTCAAATTGGAATTTGCACAGACAAACAGACACATGTGAATATCTATATATGGAAATATATATTTGAGTTCTGTTTGATGAATTTCTTATGACCAATGCAATTACATGTGCATTTGTGGAAAGACCCGCATGCAGCAGCCAGCCAGCCAAAGCCAGCTAGATGGAGAATAGCACTTTCAGCCAGTTGCACATTGAAGCTGCAACAGCTGCTCAAATGGCAAAGAAATCATTATTTATAGGCAAAAAGGAATGCAAGGACCGCACAGAGCCACAGATCAACTGCCAGACATACATGCAGCAGAGTGTGGCAGCCCGCGGGAGGGGGTGGCAAGGGGTTGTGTAATACTGGCAGACAGGAGATGTTAAAATGAATGCAAACTGTTGGCAAGACAGACGGCATCCAGAGACCATCAATATAAATTTCAATGTGACCAAAAACATATTTGCCATTACCAACGAAGAAAAATGCTGGCAAAACCCACACAATCAAAAAGGAGTCAAAGCAGCCAAAAGAAGCCAGAAAAAATATATATATTATTTTGTATACAGATATAAGCATATGTAAGTATATATTAGTATATATAAGTATATATAAAGATATATAAGTATATTAAAGAATATATAAGTATATAGAAGTATATAGAAGTATATAGAAGTATATAGAAGTATATAGAAGTATATAGAAGTATATAGAAGTATATTTAAGTATATATATAAGCATGTTTTTATGTATATAAATCAGTTAAATGAGAGATAACTGTGCAAAAGCGTACTTTATGAGAGGTTAATTAACAATTAAAATTTTGTGCATCAAATAATATATTAACTTTTATATTTTTAGAGACAAATAAAAACTTGAAAATCTAACAAAAGACAAAAAGAATAAATAAACTAAGTACATAATAATTATAAAAAATAAAAAAAAATAAAATAAAAAACGTTCTAAATGATTTTATCATAATACAAACAAACAAAAATCTCTCTCAAAACAAATATGGGAGACTTTTGAAAATATTATTAGTAAAACATAAATAAAAGCATATTTACAAATTAAATTATATAAATAATTTTTCACAGCAGTATAACTAATAAAAAAAAAAAAAAGAAAGCGCTGCAAGCGCGTTGCAGATGAGAATTTGTGCAACACAAAAGGCAAACTTTAGCTTAAAGCGTAATGACATCAGCTGCCGCCGGAGCTGCTGTTGCTGTTGCTGTTGCTGTTGTTGTTGTTGTTGCCTGTTGACTCTCTTTGTGGCATACAGTGAGTGGCACAAGTGGCAAGGGGAATGTGGCACAAGTGCAGCCAAGAAGCGAACCACAGGCCAGGCCAGGCCAAGCCAAAAGGCAAAAAGTGCAACGATAAAGTTGCAGAAGGCAACTTGAAACTCTGTCAAGTTAAAAGACAAAAGCGACACAAAAATAACTGCAACACCAGCGGAAATTGGTGGAGGTACAGCTGGGGAAGGATCATCATGGTGTGTGTGTGTGTGTGTGTGTGTGTGTGTGAAGAAAAGGAAGTGAAGATTGTCCAAGAAACAAGCAGCAGCAAATGCAACAACTAAAGTGTGTAAATGTCAATTTGCTTTTGCCAGGCTCAAAATAAGGGTATAACAAAGGCAAGGGGGCGTGGCGTGGCAACACCGGAAGATAGCAACAGCAACAGCAACAGCAAACAACAACTGCAGCATTCTGTTGCAACAACGTAATATTGATTTTCAATTTGATGTCGAGAGACTTTGCCATTTTTTGCACTTTAGATAAAAGGCCAAAGCGACAGAGAAATGTCATTAGACACCAAGAAAGACAAAAAGAAAGAAAGAAAAAAAGAAAGAAAAAAAGAAAGAAAGAAAGATAGAGAGAAACTAAGCAAGGAGCGCTGAGCAAAGTGTTATCGGTTTGAGAGTCACTGCTAAATTGGACAGCTAAAGCTTAAAAGCAATTTTGCGGCTAATAAATCCGATTTCCGTTCTGTTTCGAAATAAATTGCATGCGAGCAAAACTCTTAACGTATTTTTTTTCCTAGTTTTCTGTTTTTTTTTGGTTGTTGTTGAGCAGGATGGGGATTGGATTTGGGTTTATTTGCCGGAAATGGCTCTGCGGGGACATCAGGCAATAGAGCAGCTGCTTTTAGCCGGATGTGGTAAATTAGCAGCTGCAGTGTGCACTCCAAATGAAAATCACCAACTAACAACAGTTAACCACAGAACACACACACACACACACACACACACAGCAACATACATGACCTCATTTTGTTGAATTTACAGCTGCTCTTATGTGGTCCACAGATACCCAGTACAAATGCAGTTGACATCAACAAAAATGGCAACAAAGGTCAAAATGGCGACTGTACTTAAACTAGTGAAATTGCCTAAGCAACCATCGGCAACAAAATGCAGTAAGAATGAAAAAAAAAAAGTGATAAAAGAAAAACTGTTTAAATTTTTTTTAATGATCAATTTAATGTTAATGCTACTTATTTAATATAGTAATTCGTTTTGGCAGGTAAATATTTGATTTGCATATTTTAAAGCCAAATTAAGACTGACTTTTCAAAAGATCTGCATTAAAACCATTTTCATTAGCAAAACTCTAAAAATGTTTGAAAACATATTCAACTCAATTTTCAAACAATCGTTTCTATAGCTATTTTAAGCTTATAGTTCGATTTAATTAAAGCTGCTTTAAATTAAAAGAAGTTTCCTGGGATTCGACGCAACACAGAAATTAATATTTACTTTACTGATAAATAGTTTTTCAATGCAACGCAGAATTTACTTTTTGAAGAGATATTTTCTTATAGAAATATATATATATTTTCGACTTACCTGTACATCAAAATTTTGCTGTTGTTGCTGCTGCTGCTGTTGTTGTTGTTGCTGTTGTTGTTGCAGAAGATTGTTTGAGGATTCCAGGTGATTGGGTCCGCCTGCTTGTGCACTCTGATGATTCAACATCGGTGACTGCAAGTCAAATGTGGAATACTGAGAACAATGCTTGTCAAACTGGTGTGGCGCAATTAATGCTAATGATGGTCTCACCTGTGCGGCCATTGGCATTCCGGCACCAACTCCATTCATCATCTGCGGCTGCATTTGACTCATCTGTGCAGCCATCTGATGGTGCGCATAGGCGGCTGCGGCGCTACCATTTCCACCTCCTCCGCCACCGATGGAATTGTTGCCGCCGTTGCCGGCGCCCATGCCCACGTGACCCTGGCCGTGATCCATGAGCATGTGATTGAAATGGGGCATTTGTGGGAAACCACCATGATGTGTTTGATCCAGCAGTGTGGGTGGGCGTGGCAGTGACTCTTCAGCGGGCGATGGCTGACGGGAACCGGGAGTGCGGCTGTAATTTGAGTAAAAGAAAGTTTAATTATTAGAAATAATCCACTACTAGTTGAAGAGTCATTGGATGAATACAGTTGCAGATGTGCTGTGGACATAATCAAGTTTTAGTATCACTGGAACATTTCAAAGAAACCCACAAATACAGTTGTAATTTCACTGTAGAACTCGTTGACTAAAACAGTTTGACAACAGCTACACATCCTAACCATAGTTGCAGAGCCATTGTACTACATGCTTAGCCCAGACACACTTAGCCAAGACACACTCCAATAAGTTACTAAAAAAAAACACATGTTTTAGTACATGACACTCAAACTGGTGGAGCAATTATTAAGAGATTGCATAAAAACAATTATAAACAAATTTTTCAAAGCTAATTGACAATTATAAATAAATTTGTGCTTTTGGCCCAAATTGGCATATTGTACCGCATACAGTTTGTTAATCGCTGACAATGACTCGTCACCCGCTGTGCCGAAACAGAAGACTTAAGCAACAAACTTGTTGCGACTAATTGAATGCAGAGAATGGGGGTATCAATGACGTCAGCAAAACAACGAGAGTCATTAATTTAAAAACTGAATAGGCAAACTGGCGCTTTAAATGCAAATTCAAATGAATAACAATAAATAATTCTCGAGTGTGCCAGTGCGAGTGTGTGTGTGTGTTAGTGTGTTAATTAATGCATTTGTCTTTCGAGAGTCAAGAAAATACGATTCATTCATAGCGCGTGCTTTAGCATGCTTACCATAGCTCTGCAACCTAACTAACTAGCTAGCAGTCCCCATCAAACTGCATGAGTTTTTTATTGCCATCTCGCTTTTGCATGCAGTGAACACAAATTGGCTATAATTTAAATGTCGGGTCATTAACACCAAACACAGAAGCAGCAGCAGCAGCAGCAGCAAAAACAAAAACAAACACAGCAACTGCAGTGATCGTGCAACTGTAATGTGTGTGACTAATTCAAACACAATGAAATCAACTTATGCAACTGTTCTCAAACTGTAATGGGACTTGGCAACTTAGCACGTGGCTCATAACTTGGCCAAAACTGAATCAAAATTGATGTAGCCTTCGATTTTGCACATTTTATAATATTCCAATTAACTTAATGTTGAAATATGATGTTATTTTTTTATTCATTTATTTATCATCATCTGCTTGAGATAATTTTTTCAAAAACTAAACCAAAACCTGATGCGAAATGTTAATTTAACTATGATTTTTACTATTTTATTTATTTCATGTAGCACTTATTTTATGATGTAATAAGCAATTAGGGATTCTGTCTACCCATTCTAATCTTTTCTTCAAATCTTTTATTGTTCACTTCTTCTAAACTGAAAATCGTCAAGTTTAAATTTTAATTAAGCACATAAAAAAACAGTTTCCTGGCCCAAAACCACACAAATACCAACAACAACAAAATGTCAATTCTGAATCAGAATTTGTGCGAGGTTAGTTTAATTGGCAATATGCCCATATCAGTCTGATTCTGGCCAAGAATCTCTGACATATTCTAATATTTAACGCTTATGTAATAGCCACAAAACAAAAAAGCGAATAGACAATTTTCACTTTCAAAGCAAAAAGAAAGTGCGCTGGCCAAAAGTAGATAAAAAGGTCAGTCAGTAAGTTGACCAAGTTAACAGCAGACAGCAAGACAGTCAGCCAAAACAGAGGTGGCAACAACAACTGTTAGCCAAGTCCCCCAACACCCGGCGAGAGTAGGTCGGCAGCTGCTCTCAGGTGTAGTAACTAAAACCACAAGCAACAACACTAAAAAAAAAAAATGAAAAAACTTTAAAAAAAAATCAACAACTTGAAGCTCGAACTCAAATACTCAATCCAAAGTTGGCCGTTTTTTGTTAGTTGCTGCCTGTCTGAATTGAAGCCGTCCGTTTGAATTTTCGCAACTAAATTTCATTACACACGACACAAAACGTGAGCAACAAAAAAAAATTACACACACCAAAAAAAAAATAAATACAAAAAATTGGTATAAAAAGAAATACAAAAAAAAAATAAATAAATAAACCTGCAGCAACATAAAAAACGCTTAACCGAAAACTAATCGAACAAAACGCTATAAAAAAAAAACTGTTTAATAAAATCGGTTTTTTTTTTTGCTTTTATTGTTGCGTTTTAGGCCTGACTCAATGTTTATGTTGTTTTTGTTGTTGTTATTGTTGATGACTTACATCATAACAGTTATTACGTTTGGCATTGAAACACGTTTTGGCTGCGCCGACACCGGCAATGAAATTGCAACAAAAACAACAGCAACAACAGCAACAACAGCAACAACAACAACAAACATTTGAAAGAGAAAACCGGCAAAGCAGAGCAACAATAAGAACAACAACAACAACAAAAATGATATTAAAGACTGGTTTTTACTTTTTGGTTAAGGTTTCAATTGCTCTGAGCAACTATAAATGGCCAGCAATTTTTGGCAGTGCGTTTTGTAAGCGCCTATTTAAAAACGTTTTTAGTTTTTTTTTTGTATTTTAATGTGTAATCTTGAAATTGTATCTTTGGACAATAAATAATAAGAGACGGGCAAAGCAATTAATCGAATTAAGAGAGTAAAATTAAGAGAAAAAAAGATTGAGTAACTAAATAAAAGGAGGAGATGTACGGAAATAAATATATTATTTATTTAATATTTTATTTTTAAGATTTCTATCTAATTTTGTATTTATGTGACTATAAAAATGTAACAACAAAAGAGCATGAATTACTTAAGCATGCCGAAGCTGATATAAACTGTAGATATATATATATATATAAATATATATGCATTTTTTTTTTTATTATTTTTGTAGTAAGTAAATCTTTTTTTGCACAACTTCAATATATATACCCCTCTTCTGTACTTATTTCGTGGCATATAAATAACAACCATAAATATTCTTTTAAAAATGCCAAAAACTCGAAAGTTCTTTCAACTTTGAGGAGCATTTAGAAAGTGCTGCTGAAAAATACTCGAAATACCAAACTGTGGCCATAAAACACTTGAAAAACTGAATCATCTTTCAATATGCAAGTGCTACAAAAAGAGAGGAAGCCAAAAAAATGACGGAGAAACAACGAGCAGTAGGCAGAAAGAAATAAATTCACAAAATTTGGGCCAAGTGGGCAGCTTTTGACCAAGTGGGTGTGTGAGTGTGAGTGTGTGTGTGAATGAGATTGTGAGTGTGTGTGTGACTGAGATTGTGTGTGTGTGTGGACTGCCTAAACGTTTGTCAACAGAGAGTTAAATATTAAAAATCTAAAGCTGCATTGTGTCTCTGTGTAGAGCTAATAATATCCATGTCTATGCGACATTTTAATTATTACTGACATTGAAAGTAAAATAAATAAAATTAAAATATCACAGAAAAATGACAAAAAAAAAAAAAAGAGGAAAAAATGAAATAAAAAAAGAGAATATGAAAGCAACAAAGTAAATGAAATCTATGTTTACATAGATAACGAGATGTCTTTTATATTGAAGAGATAAAATTATAAATAAATTTAATAACTAAACTGCAGCAATATATAAAATAGGAGTTTTTGTTTGAAATTTGAATTTAAAAGAAAAGAAAACTAAAGCAGCACTTGCCATGTGCCACTGCCTGTCATAAAGCGAAGCAACTAACAAACTCCAGAACTCTATGTTGCTGCCACAAGCAACGCTGTCGAGCACAAGACAAGAACGTGTCAACGGAGGAAACCTTGAAGAAACCAGTTTGAGTAATATGTTTTAGGCATTCTAATGTCAATGTCATTGCCCAGACTTTAACTAGACACAAAGAGATCTAGAGATAGAGATAGATAAATACAGAGAAACAGAGACAAACAGACGGACAGATGGACAGACTGAGAGTGAAAAATTTGATCAGTCATCTCGGTCATTTGGTGTCTACTACTCACTTGAATCCCTTGTCATCGTCAATGCCATTGACAACTCCGTTTGTATTTGTGACCTGGTCGTCCTTCTTTAAGCCGTTTGTATCAAACGGAGAATTTGCCTTCTCCTTATCATCGTGTGACTGTGAACACAATAACAACAAGCCATATTATCTGAGCATTATTAGGAATCACTCAATAAACTCACCTTATCATTATCGTCAAATTTCAAGTTGCGCATACGCGGCTCCAAGCTGGATAAAGGACTCTCCTTGTTGGTTGGTGAGCCGCCCAGAACATATTCAACCATCTTGACGCATGTCGAATCGCGCGGACTATTTTAGAGCAAAAAATAATTAGTTGAGACACGAACAATGCGGCAAATATCATCATTAAATAATTTATAAATATCATGAGAAACGTCGTAGGTTTTCTGGCTCTAGTTACTCGACAACTTTGAAGTACTTTATAAACTTAACAAATTTAATTTCTGGGTACATTTAATCTCTAATATTATTATCAGAAATAAAAATTGACTGTTACCATTAATAAAAGTTACTACTAACAATATGAAAAGAAAATTTGTATTTAAATAATTTAAATTTGTATTTTGATTTATATTTAGTTAACTTTGTCATTTACTTTAGATAATAGCTTGACATGATTTAATAAATCATTTTATTTAATATTAGACATAAAAAATTAATGTTACTGTTAATAAAATATTCATAATCTGATGTGAATGAAAAAAAAGAAAGTTCTATTTAAATAATTCAAAATTTTTCTATTGATTTACAATTTGTTTTAGGCAAAGTTTATTTATTATTTAGTTAATTATTAAATAGAGTTAATTGAGTCTTTCATTACATTACGTTACATTACGTTACATTACGTTACGTTACGTTACATTACATTACGTTACGTTACGTTACCATGGCACGTAGTGCGGTAATCTACACAAAACTCACCTCAAGATGCCCGCATTGCCGCTGTTTGATGTATCTGAAGCGCCACCATGTGGATAACCACGTGGTCGTGGCGGTGCCAATATATTCTCGCCTTGTGTGGACCATGTGTGATCCTTCCAAACGGACGAATGATCGCCAACGCCGGGTATCTGCAGTGGATTCAATGGGCCGCCAGTGTTGCCAGAGGCGCCGCTTTTACCATCCGATTTTTCCCACAACTTCTTCGCAGTCGATGTGGTAATCTGTAGTAAGTATAAAGAGTGGAATCCACATAAGTCCAAGTTACATGCCAAGTTTGCTGTGGTATTAACTTATCAGGTGTCTCAAGCGCGGCCCCAACAAAGTTTCCCATTTGCCCCCGTCTTGCAATTGAATTATTAACAACATCAATAATTTACCGCACAAGTTGACTTCCCGTCATTTTGCCCTTAATGCCCCCCTCTGCCCATCCTCCATCCACCTTCCGTCATCCGGCCAAGGACAGGCGTCCAGGCAGTTTCCTGCTGCGCTGGCTAAGCGGACAACTTTTGCTGAACTTTCGCCGCTAAGCTAACTCAATTTTGTCAACTACGAACACTGCCAACTTTTATCATCCACGGCAATTTATGTCGCCATTCTCTCTAACTCTAACTCTGCCTCTTCCTCCTCTCCCTCTGCCCCTCCATTCCCAGACACATCTCTAAGAAGCAATCTTGGCGCCAGCTGCATAGTACTTAATGAAATTAACTGCAGTTGAGCCTTTAATAAATTCTATGACGTGACAATTGCAGCGCTTTGAAATTGCAATTCATTACGAAAGCATCCGATAAATAATTATAAATAATATAGGAAATGTGTACTTTGTATAATTCCTTTAATGTCAATCAGAAATTAACTACACGAAGAAAAAATTGTCATAAGTTTTGGATATTTAAATACTTCTAACTAACTATAATATTTTGAGTTTTTCTTTTCTTTATTCTGGTGTAGATTTTACAAACATTTACTGAACATTTAACATTAAAAATTTATGTAGATTTTCTATTATTATGAAATATATTTCTGAGAAATAGATTAAAAGCTTAAAAAATATATATATATTCCAACTGCGTAAGTTATGAGAAGCTATTTAAAAATGCTTTTTGCAGGATTTTCTTTTTGTAATTTATATTTAAAAGATATACCAGGAAAAGCATAAAACCTTTTACGAAATAAACTTTGTTTCAAAATAAATGCAAAGCTGCTTAAAATATAAGTTGAAAAGCAACATTAAAATTTAAATAGTCAAACTTTGCTATTTAAGGTTAACTTAAAAAATGTCGAGAAGGATTCAAAATACATTTTTTACGCAACACAATAACAAACTTAATGCAAGTATAATCCGGAGATTATAAATCAGTGCCATGGCTATAGTTATAAGCAGAGAGAAGGAGCTGTAGTCAGTTATGCAACACATTGATGCAACATTGATGCGCTTGCAACATATTTATGACACATTTCAGCTTTCTAACGTTAAAGTATGCATCTCATTGGGCCAGTGAACTCTAAGAAGAACATGGCACGTCATTTGCTATATAGAAATAATACAAAAAAAAAAAAAAAAAAAAAAACGATTTACAGGGGAGGGTGAGCAGAAGTAGGGCGTAGTGACAAGACAGCACAGCTGTAAATAACCAAGCCAAGAGAAGCTTTGCTTGCCGCTTTGCCATTAACAAACTGCACTGCAAATGTAGAGTGGAAATAGGGGAAACATATATATAAATGATAGACAGGCAAAAGCAGGGTGGTCGGAGGGGGGCAAAGAGAGAGGGCGAGAGAGACAGAGATACCTTGCTGCCCCACAAACTAAATGATGCCATTTGCAGCAACTTTTGTGGCACATGACAAATATAAGCAACAGGCAAGTGTTTAAAACAATTAATCAGCTCATTGAGTGTAAAAAAAAGGATCTGCATATTTTTATTTATTTTGCCAAGTGGAAAACAAAACAAAAAACAAGCAATTTTGCGCATATATAAAAAAAAATAAATTCAAATTAAAAGAATTTATTTTATATTTCAAATTTAAATAAAATTATAAATGTACTTTAATAATTATTTTGTGGAAATGTTAGCTATTGTTATTCATGAATTTCGAATTACGATAAATCAATGCAAAAACTGAAAAACATTTGTTAAATTTCTAAAAATCCACAACGATTGTTAAATGCACCGAATGTTGTCCCTTATGAGAAAATGCACAGGCAAGATGTAAAAAAAAAAAATCAGTCATAACTGATGTGGCACCTACGCACACACAGGTTGGTATATTATTAAAATCACATCATGCCACACTTTCCGCACACCAGCCGCAGCCACTAAAAATTGCCTAATTAACTTTTATGCTGTACGAGTTGGGTTTTTTTTTTTTTTTTTTTGGTTTCTTTCATTTTTATGTGACTGCTGTTGTTCCCAAGGCGAATGCGTTGTCATAATGCGTCAACGCGACATGTGCCTCGTGGCGCACACACTGCTTGTTGGCAACATCAGTTTAAATATTTAATTTATGCCCATCACTCGAATATGTATGTGGATGGATGAATGGATGTGTATGAGGCATGAGGCATGAGGCAGCAACAGTCAACAGTTAACTGGAGTCGCATTTGTTGCCTCGCGAGTCCCATGAATTATGTGGCATGCTGAATGAGACAGTTCCATCAGCTAACACACACAGGCACAGACACACACGCACACACACATACTTAAAAACACTCCCTCCACAAAAGGAGTTTCGTTTCAGTTTTATGTTAGCCGCATCAAAAAAAATAAAAAATAAAAAAAAAAGGGTTACGATGATTAGCGCTGAATTTGTAAAGCGGCATTTGAATCGACAGTTTAGGTTAATATAAACATTTAATGGATTTTCATAAATTGTTATTCCGTTTTGTATATATATATATATGTTTGGGAAAACCTCTCTGACTAATTGTAGTATAATTATTCTATTCTACAAATTCAGATATTATTCTAACATTTTTTTTTTTTAATCTCTAACACTTTATCTGCCTCTTTCACTTTCAATTAATAATCGCTTAATAATTTTTAGTCTGATTAGTTTATTTTGTGTTTCTGCAATCATTAAAATAAAATAGCATTCAATTTTTTTTTAATATTAAATATTTACTATAATTTCACTCTTTTCATTTAGTAATTCTAATTTGAATTCTAATTTGAAATTTTCAAATTTCAATTAAATAAATAAAAATACAAAATAATTCACAGTTTGCAGCTGTGCAATTGGTTTTTTATTTAAAACTTTTTTTTAATGTATACATTTTATATTTGAACTTTTCTGAGCAGCACTCATTTCTTATATCTCAACTTCCATTCAATATTCTGTAAGTTTATTCATATTTCATGCTTGTCTTTCTATCTGTCTTCAATTTCACAAAAAATGATAGCTTTTGGCATTCGTAATCGTTTCAGGGTTGCTCGCACTCTTTTTACAAATTTTACAACCTTGCGCTATAAATTTTCAAAAGGCCAACCCGAAAAGGGCTAACCAAGTGAAAACACATCCGACACACACACACACACACACACACACAAACACAAACAACAACGCTCAAATATTATTTGTTATCCAATATTTGCACAGTCCAAAAATAAAAACTAAAGCAATGCAAAAATGGCATCTAGCAAATGGAAGGCAAATGTATTGAAAACTCAACAATACTCTTTTGTAAATATTTGCAAATATATATTAAAACAATTTTATAAATATTTCGCTGATTAAATTCGTATAAAAACAAATTATAAAATAAATGAATTAAATTTGTGGTAGTAAACAGATTTATTTTGCATAAATATTACAAAATTACTGGCAAAACTCTTACCAACATACCCCTTTTCATACATTTACGTAAATAGGGTAAGACGAACGTCAACAATAACGTTACGGAACGTGTGAAAGCGTCAACAAAAAATTAATGTTTCCAACTAGGCCTGTCGCACAGATTAGCCAGACAACAATAGCGACAACAAAAACCACAATTTTGTGTTAATAAACAATAAACACACAAAAACCGCAATAATAATTATGACCAGTTTAACGCATTTGACATTTGATTTAATAACAAACCAAATAAGAAATTAATATGGTCAACTAGGCGTATGCGTAATGTAGGTCATATGTCTATAGACCATATTAGCACCCGCGCAAATTCACAAAAAAAAAAAATGTATGGAATATTAAATATTTATTAATTTAAATAAAATGCAATTAAACGTAAAAGATTTTTTAAAATAGAACATATAAAACTGCGGCGCTTAGCGAAAAACATAAATGAAAAGAAATGAAAAAAAACGGAAAGCGAAAAATCAAAAAATTAACCTAGTAATCAACTCCCTGGGCAATACTCTGTTTCTGTAGTGAAGAGATATTTTTCAAGTGTGACAGCAGTATTTGTAAATATTGCAAAATTCTCAGTAAGCAAACAAATACAAATTTGTTGACTCCTGTCAATCAAACTCGATTTTTGGCAACTTCCGTCTTGTAGAATTATTTACTCAGCTCAAACAAAATGAAAAGACCAATTTTCCCACATTTAACAGAGTATTAATAGAAAAAAATTCGCTGTTTGTGCATTTTTGGCGCAATTCATTCAACAACAACGTGAAAAAGTAATGAAAATAAAATTTGCATTATTAATGCGGAACGCAAACATTTTTTAATGAATAAGCAGCAAAAAGAGAAACAATAAATTAAAAGACAAACGACATGAATCAACAAAATAGGCGTGTACAATTAAGAATGCTCTAGTTGGATAAGTACGACAGGGAGATACCCTGTAAATAGGTCTTTATAAGAAATATGATGGGGCTCGAAACCACCCTATATAGTAATCAGTAGTATATTACTCTGGTTAAGAAAGCGATATTTATACAAATAAATAAATGGACTTGGCTAAGTCGTGTCAACTCTTAATGTGGATCAGGAATATATATAACTTATGGTGTCGTTTATTCTTCTGAGTGTTAACCATTTTGAGTTAGACATAAAAATCAGAGAAATGCTCCCCCCCTTTTCGTCTATAAGGTTGAGAAGAAAAAGTCTGAGCAACAACCAAATCGTTCATTAACTTGTCCTTGACTGTGAAGGGAAAACAATAACAACAACAGCTAAGAGAGCGAGGGAGTGAGAACGAAAGAGAGCGATAGAGAGAGTCCAAATGGCTAACCGGCCAGAAAAACATGCGTGAGAGACAAGCAGACAAACAGCATACAAGCAAAAAGACAACAAAGCGACGACGAAGAACGCACAAAGCAAAGAATACAAAGCGAAAAACGTAAAGAGCGAAAAACGTAAAGAGCGAAGAGCGAAGAGCAAGCGACGTGAGGTAAACAAACAACTAAACGAAGAAAAACATGACAAAAGAACGAAAAAAGAGAGTGCACCAAAGATACTGCGCGAGAGGGAAAACACAATGACAAGAGGGGGTGGATGGCATAGAGCCTATGAGCAGCAACAATACAAGAAGCAAAAAAAACTGGTCGAAAATAAAAACAGCCTATTTTTTTTCTATAATTTAAATTTAAATTTGGAATTTCTAATTGTTGTTCTTTTATGACGGAATTAAATTATATATGTATATTTTTTTATGCTTCGTGTTGTTTTTATGTTAACAATGAATGTGACAAGATTTTAAATTTAACTTTTAACTGCTGTATGCAGGGTATCTTCCAATCGAGCTGCCTCGACTAATCCACTGTGACTTGTTTTGATTACCAAATCTTTGGCTAAAATTAGTGAACATAATTGCACGTATGTAGATTTTAATTAAGACCTTGAAGACTAGCTCAGTCAAATTTTTGAATCTAATAACCACACTGAAAACATTAATTCGACTAACCTCCTTCCAAAAAAAAAAAACCATCTTAAGTTTTAATTAAGTTTAATTTGGGTAATGAGCAGAAGAAATAAAAGAAGAATGTTGCAACGCGTTGTAAAAGAGGCATCACACAGCAAGCACACACAATACAACAAACAACCAACAAACTAAACAAACAATGCACTTGACATATATATGAGACAATGAAAATAAACCACAATATATAAAAAAATTAAAAAAAAAAACGCAACTGACAACTGACCAAAAACATTAAAATCTGTCCATATTTTTTTTACATCCAAAGCTGTTGACTTTGAATTGGCTTTGTATCAAGTGAAATACAGCCAAAGCCAACGGCCTGCAAATACCCTGTAAAAGGCTAACAACTAAGAATAAGGAAAAATATTAAATTCTGGTTTATAGCTAATAAAATTGCTTAACAAGTTAACAAACTATGCAAATAGAAACTACATTTAGACATGCCTCACATGGCATATAAATATGATGTTAAAAGTGAGGCAAATTTTTGCGCAAAATGTGCAAATAAATCTCTTGGCAACAAGCATGCAAAAGTCGGCCAAGAACGGTTCGAGGCACAGCCTGAGGGGGCTTCTTTTTTGATTTTTCTTTTTGTGTTTGGCTCACAGTTGGTAGCCAACTTGTCGTCATCAGGTGCAAAGACCTCTTGCGTGTCATCAGACGACAAAAAGGAAACAACAGCAACAATAACAAAAATGAGAGAAATATTCCATAGCCATCGAGAAAAGCAATGAAAAAGCCGTCAGTCGACAGGAAGAAGAACAAGGAGAATGAAATACCCGACAGTTGGTTAGTTTTTGCCGGAACAGGAGAGTACGTACTTATGTGTCAATGTGGGCGTGGCATGTGATAACATAATCACGATTATGTTCAATGCTTACACATGCAACACAGAAATACAACAGACAGTTCTATGCCATAAACAAGAAATCCAATTTATGAATGTTTATTGATCATGAACAGGTTATGATAACGCATAAAACCCCTTGATGAATTATATAATATTGAAAAATATTAAAAATATATTCAACTGGAGAACATCTTCTTTCGAATTTTGATATATTTTATGTAATAAATCTTTCTATAAAAATACTTGTAGCATTTCAGTTATTATGTTCCTGATTAACATTAAATTTTGACATTCAATCATCAACTCCAATTTTTTAATAAATTGAAAGAAAAAAACAATTTATATTAGTTTTTTTATATTTCTGTGTTTTTCTTTTCTGGGAGGAGTTTTCAGTTCGATTTTTATGTGTGTGTTATTCTTGGCCAAAAAGGCAATAAACGTAATCGCGATGCCACTGGTATATTTATTTAAGTTGCACCCCACAAATACCACAAAAAAAAAAACCCACTCATGCAACGTGCCAGCTTTTAGTGTAAATATTTTGTGCACGCACAACAAAATATAAATAAATAAAAACAAAGTTCAATTCAAATAAACCGCTTCTATTGAATTTTGATTTATAACGCTTTTCGCATTTCAATGTGATATTTAATTTTCGGCTATTACATTAAATTTTCAGTTTTTTGCGGTCAGCAAATTCAACACTTTGTAATATGATAATAAACTTATTTTGTAACTAATCTGCTTGAAAAATTGTTATTTGAATGGTTTTTACAGATGTAACAAGTTATTTTTGGAACAAAGTTGAAATTGTTGATTTGAAACTGATTTCACATGCTGTAAAGTAAAGCCTACAAAAAACATTACGTCAAAAAGTGTTTGACAAGGAAAAAAATGTAACCTTTCCCATTTAGCCAAAGAAAATTGCCTAAACAAAATAATTTGTGTTTTCAAATTTGTTAAATGTTTAATTCATATAATATTGTCCACAGAATTGTAGAAAAGTAGAAAAATATATAGAAGACAATAATATAGTATATTTTTGTGCAATGCAAATAATAAATTATTAATTTGTTCTGCCTTTTACGAGTCAGTTGTGTCTTTTAGTTCGACTTTCAAGTCAGAAGGCAAACACCCAATTGTTGACATTGACCGGGGGCGACACCTTGACGGAGAACTGACAGCTGGCCAGGTCTACAAAGGAGCTGCCTGAGGCGTTGAGGCCTTAATGGCGTTGCAAATGGAGGCGTGTTGCATATCCAATAAACACAACAAAAAGCCGTCAAATTAAAATAGAAGAAAGGTAAAATGTGCGAGACATTTTGAGGTGCTTCCACTTGCACCTTTCACTTGTGTAACACTCACGTGTCCCGTGTCTAAGTAGCAAGTTTCAAGCATTTGTTGCATTGCAGCACGGCCAATCGTTGCAGTTGCAATTGCACTTCAATCTGTGCTTTGCTAAGTTCGTAAGTTTGTCAAGTAGTTCTGCAACATTGTATCCAAAGAATTATTGAAATAGAAATGCGAAACTATTTTCAAAGGAAATGACTTATAAGCTCTATGAAAGGTGTTTTGAGAAGGGTTGCAACTAAGAGGGGGTAGTTAAAATGATATTTAAGCTTACTTAACTGTAGACTTAACATTTTGATTTTTCCATTTTTCCAATTCAGACGAAATTTATTGGAGTAACAATTAAACACAACACAAAATAAATCATTAAATAGAATGTATAAAATATAAAATGTGCAATTTGAATAGTAAATATATTAAAATTGGATTAATTAAACGTATGAAAAACTTAATTTGGACTGACATTAAATTAAGATGATTGAATTGTTTTTAGCGTTTATTGCAGCCATCAACATGATCAACATCATCATGATTACTTCTGGCCACGCCCATGGCGAGTAATTCAGCTAATCGGGCAACGACGATTGAAACGATGACAACGTAACGTAATCAACCGTGAAATAGACTAGACAAAAAGGCAAGGGAGACGACCCCGATACACACACACACACACAACACACACACAACACACACACAACACACACACAACACACACACAACACACACACAACACACACACAACACACACACTCATGTGTGTATTGCACTGTGTATTGCATATAATTGAAACCGGAAAATATATATTTTCATGTAAATTCCTTAAAAAAAAAAAATAAATAAAGAAGCGAAACCGGTACCAGGCAAAAGAAGGGGGCAAAAACAAAAAAAAAAGGCAAATAGTATAAAATGTTGTACAAATTACAACCCCCTCTTCACTTCTCTTCCTCTCTCTCGCTCTCTCTGTCACTCTCTCTCTCTCTCTCAGCTCAGGTTATTTCTCAGCATTTTGTGTTTTGCCCCCAACGGATTTGTATTTTATATATTTTATTTTTGTTCAAGTTAGGGTTAAACTACGTGAAATGCATATAAAACAAATTGCTCGAGCATTCAAAGAACCGCAAAACGTTTTTTATCTATGAAACTCGACGGCAGACGTAGCAGAGAACAGCGAACAAAAACCACGGTCCGCGGTTTGCTCTGCTTTGGGGGTCTCGTCGGGGATCGGTGGTCGGTGTTTCGTCGAGAGTGAGCTACAGTTCTGTGCTATTATCTAATAGCAGTAGCAGCAACAAAAATGATATAAAAAATAAAATGTATATATAAATTTCAGACTATTTTGTTGACGTGTGAGAGACGCGACGCGACGAGAGTGGAGTACCATTAACCAAAGTATTTTATAGCGTTTTTCTTATTATGCACTTCAGCCAAAACTTTAACCATGCTAAATTTTGTCTAGCTAAAGTACAAAGTTAATACATATATATATATATAAATTAAGTAATGAAGACAAGTTTAGCATCTGAGTGGGGGTAAAATATTAGTCAATTTATGAGATAGAACTAACGAGAAACAGTAAAAGCAATAAGACAAAACATATTTTTATGAATAATACGCTAAACTCTAACAGACTTAATAACTAACTAATATAGTAATAAAGATATCTGTACTTAAGACTCATATTTTTTGATTAATCTAGCTTTATATGTGGTAATCATCACAATCTGTATTTCTCCATTGTTAACTCAAATTCTGCTCCTTATGGCTTTCTTTAAAGTTCTTTCAGCGTGCGAGTTTTCGTTTTCTTCGCTGGTATCATCAATTTTCCAATAAGCATTACAAAAAATGTTATTTTCTACTGTATATTTGTCTGTGAATTATTTATATCAGTTTATTTAAAAAGCTAGCTGATAAAGAAAAACTCAGATAAGCTAAATAACCAAATAAACATCATCGATATCTGTTTCAACTTTAAACAGTAGCAAATAGAAACAAATAGACAAACAATAGATCAAATATGTGCCTACCTTATAATTAGCGAATGTAAAAAACTAGAGTACAAGTACAAAATTGCACGTGAATAATTAAAGCATTTCAAACGTAAATTCACATAGAATAATCCGCTGAAGGCACATAACAAATTGGTTTTCAAATGCAGCTGTTAAACTACAAAAAAAAAGAAAGCACTGATCAAATTATTTAAGCTAGAACGTTGCGGTTAATTTTTCGCTAATTCATCAAAATTAACTCAACTCAAATAGGCAATAGTCAAAAATGCGCATTTATCACGGGCTCCAATCAATCAAAAGAGACACGCAACGAAGAGCATTCTATACCAAAGAGCAATAAGGTACATGAAGACAAAAAAGAGAGATAGAATAGGAGGAGTCGCCGGGGGTGTAAAAATTACAAAAGGTAGTTAGTTGTTTTACCATTTCCTGTGTGAGTGCAACATCCTCGGCAGTGCGAGCATCCAACATGAAGTCGTGCAGTAGTTTCATCATGAGTAGGCAGGCTGGAAACAACAACGACACCCAACGAGACACACGATCCACTCGAGAGCGAGAGTGTGTAATGATTCCACAGTTAGTGAAAGAAGGAGCGCACGAAAGAGAGAACGCGCCAAAGTAATGGAGAACACAAGCTCACACACGCGACACACACACAAACACAAAACACGTTACACAGGCTTCTTTAGCTGTTTTTCGGTTGCTGGTGCTAAATTTATACAGCCGCCTTATTATTTATGATTTATTGATGAATTTTGATATTGATTTGGACTTTTCAACAGCTTCAATAATGGACGAGCGGGCAACAGCTGCGTTTTTCTC
Organism: Drosophila longiperda; assembly: GCA_035042125.1. NCBI lineage: Eukaryota > Metazoa > Arthropoda > Insecta > Diptera > Drosophilidae > Drosophila > Drosophila longiperda. The sequence continues at coordinate 3,772,433 of JAWNLV010000003.1, forward strand.
ATAAAAAAAACCATTAGCATATGTACATTTACACACATTCACTAAAACAAGCACAACAAAAACGTTGCAAGCATTTACAGCATTTACGTTTCCTCTTCTTTTTTTCATGCAAAAAACTTAAGGTAATTTTTCACGCGCTCGTTTGTTTGTTTGCCGTACTAAGCATATAGATTTCCACACATATATATATATATTTCAACATTTGTATAATCTCACTTATACACACACACACGCTCAATACAATGAAAAACGTGCTTAACGATCGCAGACGAGAAGAGAACACCGCACTAAAAGACGGGACGGACGGTGGGGCCTGGCAAAAAAAACACCATGCAGACGAGTCAACTGTTGCGGCCAAACTAAAAATTCTACACGGCTGCCTGGCTGTGCTGCTGTTGCTGTCGTCAAAAGCAAAAACGCGAAATCGCCAACCAGCGGGAGAGTAAGAAAAAGCGTGTGAGAGCGTGAGAGAGAATCAAGGTAGCAGCTGTTGCTCGCGACTAGTAACGATAATATATAACATTCATACATATATATACGAGTATATATGTTATATACGCACAGATTCGTGCATATTTACATACATCATACGCAATTTATGCTGCGGCGGCAGAGCAGCAACGTCGACGCTAGTGATAGTATACGTCAAAGCTTTAAGCCGGCTACAGCCCCCTATAATTATACACACACACAACAACTACACACGTGTGCAAGTAGCACTTTTTGTATTCTTTGTATTTACTAAAATTTTTATGCGTGTGCGTTAAGCCTCATTTGGCTTAGTTTTACGTAATTTAAGAGGAAAGAGAACTAACAATTGAGCGCAGCTTAACTGACACTGTCGCTTTCGCTGTGTGGGTAGAGAGAGAGAGAGAGAAAGAGCGGGCGCGCTTCTCACACCAATTATGTGAGATTGGTTTTTAGTGTGTGTGTGTGTGTGTTTGAGCTGTGATCATGATTTGCAGCCCCAATTGACAGTGCGCGCCAGCCGCAAGCAGCTGTTTGCTATTAGCAGCAACTTAGCAACAAGAAGAGAGCACGTAATGCAAGCTGCTTTTTCTCTCTCTCTCTCCTCTCTCTCTCTCTCTTAAAGAACTAACAAAATTCTCAAGCTTTAATATATTTAATTATAAACTCTTTTCTGCTCTAGTCAGCTAATATACATTGCTTATCGAAGGGAAGCGGCAATTAAAAATCTCATTTGGCTTAAACTCAGTAAATTAATTTGCAAAGCAATTTGAAGCTGCTTTTAAAATGTATGTTTAAATAATATAGATAATTGGGCTGACATTGCTCGCAAGCTGCGCTTAGAATGAGTGCAACATACAAACATACATACATGCATAAATACAGTTATGCGGGAGGAGACAGTCAACGAAATAAGAATGGCTTGTGATAGACATGCAGCCAACATGAGAAACTCTTAACAATAATAAAGAGAGGAGAGAGTGAGAGAGCAAAGAGAGAAGCAGAGGTAAGTGTAACCGGCTATGCAAATCAATTAACTGCTCGCAGCGACTGCGACTGAGACAGAGACTACGACTGCGACTGCGACTGCATAGCTTTTCGCACGCTCGTCAAACGCAAACAACAAATAAGCAGCAACAATGTATTTTCTTTTCTAACGTTAGACACATTCTCTTTGTTATCACTTTATACATCCTGTAAACCATATATCTGGTTTCAGTGGGTAGCATTGTGCTGTAAAATGCACATGTCAATTTAATTAAATTTTAAAAGTATACAATAGATATTTTCAGATTATTATCATCTTTCGCATAAGCATGACTTGTGCGGAGAATCAATGCAACCGGCAGCCACGGGTGATTGAAGATTACCCACTAGTAGTGGACCATGTTGGGCATCATAGATGACAAAGTAAAAGGGATGATCAGCATGGAAATCGACTGGTGGTCGATTTGGTTTTCTACTATTCGTTTGGACGACTTCAGGCACATCGACAGCCTCATTGCCCTCTTCATTGACCTCGACAAAGGCTTTGTGCAGAATTTTGGAAACTTGAATCTTTCCTTTCGATGGCGTTATTTTGCCAAGTTCTGCTTTATCAATGAAAATCCTTTTAATGCCCAACATCTCAAAGACTGGACTCAACTCCGTTTCATATTCAGCTGTGAATTTTGGTATTTTTACATTGACTTTTTGTAGAGTGAGTTCAGCAATTACATCCGTCAAAGGAATTGATTGCAACCGTTGCTGCAGCTGCCCCAAGCCAGCATTCTTATTGGGCAGAACAATCAGCATGTGCAGATCCTCAGCTGTAAAGGATAAACGCAGTGCTTTGGCGTCTAATTCCTTTAAGTCAGCATAATGAAATGAATTTTGAACTTTCATCAAGAGAGTTTTCACCCTGTTCCTGTCATCCAAGTGAAAAGACTCGCGACGTGTTGCCTTCTTATCAAATTGAATCTTCCAATTACACTTAAAATGTATCGCATTGACGAGCATCAATTTGGTGGCTTTGGTAATCACCTCGGGTCTGACCAGGTTCTTAATCAAGCGCTCCGTCTTGGATACGATCCAATCATTGATTGCATTGGCGGCATTCGTCATCTCTGCGAAATCAATATTCTCGGGCTCCGAGTAAAATTTCTCAGTTAATAGTTCAATGAATTCTGGTCGTACTGGAAAACTATGGCTGAGATACATTCGGTTGGCCATGTGCACCACGCTGCTGTTTTCCTGATATGTGGCAAGCACATTTTGAAAACCCTCAGCTATTTTGCTGGTATCGTTGGACACGAAACATATTCCCTTGTCCAACTCCCTGGCAGTCACGGATCCATCCACAGCGCCCATGCGCAACATTGCCAGGCAGCTTTGTATGGTTAGTGGTGAACATATTAGATTTCTACCAGGATACAAAAGAGCCAACTGACCGTAAAATTTATTGGCAAAGTTGTCCAAGGAATCGAAAAATGAATTTGGCTCTTGTTTGGCCATTTTTACTTAATGCAGTACCAATAAAAAGCCATGCAGCTTTTTATAAATCAGTCCAAAAAACTTTTAATTTCAAATTGTTATAAAAACACACAGAATTTTGTATATTTGACAAATTTTAAAATACACAGTTTTTTTCTGTTAGAAATACTAAGTTGGTAGAGCCTCCAATTGAAGAAATATTATTATATTTACTGTAATGTGACTACAGAATAAATCATCGGTGAATTTAAGGGTTTTTAGTCTCTCAAATCCTTAAATATATATTTAGGGTTAGGTTGTTCAGGATTAGATGTTCGATATTTGGCACTTACTTTTAAATATGCACAGGGTTAATTTACTCTTCTAGCTAGTCAAGCATTCGTTTACAGACTACAGGGTATGTTGTAGTCTAGCAAACTCAAGATTCGAGTTTTCAAAAGTGCCATTTCTTGGCCTCGTCTTATTGTTCTTGTAATTTTGCGTTCAGGCAAACATTTTTGCTAATTGGCCAGCGCAAGAACAACAACAACAACAACAACAACAGAAACAACAAGATGAAGAAGTGCTGCCAGGGGCAACGGCGACAAAGACTGCAACGTTTGTTCAATTAGAAGCGAAACACAAGCGCTCATCGCTTTTGATGTGGACACGGGATTGGTAAGGGGTAGGGGAATGGGAATGGGTGGCGAGCACCATGGAGCAAAGACTCCTCCTCTGCGTGCAGAGTGTGTGAAATTAGAGACTTTGCCGCAGCAGCAGCAGCAAACATGAAGAGGAAGAAGCAGAAAAAGAGCACAAGAGCAAAGCTAATTGTTTTATTCCCGACTCCAGATAAGTGATAAAGTTAACAAGTGTAATGAGGATAATTATCAGTTAGAAACACACGAAGACAAAGCCGCAGCAACGGATAGCAAATACATTTCTATCTATTCAGAGCTATTCGATGCACTTGTTTTATTGATAACAGCAATTAGTCGAACGAAATTAAACAAGAATTTAGCGCATTAAGCAAAAACAATCAAAGTTGTAATCCCCCCCCCCCCCCTCTTAACAATTTAAGTCAATTTAAGCTCTATTCATCAAGAATCTGGGTTAAAATTAACAAAGTAATGAGAAGTTTACTTTCTTACACACACACACACATAAATGTATGTGCAGCAGACATGCTCACACATATCTCAATCACATATGCACACTCACATACACACACACTCTCGCATTACAAAACTTTGCGTGGTGATTTTAAAAGCTTCTAAAGACGCCCCAAATCAGTTACCGCTGCCGCCAAGTTAAAGCGCAGCAGGCAACCAACAAAAGTAAAGAAAAACAAAGTCAAAAGACAATGACAACAAAATAAAAGCTGCGCTCAAAATCAGACACCACACAGACACACATTTAAATCATTACGGCACACGCGAAAAAAAAAAACACACACACACAGAAACAAAAAAAAAAATAAATCCAGCAGTGAGAGAGACCGAAGCATAGCGTGCAAAAAGAAAACGACAATTACAGCAACAACAACAAGTAACAGAAGAACAGATGCATCGAGGCGGCAGACAGCATGCAAGAAGAAGTAGCGCATACAAAATAAGAACACATGCACAAGAGAACCAGAAAAACAGAGCGAATGCGCCACATGCAACGATAAAGCAACAACTACAACAGCAAAAAACAAAAAAACCTGTACGAAAAAAAGCAACTGAAACAAAGGGCTGCGGATGGACAGCGGAAAGAGGAGTAGCAACAGTGCCCAGGGATGAGATTTCTGCCGGCAGCGGCGCGTAGTTAAGCGCAAATCAATGACCTACGACATCAACAACACTGAGAGTAAACGCACGTACAACGCAGAGAGGGAAAACGAATGAGAGCAAGAACGTAACACAGTGTTGAGAAGATGGCAAATGTTGACTGCGGCTGCTGCTGCTCTGCTGCTGCTGCTGAGTGGGGCCCTGTCGCCTCTGCCCTAAACACACACACAAAGCGAATTGTGCTAAAAAGTGGAGTAACAGCGACGGCAACAAAACAAAAGCGCGCACACACACACACACCCATACACACATACAGTTCGTTGTCTGTTTCATGTTCGCTTTGCTCCTTGTGGCTGCTTCTGACTGCTGTCCTGGAATAATTGCAATAAACTTGTTTTGTATTTTGTGCTATGCACAGCCCCAGCCAAAGAGAGATTCCGAAATAAGCACAAAGGAAGTCGTTGCGAAAAAAAACTAACAAAAAAAAAAGGTAGCGTGCTCAGAGGGAACAACACGAATCGAAGGAGACAAATTATGCAAAGCCAAAGGCGCCATCAGAATACTCTTATACGCTGGCCAGTAATTAAGTTAAAATCAGTTTGAAGAAAAAACATAATTTAAGCGAATAAACCTTTACAGTTGTATAATGTGAATGAATGTAATTTTTCCAAGTTCTAACTGCATCGCTAGTGCATATATATATATATGTATACAAATATATGTATATACTTACTCCTATGCAGGAGCACAACTGAATCTGCTTATATTTTTTCTTCTTCTTCTATTCTTCTTGTACTTGCTTTCTGTTGCTGGTCGCATGCCAAGCGCTACAAATTAAGTTAAGTAGAAACCTCAACGAGGGAAATTCTTTAATTAAAATTGCTCTTCCAATAAACTTTAGTGACATAACACAACAGCCACAACAAAAACAACAACAAGACAATGAGTCAAAGAAAATATACGAGGCACAGGCAGAGCTGGAAAAACTGCAAGTGGAGCTTAGCTGAGAGCTCATTAAGTCCAAGTCGAGTATTAAATTCTTTTATTTATAAATTCTAGTGGTTTTTTTCTGGTTAGTACTACACGAACACCGATGCAACTTATATATATACATAATTATGTATATGTGTACATATATGTGTGTGTATATGTGTACATATATGTGTGTGTGTGTGTGCATTGTGCGCTTATAAGGCAGCAAATAGCAACCGGAATGCAATTGTTAGGCGGAACAGAATAGAAAACTAGAAGTGCGAGCAATCAGAAGCCATAACTGAAGACTGAAGACTGAAGACTAAAGAGAGCCAAAGCTTTGCAACGTGTCTCAAGCCACAAGTTAGTCTGTCTTTCAACAGCCCAGAAGAAAATGCAACAAAAATAGAATTGGCAAACAATTAACTAATTCGCTACAAAGTTGCAAATGTGATTCACAAAAAATCATTTAAGCAAAATTGACGTTGGATTTCTAAGATTTATATCCTTAACAAGAACAGACCTTGCAGCAAATTAAGTCTAACATAAATTTTCAAATCTTGCTTAACATAAAAATATTCGTAAAAGCAAATTTTGATAAGGAAATATTATTGTTTTATTACAAAACTATTTACAGTTTCACCAATATTTATTTTAACAGTTTTAACAGTACAAAGATTGATAATTTCTTTGCTTATTAACTTTTAGTTTGCCCAAAATATTATTTTTTGCGCATCAATAATACAGAAAATAAAAAGTAAAATTAGCAATAACAATCATCAACTTTATGATATGTCTATAAGGAAAAACTTGAAGGATGGAGCAAACAAAAAGAAAAGCCATTGAAAATGAGAAAATTTGCAATTTGCAGCTACTGTAGGAGTCCATAAAAGCTAATAAAAAAAAAAAACTGCAACTTTAAAAAGCAAGTTATTGATTAACTAAAACCCATGGGAAATTTTTAACGTTGGGTGCAACAAACCTCATAAAAACAAATTTTCGCTGACCAATTTTTGCAAAACTAGAAACTGCTGCAAAAACTTAGGAATTAATAACTTATAAGTTAAATACATTAGTTATTTTGACATTAAACTGTAATAATTAGCGATTCAAAAGAATACAGAAATATTTAATGGAGCAATTACAAACGAGTATTGAAGGGGGGGTTGCCCCTCTCAGAACTGGAAACAACTGGACAGCTAACAGCAACAGCAAAGATGTTGCAACGGAAGCAAAAGATTCACCATTAATGTAAACAAATAAACATCTAATCAATTTTGCCGACCTTATAGAGCTCTTATTGTGTCTATATATATATGGCTATGGCAATTAATCGCACCAAGCAGAAGAAAATAAATATATTTCTCAACATTTATCATTTAGTACTGATCAAGTTTTTATTACTTTTTTTAAATTGAAAATTTCAACTTTTTGTGTATATTTTTACTAAAAGTTTTATTGGATAAGCTTTGATTTTCAGTAATTTGTTTATTGTCTATTTGATAAAGAAAATATTTTATCGGTTTATTTTTCTTTTTATTTTGGAATTTTCGTTTAAGACAGATGAGTTTTAAATTGTGGGTTCAAAGTGGGCGTAGATATATTGATCCTTATTTGTAGGCTTTATTTGATAGATGAATTGTTTGCTTCATAATTTTATATAAATAATTTTATATAAATGTAGAAATCGTCGATTTAAACAAATACTTTAACTTTGGGACAAGTGTGTCGCGGTAAAACTGCAATTAATTAATTGTTGCAACAAATAATTTGATATGAGATTTTATGTGTTTTAGCTACTTTGTAAAATGAACCCTAACAAAGAGAAAACGGAACGAAATAAGTATGAAAACCTTTTGATTTGGATATAATTGACATTTAAATTCAATTTTATTTGGTATTTGATTTCATTAAATTCGCAACTTTCGTTATCACAAACACATCCTTCATTCAAGCGTATCCACAATGATTAATTATCTAAAACAAATAAATCTCTGTCGATAGATCTTATCAGCGAAAAAAAAGGGAAACACAACAGAAAAGTCGGATTAGTCCCCACAAAAAAAAGGAACAATTTTATTGGGCCCATTAAAATATATATAAATTTTGGATAGATATTTAAATACTCACCGCAGCATTCCGATTGGCGGCGGCGGCAGCAGCTGCAGCCGAATTGTTCATATACTGATTTTGTGGTGGCATTAGGGCTGCACCCATTGCCGCAGCGGCGGCGGCGGCAGCAGCGGCATGTTGCTGCCCGCCCATATAGACATAGTCCTGCGGTGGCTTCGGCATGCCGCCGTTCATGCCCGGATGCAGTGCACCCGCATGGTGATCATACATGTTGCCGGCATTGCCAGCGGATTGCGCATACGGCGGCATATGCCCCAATGCGGCGCCAGCGGCAACTGCAGCTGCCACCTGATTGTTCATCACATGGCTAAGCAGATTCGAGTTGTACTGATGCTGGCCGGGATGTGCCTGGCCCTGTTGCTGCTGTTGTTGCTGCTGCTGTTGCTGACCAGGATGCGGTTGCCCTAGGCCGCCAAGACCATTGCCATTGCCCAGCCCATTGCCACCGCCCATTAGATGATGGGGTGGTCCCTGAGCGTTCTGCTGCTGCTGTTGCTGCTGCTGTGGATGCTGTTGTTGCGGATGCTGCTGCTGTTGTGGATGCTGTTGCTGTTGTGCAGCGGCGGCGGCGGCTGCCTGCGACATCATGTGATTATGCTTGGCTACTGCCGCAGCCTGTTGCATGGCTGCCATATTAGCGGCCGCTGCTGCCATCGATTGATGATGCAGTCCACCATTGGTGCCACCATTGCCGGCACCCACGTTGCCCATGCCGCCCAGACCGCTGCCAGCGCCCATGCCAATGGTGCCAATGGCACCGGGACCACCATTGCTGCCACCGTTGCCGTTACCAGGCGGTGCTCCGGGTGCCGCATTCGCTGTATTCATTGGTGGATTATATTTCCATTTATCCGGATTCTGAAATCACAACAAAAAAATAATACAAAATTAGTCACTCAATTCAACAATTAAAATACAAGTTATCCTTGAAATAAACACACAAAAATAAGTCCTTTCGAAGTTGCAAACATTTAATGCAGCTTATGCAACCTTTCGAATTGGCTATACTCCCCCTCCCTTCTCGAGAAATTGCCCACAGACAGTTTGGCAAATTCACAGCTATTTTCAAATACCCTGTAAGATAATTCCACAACGAAATGGACAATCTATTTTCAGATATCCTACAGAATGTTTCTGAAAAGTCTATTAATAACTTCCACATAAACTATTTAATTTCTTTATATTCATTTACTTTAAACAATACGAATTCAATAATTAATAAAATGCAAAATTGTTATTAATATACTCAATTCAGCATTTTTGAGTAGAGGGTATAATGCATAATAATAATGTTGATAACAGAAAAGCAAAAAAATCGCTTCTGTCTGCTGGCAACTAAAGGAGGTAAAAGGATCCCGAAACAAGTTATAAATTGACATTACTGAAAAATCATCATCAAAATATTTGTCTGAAAAAGTTATAGAAAAAAAGTAACTACATGTTAGTCAAAAAATATAGAAACACCTCCGAGAAAAGCTTTTAAAAACTGATTCCTTAGATTTTTTATGTCGAGCACAACGGTTTTCCCATTTAATATAGTTCATAATTAGATAATGGTTTTGCGTAATGTATGTAAAATTCAGATGGACGCACAAAAATATATATTCTTAATAAGTTAAATTAGAATTTGAATTAAACAATTGTAAAAACTCTTGTAAAGATGGGATTATAAACAGATAAGATTTTGCTAACTGACTTTGCTGACTTTTTTATATATAGATTTTAGTTTTGGATTTATGTGTACAAATAATTAATATATTTAACAATAGTTAAGAGAATTAAGAACAAGTGATAAAATACGATGAACCCTACACATTCTAGTTTTAATGTCACAACTTGCAACTGATGAAAGTAATGGGATCAATATAAAAATACGTGTTGGACCATAACTTGTATTTTTTATTGTTATCAGAAATATTGAAATATATATCGCTATTCCAATAGCTGAAGCAGTTATTGATGAAAATCGAATACATTTCAGGTTAATTCTACAAATGTTAATAGCAAGTTTGTCGAAAATTCTTGAACAAAATCCAATTTTGGTTACAACTTTTATGCGCCAAATTAAACGATAATTCTCATTCGGTATTTCTGTGGCCAAAATAAGTAAGCCCATAGAAAATATGAAGAGAGCCGCCCCATTTTGGAATGCAGTTGGCACAAGGCCAAAACAGATAAATGTGTGTGCAACTGTACAACTGTGCAACTACATCTTAATATCTTATATATAAAAAATACACCTCAAATATATATCTCATATATATAGCTCATAAAAAAATCTCATATATATATATATATACATTTATATGTACTTACATCGATGCCGTGCTCGTCGCCGCAGGCCCAACGTGTTTGCTGCTGCTTTTGGGCAAAATGTGCTGCATATTCGGCGGCAGCGGCATCATGCAACGTGGAGCCAACGGGTCCGACGCCAACACCGACGCCGACGCCAGTGTTGCCACCACCGGGCGATGGACGCTGTTGGAATACATAGCCTACAGCTGCAGCGGCTGCTGCAGCACTCGCTGCATCCACATCCTGGGCTGAGGCGTTACGTGTACCGTCGCTGCCAACGCCAACGCCAACGCCGACGCCGCCGCGTCCGTTGCGATCATCATTACCGCCCAGAAACTTCATGTGTTGTAACTGTTGGTGTTGTTGTTGCTGGTGTTGCTGCTGTTGTTGTTGCTGCTGCTGTTGTTGTAGATGTTGAAAGTATGGTGAGGGTGGTGGCGGCAACGGTGGTGGTCCGTAATGCTGCTGTTGTTGCTGCTGCTGCTGCTGCTGATGATGGTGATGATACGGCGCCTGCTGCTGCTGCTGCTGCTGCTGGAGATGATGTTGCGGCGATGGCGACGTCGTAGGCGCTACCGTCGATATTGAGATTGTGGGCGCGCTTAACAGCTCAATTTTGGCGGCTGTTTGCTGCTCAGCTGACGAATTGGCGCGTATTGCAAAAATTTATAGCTCAAACAAAATATATATTTGTATATATATATATATATAAAATTATAAAATGAAACACTAAACAAGAACTTTAACGGTACGAGCACACCACAGTTTAAAAGCAATTGGACGACGCTTCGTTGAGGTCACAATTTTAAAACACGTTACATGCACAGTGGGACGAGAGAGCTGTGCAAACACACAAATACACTTAAAAACTTGAACCGTTTTATTAATGATTTATATTAAGGGTTTTCTCGTTATGTTATTGTTGTTTTATACACGCATAGAAACCGCACTTTGCTCTTTCATAATGTTACATATTAATTTACAGTGATTTGAGAGAATTAATTACATTTGACGTTTCCTATTTTCACACACTCAAAAAAAAAATCGCACGTTTTGTTGTTGGTTTTTATTATTATTTTTTTTACATAAATTTACACTTTTAACTCAAATTATGAATAATACTTTACACAGTTGAACCAAACAAATGAACTTTATATTAATGCCTTCAATAATTACGTATGACAAATGGTTAAATAATTAAAAGATTTTTTTACAGATCAATTGAAATTGGTTGTTGAGATTTAAAGATTTGATGTTTGCAGTTGTTGTTGCTTGGAATTATAATTAGGATGATTTTTAATTTACACGTCGTTTTAATGATGAAAATATACACAAACTGAAATGAAAGAGAAAATCGTCATTAATTATTATTATTAATAAGAGTTTCATAATACTAATTTAAATATTAAATTTTCAATAGTTCTGCAACCACTGTGCCTACTTTGAGCTGGTCATGGTAGGAAAAACAAGATAACACCGAAGAGGGCAGCAGACAGATAACCAGCCGAAGACTATGCTTAGCAAACGCTTAAAATTATAAACGAGCAAAATGAATTTTTCTCTGCTCGTTACGAAAACAATAACAAAGCAGAAAACGTGCAGGAAGAACAAGAAGAAGCAGCATAAGCAGAAGGCAACAAATGCAACAAAAAAAAAAAAAAATAAGCGACGACGAGGCTGAATCATGCGCGAAAAATACGAGTAGAAAACGACAGTTGCCGATGAGACGACTGAGACACAACAACGGGCTAAACGAACAAATATTAAAAAAAAAATACAAATTAACATATACACACCAAGAACAAAACACACACAAAATCGAGTGAACGGCGGCCGGCAGCAGCAGCAGCGGCCGCAGCGTTTTGAGGTTAAGTTACAAAATATGTAAGCAATCGTCCATAGTCTGTTTCTCTGCCTCTCTGTTGTTCTGTTTAGTTGTTTATATGCGAGCGAGCGAAGGCAACCCCAGCGACAACTTGCCCACACTCTAAACCCCACCGCCTACCTACCCCAGCATGATTTTACAGTATTACTACAATACAGCTGAAAGCAGAGCCAAAAACAAGTGCAGCGTGCGAAACCACAGCGCCTAGCGGGAGCCTCACTCTCTCTCATACTCATATATACGCACTTACGCACACACAGACAGCCGATAAAAAAAACAAACAACGATAAAAAAAATAAGAGACATGTGAAAAACAAAAGCACGTTAAAATAAGAAGGAGCGATGCGCAAGGCAAACAAAAAAAGGGGTTGGGGCAAGCTTAGCCTTGAATAAGTAGCAAGCCCCAAAAAATGTAATACGGATATATTAAAATAATACAAATAAATATTTATCAAATTGAATGGATAACTTGGCACCGACGTTGTCTGTTTGTTTATTTGTGCGTCGGCGGCGGCATCGCCACTCTTATTGGGAAAATTCTTGTATACAAATGCAAGGCACACACTCCGAGAGAGAGAACGAGAGAGAGGGAGCAAGAGAACGCAAGCGAATAGAGTGTGAGCGAAAAAATTAAACACTACCGTGCAAATGTAAAGAAGAAGCAAATGGCTGCCGCTGACAAGGAAGAAAATGAAACAAGAAGGCACGGGCGGATAACGAACAAACGGACAGATGACGACGAGAACGACGACAAACTCATACAGAGACGCACGCAAGCACATACACAAACAAGAACACTGGGCGCTTTGCGAGACAATCGGAAAAATATTCTTATTTTTTGCAAGCGATTAAAAAATTTAACGCAATGTTAAAGGGAGACACTCGTATAAGAGGCAGTATTTAATTGATTTTTACCTAATATTTTATGCAGCGGCAGCGCACGCGACTATTATTCGCTTAAAACTTAATTTTTATTTATTTTATTTTATTTAAGATTTGCGACTATTAATACATGATGTTTTCATATGTATGTAATGCATGTACGTAAATCTTAAAAACAGCGGTATGCGGCTGAATGTGCGTGTGTTGGTGCACCCGCCGCTCGTCTAGATTTACATATGTGTGTATATAAGAGGCACAAATACACACCAATACACGCATATGTACTTGCATACAACAAAAAAAAAATTTGCAGCCGCTGTCGCAGTCGCCTCAGCTAAAAGAAAAGGAGACGATGACAATGTAAAAAGAGGCAGGCAAGCAAAAGTGTCTCGAAACGAAAAATTGAATATGTATAGAACTGAATTTGTATATAAGTTTGTGTATTTATTTTTTTTGGCACTTACACATGCACTTAATGACTTGGTAAACACGCGCGAAATGCCTTCAGCTTGCTTATCTTATTAGTTTTGCATGATTTTGTGTTTAATTTAAATTATTTAAATTACAATTATTTACACAGGATGAAGAAGAATACGGCTAAGAATTCTTCGTCGTCGTCGTCGCGAGAACGATAATAAAGCGAATGCGAATGCGAACGCAAAGACACAGCGCCAGCGTCGAAAACACAAAAAACCAGCGCTCAGAGAGAGCTGGTTAGAGCGCATCTGAGAGCATGTGCCGCAAAACAGTGTGACCAAATTTGGGCAATGCTTAAAAAGTCAAACAAAAACAAGAGCCATAACAGCTGTTTAACAGAGACACGAGCAATGTTTATGTTAATTAAATCGAAAATGCAATTAATTGAACGCCGTTTTATATTTACATTTGCCTACGATAAATTAAGCTTGCGCTTTTGTGGTATATGGTTGCGTATATTTACTGAAGTAGGACTAGTTAATAGACATTAATAAATTGAAACAAGCGCGCTTAGACAACAACACACATACACACTGTAAACTTGTTGGGATAAACAGTTTCGGCGCGGTTGTAACAACACTAACAACAATGGCAGCAGAGAAACAGCTGTTCGTGTACAAGTGCAGAATGCCGACAAAGTTGCCAACTTTGGAAAGTCTTCTAAAAATGATAAGAAAAACGAAAATGATCAATAAAGATTGATACAAAAGTCCTATATACTAATGTGAAACTCGTTAAAAATAATAACAAACGTTTCGCAATATTTATATTTTAACTTACTATGCAAAACAGTAACACACACATACACAAGCTGCACAAACGCGGACACACACACACCCCCATTTACTTGCGCTATCTGTAAATTAATTACATTTGATTTGGCCATTTTAATAGATTCATTAAAAGAGTGTGCCTAAAAGCAACATTTATCTTTATCGATTTTGGATCCAGTATAGCACATGATTAAGTGCAACGCACGCACTCACGCACAACATACACACACACAGAGATAGAGCCCCGGTTTGTATTTGTATTTGTTTTGTTTTTGTTAGCGGCTTTTTATTTTCATTATGCGAGTTTTGTTTTTGTTTTTTTTTTAGCAATGTTAACGTGCAAAACTCCGAAGCCTGCACATTTTAACTGATCTGAGTTGCTGGGCCGAACCTATTCATCCATTTCCTATGCTTGCTTGCCAAATTTACGCAAAAAAAGAATTTGGAAGAACTTTTTTCACGCGCACGTCGAATACAGCACGGTCATTTGAGTGTAAATCGCTTTGACGTTTTTATATATAGAGATAAATGTGTGTTTGGCGCAAACATTAAGTAATATTTACCTTAGCTTATTTGAAAAATTTACATATGTATGTATTACAAACACGCTGTTCTTACAAACGATTTACAATGACTAAAAATTAGCATTATATCGGCAGTCAGTATCGATTTTTATTTTCCGTAAGGCGATAACATAATTGCATAAGGGGCTCACCATGGACTAAAATTTACTTATCGATAACATTAATGCGGAGCATAGAACAGTCAAAACGCCGTTAGTTCTTAAATATGAGTTTTATTGTGGTTTTTTCGCTATTTATTACAACTCATGCCTTGAATAAAATTAATGATCTTTATTGGTTTGCACAAAGTCACTACAATGATATTAAATGTATTTCTATTATGTGTTTAAGCGAAAACGGAAAAATATTTTAACCAAAAACATAAAAATACTGGAATACAAAACATTTTTGGAATTATATATATGTATATACGTATTTTATATATATAAATTTGTGAGTGGAATCGCGAAGTATTCCAATTGAAAAAATTTACATTAATATTATATTACTATCTCCGTTGGTATTTTTTTTTTTTTTTTTTATGGGAGCAAATTTATTAATTTGGATTGGAAAATAATCCAATGTAAAGTTTTGCATTTGTTGGGAATAATGATTTGTTTGTTTGTTGTTGTTTAATCTTGTTGTTTTGGATGTGTATGTGTACGATTTGTTTGTTTTTGTTGTCTTAAAACTAAATTTAGGCATCGGGCCAATTGTGCTCATCCGAGACGCACTCAACGGATTCACTGGTTTCGAAGGCAGCGTCACCATCGCCATTCTGCGGCGATTTTTGTTCCTTACGATCAGACTTCGTAGCAGTGATGGTCTTCGGCTTGCCAGGTAGTGGACCATCCGAGTCGTCACCACCATAAACGGTGCTGTCCTCATCAGCATCGTCGCTGATACTGTCGCCGCCGCCGCCGCCATTGGCATCCGTTGTTTTTAATGATTTTGCACGGGATTTGCCCGGGGAGGGTCGTCCACGATTTTTGGCCAAATCGTCGCCAGCTGTTGAGTCCTGATCATCGGCATCATCGTCGTTGTCGGCGTTTGGCTTGTGCACCTTGGTTCGTGCAGCGGACTTGTTGCCCACCGAGGGTCGACCTCGTTTTTTTGGTGTGGTCGTTGTCGTCAGTTCAGCATCAGCATCGCCCGAGCCCTCATTCTCGTCGGACTCATCGATCGGCTCCGGGATATCATCACCATTATCATCATCGTCCTCATTATCCTCGTTGACAGTGACGGCCTTGTTGGGCAATAAATTTGTTCTGGGCCGTCCACGTGGCCGTCCCGTCGGCACATAGTGGGCCGGCTTGTTGCTGGTTCGCGGTCGTCCAAGCTTCTTGGGTGGATTGCCATTCGGTTCGGCGGCATCGTCATTGACGGGACGCTTGGCAACCATTTTGGACTTCTTTGGACGCCCTTGACCACGTCCAGTACGCATAATGTTCAACTTAACGGCGCCAGTCTCTGGACGTCCAAGCGGACGGCGCACTACCTCCTCGACATCATCATCTATGGACAAATTTAGCACATTTTATAAATAAATAATAGAAAGTCACAAAATTGAAAACTTTTGCACTTATTCAAATTGCAATTTTTTTTTTTAATAAATTTCTATTTTCCATGAAATTATTGGGAAATTAGCAAAACAATAAACTGATTTCAGATATTAGAAAAGTTATAAATTAATATTTAATAATTTTTTTTGGTTCTTCCCAAAATTGGTTTCTCATATTTTTTACAATTTGGAAAATTATCTTTTAATTTTAAATTAATTAAATTAATTTTCAGCATTAAATGTTGTCATATCTTTTTGCTTTCGTTTTTTATGAATATTTTATTCAATGTAACATTTTCTTTGCATCATTTATCCATCTAAACACAAAGTTGGTTTACGAAATAACTAATTCGGAACTGTACCTCGGTTGTAAATAAAATTTGAATTTTTTTTTTTTGGCTTACCTTCGTCCTCGTCACTGGGCTGGTGTTTGCGGGGCCTGCCCAACTTACGGCGCTTGGCGGACGATGGCTTTTGTTGCTTCACCGCTGGCTTTTCGTCGGCCGAGGAGTTATCGTCTTCGCTGCCGCTGTTCTCGAGCAGTTGGACGGGCGCCTTGCGCGGACGACCGCGTCCCTTGGTCTTGACCGGCTGCGATGTTGGCAACTCGCCGTTCGCCTCGCCCAGCTCGTCCTCGTCGGGAGCATCGTTATCGCTGCTGGCGGTCTTTACTTTTGGCCTGCCGCGTCCCTTTGCCTTAGGTGGGCGACCGCGTTTTCTGGGTATGATTGGAATGGGGCCGACAGCACTGGCATTCACCGCGGCAGCACCGCCGGGCTTTGCCGGTCGTCCGCGTTTCCTCACAACTGCAACCTCTTCCATATTTTATTTTTTTAATTTATTTTTTTTGTATTGTTGTTGGAATCGCCGAAGTCGCTTTATGCAAGTCTTATTTCAAGTTGCGAGTTCTATATTTTGACGTTCTCTTTTCAACTCGTCTTCTGATTTTAATATGCTTGAATCGCAAATTGAGCTGCGCCAAAATAAAAATGCGAAAATTTATTAATTTTTTATGATGCACACAAAAATCTCGTAAAATATTTATAAGTGTAAACTTTTTTCTTGTTTGCTCGACAATTATATAAATTTTATTTCAACTACTTTTTGAATTACTTCTTTCAGATTGCAGGGCACGCTTGTATTCCCTCCGAAAATAAAAATTAGACTCGGCGTCTTTTTGCTTTTCTCTGTACTTACGTTCTTCGTCGAAGCGTTGTTATGCCTATCGATATGCCTATCGATATTGCACACTCTAATAAAATATCGGCTAAACAAAAGCCAGTTCAAATATTTAAAATTTAACTTTATTTTTGTAAAAAGGTACAACTTTTTATTTGATCCAACTGTTCAATTTTATTTTATTGAAATGTTTTGCTTTTACGACGATTCTTTGTTGAAAATTTTTTTTTTGGTATTTCGTTGGAAAGACAAGACAAGACAAGCCAACTTTGATTTACTTGTAATGCTGGGTGGCAAAAACCGATATTTATGTTGTTGGCGTTGGCAACTTACTGGCAAGTGTTATCGAAACAAGTAAACACATTAATTTTTATTTAAATCGAATTATTAAAGGGAAAATTTAAGTATTAAAACTTAAATGCTTTAATTAGATGCATTTATATGCATGAATTAACCATACAATAAATAATTTTACATTCAACAATTTCTTAAAGTTGATAATTTAATATGGATAATGAATAACAAAATTTTCCGCTAGGTGGCGGTATTGCTAAACGGCAATTCAATTTTGCATTTAAATTCAAAATCTTGCCAAATCAAGATGCCCAGCGTAAATCTCAGTCTAGTTCGCTCAGATTGTTCGATCACGCCGCCGGTTGTTTCGATGCATCGTAATCCATCACCTCGTCGCGATTGATGGATAGATGGTTGAGGAGTTTGCCGCCAATTTCTGCACACCAATCAAAAACAGCATCACAATAAATGCGCATAATAAAAACAAAAATCATATATTATAATATTGCTGAAAAATACTACTATACTTACTTTAACAGTTTAATTTATTAATCACAACAAAATGTTTTATTTTTGTGGAGGTTAATTTGACATTTGGCTAATTTGGCTAAACGAGAGCGTCGATAAGACCAGCGCCAGCAGTTGTTATCGATAATCCGCTTAGCCAAGACATTCACCAAATGCAAATTTTGAACTGGGCGCCAATTTATGCAGTCACTCAAACTTTTGTACATTTTTTATTCTGGCTACCTTTGTGAAAATCGTTGCACCACTTGCAAGAAACCGCAACGAACAAACGCATGTGGCAAACTTGACTGAAAAATTAGTTTGCGTGTGTGCATGTGTGCGTGTGGGCCTGTATGTACTTTGGGGAGTTCAACTTTCGAGATCCAAATAGTTGCCAAAGCCTGGGCAAAACAAAAGGCGAGCAGACCACAGACAAATAATCAAAATCGACAAAATGAAATGAGGCAAAAACAATGCAGGCAAAATGTTTGTAGTTAAGTTTGAACCAGTCAGAAGCAGAGCAGCAGCTAAATAGCCGCCTGGGGACCAGTGCTGGCAGAACAGCTTTTTAAATGCCGAATTCTGTTGATTTTGGCTGCACAAATATTGCAGCAGCGACTAATGGAATCTTAAGTATTCTGTAATAACTTACAAAAATATATTAATTCAAAAATTTATTTTGTACACGGATTTTTATAATTTTTGTAAATTAAAATATATATTAATTCAATTATTAAAAACTATTTATGTTTAAGATAATATTAATGAAGCAGTCATTTTGAAATATTTGAAAATTGTAAAGCTGTAAATTGTCAAAAATATGAAATAAATTGTGAAAGTAAAAAACATACATTTTTTTTAAATTATATTAATAAACCAAACCAAAACAATTTGGCAAATATTATTATTATTATTATTTCATTTGTGTTATTATTGTAAATTAAATAAAATATTATTATTTAAATTTTTAAACCAAATTTTCGCCAAGCAATTTCAACAGTTCCTTTGGCACAAACTATCTTTTAGCTGTTCAGGACTAAACAACACTGCTGGGAGCAGACACAGGACCAAAAAGGATATGCGCACGTGATAATTTCATTAGAAACAAACAGAGAGACACACACACACACACACACTGCAACACACACGCAGCATAACACATCCTTTGGCATTGCAAGTTTTAGAGGCAACCGCAACATGAAGTGCAGTTGATTGCGGCAAGCCAACTACAATAGCTGAAACAACAACAACAACAGAAAGCAGCAGATAGAAAAAGTACAAGAATTTCAACATTTGTATCTGTGAGATGCAAACTATTGTTGCGCAGGTCATCATCATTATCCACAGCATCCAACAACAACAACAACAACAAGAGCAATGTCATCATGATGGCAAACTTTTCAGCCCGACCCGTTAAGCGTTGGCGCTTGTCACAAGTATCTATGTAAAATACAGATACAAATACAGATACAGATACAGATACAGATACAGATACACATACAGATACAGATATAGCGAGAAAAGCACTTGCACTTGGCATCATTCTGCTGTGGCTACAACTTTATCATCAGCAAGTCATCAAATGCAGACGCGAGTCTCGCTGCGAAACAACCCCTTCGCATTTGTCCAGAACGAGACCATGTCACACTAATTTAATTGCAACATGCAACATGCGGTGAGTTTTATCCCATGTCACTTAAACCCAAAAAAAAAAGAATGCCCGACGACGAAATACCTTGAAACCACTTGTTAAATATATTCCAGTTTTCTTCTTTTTTTTTTTTTATTCACAAGCCCGAAATGATCCCCAAGTGGTTGGCTAGAAACACGTGAATATGCATACATATTCACATACATACGTACGCACACGCAATTGTAGGTAACGGAATTTTGCAGAAATCACACAAAAAATATTGAAGTCATTTCAATTATCATGTCATCTCTTTCTCACACATGCGCTGGCATATTTATGCATACAGAAAAAGTTTGCGGCTGCTGGTAAAAATTATATTAATATGAGAATATATAGTTGACTATAACTGGAGTGTTTTTTATCCAATCTTCATGAAATTAAGCAATTGCTTCATATATATATATATAAATATACATATTCTTTATCAGTTAGATGGTTCTTCCTTTATAATTGTGGCATATCGGAAATCTAAATGTATCGATAATCGAGAAACGGAAACAGGTTTTGGTAAAATTAAAGCAAACTTGAAATGCGCCAGAACATACCTTATATTCCAAACTCTACCGTTTATATAGACTCTGCTGTTGATCCTGATCAAGAATATGTATTCCAGGCCTTTTACCTGTTACATGCCTTGTCACAACACCATTATACCCCTTTAGCCATATTTAATGGGTTAAGGGTATACAAAAAAAAATAAAATCGAGGACCAAACAAACAATTACCCCGAACCGAGCCTAAGCAATTAGCGCCCCGCAATTTACTTTATCTAATTGGAGTTTGTTCACATATTAGAGACATCTCAAATGATGATTATTGAGCATTTAATTATAGTAAATTTGCCATTTTACTACTTGCCACGTCAATCTACATGCCACAACTATTATTTGCGTTTACTTCACACTTACTAATAATATATTAGCTATAATTATCTGAAATTAAAAACATTACTTAACAATTAAACATGGGTTTTACAAAAATTTGTTTAATTTAATCATTAAAATTGTTTTGGAATGTTTACTCAATTTACAAACAAAAATCAAAAATTAATTAAAAAAAAATAATAATAAAGAGCAGAGAAGAACACAATTTCTTAGCTTAAAACTGTAAATCAAATTTTTATAGTTTAAATAAAAGGAAATAAAAATTTATATAATATCTATATGCAATTTTTCTGTTGTAATTTAATGTTTATGCTTTGACTTTGTGGTGTTAAAATATGTGTGAATAAATACCAGAATAGAGTAAACCAAATAGGAAACTTGGTATATGTATTAAAAAAATAAACAAGTATACAGAAAAATAGCAACAATAAAAAAAAAACAACTAAGTTGTATTGATTTCTTGCAACGCGGTCGCTTTTTCATTTGACGCACATTTTTTGCCATTTCTCTTTGTGATGCTTTTATTTTATGTTGGTTGTTTTGTTTTCAGCTTTCCCATGCATAAATTTTGCATATTAATTGAAGTGACTGTCCTACACAGACCACCCCCATCGCCTCCAATTCTGCTTACCCCTCTCCCTTACCCCTATCGCTCTGTCTCGCTCTCTTATTAGTTGGCCTAAAAATCTCATCAGGCTTTGATTAACATTTTACGCATACAAATTGATGTCCAAATGTTTCGGCCTAAATGAGTTGCATCTAATTGAGTCAAGCACACACACAACATACCCACACGCACGCATACACACACACACACACAAACTCACACACACACACACACACACACACACACACACACACACACACACACACACACACACACTAAACAACAGATTCACAAACTGTGCCAATTTGTTTTCAAAATGCATCATCCTTTCGCTTAATCAGCCCTTGCCACAAAGTGTCTGCATCCTAAGCGACACGCTCCAGTTAGAGTTGGGCACAGCTGCATCCTTTTCCACCTGCCAATCTCCCTGTCCCCCTGCTCATATATAGCGCCTGTTCCCGATTGTTTTTCAATTTGCGTGCAAGCGTAAATTGCTCGCGCAGACAAAGTTAATTTTTCAAACAGCTTTCACAGTGAGCGCTTTAACTAAGGACTTCAAAGAAAAGGACTTAAGGATAGGCGCATTAAATTTATTTAAAAAAAAGAAGTAGTTTCTTATCATAAATTTATAATTTTAAATTTTGAGACTTATCATTCAATTTCATTTAAGATTTTCATTTAAATAAAAATACTTCTCATAGTAAAAGTGAAATGTATTCAAAAATATCTACAAATATTAAATTTTAAATTTTTTTTAACAAAAAAAAAATATTTCAGAAATTATATCTTTGTCCCACTTTTGAAACTGAGCCTGATCAGAAAACTGTTAGAAATCGTGTTTCAAATGGAAAAGGAGATTAAATAAATAAAATAAAAATATGCATTTACAATATGTATTTTTATTTATGTATATTATTATTATTATTATAATTATGTTGAAACAATGCACAATTTACTTTTACTTTAAATAACCAATTCGAGGAACAATGCTTATGAAAAGGTACTTTTAATAAATTACGTTAACATGAAAAATTATTGTTATTATAATTTTTAAATTATATGTATTTTCGTTTAAACGAACGACTACTGTAAGGCGTTTTAATACCAGAATGAACAGATTCTGGTTTGTTGTGAAACAACCTTTTCCTGTTGTCGCCCTTGTTGCATTAGTCTTGTTGCTTAGCTGGCCGGGTTAATGGGTGTTGTCTTTTTCAGGCTTTCCCTTTTGGCCAGCGAATTGGAATTGGTGTATTGTGTGTGGGATTGAATTACTTGATTTCACATCTGCATCGTTGCGCCTCAACGCTGCAGCATACGTTTTGCCACTCGATGTGTCAGAAAAAACATAAAACAAAAAAAAACCCATTTTCTGGTTGCCAAAACTACAGGAAGCAAACACCCAAATAAAAAAAGGTTCGACTTGCATTGGAAGATCACTTGGCGCACTCAAGCAGAATAATAAGTTCAATTTACATCTGATTCACACACGATATTCTCTGTTTTTAGGGTGTTACTAATAATCGATTAAATTTAAAATTATAAATTAAGGCAATTTTCTGTGTTTCTACAGCCACATCATTTTTTTTTTTGCCACACATTCTTAAATTAAGTCTTTATCAAAATGTCTCGGATATAAATCTTCTTTACAAAATCACTTTGATTAAAAAAATATTTGTAATTATCTGAAACATTCCTTAGGAAATTAGCTTGAGTTAAATAATTTCAATAATACTCGCTTAATATAAATATTCGTTAAAAAATTACATATATTTAAAAGATTTTCATTTAATGATGAGAATTCTTTAAAAACGAAAACTTTATTTAAATTGCATATAAAAAATACATAAGCAGAGTTTATTTAAGCTATTTTTAGATCAATTAAGCATTGAACATTGTGGAGTTAAAAAAATGTGTGAATATTGATTTCTTGCAACGCGGACGCATTTTTTGTTGCATGTTGCGCACTTTTTGCCATGTCTCTTTGTGAAGTTATTTTTTTTTTTGTATGTTGGTTGGTTTGTTTTCAGCTTTCCCATGCATAAATTTTGCATAATAATTGAAGTGATTGTCCTACACTGACCACCCCCATCGCCACCAATTCTGCTTACCCCTCTCCCTTACCCCATCGCTCTGTCTCGCTCTCTTATTAGTTGGCCTAAAAATCTCATCAGGCTTTGATTAACATTTTACGCATACAAATTGATGTCCAAATGTTTCGGCGCAAAATGAGTTGCATCTAATGACTCAATTAGCAAACACATACTCACACACACTCTCACACACACACGCACACACACAAGAAAAAGAACAAAAAAAAACATCAGATTCACAAACTGTGCCAATTTGTTTTCAAAATGCATCAACCTGTCGCTTAATCAGCCCAAACCCTTCAGTTAAATTTTGTCACACCTCCAACCATCCTCATTCTCATCCTCATCCTTATCCGCCTGCTAATCGCTATGGTCACTTCCCTGCCCATCCTACTCTTTTAGTGCATGTTTCCGAGTGTTTTCAATTT
Organism: Drosophila longiperda; assembly: GCA_035042125.1. Lineage (NCBI taxonomy): Eukaryota > Metazoa > Arthropoda > Insecta > Diptera > Drosophilidae > Drosophila > Drosophila longiperda. The sequence continues at coordinate 3,796,347 of JAWNLV010000003.1, forward strand.
CCAGCCAAGCGTAAATTGCTCGCACAAGACGATTTTTGAAACAGATTTTACAGTGAAACTTCCTTTTGAGGACGTGGAAGGAAAAGAGTTGAAATTGTTAAGTGCATTAAAGTTCAAGAAAAATATATTTTCTTATATTTAATTTATAATATTAAGTTATAAACTATATAATTTTTTTAGAATTGTAAAATTTTAATTCAGTGTACAGAAATAAAAACTAAAACATCAATTTAAAGACTTTAAAGTTCAAATATAAATTTTAAATGTATTTAAGTTAAGTGTTAATATTTTGGAATATTTAATTTAAAGTATTAGAAAATATTTTCGACTATTGTTCAAATTTATTTAAATTCTTGAAATATTATTAATACTTTAAGTAACAATAATATTCAAATATCGAAAAGAAACTTTTAAATTGATTGTTAATTTATAAATTATAAGTATTTCCGTTTAAGCGGGCGACCACTGTAAGGCGTTTCCATACCTGTGCCAAACAGAATGAACAGATTCTGGCTTGTTCTGATGTGCTGCAATAATCCCTTAGTTGGTCGATAAAAAGGTGTTTTATTCTGCAGTCCTTTTCATATGCAGATTGCCTTTCGTCCAACGAATTGGAATCTGTATTTTTTTGTGTTGTTGATTAAATTACTTAATTGCACATCTTGCGTTGTGCCTTGATTCTGTGGCATATACTTTGGCACTTCATTTGTCATAAAACCGAACTTTGGAAAGCAAACACAAAATATAAAAAAAAAAATGGGGAAAAAAATGAGGTACATTTTTAAAGATCTTTCGATGCAGTCAAGCAGAATAATGCGTTAAATTGACGTCTTACTCACTCACGACATTCTCTCATTTTAGGGTGTTGCAAATCATCAACTCCAAATGGTCTTAAATTACTACTTTGGATTCCAATAATCAAATAAAGAAATAAAAAAAAAACTAAAATAATAATACTGCTTTTGACCTTTTTTGCCTCTTTTTTAGGCCAATCGATTACAATCTGATCAAATTTATATACCATTTTTATTTAGCCCAGCCCGTAGATAGTAATTTTTTGTGCAGTTTTCATATTCTTTGCTGTTGGTTTTTTTTTTTATGATATTTTTGTATTGTAGTTTTCTTTTAATATTGATTTGTTATAAATTACTGATGCCGATCATCTTATTTCAATTAGTTTTTGCCTGTTTCTCTAATCCAGTATCCTTGTAAGTCAGGATCATAGCTATCACATCAGGTTCGAGATTTTTTACTTTTCCCATTCTAAATTATTGTATTTAACAAATCTAAAGCTATCCATAAATTATTAAAAAAATATGTGTAATATTCACCTATAAATTAAGCAAACAAGTTCCCGTAAGGATTCAGTTCAGTTTTAATAGAAATCAAATTACTTAGTGTTTTTTTTTTAAATTTACTTTCTGAAATTTCAGCTTTTATTTTTTCATGCGAAGTTTTCTATTAGATTATTTAGTTTATAATGATTATGTTATAGGAAATATTAATACTATAATTTTAGAAATGAATTTCTGGTGGTTTTTTTTTAAGGTCAATGCTGGCGTCTGCGACTATCGGCACAAGTTAAGAGGGTTGGGGAGGGAATGAAGTAGGCGTCAATATATCGAGTATGCTGTCAACTGTCATTTGCGGTCACAGCTTTGATGGTAAATAAGTACTGAAGTTGCTGCCGTTTTACAATTTGCGGGAAAGGTGTTCAAAAGCATGTTGCATCTTGTGGTTGGCTGTGTAGGAGAAGTTGGGGCAACATGTTATTAATAAGGAAGTTGTCGTCGTAGAGTCGTCTTATTTACGAATTCGAGAGCAAAGATATAACAAGAAAATTAATGAACTCTTGCAAAGTTTTATCCGGTTTTCTTCATATAATATTTTTTTTATTTATTACTCGTATTTCTGTCTTTTTTTTTTGTATTTTATTGTCATTGTTTTCCTTGAAGGCAAACACGTTTTTCATGCGTAGCCTTTCCATAATTAATAACTTTTTTATCTTCAGCCCCAATTCTGAATATTTTTAATTTATATTGCACTTTCACGCAGTCGACATTTGACAAATTGCATATGTAAAATTTGTTCTTAGCACGATAAGATTTTTTTTTTTAAATTAAGAACAAATTGTTATTGAATTATCTGTTTGATTTGATGCAGAAGCAATACGCTTTAATGTCTTTCAATAAATTAAAAATTAAAATTCAACCCAAGTTAAAAGTTAAAACAACAGGAGTTTGCTATCAAACGTCATAATTATTAATTAGTTGTAATATAAAATAACTAAATTCAATAAAATAAAAACCAAAGATTTTAATTAACTTTAAATCAAAATAAAATAATAGTAATGAAATTTTAATAATAAGTTTTATTTTTAGATGACTTCAAATGCCCAAAGGGATTTTATATTTTTAAGTTGCTTTCATATAATTGATCAATGAAATATGAAAACAAAAACGTAAAAAAATGCACATTTAGTGGAACGTAATACTTAGTGTCCAATTATTTTTTTTTTGCCACAATCACATACATAAATTAAGGGTTATTATATCTGCTTCTGCCTTTTGGCCCATCCATCAGGCAGCAAAGGCAAAGCAATGTAGAAAGTGTCATCGGCTCACAGCAGTTTCAGGGGAAGCTTTTAAAATGTGATTAGTGCTTGGATGGATCTCCGGATGCGAAGGAACCAAATTTCAGTCCAAATGCTCGCATCATCATAAACGACAGCGCCTCGGGACTCGTGAGCATCAGAAACGATCCCCAAGTCAAAGGCCGTGTGGCAAACACGAACTGTATATTAAGAAAAGAGAGAGAGAGAGGAAGAGCGCCAGTCAGATCGTGATGTGAGAGCAACTTCGATTAGTGAGATGCCGACGTCAATGCACTGATACAATGTTGTGTCACTTAGCAACAACACAAACATGCAGAGAGGGAGCCACCAGTGTTCAAGGTAAAGAAAGAGAGAGAGAGAGAGAGCGTGCACGCTTGAGAGAGGGAGCGCAAATCACGGCTGTGTAATCAGAGAGTGTTGCCGGTAAGAGCAATTCACTTATTTGCTTCACTCCCTCTCTCAGCTTACCTCTCTCGCGCTCTCCCACTTTCATATGCATCTCTTTGGCTGCTAATGCATTTTGCACTCAGCACTTGATGTCCGTGGACTTAAATATACCTTCAGCTCGTTAGCAATAAAATTGTTTGAGTTATTTTGGTATGATGCAAAATAATTCATTAAGCTGCTGATGTCTAACGAAATTATATTTTTTCTTTGCAGTTTGTACTTAAAGAAAAAAAAGTAATAATTTAATAATATAAAAAATTCGCAAACTCATTAAAAAAGAAATGATAATACCTTATAATTATTCATAACATATTTTATAATAGTTTTCTTTTTCAGGAAGTGAAATTAATGTTCTGAAATGAAGTTTTTGAAATTGGTTTTTTGCTGTCCCCAAGTCAAGTATATTTTCATTTATTGTGTACTTATAAAAAGATGTAATCAAATAATAAACAGGCGAATCGACATCGACAGCCAAAATATTTATATTATTATGTAGCAAATGTAGCAAATTAATATAAGTAAAATTTAAAGAAATTTTTTAAAGAAACGTTCAACACTTAAATTAATAACTAACAATAAGATGTTAAATAATAAAATAATATTTTCTAGTTTCAGTCATTTAATTTGGTGGTAAATTCCTTCAAATCTTTTTCATACATTGCACTTTCAAATTGTAGAGCATACAGCAGTCGACTTATTCATGTGCAAAGATAATTGATTTTTTTTTTGCGTATTTTACGAAGTGCAAAAAACAGCAAACGTGTGTTGGTGCCAGTCGACAGTCGACAGTCGACCGGCAATAGTCGTTAGTGGTTTCCCAAGGGGCATTCAACAACAAACACGAACACATGTTCACAGTTGGCTGGCTGGCTGGCCGGCAGTTTTGTGGCTATCTACGCTAATAGCAGGCCGTTGTCTTTTGCCACAACCAGTTTGCTTGCAGCGATCGTCCTTAACGCGCGTTTTCTCTTAGCGGTTGTCCCCACATCTTTGTCTGTGTCTGTGCATTCCCCTACGTCTGCGTCTGCGTCTGCCTCCGTTTCCGTCAACGTATACGTCAGTTTGGAGCAAACGCCGGCATACGTATTCGTAAGCGTTTGTTTTACACTCGCGATTATTGTTACATAATATATTGTAAGTGTTTGCCGGTTTCATCTCTCCCCGTCCAGTGTGTCCACAACATGTGTTAAGCCAAATGATTCAAGCGAAATGTTATGATGACGACTGCAATTCCCACTTTTTGCAAAAAAAAAAAAATAATAATTTAAAGTCACATTGCACGTTGCACGTTGCACATTTGCTGTTAAGTGATCGCTTGTGGAAAAAGTGATGCCACATGCTCTCCACATCCAAATCTCGCTCGATCTCTCTCCCAATCGGTTTGTGTGTCAGTCTCCCTCGCGTGCTCTCTCTCTCTCTCTCTCTCTCTCTCACTCTCTCTCACGTAAAAATCAACAAAACCAAAAAGGTAATCAGCTCGTGCCAGAATTTATGGACTACCATCTCTCAGAGTTTGCTCAGGTCGGACAATTATTGCGCACAGCCAGTGAGTAAGTAAATATTGGGTTATACTTCAACAGCAGAGTAACTCTTCCTCCCACCCTACCCCTCTTCACAAACCGCCCCACACACACACACACAAACACACACACACACATTGTATCTCTTCCTAATCACAATCCCATCTTGACCAACGGGTAGGCGGTCGTAATTGATTGACGTTAATACAATGTTGTCGCACAGGTATTGCTGTAGAAAGTACAACTGACTACACAGTAAGAAACTTACGATTTTTAATTAACTTTGATTTTAATTAACTAGCGTGTTACGCCAATTTTAGCATTTAAAATGCAAAATTTATTGCAGCGCACTGATTTTTTCGATTCGTGTAATAATATTATATATTACAATTAATTAAACAATTTTTCTGTTAAGGCTTTTATTATTAACATTAATTTGCCTACTGAATATTGGCATATGATAATGCTTAAACATGATTAAGTGGTTATCATGATAAGGATCATCATGATAATCATTTAAATAGTTTGATAATTGAGTTCTTGTATAGCTTCCATAGAAGAGATATATTAAATTTAAAGTGAAATTTACCTACATCTCAAAAGATATAAAATCTTCGCCCTGCAGTTCTCACTTGATTATGTTATTATTATTAGCGAGGTCTCAACAGTTTTATAGGTAAACTAAGTAGAACATTATCGATAATAAATAACTCCGCCTATTTGTAAAGCCTTTTTTTATTACTCAATGTAGAAGCTGCAGCATCGTTAATAATAATTTATGTAATTTGTGATTTGAACACAGTTCAGATTACGATCCTTACTATCTCGATCATGTCTGTCTCGCAATCGCAAATCATGTTGCCCCCAGCGTTCGACACTTATTTTACTTTGTAGAATTTTATCAAGGGTGGAGGGGCAAAGTAAAGTGGCACTGCTCATCAGTGCAGCAGACGCCAACTCTCCACTCAACTCTTATTTTTTTTTTTTGTTTTTTTCGGTTTTGCACTTGTTTTATTTAAAGACGGAAACTATTTGCACCCATTGCGTTTGATGATCGCGCCAAAAACCCATTATCAATGTTTTATGACGAGCAACTGCGGACGCTCTTCATCGTTCCCTTTCGATATTTAGTTTTTGCTCTGCTGCTCTCTTTTGCAATTCTGGCATTTGTGTTGGTTTAGAGTTTAAACTCTCTGTGCTTGTGTATGCGAATCGAAGAGATCAGTGGTGTTCCACAACATTAAGAGACTTGAAATATTTATTCGTGAATGTATTGCAATTGGTATGCTACTGGCAAGTCTAGAAAATACTTAATATCGATAATTCCGAACCTAATTTGAGGCTAGAATCTTGAAACTTGAAAAATACACCAAAAAAGCTAATACCTTGCACTGCAGCAAAGGCAAAAACAAAGTAAATAATAGCTACAGTCAAATGTAGAAAAAACAACGAAAATGCGGCAACTGCAACCGGTGCGAACTCAAACACGTTGCGAGCAATTCGAATCAAACTGCAACAGCGAACTACGAACGGCGTAGGGCAACAAAAGTAAAGCAACTACAAAGTGCAACGCCGGTAAAAGCAGCAGCAGCAGCAGCAACAGCAACAAACCAACAACAACAACAATGACTGCGACAACGTCAGCCAACCAATGTGTGTGAGGCTTCCTATATACAAGAGCGCGCCTGTATGTCTGCGTGCGAGTTGCTGAACAGCGAGCTTCCGAGAGGGACACACACACTACCACTCTGTCTGCATGCGTGTGTGTGTGTGTACAGCCCCCAAAAGCATTTCTCCAAATGCAGCGACGTCGACGTTATTTCCATTTCGCTCTCGTAGCTTTGGTTTCGTTTCATTGCAGTCAGTTCCTCGGTCGCCAGTCCGCAGGCAGTACTTTTTTTGCCCAAGCCAAACACAGGCAAACATTACACACACACAAACACAGTCACACGCACACATATATAAACTAATTCTCTCACAAATGCAAAGGTTGCCTGCCTCGCTCGACGATTTTTGAGTTCTTTGCATCCGCGTCTTTGGGCCCAATGTGAGTTGCCTTGCGCACGCCAAAGATTTCAGATCGAACAGCAGCAGCCACACTGAAAAAAAGCTCAGCTTAACAGGCGCCGCACCAAATACGCGAAGTAAGAGGAATACAAAAAAAAAACAGAGTTGTGGAAAAACGGCAGAATTGTTTCGTAATCGCTATCGCAATCACCACTGACGACTAATAAATAAAAACTGACTAAGTGCAAACATTCGTTCGCTCATTGGTTCGCTCTTTCGTTGTTATTGATGTCGTTCGCGATTTTACCGGCGGCGATCGAAAAGTTTTCTAAATTGTTGTTTGTTCTGTGAAACATGTTTAAAAAAAGTGCATCAACTGAATACAAAATAAACTAACCAGTTTCGTTGCAAGTTGAGAAAATCATAAAAAATATATATTATAGTAATACATACATGTGTGTTTATAATCAAATATTCAACACCTTACCAAACCTTAAGTATAACTACAAGTTGCAAGTTTATTCAGTATATAATACAAATAAAATAATCGCAAATATTCAACAAATTAAAAAAAAATAATAATATATTCAGATTTTCGAAATTGCATACCATACTATACAAGGTAAGACTGATTTTATATATTTATATAAATAATATATGTACATATTACGAATATATTAATCTAATTGCATTGGATCTTTGAATGTGTTTCAGTTTTCATAACTGTAAAGTGAATATTGACAAATATTTAATAACTATGTATAATTAGTCTGAGATCATTATCCAAGTTTAAGCATAAATACGCTTAATTTTTCACAATAAAAATTAAGCAATATATTCAGTATTACTCAAAGAAGGAAACTTTTGTTTTCCTGATCTTGGTAAACCTATTATGAACTTTGTCAACCCTATGTTGCCTTTAAATTATTTGCAGTTCTCTACTTTTCTCTCCGATCGAGATCAATTGGTTCTAATTCTAAATCCACAGCGATTACAAATATTCTCATATTTATTTTGCCTTTTTTTTCGCTCTTTTTGAATTTTTTTAAGGTTTAACAGTCCTAGCAAATATTTTTTTGCCCCTTTTTACTTTTTTTTATATTTGTAATTTGAATTGATCAAATATTTGTGTAAATTTTCTTTTACCTACAACACAATTTCAATTTGATTCAACTGTTTAAGCAATAGATGAAAATTAAATTTTTCGGTTTCTAAATTTATTTTCAAATTTGTTATTATTCCAAACTATTTTAAAGTTTTTAGCTTGTGGAATTTAATTATAATTATAATTATAAATTATTATTAGTATCGGTACAAATAATCTCTTTGACTAGTTTCGCCTTAAATATGTAACCGGAATCTACAAACAACATTTTAACTGTTTTATTGAGGAACTTTAATTGCACAGCTGCATGCAATATTAAGCTGTGGCAATTTAAAACAGAATTATATAAAGCAGTACTGTAAATTAAAACAAAAATACAACAAATTGCGATTAATTTAGTTACATTTACGATCTAAACACTTCGCAAATTTATTATAAGTCAAGGTTATTGCTAACATGTGCTAAATATAACTAAAGTATAGAAACTTGTTTTCTAACAAGTCAACAAATAAACATTAAAAACTATGTAATTAAACTTGATTTTATAATATATTTTGCTTTGAGCAATAAATTAAAATTCATTTTAAAACCTAATTAAATTTTTTACATTACTTATATATACAAAAATCCGATTTCATTTATAGAAATAGAAGTGACATTAATATTGACTTAATTTCATTAAAAAAAACCCCCGGAATTCGCCAAGTGAATTAATAACACTCAGAACATTAATACTTCATTTTGAATGTCTCATTGGCAACTTGCAACATACTAAACATACTGTATATATATTCGAGAATGTAAATATGTTGATTGGGGAGTTTAATTATTGACATCCAACTTTCACAATAATTTAGCCCAAGAAAATAAATAAAACATCAATTGGTCAGCTACATAATATATAATGTATGATAAGGAGATTTGCATCCTTCCATGCGTTACATAATTCATTATAATTCAAATATCGGCTGCTGGTTTCTAAAATATGTTAAGCAAAAATCGGCATCCAGAAAATGTTGCAGGCTATTTGCAAAACCATTTAAAATAGTTATTAAATGTGCCAACGTATTTAAACTAATCATAAATTTGTCTCTTCTTTGCAGGCATCAATATTACATAACAATAAAAATAAAAACAAAAAAAAACAACTAATAATTCAACTACAAAAAATATGAAACAAGTTAAATTAAATCACCATTAATAATTCAATATAACAATTAACTTTATGTAACGGAATCTATGCAAATCGAAATAATATATATATTTGCAGATCAACTGAAATACAATTATATTTCAAGTTTAAATAAAAATTGTACAAAAACAGCAGTAAAATATACTATAAAACTATGAAATGAAAAAAGAAAAAATTATTTAAAGTTGCATTCAAAAATAAGCATAAAATATAGCAAAAAAGTTCAATAAATCGAAAAGTACAATATAAAATCGGATTATAATATTGATATATTCAACAAGTCAATCGAAGTGAGAAACTTAATAAAATTACAAATTCATATATAAAAAGCGCGTTTTAATAATAATAATTAAATTTAACTACTGCTACTATTATTGATTATTGATTAATATTGATTATTCAACAAATATATCGAAGTGAGAAACTTAATAAAATTACAAGTTTATATCTAAAATTGAAATTTTAATAATAATAACTCAATTGAACTACTGCTACTATATAATTTAATAAAATTGATTAAAATACAAAAAACATGCAAAAAATGTGCTGCTTGCGTCAGAATTAATAACTTAATTGAAAAGAATTAAAAAAAAAAAAATAGAGAAAAAAAGCCAATTTAATTGAGTTACAAAAAAGGTGTGAAGACATTGGATAATTGATTGATAATTATTAGTGTTTGGTGGCATGGTTTCGGAGGAGAACTGGAATAGCGATACCATGTCCGATTCGGACATGATCGACTCCAAGAACGATGTGTGCGGCGGCGCCTCCAGTAGCAGTGGCAGCTCCATCTCGCCGCGCACACCACCCAACTGTGCGCGATGCCGCAACCATGGCCTCAAGATAACGCTGAAGGGGCACAAACGTTATTGCAAGTTTCGCTATTGTACGTGCGAAAAGTGCCGTTTGACCGCCGATCGTCAGCGTGTGATGGCCCTGCAGACGGCGCTGCGACGGGCTCAGGCGCAGGATGAGCAGCGTTCGTTGCACATACATGAGGTGCCACCGGGTTCGGGCTCGACGACGCCAACATCGCTGCTTGGTGGCCATCATGGCCATCATGGTCATCATGGGCATCATCATCATCATGTGCACGGTCACGCCCATGGCCACCCACATGCAGCCCATTCGCATCATAGTCATAGTCATGGCCATCACGCACATGTGCTGCATCATCAGCAGGCAGCGGCTGTGGCAGCGGCAGCCGCAGCAGCGGCAGCATCAGCAACAGCAACAGCACCACCGCAAGCACCACAGCAACAGACGCAGCAGACACAGCAGACACAGCCACAGTTGCAACAGTCGCATTTGGGGCACGCCCATTCGCACAGTCATGCACATGTGCATCATGCACAAATGGCTGTCGCTGCAGCGGCCACAGTGGTGCAACAGCAACAGCAACATCACCAACAACATCAGCACCACAACAATCAACAACAGCCGCAGCCGCAGCAGCAGCAGCAGCAGACTCATCAGGCTGCCTTAAGATCTCCATCGCACAGTGATCGTGGTGCAGGCAGCAGCAGCTCTGTTGGTGGAGCCAGTTCCAGCAACAATGTGACACCAGCAACAAGCAGCGGCGCAACAGCAGCAGCAGCTGGTGGTGGTGGCGGTGGTGGTGGTCCTAGTAGGTCCAGTGGTGCTGGCATCAGCGTAATTACCAGCGTCGATCATCACATGTCAACGGTGCCTACACCCGCCCAATCTCTTGAGGGCTCCTGCGACTCATCGTCGCCCTCACCATCGTCCACATCGGGCAACGCCGTGCTTCCCATCTCCGTATCCAGCACTCGCAAGAATGTGCCACTCGGTAAGTGGTTTCACCTTTTGACCAATTCATATTCAATTGCTAAATACGTAATCAACTCCAAAGGCGGAGTTTATATATATATATATATATATATATATATTTCCTTGATCAGCATCAACAGACGAATTGGCTTAGTCATGTTCCTCCGTCTTTCTATATGAAAGCTGTGAATTTACAACTTGATATTTAAGTTCTTATCTTATTTTATCGATAACATTTCCTATTTTCGAGATGTAACTAAAATTCGATTACTATTAGCAATAAAAATCACAAATTTAGGGGTTTATCTTTCAAATGAAGAATATCTACAGTAAATACTGATTATACTTTTCAATTTCATCCAGATCGGCTTAAAAAACTTGCATATTTTATATATACTAAATTACATAGCAATGCAAGCAATGATTTTCTGAATAGCTTTCGATTTTCTAGCTAAAGAAATTTGTTCAAATATTTGTTAATTAATTGTGCAATTTTTTACTATCCTAAATAAAGGAATGCTGTAAGTAATGCATATTTTTTTTATAAATTCGGTTGTTTTGGGTTACTTGCAGATTAGTATTCATTTTTTTGTAACTTGATTTTGAAAATATAAAATTGCATTAAGTAAATTTTTTACTTTGTTTTCGGGATTAATATTTGTTTTCGGTAATCGTTATGAAAAGCTTCAAAAAATGTCCGGTTATAAAGTTCGGTTTCGATATAGAACTATGTATGTATTATAATAATTATAAAAATAAATATTGTTTATTACATACATTCTTTTAAACGGTTGAAATACAAATATTTTATGTTGAGTTAGATTTAAAATTTAAATTATTAAAGTTACAATACTATTTTCGATTTCGTTACAATTGATTCATAAATCACATATTTTTCTCAATGAGTTATATACACAATTATATATACAATTTGTAGCTAATATTTATATTCTGTTGTTCAAAGACAAATCTACGTTAAAATGTTGTCTGCAAGATAATTATTCCCTGTTCTGTTTACATTTTTTCTCACAAATGCAAAATTGAAAGTGATATTAATAATGAAGCAATTAGGCCTGCTTCATTATGGATTTTTTGCATCTTTTTGCATTGAGTCGGCAAAATCTGTCGCCTATATTTGGACATGCAGATGAAACGTAAGAAAAATCAACAACAATGAAGGCACTTGTGGGCTCTGTGACACCCCAGAAGACAATACTAGAAATTTGTGACACAATTCTGTAACACGTATACACACTCACACAACACACAAAAAGTGTCTGCGCCAGGCCCAATAAATTTGTATGCAGATGCAACACTCAACAGTGTCTGCTACACGTCTAATAAATTTGTGGTTGTTTATGCTTTTGGGTAACCAAAGACCGCCAAGGATAATAGCATGTTAATTAGCCAAACAAAATAGTTGCTAAAAGAAAATGTACTTTCCACGATTTATTCTCGTATTTTAGCACATGGCTAAAAACATTGCATAATCGAAAATTATCATTCATCGATGCTATCAATAGATTTATTCTTAGTGAAAAATATAAATAAATTTGAATATTTAAAATAGACCAGCATTTTTTGATTGATTTCTGCACTGAAAGAAATTTGCATAAATGACATTAAAATTAATGTGCAAACATTTTTCATATTTTGCATGTGTTATAAATTCCATTTAGGGTATAAATTGTTTTGGTAATTAACTTTAAAGTCATAGGATCAAAGGGGAAATGAAATTTTTCAAATAACAATTAGTATTATTCAACACTCAAAATATATTTTTAAATATTAAATGATATTTGCTGAAATGCAGTTAAATTAAGCAGAAACATTCAGACAGAATTGTCTGTCACAAGTGCGGCAACATGCAGACAACACTTTCAACTCTATAAATAGCCAGCACACAATAATGCCAATTCCTAATGCTAGTCACAAGTACAAATTGAGCAACAGCGTCATCTCACTTAATGCCAAAATGCACAATCCCCAATCCCCAATGCCCAATGCCCAATCCCCAATCCCCAATCCCCAATCCCCAACGCCCAATTCCCCTTGCCCGAATCCCCCATATGCAGAATGTTGTTTAGCACACTGATGATCTTTCTGGTTTTGCGCGTGATTCAGTTAAATGAGTGGGTCGTCAGTGGCAACAATGTTACCTGCCACATGCGGCAAGCTCCTCGAACACAAGCTCGCGACACAAAACCCAACAAGTTTTGAGACCAACTCGTTAGCCGGGTAGACGACTCTCTATAAGATTAAATGCTTTCAGACAGTGTGCGGAACAAAATGCAAACCACACAGTCTCAGCTCCCGTTTTGAGTGACTGCTTTTGGTTTTTTTCGGTTCCTCTTGAAAGGGAACTAGTCTGGGTAGTCAGTCCATGAAACGGTGTCTCCGCCCCGCATCCCAATTGATCTTTACATCGTGTGTCTGCGTGTCTACTACTTCTACTTGTCGGATCATGCAATCAGTAAGATTTTATGCTGATCAAAAAACTGTGCTGCAAATCCGCTGACGTCGTCTGTCCCATTGTTTAAGTTCAACTGTATGGACAGGCAACGCATTGCAAATGTATATATATATATAAATATTTATATATATATATGTGTATGTGTGTGGGCCTCTTTAAACAAACGGCATTTATAGAAAACAAGCAAGAACTAAATGTGGCGTAAGTAGTTAAATATGTACATCTTATTATTATGCACACATATTATTGTCAGTAATAATATTTTTTAATTCAACTTTGTAAGGGACACAGCAACAAAAAAAAATCAGAAAACAGAGACAGAGACAGACATAAAATTTGCATTCGTTAAACAGGTGATTTGTTTTCAATTAGCTTTCAGATTTGTCGGCTTAAAGTCTTAAATTAAATTAGCTACGGTGATGCCTGTCTACATCAGAACTCACATCGGCTAGACAGTAAAATATTATTACTCACATATAGGCACAAGTACAAATAGATAGGTAAGGTTAAAGGTGTAGCTATAGAAGAAGATGAAGATGCATATGAAATTGAACTTTTGCTTAGTGATCAAACTTTATATTTATATACATTTAAAAATGTAGCTATAGAAGGAGATGAAGGTACTTATGGAATCGAATACAATATATTGACCACATTTTATATATATATTATATATATTTAAAAACCAAAACATAATAATCTTTATCATACTAAAAAATTCAATAAATTACATTTATCTTACGTATTGAATTTAATACAATCGATTTTTGAGAGTCAAATCATAGATTCTTCATAATGTCTTAATGGAATCTGTTTTTGTCTCCCTCAGTCTCTCTATCTCTATCTCTACCTTTATCTCTATCTCTATCTCTATCTCTATCTCTGTCTCTACCTCTGTCCCTATCTCTATTTCTATCTCTATCTCTATCTCTATATTTTTCTCTTTCTCTCTCTCTCTCTCTCTCTCTCTCTCCCTCTCCCTCTCTCTCTCTCAATCTATTTTTCTGTCCACTCCTTGATTTAATAATTCGCTTTGCCCAGCCCCTACACCCTCGGAACCCTTCAAAAAAAATCACGCTTTCTAATCGAAATCATGTAACATGCAACTGAAATTTGAACAAAGACAGACTAAAACTGCAATAAAAAATACTTTTGGTCTTTTGGCTTGGCTTGCTGCTTTGGCTGATTGGTCGTAAAACTTGGCTAACTCTAAGTTTGGACTAGGGATTATTTCGTTTTACACCGAATCATCGCTGAGCCATTAAAGTTAAATCGTTATTGAGTTGGCAGGTGGCGAATCGATAGACTTCCTTCGGTTTCAGTTCAGTTAATTAATTTAATATGGCTGCGCTAATTTTGGGTGCCTGAAGACAGACCCCCGTCTTTCTTCCTTTACCCGCATCGTCTTCTACTCTTTCTTCTTCTTGTTGTTCTTCCACATGTTCCCAGAATACAAAAAAGTGAAGAGCAAAAGTTTGAGGCGCTCGTAAAATTTAAGTTGTAAAAATATATTTTTGCGTTCTTTTGCGTGTTTTGTTGGTGGCTTATTTTGTGTTTTCGATTTCATTTCAAATGGCAGCCATATTTTTTGCTGCTGTAGGTCATTATTTTATTTTTTTCTGTTTTTTTTTTATTTTTTATTTACGTTTTTATTATTCTACATTCGGGCATCGTTACTCTCTGGGGCGGTCCTGGGATCAAAAAACAAGTAATTTTGTTGCATAATTTATGCTATTTTCCAGCTAATGCGAAGGCATTACTTTTTAATTATGTTTTTTATATTGTTTTTTTTTTTTTTTTTTGTAGTAGTGTGTGGCAAGCTTAGCTTTACTGAGAGCTAGGACTATGCACACAAATGACTTTTTAATTATGTAGCCAGCATGATTACCTCAATTGACCAGTCGACTGACAACAACAACAACAACAACAACAACAGCATCAACAGAAACCAATTACATTTAACGTGAAATAGTAACGAATGTTATTAAGCTATTAAAGTTAACTTATATGCAGCATGGCAAATTTTCAATTTTTTTGAAATAACAGCTTTAGGCTCGGAAATCAATTAGCTTATGCAGAATTCTTATTCTCTTTTTATGCTGCGATTATTTTTTCTTGAATCTTACATTTATTGTATAATAATCTTTATTTAATGAATCGCAATGAATATTAAATGAATGTTTCGTATTTCATCAGTAAAGCATTAGCTTGTGTTTGCAGCTTGCAACATATTGCGGCACGTTAAAAGCAACCATAAGTCGCACAGACTTTGTTGTAATCAACTTTTTATCAATTTGACACCTCTGTGTCTTGTATATTTAATGATAGTTATAATAAATATACTAATAATACGTTTCATTGATAACTATGCAATGATAATGAAATTATATACCATTAAAAATGAGCTAAGAAACTTAATAACTAATACATATATGATCTGATACCACAAAGACAACTCATGTACTACTTTTGCAGGTGTTGTATTTTCGCCTCGAAGAATTTTCAATTCACAGCCCACGATAAGTGGCATGCTAGCTCAAAATGAACAGAGTTGTAGGTTAAATCGGTGAACATAAAAAAGATGCGCCTCCGCGCCGTGTGACATGCAACATATCAATTAGTAACAATTATTCTGCTGTGAAAAAATAACATATATATCGTTGGCACTACATTAATATTTATACGGACATAATTACTCTTATAAATAATTTTCCAAGTGCTTAAAGTACCAACTATGATAAACCCAGTCAATCATTGATATGATATTTACAACCCAACAAAGATTCTCGCATTTGTGCAAAAGCGAAGTTTGTTGGAGGAGGTATAAGCTCAGAAGGCGGCAGAATAGATCTAACAGGTATATATATATATATATATATATAGAAGAAAATATATTTACAATGTTTCTAACTAGCTGCATTAATATGCAAATCAGTTCAACGCACTTCAATTCACGTTTGCATATTTTTAGAAGCGTCAAACTAAACGACAACAAACCTGCTCCTACTGACATACTCACACACATATACACACCAACGCAAACACACACACGCACAGATACACACACACACAGACACGCTACGGCGTTTACTTACAGCAAATAATTAACAATCAAAACAGAAACAAGTAAGAACAGTTACATTTGGCATGCCTATATAATGTATATACATAAATATATATATATATATATATATATATATATATATATATATATATATAGTATTCAAAACTGCGGAAGAATTAACACAGTGTTATCTGTGAAATGATTTGTTTATGTTTGATAAGACCCCATTCAGTTTGAGGCTGGATCAGGTGTCTGGTTTTTGTGCCGGCTTCCAGACGACTTCGCAGCCAGTTGGTAGCTCAAAATTTGTTACACTAATCAGATATTCGTAGTGAAAACTAGCTAAAAGCAACGGCAAGCGACTAACCGGTTATACAATTGGCACTCCGCTGCAATTTTGAGGACTGCACACACTCTCACACACACACTCACACACACACACAAAACACACACACACACACACACACACACACACACACACACACACTGAAAATTAGCTATAAATTATGAATTATATATATGAATGGTAAATCAAAATTCATATTGCGGTTCACAATTTGTGCATTTAATAGCAAGTTGATAAAATTTTTGGACTTATCATCATCATATGCAAATATTAAATTAGGTTTTGTCATTTGTATATTTATTGTTATATTGCACATGTTGTTTATCAATATTTTTTTATCCCATACTAATTTTGCATGTATTTCTCACTTTGTTTTATTTGTCCTTTTAGCTGATTGTCAATTTCATCTGTATGATAATTTTAAAGTAGCACTTTTTTATTTTCAATACTGTTAATAAATGGTAAGCAATATGAAATATCGAGGGCAAATATGGTAAATAAATAATAATTATTTAGCGCATCTTAAATACTATTTACCTTTTTTAAGCTTTAGTTAGCAAGCATAAATATTTATAAATTGCATAATGAAGATAGCAATCATTCATAAAAAAAAAAACATTACACGCATTTAATTAAAACATTAAAATATAACAAAAAAAAAATATAACAAACATACAAAAATAAAACAAAAGCGAACCAGTTTTTTTTTTCCTATGCTTTTTGGTTCTGCCTGACCGTCTTTGGAATATCAGTGGCCAGTTGATGTTCAGGTGTGCCGTTCCATGGTATAATTAGTGCAATTATGTACTTAAATTAATGGCTAACGTGAGCTTGTTCGTAACGCATCCCTATTGATTACAATCCGAGTGTGCAACTTTGTAAAATGCTTGCTTGCATAATAAATATATAGCATGAACATAATTTTTTGACGTTTCTTTCATGCAAGTCTTTCAACTAAAAAATGTATCCATTAAAATAAAGTGTATGTAATTCTGGTCATATGTGTAAAAACACACACAAAAAAGTACCCATACAATGAGACTCGTCTGTCTATCACTTGCAGCAATTTATTTTGATTTGTTGTTCCCAACTAACTTGTTCGCATTCATTAAAAACGTGTTGAATTTAAATCAAATCAAATTTGTAATTGGAATTCCAATTTGCACTTCCACTCAGAGCAAAAATATCAAAAAACAATAAACGGCTCCGATATTTATTGTAAAAAACTAGAAAAATTCTCAGGTTTTTAGAAATAATGTCTAAATATACCAAAACAACTAAAATTTTAAAATTATAAAGCATTTATTTCTTAAGACAAAAATGTTTGTCTAAATAGTAGAAAATATTCATAAAAAGTAAAAATAAGGTAGAGTTTAATTTTTCAAATTAAATTTAATAAATTTAAAAACAATGTACTAATTATCGCCCTTCTTAAGGGTAATAAACAAGAAGTATAATTACCAAAACTGCTCATTTTTTAGCTATATTTATAAATATAATCAACGACCTGGAAACAAGAATTTTATATATAAATCGAAGCAAATTTAGAAACAGCTAAACTTGTGTAGGTAAAACTGTCGCTATTTTGAAATTCAGAGTGATTTTTTTCAGAGAGTATAATTAGATATAGCCAACTTTTATTACAAATGTATCTAGTATATATATATACAGCATTGTCATATCGTCTAAGCTGCATTTGAAAAATTAAATTCAACTTAAATATAACTTTTTGTTTAATTTTTTTTATTTATTATTTAATATTGGTATTTTAATTTCAAGATATAATTTTCTTATTTTTTGTAACTCATTTTTTTAAGTAGACGTTTTCGATAACAAAAAGTAGATATATCATCTCGATCCGCTATTTGAAATGACAAAATTGTTAACTTTAAATAAGAAAGCAAAATTTTCTTAGTCAAAACCTATTTTTGTATCGAAGAGCTGACTTTAGGGTATCTGCTAGTCGACTAGAGCATTCCAACTTGTGTCACTTGTAATTAACAAATCTCTTAAGTATTAAATGACCTCTAAAAAGTGCATTCCCTGTTTAAAAGTTTAGTTGTGTTGTTGCTAAAAGGCAGGTCTGTTTTATTAACACTCACTTTTAAAAACGGCTTTTTCGAGTACATACTGGAAAGCCTATTAACAAAGCCGTTCCCTATGCTAATGCCAATCGTTGGCACAGACGTTGGTCATTAAGCAGCCACTACTTAAATAATTTATTAGTTTTTGTTGGCAAACGTTAAATTTGTTGCCATTTAAAAAAAAAAAAATTTGAAGTCTGCCCACGATTTTTAGCTAGGACCCAATATGCTCACAGAGAATGCCCATAAAATCGTCAATGACTCTGTGTGAATGGTGCTCGCAATTTTTAAGCGCATTTTTAATTTATTTTCAACATTTTTACAATTTAACAACAACAACAAAAAAAGTAAAAAAAAATATATATGTAAAAAATGCATTTAAACGAGAGTCGCAGACTCTCAGATGCTGTGGCTTTTGCATCAAAGTTGTAAATGTCGCGTTGAGTCGTAAATGTACAACTGTATGCCAGTATGTGTGTGTGTGTGTGTGTGTGTATGTGTGTGTGTGTGTGTTTTTGAGGTTATATGGTGTGTAACGACAAGCAGCGATTCGAGAAACATGCCCATGATGAAAGTCATAAGAACGTGCGAGTCTCAAAGGCAAATTACGTTGCGCAGACGCATTTAATGAGCTGTTTTGAGTTAAGTCGACTCGACTTGCCTGGCATCGCCTTGACTATATCTGAATATTTATTGACTTCTTCTTGGCTTGCGTAATTTCTTTTATTTCTTAAGGAATCTTTATTGAATTTTTCACACACAAAAAAAAAAAATAGCAACATTCTTTGCCACAGCTTAACTTTTCATAACTGTTCGCAAACAAATTTCAATTATGTTTCCAAATTCCTTTTCCGTTTAACTTAAGAGAAGTTTAAAAATTAATTAATTTTCTATATTTATGATACATTTATTTTCACATAACTGCATTCGATTTTTTGCGTACATTTTTCTATTTGAAATATAATAAATGTTCGATCTTTAAGCTCATCGTAATGTTATCGATACTTAACGTATTATCTCGATTGGGTTTTGAAGAGCTTACTATTTACTTCTACGCTCTCAGAATATTTGCAAATTATTTTTATTTATTTATTGAATATATTTTAATTAATAAAGTTGTAACCTTGAATTATATTAAATAAAAAATGAGTAATAAAATTTAAAAATGAAAAGGAATTATTATTCCATACTTAAGTAATACTTTCAAAAAGGACAGAGAAAGAGTAAGTGAGAAAAAGATAGCTAAATGAAGGAACCAAGGCAATCAAAGTTCGTAAGTAAAATTACGACTTTTTAAGAAAATTGGAGTGCGATGATCAAAATATTCAGAGCCTTGGGCGAAAATATTTTAGCATAATGTTGCAATATAATTTACTCTTTATAACCAGAAACCAGTAACTCGTGCGGCGATAAAAAATAAATTTCTTGAGAATATATTGAGGCAAAACGATCGTATTTTCTGACATGATGTTGGTCTGCAACCACACACGAGATCGAATTGTATCGCTTGCGTCGTCGTCAAATTGCCACACAGCTTGCGGTATATGCAAGTTCAACGACTTGATTTTTGAAAGAAAAAAAAAAATCATGGCGCCTAACAACGCTTGACTATTTTCTCTGGGTGTACGTTAAGTTGTCCTTGAAATTCACAAAAATACACACGGAAAAAAAACGGTTCCTGACATTAGAAAAATCATACAAAATGGAAAAATTATCTGAAATAATAATGACTATTAAAAGGGTTTATTTTATATATTTCACAAAATAAAAGATAAGACCAAAATAACATGTAAAATGTTTCAAAAATTACAAAATTTGAAATATAATTTAAAAATAAATAAAAACAAACTGCAAATGCTTTGTCGACTGCTATTTAAGAATTTAGAGGACGACTAGCTCAGAGCAAATAACTTCAACTCAATGTTTCGAAACCAAAGTCAATCAAATAAATTTAAAAACTATAATTTGCCACTTAAATAAATGTTGTGTGTATAAATGATTTTATTGTCAATTTCTATAAAGACCCAAATTACGACTGAAGTTATTAGTATTAGCAATCAACGTTTCGGGTTTTCGCAAATCTACGTATCACTTTTGAAAACTTGTTGCTGTCGATTCTTGTTTTTTTGTTTTTTTTTTTTTATGTTGTGGCACAGGTTGAATGTCCGTTTCATAGCTACTATTTCATGCCAGGCATTGGTTAAGCTAGGAGCTTAGGTAGGCTCTTCATCTGGACACCCTTTGGCTTGCGATCTCAAACACTAAATTATAATTTACAACGATGTTTTTGTTGTTTTCTGCTGTCTAAACATAAAACAACGTGATGTCTTTTTTTTAAGCTGATTTTTACAGCGCGTAACTCTGTGAAAGAACCAGCTGCAATCGAAGAATAAGAAGAATACGCCAAATAAGACGAATAAGCCGTATGATCTTAAGCCCAGTTGTACAGGGACGTCCTCGCTGGCTGACTGGTTTAAAAAATATATATATATACAAAGGAAAAAAATAATTTAATTAGCTAGGCCTGTTGCATGCCGCATGTGTACTGAGGCATTCGTTACCGAAATTGAGTTGCGTTTTAATTTTTGAACCTTTTATGCATGGAATTTATAATCGAAAAACTAAACTTCGACTTTAATTTTTGCCGACGTTTTTCAAAAATGAGTGAAAAATAAATGAATAAATTAATCACAGCAGAGAACTCCATAATATAAATGTCATAAATTCTCCATTGCCTGTGAATATCCTTTACAACCGACTGCAAGCGCCTCATAATAATTTCTGCAAAAGATACAAAGAGGAAGAGATTGAAGAATATCTGGAACACTTATTCTTCAACATGTCTATCACAGCTAGTGAAACAGGAATTTCAAAATTTTGACTTGTCCCAATGATTGTTAAATGTGATAAAAAGAATTTTTCCTGAGATGCTCATTTTTTCACCTACTTTTGCGACTCAGATTACACAGCTCTCTGATGGGTTTCGCATTTATATTGGGCTTATATTTGGGGGGCTGTGTGTAGCCAGAGGCATACCTAAAATCTATCTCTGAGAGGGGGCAATATGGTGCCATTCCAGCTAGCTCAAAAACCTTGAAGTTTACTTAATATGTTGGAAACTTGACAACAGGAAAATCGTGTAGCGATTTGTGACCTATGACGAATTTGTTGATATTGCACTAATTTGATAGCAACTTGGCGATTAATGAATACATTTACATTGTTTGGAATTAAGCCGCTTTATAAAAAAAAAAAACACTACAGTGGCCACTATAAGCATGCAAATCAAGATGTATTCAGGCATTTTAACCTCAAAAACAACCCTCGACGATTGATTTCAAAGTGGTGTAAACACGCTATGAAAATGCTAAAAGCAAAAGAATTTAGCCTTGTTCAAAATGATTACACACACACACACGCATACCCATACGTATATGAACATTGTATATGTTTGCCCTGTTTGCCTCATGTCAACAATGCAACATCTTTAACCCGAGCAATGCAAATAGTTTATTATCATATTCACCATTAAGTCAATGTCCGATTAAATATGTGGGTATATTGTGATAATATTATGAGTATCTAAATGCTTATTATAAATCAATAATAAATTTTATACATTAATATTTGAAATTATAAATGAGATTATCTTATAAGCAAATATATAATCTGTCTTATTAGCACTCAATAATAAGAACAGCAATAAATAAATATTTAGTCTATATTATTAGCACTCAATATTTATATTAGCAATGAACAAATATTTAGTCTATATTATTAGCGCTATATAACTAATTGGATATACTAACTTGTAATGCAAAGATTAATGAGTAGTTTATAGTTTTATGTAGAGTCGTTTAGCTAATGGTCACATATAATCATATTATTAAACAGTAAGTAATGTTAAATATTAATATAATAAAAATTCATTCATTTAACGAAATATTCTAACAAAATATCTAATGGGTAAAGAAAAAATGTATACCTCTTGGCAAAGTACCGAAGGAATGTATTAATTCCCAATTAATTAAATTTATATTAAAAAAATTTGTAGTCACTCCAATTTATAGATATTTCACTGGGGCTATATCTTTTACAGTTTTGTGAATCCCGTTAAAAACCGACAAATTGTTAAAACATGCTTTGCTTAGTGACTCTAACATTTAACCATAAGTATTTTCTATATATTGTTTAGAATTTGACTAACAATTTGCCATTAACCTTTCAGCAGCACTTACATTTTAATAAATCAGAGACGAGCAAAAGAAACTGTTTGATACAAATGCCAAATTACATTGCTTACATTTGTTAAAAGCAACACAAGCGATTACAAATTACACATTACACACTACAAACACACACACACACACACACACACACACGTGCAGAAGCACACGCGCACTCACACAATTGCAACAACAGTTGTCTGGGGGGCCCCATACACATACCCCAACCTAAACATTCCGCAACTCAGTCGACTTGTCGACGACAGTTGGCACGTAAGCAGCTCTCTATTATAATCACACTATAAACAAATACAATATTTGCAATGCGCCTCTCTCTCTCTCTTTCAATTGCATTGCACCCGGAACTTACTCTCTCCGCTCTCAAACACAAACGCTCTCCCTTTCCTCTTCCAGTCGTTGTTTCGCCATCATATTGCGCATTGCACTCTGTCATTTTGGTTGCTGAGTTGAGTTGAGCTGCCTTGACAACAAGTGCACAAATTGCGCACCCAATTGCAATTGCCTCCCGCGTTTCGCCGTGTGCATTTAAGGCAGACGCCTAGTGAAACACATAAGTTTATCGTGTAGATAAATTGTATCTAAGACAAATTTGCGTTGTGTAATTTATTATGAGCCGTTGGCCAGCAGCATCAGCTAATTTTGACATGAATTATTAAGCAATTCGTTAACTCCGCTAATTAGCACCATTTATGTGCGCCCTCAAGCATAAACACAAATGCGCGATTTGATATGATTTACAGTTATATTCGCATCTTCATTTAATCAGTTCCGAAGTAAATTGTTTATTGATTTTCAATAGCTTGCCGGCAAAATGTCCATTGACTTAATTGTTCATGGCACCAGTAATTTACCGACGTTAATTCAACGTTTAACTGGCCAGGTTTTTCTTCTTAATTTAAATATCATGTTGCATATCAGCTGTGCTGTCAATGGCACAGTACAATTACCATTTAATAGCCGACTGAGTAAATCTGGTTTGTTGTTTGTAGAAAACAAATCGAGAGGGTATATTGAAGTTGTGCACTGGTTTCTAACAGACTTAATATACATAAGTTGAATTGATCAAGGCATGTTAGTCGGTCGATCTGCATGAATAAACCGATCTAAAACTATTGACTTCAAATTTGAAATGTAAGTTTTCATTGATAGATATTTAGAAATATTTTTATAAATGAGAATACAAATTTTACATAATACATCATATTAATCACCTCTAGAAATATCATTAAAACTAATTGTAAAAGTCTAAAAATGCGCATTTTCAAATTTATTTATATACAATATAAATAAAAAAAAAAAAATAAATATAAATAAAGTAAACACTTGGACTCAGAATATCTCAAAGTACCTCGCTCACTATCAGATAGTATTATAATTGCATTTTAAAGCCTAAGCAAACAAATATCAATATCAGACAACCGAATCATATAACTACCATAAAAGAAATCGTTTGATATCTCAGTACAAAAAAAATCCAATTTGAATTGGGCAAGAGAATGTGGTCTTCGACATGCTTAAGTTAGCTACTCCTTACCTGTTTTTTTTTTTTTTTTTTGGACTAATGCTTGCATTAACTTTTGAGCAACTCTTGTATAGGCAACTACATAACCATTTCTATAAGCGTCTGAGTCGATGGAGTCATGCCACTTTACCACATCTAAATTCGGACTAAGCTCACAAAATGAGTGTGTTTTTTGACAAAATAAAATGATAAACATTTAACAACTCTATCTGATTTTCTGAGCTTGTAAATCAACAAAGATGAGATCTCAAATAAAAAAACTTTTCGCTTATCATAAAATCGTTCGGATATGCAAGTCATTATAATAATCACATTAAGTCAAGAAAAAAAACGTCTCATTATCAAATAGCTGCAAATTGCAACAATCAAGAAATTACTTTTCAAACATGTTACAATTTCTTATACAATTCTGAACTGTATAAATATAATTTGTTGGGTGTAAATACGCAAATTCACAGCTTTTACGATTACCGCGTTAATTGTCAAACATCGTTTTTTATTTGCAAGCCAAATTAAATTTTTTAAAACAAAAAAGTCAAACAGAGCAAATGCCTTTGGATTAAAAATATCTCAGATTGCCCACTTTTACCCACAAGCCACAAAAATAGAATAAATTATAAATAATTTTATAAGCCATATAACAAAAAATTCATTAATTTTGATATACGTATGTGCATATATATATTTACATACATATATATTTATGACATGCGAAGACAGAACACAAAGTGCAGATCAAAAGCTCAGCGTTAATGTCAAAAATGGAAATCGAGATTGATTATGGGGTTCAACCCCACAATTCGATTGAATGGAGAGTGTGTGCCGAGGACCGTCCGTTATATCAAAGGGACACTGTGGTCTTATCAACTGATTTATATCACAGTCGCAGCAATTAACGCGAATGTAAAGGGGCGGCAATAAAAAGACGTTCGAAAAATGGCAACAAAACTCGAATGCAATGAAAGACAAAAAATCAACGTACATTTATATATATATATATATAAATGTGTGTGTGTGTATATATATTAGGTGCTTCTCGTACTTTTAATTTTACGAGCGTCAAACTCAGGCAATGCCAAAATGTAGACAAAAACCTTTCGGCCAAATAGATGTGTTCGCTGTTATTGTTGTTGTTGTTGTTTGTTTGCTGTTGAACGTCGTCATCAACGTCAACGATTTTCGTTTTGTTTTTTTCTTCTTTTTGGTTTAAATGTTAAGAGAGAGGGGTTTACTCGTAAAACGAACGCTGAGGAACTAAGGAACAATTTTACGATGGCACAGTCTAGCAAGCATTTGCCGTCTGTCTATAAGACGAGTTATAGCCACAGTGTCTAAATTATGCTCAAGCGTCCAAAATATGAGTTTGCCATCGAAATCATGTATGAAATTAGTGAACGAACAGTAGCTAGAAAAACGTTTTTGGGAACCAAACGCATTAGCTTTGACTGTAAGCCAACTGCCAATTGGCCATTAAAGCACATCGCACATGAAACGTGAGAGCCGTCACGTTTTTGGAATAGGGCGACAACCCTACCACTTAGATAAGGGACGTAAGCTTTTCACAAACAGAAAAAACAACCGTTGATCTGTAGCCCATGATAATTGATAAGCTCACATGTGCTTTTGAAAGTGAAAGTAGTGCAACGTGAACGAGCACTTAAACTGACTTGGCAAACAATGATCAGGGGGTCTGGGGCGTCAGTGGGGTAGTGCAATAGTACAGATACAATGTGCACCCAGATTGTATTAAAGTGCAGCAAATATAGCCCTTATTTGACAAATATAGACAAGTTCAAACATTCGCTTATTATTTTACTTGTATTTTTATAGATACAATTAACACTCTGGACTTTAAATAAACAATATATATTTGTGAAGATGAAACGATAATTATTATTTCTTTAAAAATAAAAAATGCTATTTTTTTTTATATATTTGCTTTTTAAATTTGTATATAACTAGTTGTTAATAACTGAAAATTGCAAAAACTAACAAAAAAAAAGTTAAAAATTTCAACAAAAAAAATTTAAGCTTTTTTGTACAAATTTAACTTATGGAAAATATAGTTGTGAAAAATTCTAGCTAAAATAATTAATTTCCCTACTACTATTTCATTAGGTTGCATTTTAATAATCTTATTAAATATATTATTTAAAATGTAAAAATAAAAATATTGCAAAAGTGATCTTTGTGAACCTACGCAAATTATCTTATAATTATATACAGCTATAAAGTATGCACAATTTATTCGTAAGCAAAAAAAAATTGGCATTGCTTTTAGCTGAAAACTAGATACACTAGACATTTGTTTGACCCTGAACACGGCTGTTAAATATATTCCAATTTCATTGGCAAAATTCACTTGAAATGTCAGCAGACTAAGTGATTTTTTTGTTCATAGAAAACGTAATATGGGTTCGATGATCGGGAACTAATATTACAAAGTCTTTAGTCCAGAGCGCTGCTAACATTGAATATTATCCTAACCATTTGGCGAGTTGGCATGCCTGGCACGTGTAATCCATAAACAGTTGACGTAGTCCACGAGCACATTGAAAATCAACACTAGCACCTCCCCACCACACACACACACACACACACACACACAAATTGCACACTCACAGCTATTCAATTGCAATTACACTTGGAAAAAAAACATGTGCATAGTTTTCCATACAGCCACAGACTAAATGAGACTATAATTTGAGCAATTGTGTAATAAAGTTGTGCAAAAGTAATTAACCAATCGCATAAGAAACCGTCTCTATTTAGCCATATCTGTTTATATATTTAGTAATTATCTGATGTGCATATATGTTTTTAAAGTTAGTTAGTTTTTTTTTAAAGTGTATGCAATTTAGACACATGTGCAACAAATGATTGATGATGGTGGCAACAATGTGGAAAGCGTCTCGGAAGATGTTGATGGTTATTTCGTTATTTATATTTAGCTGTTGTTGTTGTTGTTGTTGTTAGCCTCTCATTAGTTAAATAGATATATTATTATTTATTTTGGCAAAGGGAAGATAAAAGAACATAGACATAAATATATCGTCATCTGTCAGCACAACTTGGAAATAGAAAATAATTAGTAGGAACTAAATTTCTTTGAAGCGTTTGAACATATTAAAACTGACCTTTGGTTTTAATATTACAATAAAATACAATTCACTCTAGAATCGGATAATTGATTTACAAATAAATAATTTCCAAATAGATGACAAATGGTTTAAAAATTTTAAAAACGTTTAACTATTTTTTCAGTCATTAATTTCAATATAATACAAAATATAATAATTAGCAGATATTAATTCATTTCTATGTAATTGCATTTTTTACATTTTAAATTTCTACATAACTATACGATATTTTTAGCCATGATTATAAGTACATTTTCTCTATTATTTATAGTATGAATTATTTATATTGAACAAAAATAAGACTAACAAAACTAAGACAACCGCAGATTGTCTTATCTATGGCAATTTATAAAATACGACTTCCAAGTCAAAAGGTTAAAGTCAAATTAAAATACACAAAAAATAAGGAAACATTTGGAGAAGAAAATAATAATATTCTCGATCGTAAAAAAAAAACAAATCGACAGCGCAAGCTTGTTATTTGCGATAATAAATATAAAAACTATACACATAAATGCATGAAATGCTGATGAATGAGGCAAGGGGACTAAAAAAGGGGTTACGTATACAAATTTGAGTGTGTGTGTGTGTGCTGGTGTGTGTGTGTGTGTGTGTGTGTGTGTGTGTAAATATTGCTGGCACGAGTAAAACCCAAAAACATTACACAAGTTCAAGTGAATAACGACTACAAGAAGACGAAAACGACGACGACGACGATGACGATGACAACGGCGATTACGAAAATGACAGAGACGATGACAGAAACAAACACAATGGAGGGGAGCTGGCAGGGCAGAGCGGGTGGCTATAGAGAAAGCGACAGAAAGCTAGAGGTTTGTCTTTATACTATATATATATATATATATGAGTCGTAAAGTTGCTGGTAAATTACAAACGTTTTAATTTTGAGATTAAAACTGCTTTCGTGCCAAGCTTAACAAGCTTAACTTGGCTAAAAGCAGCTAAAGGCCAAGCATTGCCAACTTCCGACTGCTGGCTGCCAAGGATGCGTGACATCCTCAATACTCATGCCAACACCCATACCCCACACCCCACACCCCACACCCCACACCCCACACCACACCCCCTAACCACTTTTCCCATCATGCGCATAAAAACGCCCCATTCGACATGCAGTTTTATTATCGTTTACTGCATTTCTTGACGAATGCGTCAAGAAAAGAACAGACGGCAGTTGGCAGGTGTCTCCACGGAATGGGGCACTGTGCTTTACTGCTTAACAGTGCAGAGACATTGGTAAAGGCAAAGCCAAGTTAAGCGCTATTGCCTGCTGGATTTAGTGCGAGCCAATGAATACCAAAGTAGAAATAACATCACATCTTTGTTTCTTCATCAAACGAAGTGCGAAACCAAAGAGCTTCAATCCAGTTGAATAACGGACTCTTAAGCTGGGAATTTCTAAGTAGTCCATATTTGTAGTTGCCACATTTTCAACCGTACCACAACTACTTTTATAGATTATCTGTGAATACCATTCGAAATATTTATATAGATTCAAAGATTGAAGTATATTTGAATGATTGAATATTTTTCAAAACAGATTTGATGATCATTATATTATATATATAAATATTCTTATAATATCTAGAATTACCCATTCGATTTATTTTTTTTTTAATGCTCAGAGGCTTATTTAATTTATATCTGACCATCTCTATGAACGCACAATTTTTCTACATCTTTAGAGATGGATACTTGAAATCGGTGCTTGTGTCAGACAAAGTGTAAAAATACATCCACTAGAATGATAGGAAATCGATAAAAATCGATATTCGCAAGTAAGCGTAAATCGATAAATTTGAAATTCAAAAGTTGGTCTGACCAAACTTGAAAGGTAACTTGCTGGTAACCTCTGCAGGAACTTCGGTCCTATAAATCTGAAATAAATCACGCCTACTCCCGCCCCAAAAAATCTCTTGTAATTTAAGAGCTACAGTTCCCAAACTAACTACATCAATTTGTTTTTTACCTGTTATCAGCTGATATAATGTATGATATTAACGTATTTTACAGTCGGTTACGCCCAACTAGAAAGTTCTCTCTTGTTTTTATTGAAAGTAGTGTTTTCGTTAATTTATTTTATTTCGTTGTCAATATTCAATCATTCAAATTAATGAACGAAATAATAGTAATTAAGAGGTTATAAAAAAACTAACATTATAATTAAATATTTTTCAAATCACAATTAAAAAAAATTTACTTTTTTAACAATGAGAGCACAACGTTATTGTCGGAATTTTTTGAATTCTAAATTCATAACTCTTAACTCACAGCAAAGACATTAAAACCAAGTTTGAAACTATGACTTTTATCGCTTTGCCCGAGAGCCCTATTCAACAGACAATCACAAATAGCAAAAGTCATATTTTTTCTACTCTGAGTGGAGACTTTTTATTGCTATAAATTGTTTTGTTTTTCTACTTAACCATTAGGCTGAATAGTTCTCAGAAGAAGCTCTAAAAATAAAATGAATACAAAATACCCAATTAGTTAGAAATATTCAAAACTAGCATATATCTGTCAAAACCATTTTCATTATTTTAAATAATGTATAAATATTTTGAAAGATTTTACATAACAAATTGTTCATTAAAATACCGTAAATTTAACTATATTTAAAGGCCAGAGCGAACTCTCTCTTCCATCTCGCCTTCTTATCTCTGCATTCAAATCCATTTACAAAAGTCCTTTCTTAACTTTATATTCACATCAGTGTCTGTTCTATCTCTGCCACATGCGGCATATAAAAGCTTTAGCTGTTCCTTTTGCTTGCCACGCATTTATTTGCATTGCTTGCGTGTCATTGCCAGTGTGGCAGGACTAAAAGGATAAGGATTCTTGGATTTGGTAGACATTCCATGGTTCGCTGTATTTGCCACATTGCTCAGCATCAATTCGTCTTCATCGCAACTCGTTTTTGCATGCTGCACATTTGGGTCTGCCATTTTGTGGATATTTCGATTTATTATTTTTTATTGTTGTTACGTTTTACGACTTTGGCTGCATTCGGGCTCCAGGCTGTGTGCTCTATCTTTCGCCACAGATATTCAAAAATATTACCACTTCGTTGGTTTACGGCCCTATTTCTTATACTCGTTCTGGTTTTGGTGAATTTTCAGATGAAACAAAAAACAGGAAAATATTGTCTCAAAATATTTTCCAGTCTTTTTATTGCTCGAGTTAATTTTACAACTTACTGGTAAAGTTGATATATATATATATATTTTAGCTAGCTAAATTAATTATATATGAGAACAAACCTATTTTGGAGACTAAAACAAAACTTTTTTAAATGAAAAGCTCAGATATAATTTGTATACCCTAAATACCATAAATATGGAAGAAGATATAGGTAAGTTGTGAAAAATTAGAAGGAAGCTTCTGCAGTCCGATCAAGTATATAGAATGAATCAATTTGTTTGCATTCAGAGGCTATAATAGTAACAAACTTCGAATATCATAGACCGACCAATTTTATTTATTTAATCAACAACTGCTTATTTTTGGGAGTATCAAATCGATTTCCGAAAGCACTAAAATACACAATTGTAAATATATTTCCTTCCATTCGATATATAATACTCATACATATAATAGATGAACTGTAAAAAATGTCCCTATTATCGGTAAAGCAACAGGTTATCTAGCTAGACTAACTGTTTAGATTAGATTATTATGAATTGGATTTTAATAGCTATTAGCAAAACCAAAACCATTAGATACGTTTCAAGATTTATATTTGATAATTTTTTTTAATTTTAACTTTTAACTTTGTGAGATTGTTTTTATGTGATATTTATTATATTTATTATTATTAGTATAATTATTATTATTATTTATGGTGTAAACTTCAATCGCTCGTATAGTTTAGCATTTACAACCTGACATTCAAAATTTAAATATTATTATTTTTTTTTTTAAATATTGAAAAGCAATTCAATAATGATTTTCCTTAGCTTTTGATCAACTATGTTTTTTACATTACATTACACACGTACCAATAAGTATTATACCAAGTAAATGTTGCAGTTGCCTGACTTTCCAAAATTAAAATGGTTGCATTAAACAAGTACCTAGAGATGTTTGTATGTATTAAGAAAACTGCATTTGAAACTCAACTCGCAGCAACCTGCGCACAATGGGATATCGGTGTGTCAGTATAAAAAGGCCTGCAATTGGCCTAAGGCTGTACATACATATATTTATATATACATATTTATTTATATATATATATATATATATATATATGTGTTGGTATATAAAATGCTCTCCTGGTAAGCCACGAACAACGACTACAACAAACTTCGTGCTGCATCCAAACTCATAAAAGGCGCAAAAAAACGACGATGAAAAACTTTGATAACGACTTAAACGACGACCAAAACATAGACGAAGAAACAAAAAAGAACAAAACGAAAACAAAAAAAGAAAAACGCAAACGATGCTGCACAAGAAAGGACTCGGCTGCGAGAGCAAGCAAACAGCAGAGAGACAGCAAAGAAGCAGAAGAGAGATGGAAAGAGAATGAGAATGAGAGCGGCGAGCATCGAATGGGAGTAAGAAGTGCACTTAGCACAGTAATAAAAGTAATAATACCAGCAAACAGCACTGCTACCCGTATATATCTGATGTACATGATGTACACATGTACACACTTGTACACATATACACTTATACACTTGCAAGCATGCATCCGTGTGTATATGTATGTATTCTGCATATATACTATACTATATAGATATGGGTGCGCAGTGTCGGAGTTCCGTTTATGCGCGTTAATGGCATCGTTTACTGGCTAACTGTAAATGTGTGCCCACAAAAATGGGTGTGGCACGCCACTGTTGCAGCCTGCATCACTCACTTTCAAAAGAGATGGGCGTTTCCCAACACACTTTTAAAGATGCATACATCAATTCACAGCCCGCAGTTATATACATACATAAGAAGCAAAGTGCAACATGCAACGTGCCTCTTTTGCCGCATTGCGTAATAATTATCTAAATTTGAAAAAAAAATTATTATTTCAGCATTCATAATAAGTATAAAATGTAGAATAGAATGTTTTATTGTTTAAATGTAAAAAATTAACACTATTGAAGAAAGTCTTTACTTAAATTTCAATATTTTTAAATGTGCACTGAATACAAAATAAAAATAAATGAATTATTTTTTCATTACTTTTGTCACTTTTCCCTTTAAATGAAAAAACTTGTATTCATTAAAAAAATTTCTGGTTGCATTACTAACTTGAATTTAAGGAATACTAATGATTATATTTCAAATTTAAAAGTATTGCAAAAATATTGGTTTGGCTCTTTAATCGTATGGAAGAACGTCGAAGTGGTTTTTCTATTATCGCAACTGTCCATATTTTGTAGACTAGGCTGGATATCATAGAGTTGTTATTAATTGGCTAGGAATTGCGTACCAGAGAATTGTAGTCTCAGGCTAAAACTTACTAAGCCCTGAACTCATACAAAATGTATAAAAATTGTAAAATGAATATCATATAATGCAAATTTTTGTACCAGGCAGAAGGACCCCATAAGGTGAATATATTCTAAATGAAGATTAACAGCCTTGTCCGTTTGCACTTAAAGCCGTCTGTCTGAACACGCATATTTACAATTTTGAATATAAGCTCCCGTACACCCTGCGCAGATAGAGCTGATTCAGCAAGATAAACTAAAAAACATCTAAGCTGGTCGAAAACATTTTCTCATATTGATCTTATCTGCAGGCGCAAGCATTCAAATGTGTGGGAAAGGGATGACAAGATAATCGACGCGATACATTGCTTGTATGTCTATAAGTATATACATATATGTATGTATGTTTAACGCAAGCCGGTAATTTCAGTTCAGGCTTGTAAATAAAACATGCGCTGCTTAGTTTGATATTTTAAGCTAAAAAAAAAATTAAAACGCTATTAAAAAAACGTGCAGAGTATTCGTAGATATTTTTACTTGTTTTTATTGGTTTTTATTTGCCAGAACATAGAAAATGTATTCAAATAAAAACAGAATTCTATTTTCAATTTTAATTTTGTAAACTCAAAACTCAGAGCTAAACTTTAGAATTTTAGATCCTCCAATTTGTTTAGCATATATATATATATATATATATATATATATATATTTATTTTTATTTAAAACTCAGCTATCTGGAGTAACGATGAAAATTTAAATTTAAATTTGGCTTAAAGGTATTTCATATTAGGAACTTACGTAAAAGTGTCGCAAAAACATAATGACTGTGAAAACATATGCAATTCTCTCCAAATCAAATGGGTTGATTGTGGATTTTTGATCACTTATGACATATAAAGTAATTAAAAAGAATCGGTGTTATTTTGGTTGTTAATGCGATCGAAAATCCTCATTGTCCTCAATTATAATTGCAATTAAAACTAAATAAATGCGTCTGATTTATCTGCAGATAAAGTTTACTGTGTTAACCAGGCAAATATAATTTAATTGGGCTATCAAATAGTTTTTGTTTTTTTTATGCCGTGACAACAATAAATTCATTTATAAAATTTACATGAGCTCAATAAAAAAAAATGCAAAATGGCTACCAATAAAACCGCACACAAAACGACAAATGAGTTAATTACTTAATTAAAAATGGCAAACACTGGAATAGAAAAAGTTGAAAAAAAAAAATCAAAAAGAACAATAACAAACATGTCCAATAGGTTTACTACATGTGCATGTACACACATATGTGTGTGTGTGTGTGTAATTATGTACACATGCTATTTGTATACTACTTAATATATGTAAACTAAATAACAGCAGCAACAACAGAAACAACAGCTACACACGCAAAGCAGAAGACACGTTTTACACACACATACACACACACACACACATATATATATATATATATACACGCATACAGAGCAGAGCGCTCACCAATGCTAAACGTGCGCCACAAACCTCATACCAGCAACAACAAAAGCGCCAACTACTCAGCGCAGCAGTTGCATGCAACATAACAACAACAACAGCAGCAGCAGCAGCAACAACAGCAACAGCAGCAACATCAAAAGCAAACAGCAGAAGAGAGAGAAGCATAATAAAACGGGCCAATGACTATGAAGCTCCGCCTACTGCGCAAACTACCGACGATGATGACGAAAACGACAACAACAACGAGAACAGCGACAACGACGACGGAGAAGGCGACGGCGACTGCGACAGCGACAGCGCAATTGCTGCCATTTATTATTTTTGTTGTTCCTCTGGTTTTTGTTGAGTAGGTAAAAAAAAAGACACAAAAAAAAATGGCAGAACATATTTGAAAGAATTAGGGCTAACTAAAGTACTCGAAAGAGAACAGCAGATAAACTCAGCATAAAAGAAATTCGAATTGCATTTACACTAAATACATATATATTATGCTTTATAACCATATATATATCTTAATCATCTGTCAGTCAAATAAATACAAATTAATTTACAATATGAATGCGATGGTTGAAAAATTGTTGCTTTTATATTCTAGTGAGAACTGTGAATCGTAAAGGAAATGGTTTTAATAAACAAATAAATATATTTATTTACTTCTACAAATTCAAGTGTTGATTATCTTACACAAAGATATCACTGACTCTCTTTCAATTTTCTCCCACACTCTAATCGTGACAAACTGATCGAGCCTGAGCTTCAACATTCGTTCCCAGACCTCAACTGAACTCAGCTTTATCTCTATTATTTTTTACTTGTATTGAATTTCAATTTCTGCCTACGCTTTTGCCGACATGTTTACATTGAACATAAATTCGTCTGACAATTTTAATGTGGTTTTACTTATCGACTAGCTCATTTTGCAAGATAAAATACGGGCACAAAAATTGAGTGCACTGCTGAAATTTGAGAATTGCGTTGGACATTAACGAAAAAAGCTTTGAATTGTTTATTGCAATCAAACTTTGTATATAATTATGACCGGATGTGTGAATGATATGTTAAAGTGAATGTGATATATATAAACAAAAATTTGCTATTTTTTCATATTCATTTTGTTTGTATTCGTTGCAGGCCAAGATGTTTTCCTAGACTATTGCCAAAAGCTGTTAGAGAAATTTCGTTATCCGTGGGAACTGATGCCGCTAATGTATGTGATATTAAAAGATGCTGGCGCCGACATTGATGAGGCTTCACGTCGCATCGAAGAGGGTGAGCAAAACTAGAATCTAAAACTCTATTGATAATATACCAAAACTTATTCACTCTCTATATGCAATGTATGTTTGCTAAGTATACCTATATATATATATAAATATGTTTTGATTTGATCAATTACCAGGCCAGTATGTTGTGAATGAATACTCCCGTCAACACAATTTGAATATCTATGACGGGGGTGAGTTGCGCAACACGACGCGGCAATGTGGATGATAATTTTTATATTAATTAAATTGCCAACAAAAATAATAATAATTAAAAAAAAAATCCTAGATATATATTTATTATTTCCATCACTTTACCTTAAATTTGAACTTAATACATATTAAATAGTGGTCTTAATGCTTCAAGAAAACGCACGCGATTTAAAGTAAATAAAAAAAAAACTGAAAAGCAAAAAGTTCTCAAAAAAAAAAAAACTTTGTAAATATTTTGAAACTGTTGTAAAGAATCAACTTTCACCTACTACTTGGATACAAAAATCTTCAATCAACAAACCAAATACAGACGAGCAACACCATTCTTCAATCAACATACCCTCCACGATGATGATGTTAGATGTATCAATCACACTTCAATCAACTTACCATCCCTAGATGATCTCTGATGTTAATCTGCAATCAACATACACCCAAATATATGATGACCGGATAAAAGACAAAATCAGCTATACAATCAATATACCACTTGCTAGGAATGATATATATATATATATATATATATATACAGAATCTCTTCTCTTCAATCAACATACCCCTATCTAAGAAGAAATAATCCGTATTTACCATTTCAACATCAAATATAATAGTTATTATGTGCTACGAGTCTACCCAACGGTTGTTTAGTTTTTAGTTCAATATTAATGTCAAGTTCTCTTAAGTTAGTTTTATTTGTGGTAAGTTTGTTAATGATATGTTTCTAGGCAAACAATTCAATAAAAATTTTCTTGATTTCAAAAATTTGGCATAAAATTCAATTCGCACCATACTTTTAATCAGAGCACAAGAAAAGTTAGACCATAAGAAATAATTTCTTAAAATAGCATAACTATTTTAATTTAACAATTTTTAATTCCTACTTTTTGAACATAATATTAAAACTTATGGCCATTAAGATAAAAGGCATTTGCCTGATGTTTTTTTATTTGTATTTTTTTTTTTTAAATTGTGAATTTTGCAACTTTAGATGATAATCTCGCACCTTTGCTCATCGTTCAGATTTTGAAAAACTCTTGACGCACAATTACAAAATGATCTGTAGTATTATAGTACTGCCAAACTATGTCCTTAATCAGGTTTTTTTTAAATACATTGAAAATTTCATAAGCTGTACTATAAATAGTTTCAATGTTTATACTATGTAAAAATGCAGAGACTTAAGATTACCAATCTATTTGTAATATCCAAACAATGTATAAAAAAGAAATTGTTATCGATTTAAGCAGTTCAAAATGCAATGCCAAGTTACAACAACAACAGCCGGAAAATACTACACAAAAAAAAAAAAAAAACAATAAATGTAAAAAATAAAATATTTTCCTTAAACAAAAACAAATTCGGTCAAATCGAAATATGGGTTACTCAAAATTAAAATAATCATTTATATATGTTGCACATACGAACTGAGAAAATGGCAAATTGCCCCATTCAGTTAATATCAGCTGCTTTTTGGGTTTTTTGTGTCAATGGCAGTAAAAACCGTAACGATTGCATTCTCAAGTTGTTGCCAATTCCCAGGATTTCACTTCAAGCCTGACAGTTGCCAGCTGGGCATTTTTTTTTGAGTTAGAGTTTGGTGTTTGGTATTGGGATTGGGATTGGGCGCTGCTGTTGTTGTCGCCAGTGTTTGCCATCGTAAATGCATCATTAAACCGAAAAATGCATGCGAAAAATTTACGACATTTCCAACACCGTCAACACCAGCGTCAGTGGGGAAAGGCTTCGAGATTATCCATGGGAAAGCTGCCAGGTAGTAGTAGTAGTAGTAGCTACAATAATATCGCAGCATCGTTTGCCGGCACTAAACACGTCCAACACCAGAGAAACGTCAGGTGCTCCACTAAGAGAGAGAGAGAGGGAGAGGAAGAGAAAAGAGAGAGAGAGTGCAATAATGATGTATACGTCTGAGGTGGGAGTGCAGTCGTGTGGGAGGGGGCGGGGGTTAAGCAGAGTGGGTTTAATTTGGGTAGGCAGGCAATGCAACGTGTAAATGTGTCCGCTATAAAGCTTAAAAGTGTTTATGCTTGAATGCTGCACGTGACGCTGGTAAGGTAGGGGTTGCGTGAGGGGGTGGGTTAGTGTGTGTGTGTGTGTGTGTAGGGTATACAGCGATTTAGAAACGAGATGTTCATTTTGTTGTTATTTGCAAATGCAGCTGCGTTTTGCCTATCAAGTGAAATGGTTAAGAAGAAGCACAAAGCTGATCAAAACTACAGTTATAAAAGGCTTAAAAAGCTTCGCTTAAGTCTAGTAAATAAGTTATGATATACTTAAAATCTTCTGTGTATTCAGTTTGGAGTAAAAGATTAAAAAAATATAGTTCAGTTCAAGGATGAATCACACTTAAAAACTCAAAGAAAGAAAGTCTAAGGAATATAGATAAGAAAATTAGAAACTCAAATTTAAACAACATAATCAGGTAAAAAGGCTGAAAAGTTATTAGAAGATAAATAAAAAGACTACTCGAAAATGAGTCCAACTAATATTTATTCCAGTTTAAATTAAAATCTCTTAATTAACAAACAAAGAGTCGATTTGCAATCAGCATATTTATGTTACTTTACATCTAAGTACCAAAAGATTTATAGATCAAAAATCACTTACTTTAGTGAAATCGGCATTCTCAAAATTGATTGATAAAATTAAACAAAAGCTAAAAAGCTCGACTAAAGCTAAATGTACTGATTATCGCTAATGATCCAGATGACCAGCCACATAAGGGTGTATAGTGGATTTAAGATTTATTATTTAAACCCTTATCTATATGACAAATACATTGATGGACGAGAGCTCGATTTTGTTTAGTGTATATTGTACAGATAACCCACAAAATTCAAGTAAAAGTTAAAAAGGTCGAGCGATTATCGCACTTTCTGCCAGGGATTTAGTCAGACCAACATTGACTTATGACAAACCCATTGTTTACAGTTCGTAGACTTGGCTGGCAATATTTATGGGCTTTCACGCCCATTTAGTCAAATGAGTCAGCTTACGGCTGCTCTTATGACACATTCCTCATCCTAGTTTCTTGGACATATTTGCAGCCATAAAGCCAACGTTAACCCATAAAACAGAATCGGCCCTATGCCAATTTCCAATTTTTTTCTTCTTTGCTATTCAACTGCTGCTCATCATGATGTAAATGTATTTAAACCCTGCCCAACTGACAAATGCTACAAAATTCCAACTCGTAAGAGTTTTTGTGCAAAAAGGAGTCGACTTCTATTCGCCAAATACTTATTAAATAATATAGGAAAGCAGCAGCAGCAGGAAGCAAAAAAAAAAGTTCAACTTTACGACTTCATATTGTGGGCGGGTCGTAAAAAAAAAAAAAAAAAAATGTGCAACGTCAACTGGTACTGCCAATATACCTCTTCTTAACTCGTACGGACATTTTACGGCTCTACAAGTAACATGCATGCCGCAACTAGCTGCCACTTGTGCCAGACATCTGATATATATATATATATATATATACAAGAACTATACACATGCTTTATATATATAAATATATATATATAGAGTGAGAAAGAGAAAGAGCTATGATGTATTTCTTTGCTTCCTGGCTTTATAATAAGCAGCCAGTTTGTCATAAATGACCCGAACGTGGACACAGATCCGGACATTGGACGGCTACCATTAAATTGGCCAAGCTTTAGCTGATTGCTGTTTTTGTCATCTGC
This sequence comes from Drosophila longiperda, assembly GCA_035042125.1. Lineage (NCBI taxonomy): Eukaryota > Metazoa > Arthropoda > Insecta > Diptera > Drosophilidae > Drosophila > Drosophila longiperda. Next base: position 3,836,013 of record JAWNLV010000003.1, read on the forward strand.
TGTCGCCTGCTAACCCAGTCAAGTGTAAAGTTATTGCCAAGGTTTTGTGGCCTGCAAACGTGCTGATTAAAAACCGTTTGCACGGTTACAGAAAAAAAAGGGCGCCCATGTAAAATTGACTTTAAATTTGTTAAGGAGCACTTTGCTAACATCCTTAATCCTTCAAGATATGATTTTTAAATCAATACTTTGACCCAGTTTAATCCATTGCGAATTGATTTTTAATTCTTATGTAGGTTTTGTTACTTGTAAGTAATCTGACAGCATAAAAAACTCTTACCTAATTTGAGCTTATGCATAAAAAAGATTAAGTGTTGTAATAAAAGAAATTTGAGATTTGTGCAAAATCATTTGCTTAGTAACTTTTTTATTATTTTTTATGTGATTATTAAATCTATACCATGACCTACATTTATTCAGTGGGAATTAATTTGGATTTTAGTGTTGCCACATTTATTAATTGTAAGCAATTTCAAAGCATCCCTAATTTAATTTAATGTTTAACGACTTAAAAGTTTTTGTAAAAGTGCTCAGAGTCATATCTAAAGAAAGCTCAGAATCATACAGTATTAAAGAAATAGTTTCAATATTGATATATTACTATCAAATCAAAGATTTGAGAAATATAAAATAAATATCTTATCAGAAATATATAGGAAACGATATAGGGGCTTAAAAACAGATAGAATGCACACTAAGAATATAATTATTAAAATAAATACCATCAGAGTTTTTTTTATTCATTATTAATATCTTTGTGAAGAATGTGGTTTTTTATAGACAATCTGGCAGTACCTTAAAAAAAACACACATTCATTTGACTACGCCTGGCAACTCTATCCGATTCAGGAAGCATGCAACTTAATTTAGCTAGTAGCAGCAATTATTGAAAATATATTAAGAGTTTGATTGGCAAGACTTAAAGTAGAAAAATATATTTTTGTAGTACTTTAGTGTTGGTGCAGTGAAGTAGTTAAGATGCTAAATTGAAGTCGTTTTTCCACTCAAACATTCGACTATAAACTTTGACCTGCTGTTGCAAGATGCACTCACTTAATTAATCCCAACCCAACCTAGAAAATGTGTATTGTGGGTTGGTTCAAAAAAATTTACGACTTTTTATTTCGTCAAAAATTGCATAGTGGACTGGCATAAGAATAAGTATTAGTTGCGACCAGGTTTTCACTGTACCTTGGCGAATAGCTTCACATACGTATGTGTGTGTTACGTATGTAGAAAATATACATATGTGTGTGTGTGAGCACAGGTATTTGTCAGAGCCTTTGGCACACACACACACACACTCATGCGTAATACACCCGTTTGCCTCACTGGGCCCTGTTTAATGCATTCTGCAGTTGGCGGAAGAAAAAATCCCATTAAAATTAAGTAAAATTGCAGCAGCAGCAGCAGCAGCAACGTAATCGTAAAAACTTGGCATTTTGATGTTGCAGCAAGTAGTAAAATTTTGAAAAGTTTTTGCTACGCAGATAAGACGCACATGGTGGGGGGGGGAGGTCTGGGAGCGGTACACAATGGTTCTGCCTCTTGCGACTAGAAATTGGGGTTTGGGCTTTAGAATGTGTGTGTGTGTGTGTGTGTGTGTGTGTGCGTAGTGAAGGTTGCACATTAGGTGCATGCCTAGCCGAGTCGTTGCATACGTATGTGTGTGAACTTTTGTGTGTCTTTGTGTGTGTGTGTGTGTATTTTTGAAAATGGCGCATATCTTGGACGGAGGCATAGACTTTTAGTACCCGGGCATAGTTATTGTTATGGCTTTTATATTTTATAAGTTATGTGCTAAAAAGTGTGAAAACCAGCAATTTAACGATATAAGCAATCAAAACCAACTTCGTAAAAGTAAAACTTATTCAGGGATTCTAGTATTTGGTAACCAACTTTAAATACATTTTTTAAGCCAAAGCAATCGTTAAAAAAAAATTCCATCGACAAACATGTAGGAAATGGGAAAATGAATATTTCTACAGTGTTAGCTTGTTAATTTATATTTTCTAATATTTTCAGTTGCACAATATTTTAATATTCAATTAACTTTGAGAATTTTGTATCCCCAATATTTAACTGTTTACAATTTTAATGCATTTTACATTAAAGTAAAGTGTGGAAATTATACCTATATTTTTTTTGTTAAAGTTTTTTTTATGTTGTTATCTGATATAATGCAAAGCCAGATAAAATTGATTTGTAGAAATCATTATAAAATTTAAGAAGAAATGTGATAGAGGTATAATAATAATTAAAATAATAATAATTATTGTTATAATAATTTGAGGCCAACTCAGTTTTCAGCAAAAATGTTCGGTATGATAAAGTGTTTCGATTCGACCGAAAAATATGCCGTATAAATTCGTCTCAAAATAATCATAATTCATGAAAATGTGTAAAAATCCAAACTGAAATCGAGGCGTTGTAGTTTGCGAGCGACCACTGTGGTTATTCGGGTCAATGACTGTGTGGCGCCATCTATTGTCGCAAATGTAACCATTGTTTGATGAGAATAATTGAAATGCTTTTTATTCGTATTTCACAGCGCGTGTAGAGATAAATCGAATCGTGGCGCAAATCTATTACAACTACTACACCCCGATGGCAATTGGGCTGCACACGACAACGGCGCCCGTGTTCCTGACCTACCCCAACATTGAGAGGTACAGCACTAATTACACACACCTGCCACTGACGCCGATCCGACCGCCGACACCCGAACCGCTGGCACTCAGCCGGACGCCGCCCAGTCCGTCGTCAGCGGTGGCTGTAACGTCGCCCACATCCAATGCACAGCAGAAGCATTCGCGACCAGCGAGCAGCAATAGCACCGTCCATTCGGCCGCTCATTCGCCCACTCTGGTCACGACTGTGGCAACAATGTCGACGGCGGGCTTTCATCATCTTCAGCATCATCCCCATCATCATCATCATCATCAGCATCAGCAGCTGCAGCAGCAGGAGCAGCGTTCACGTTCAGGGACGCCGACAACGCCTCCGCCGGCACACAGCAGCAGCAACGGCGGGTATCATCACCATCACCATCATCATCATGGCCAGCATCTGGTCAGCTCAACGTCAGCGGCGGCCGTTGCAGCAACTGCAGCAGCGACGTAGCAGCAATATCGTAATGTTGCCGTCGCTGCTGCGGCAGCTGCTGCAGCTGTACTCTTTGTGTAAGTACAAATTATAGTTGCGCTTTTTAATATGCAACATTATGTGGCCAATTGTGTGTAGACAGTTGGAGTAATAAAGTTAAGCATCTGCCACAGCCAGAGTGTCCAATAATATTAATAACTGTTTGGTGTCCGACATTTCTTAAGTGTGTAATACAGGCTTAATTAGAAGCTTCAAAGCAGGTTAATACCAAATAGCTGTGCTCCTGGAAAACTCACTTAAAGAGTGGATCATTCTTACTAATGAAACACTTCGAATCAGTTTTGAGTAGTTTCCAACTTACATCACTTTTCATAATTTCGCAACATATCAAATGTAATAATACAATTTATTACTACTAGTTTGTGCAATCTTTATAGACAATATCTTATGACAGCGAAACTAATAAAAGTAGTTAATAACTGATTAATGAAACCTGTACAAAATTATTCTCTTCATGGTTAAAACAAACTTTTTCGTTGAAAATTTCAGGTTTAGATTTTCTGTAAAAATACCTATCAATAGTTAATTAAACATTTTTGTCCCAACACATGGGAAATAAATCTTCATAAAAATAACAAAGTTTTTCTTCTACTTAGAAACTAATTTAATTTCAAGTGTCTTCAAATCTAATAATATTTTTAAAATTAAAAACAAATTCTATACTTGAATTCAGAAAACATAGTTTGAATTTGTACTTTCTAAAAATATTTTCTATAAACGAGAAATACATTTCTGAAATACATACATTTTCAAAAGCCAACTGATATAAAAAAAAAATTAATATAAATCAAAGATTTAAATCTTCTTTTTATATTAATAGATAATCGTAGTTATTTATTACATCAATTTTGCAAATTATATTATTGGCTATATTACATTTCACACATTACATAATGAAAAGAAATTCACACTCAATGGGAAATCCTTGAATAATTTGAGGGTGTCTCAGTCTCGACTCAATTGTGGTTATTTTCAAGGGTCTGGTACTTATTTGGCATGCAGGACGAGGCGTGTTGCCTTTAATCAAATCAATTTCGCAGCATAGTTTTATGTTTACAATTGAAGTTGGCTGCCAGGCTTCTGCAACGCTTTTCACATGCCACATGCCATTTGCCACTTGCCAGTTGCCACTTGCCGGTTTTCATTTCCATTTCCGGCGGCTGCTGGTTGCTGCTCTTGCATTTCCGGACTGCGCACGAAAGTATGCAATGGCTTTTTCATCATTTGGCCTGATGGCTGCAACGTGGCAACAAAAGCTGCACCAGATGAAAAACAATTCCTCTCGACCGATTCAGTCCCCCCGCCCCCCCACAGCTACCCCTTCAGTCCTACAATCCAGCAGCGTCGTGGCATTTGTGCTTGCTGCTTTTGTGCTGACAATTGAAGCATTCGCCTTGGCCAATTGAAATACCCTGTATCCATTAAAAAAACGGCTAAAAACGGGTATCCATGCAAATTGTGTAGGGGTTTGCATATATATATATATAAATATATATAGGCATAAGTATTTATTGATCAGCATTAATTGGGGGGTTTCAACAGTCAAAACGGCCTAGAAAAAGCTCTGATTTAATTGAATTTAATTTAATTTTTCAACTGTTTTTGCTTTACTTAAATACAAATATTCCATATTTAAGACTCTCTTATAAATATATAATTTATCATTATGAACAAATTTCAGGCTCTCTGAATATTTAAGTATCGATCAAAAATTGCAACAAGTAATTAATTTAACAATGAGCTGCTACCATACAGGGTATCTTCTAGTTGTGGCACTTGCAGCACGAACGCAATTTTGCTTGTTTATTTGTTTGTTGTCGTTGCTCAATTTAGGTGCAAGTGTTAAATTTCCATGTTGGCTGGCATTTTAGTTTATATTATATGCTTGAAACATTTTGTAGCCTTTTGTTCTTGATGCCTTGCTTTAATTAAAAACTCAAGTGGCAGCCACTCCAGGCAGAACCGGGGAGACACTCCGTCAATTGTCTTCTTTTATTTCTTGCGTTGCGTGTTGGGGTGTTGGGGGTTTACAGGGTTGGGGAAATGGGGATAGATACCACAACGTGTTTTGGTTGCCACTTGCCATTGGCATTTATGTATTTATGCCACAAATATCACAAATATCATAATGCTTGTGCGTTGCCCTCCAAAATGCACATGAAAAACTTTCGCCTCACGTCGCCACAAATTTTACGATGCCCGGACAACACTTCAGAATGCATATTTCAATGTCTGTTCGAAAGACTGTCTGTCCGTCTGTCTGTCTGTCTGTCCTGTCTATATCTGTCTATATCTGTCTGTCCTTCTGTACGTTGCAAGGTAATAAAATATACGCGTTTTGCAACAAACGCAGCAGCCAGGCATCTAAATCTTGTCTAGAAATTGTGCTGTTTCCGTGCCATCTTTCGATTGTTTGCGCGCCCTTTCGGCACATTAAAAACCTCAACTTCAACTTCAACTTCAGCTTCCCCTTACCCAATCTGCCCCAGCACACCCCTCCTCTGCACGCTCTGCTCACCCTGCTCACTCTTTCCTGTGGCATTTTCGCATCAAAGGCGAGTCGTGAGTTTTTACGAGTGCATCATAAAACTGGAACGCACGAGAGTAAAAATATTCTTTTCTTTTTTTTATATATATTTATATATATATATATATATATATATATATAGTATGTCTAAGTATTTCTGGATGCGGTCTAAGCCTAGGCAAAAAAAAATAAAAATAAAGGCTGTGCAATTAAAGCGCGCTGTGAGACTACAAAGTCAAAGGCATTGGGGACTGACGGGTGGAGTGGCACAAAAACTAGTCAGCAGAGTTCGTTTAACTCTCGTCAGGAGTCGGACAAATCAAACTTATCATTCGTCAGCGAAGCAAAAATCAACAACAATTATTCAACTGCAAATGCAGCAAACGGCAATAAAAACAGCCAAAAACACAATGCGAAACTTTTACGATCCTCTCAGGCTCCGCTGCTCCAGGAGCAGCTTCTGCATTGCAATTCTTTTCATTTGTTTCATTTGGCCCGCATACAAAAAAACTATATCCTCGGAAATGGCACTTCAATTCCGTCGAGTGTTTTTCTTTTTGTTATTTTTGTTTTCTTGCCTTTTGTTTGGCTGCTTCTTGGCCAAAACGGCAATAAATGCATAAGTTTCCATTTAACGATATTTTGTTACAGGTTCGCATGAAAATTTCGCACACCTTCTGGCAGTAATATAAAATTGAAATGGAAATGCTCTCCATTTAATTTTCCACTTTTTTCCTCATTTCTCTCACACAACAAATGAAATACTTGAATGCGATTTCCAATTTCATCAACGTTTCTGAGTGGCCAAGTGTGCCAAGTGATTTTTAAGTAAGAAATTCAAGACTACATTTTCTCTCGTGAAATGCTTTTGATAGAATTTGGCATTTTGTCAAAGCTTTCAAGATTTAATAAAAATATAAACACATTTTATAATAAATAATATGTTTTAATTAGCTGCCTAAAGAAAGACTAAATAAAAAATGCGAAAAATGTCATTTAATAAATGTAGCGTATGGGTGTCTGTTAATGACGTACAAATTGGCATTATGCCAGCTTGACATAAAAATATATTATATATAATTTTGACATTTTATACAAGCGAATTTTAAACGATTAACAGAAGCTTCGCTCTTTTTTCTCAGACACAACTTTGTTGCGTGCTCTTTGAAGCACTCGAAAGATCAGTTAAATATACAAAATAAACATATGTTTATAACTTGAGCAATAAACAACATACATTATATGTATTTTGTGCTATTGCGTTGTCGCACAATTTCCGCTGATTTCTAATTTCCGTTCGTCGTTACTCAAAATAAAAGTAAAGATATAAAAATATACAAACAGTAAATCCCTTAATTTTTTAATGCTCGGACAGTCATCATTGCTAAATACATATACATATATATATATATATATATATATATATATTCATATATATATATATATTCATATATGTATGTATTTATGCCCCGTCCTCGAGGTCGCAAAGAACCATAATAAATGCAATGCTTGCCATAAAAATAAGAATGAAACAAAAAAAAAAAATGTTATAGTTTTGCGAGCGAGTTTCGAAGTTTCAGTTTCGGCTTACGCTGCTCAAATTACGCTCTCCTCGCCCCTTGTCCATTTACACCCCTATCCCATAGTATTCGGTTTATGTTTATTATTGTTTTTTTGTTTTGTTTTTATTTTTTTTTTTTTGGAATTTGCTTTTCGTTTGGTTAGCGTGCTGAACGCTCTCCGGGATATTTTTTTTTTATGGTGCCGCGTTACGCCGTCTCATTTTTAGTGGACACGCATTATTAAAAAATAAACAATATGAATATGATGTGCATACAGAGCCGACAGGCAAAGCCGCAGCCAGAATCGGATCCACAGCCAGAACTCAAATAAAGCCCGCCCGCCCCGAGCACATTTTCAGCTACTCATTTTTCAGTGGAAAATTTTGTGGCGATCATAAAAACTGGAGTCGAGCAAATAAACACAACAAGCGTTCAATATTGGTCGACAAAACGAAGCAAATATACTCTACTATTATGAAACGATAATCCTAAAATACCCTCTTTAAAGTTGAGTCTTGTAACTAAATAGAGGCATTTTAGATAATTCATCATATTCATCATCTCATCTGAGACAGATTAGTAGATATAAAAATATATGGATATATGGATAGATTAGTAGAAATAGAGGCTGCATCGTGATAAAGATATCTACTTTATATATAAACATAAATTAAAATTCTTACCCATAAATATAGGATTACATTTTGAAAGATGCATTGTGCATACTTCTAACAAAAAAGAGTATTTTCAGTGCAATCTGAACAATCAATGGACAGTCCTTAAGATTGTTATTGCTTACACTTATATATACTCTTCGATAGATGTATACAAATAAATAATATGTGCAATACATGTGTCTATATATATATATATGTATAACAAAGTGGTTTTCGGTGTTCATTCAGCTCAATTGCAATTAGTCGTTGAACTGTGACAATTGAAAATCAGCCATAGCCAAAGAAGTTTTGCTCTTGTTATTCCTTTGGTGCTTGCTTTGCGGCTGCTTGGCATTAACTTAAAGTGCACCATAAAAATCACATTTGGCATGATAGCGAAAGAGGAGTGGACGACTACCTGAAAGCGCAAATTTCAGCTGCGTCCAAAGCCAGCCATGGTAGGACATGAACTTCACAAAACCAATTCCACGACCAAGTCAAATTTTTTTAGCTGCTTTGGACAAAGGTGGCCGTCTTCGTCATCCTCATCGTCGTCATCGTTGTTGCTATAAAATTTGGTTTTACGAGCGTGCACTGGGAACTCATCCTGCTGGCCAGGTAAGAGGCTCAGGTTCGAGTCGAAGGACTGCTTGCTTGGTCTCTGACTTGGGCATTACAATGATTTTAATGCGTTTTATGGCCAGAGACAGTGCAGCCATATGGGCACGCTGGGATTATGCCAGCGCTCGTTATCATTAAAAACAGTTTTATGCCACATTTGGGCTTAAGTCCTAAGATTTCCAATATCAAATTAATTTTTGTGTTTTTTATTTTATTTTTTGTTAGCTAATTAGCTAGCATTGGTTTAAGAGCTTAATTAAATTCAGTTCAATTAAAGACTACTAACATATATATATATATATATCTTTTCCAATCTCTTGTTTAGCGATAATTGAAAAGACAAAAAACCAAAACATAAATAGAAGCAGCACCAAATAATCGAATCTGTTGGCTGGAAATCTGACTCTGGTCATCTGGAGACGAAACTCGACAATTCTCAAGATAGAAAATAATAATAATATAATTAATATGATAACGCTATCACATTGTTTACTCTTTAAACTAATAAATATTAACAATTACTTCTGTGCTTAATAATTAAAGCGTTAAATGAGCTATAAAATAAACTTGCTGAAAGAGCTCCAAAACTAAGAATCTATAAACGATCTGCACCCATTTATATATATATTATATCTAGTCGTAAGCTTGCACCATTTATTGAAAACTATTGTACAGCATTTGGATAATTAGTAAAACGATTCTTCAATATATATATATACATATATATATATGTATATATATTTGTATGCATAGTATAATATTTGAATATGAGATTAAATCAGCTTGCAACATATTTAGAACAAATAATAGTTATATTATTTAAAAAAAAATTCTTTCCTTCATAATGTTACATTTCCTTGGGCTGTGCGCTGTCGAATCTACGGAATCATTCAGTTAGTTATTATATAACGTTCTCTTAAATTATTATTATTATTATTAACGATAGAAAACTTACGATTTATTTATCGCTTAGTGCAGTGACTAGTTTTAAGTTATGTGTATTTTGTGTGTATATGTTACTTAGAACCGACAAAAACCAAAAACGTTATGCTATTCAAATTTTAGTTAAATTATTAAATTTCATTCATTCGATTTATTCTTCTTCTTTTTTTATATGTAGGTAATTACTTAAAATTTTAACATTACTAGCTACAAAATAAAATAAACTAAACTAAAAAAGCACTTCAATTTAAATGGAAATCATATTGTAAAACTTTTCAAATTTTTATCGTAGCGAAAATAAATGCTTCAAATTCAAGTTTCAATTGCGTAATAAAGAAAACTTACAAAAAACGTATGCTGAAAATAAAGAAAATAAAATACTATGCTTTGAATAATTTTGAATGTATGGGATAATAAGGAATTCTTGGAGAAATGAGGATTCACATGCCGAACAGACCCTTGAGATCATCGATGGTTAGCTTAGAGCTGACCTTGCCAGTAAGTATACCATCGGCCAGCTCCAGCTTGCGATCCTGGAGCGCCTTGATACGCTGCTCAACCGTCTCGAGACACACGATCTTATATATGATCACATTTTTCTTTTGACCCACGCGATAGATGCGATCCTGTGCCTGTGCCTCCAATTGTGGATTCCAGTGCAAATCGAGTAAGATTAAATGATTGGCACCAATCAAATTTAGGCCAACGCCGCCCGCTGTTAAAGAGAGTAGCAAAATGCGTTTGGAGTTGCGCGCATCGTTAAACTCATTGACAATATCCTGGCGATTCTTGACAGGAATACTGCCATTTAGTGAAAGTGTTGCCAACTTTTCTTGCTGCAAGTGATCACGCAATATGTCCAACATCGATGTCCATTGCGATACAATGATGACTTTATCATCCGATTTCAGAATGTTCGTCTTCAGAATTTCAATGACTTTAAGCATTTTCGTTGAGGGACGACTCAGATTAAAGACAGGATTGCTACGCTTCAGCACATTCTTCGAGGCTTTTGCAAGGCGTACATCATCATTTCCGTCGCCTCCGCTGCCACCGCTCTTCCGACTGTTGCTGGCACGACGGGATGGACTTGAGCTGGCGCCGTCGTTAATGGTCATCTTGTTGAGCTGAGCCATCAGATCAATTTCAGGCGTACTGCCATCGCTGTCATCATGACCAATGCTGGTGGAGCCCTCTTCCTCCAACATCTAAATCGAAAACAAAACACATCAGTCACGTAATACAATGTTTTGCTTATGTTCTTTCTCTTACCGAATCGATGAGTCCCGGGTGGCAGCATATTTGCCGGAGACGAAGCAGAAGAACCAGAATCTCGTGGGACTTTACCTCCTTGTTGTGCCCGGCCATACGTGAGAATTTCTCGTGCATTTTATAGTAGGCACCATTGGGATCCTTGATTTGATTATATGTCGGTTTGCAGGCATCGTTTATAAAATTCGCATCCGAATCCTTTTCGGCACGCTGGAACAGAAACTGTGCGAATAGGGTTTGCGAGAATGCCATAACCCTGGAGTAAACGTTCATCTCATCCTTGTCGAGATTCATCTCGATCAAGCGCAGCTCTTTGTTGGGCAAATTATTGAGTTTACCATCCAGCTGCAGTTGTGCCTTGGTACGCCTCAACATTAACGATTTCATTAGCAAATTCAAACGATCCTGTCCGCCAGCGCTCTTATTATCGATCCAACGCTTCCAAGTGGGCAGATCATCAAAGGGGGAGCAGCGCAGAAACTTAAGCAACGCATACACATCCAGTTCCTTGTTCTGGATGGGAGTCCCAGTTAGAGCCCAACGAAATTTGGCACGCATCTCGCTGACAGCAATCGATGACTGGGACTTATGGTTGCGTACCACGTGCGCCTCATCCAGAATGATGCGATGCCACTTGACGCCATACAAGGCGCCCATAGTTTTCTGCTCCCTGGCGACAATGTTGTAAGTGGTCACGACTATATCGTAGGTGCGCAGATGCTTTGCCTTCGTCTCCCGGTTGTTGCCATGATGCACACAAACAGTAAGGCGATGCCGTGTCAATTTTGAGGCCACCTCAGCCTCCCACTGACGCAGCAAGCTGGCCGGGCAAATAACTAAGGTGCCACCCTTGTAGGCTGTTAACGAAACAAATTAATGTATACTCTAAATAAATATATATATATATATTAATATTATTAATATTAATAATAATATTAGTGTAAGTACTTACTGTCCTTACGACCCTTGGAATTCCATCCGCCAACACTTTTGCGCTGCTGGTCCGTACCAGTGTCATCGTCGCTGCTTGCGGATTTGCCGCCCTCGTCACTCTCCTGTCGATTCTTGCAGGCGAGCACCAGGGAGATCATGGTGAGCGTCTTGCCCAGGCCCATATCATCGGCCAAGATACCGCCGCGAGGACGTTGTTGCTCGCGCCAGTACATCCAGGCTAGCGCATGCTTCTGATGATTCATCAGCTGCACCTTCAAGCCAGTCGGATCATCTGCAAGCACATCCTCCGCTGGACAGCCCTTCAGCGAGCCATGCAGATCCTGCAAGTGAGAACACAATTAAAGCAAGCAACGAATTTTGTGATGTAAATAAAAAATAAGTTTAAGTGCTTCAGAATTGTTGTTGGTTGTAATCAAGACGTGACCATTGCCAGGAGCCCGCACATTAACTCGTGCCCAGGCGAAGGCAGAAACGGTGCATGCATCTCAGATATCCGTTCTAGCAGAACTCATCATGCAATGCCAATTGCCATTCACCAATTGCTGTATGCTGACGTACCTTTAGCGAATCCATGGTCATCGTTTTCATGGCGTTGAATGTGGCCATGCCACGGGCGCCAGTGTGCGTTGGCTTTATCTGATTAACCGCATCCGAAAGCTGATCCCAGTCAAGCTCCTTGCTCTCCCGTTTTGCTGTTGTTTTTTGCGATGGCAGCTTGACTTGTGGAATATCCTTCTGCACGCTGAGTCCATCGATATATTTGGATTTGATAGAAATGTCCAGACGCAGGCCTTCGATGCGTTTCATCATTTGGGCACCCTTATCTGGCAGCTTGTGGGACATTCTCTCGTGAAGGTTCATCGCCTCGTTGAGGTGCGTGCGTAATTCGGTCAGCTTAAGCGATTCCTTGTCATAGAATTCCTGGGTGACACTTTGACGATTGACGCCGGATCGACGTCCTGGCGACGGCTTCTTCATGGCCGCCTTAATGGTGGGCTGAATGAGTTTGCTGCTCGATCGATTCCTGCTCGGCGCTTCCGAGCTGGTGCGTGGCGAATAACTTTGATTTGATTGGTTCTCCTTGTTGTAGATGAAACTAGCCTCATCATCGGTGCTGCTTAATATCTCAATGGGGGTCTCCCGATTGCTTAAGACGAACACATCGCTGTCATTGGACTCGTTGGACTGCTGATTATTCTTCTGCTCCTCGGGCTCAGCGATTGGGCAAATTGTCGAGTGCAAAGACTCCAGAACGCTGCTAGCAAATTGTGTGCTATAACGTGGCGATTGAGCGGCAATAATTACGGCAGCCTTCTCATCCGTCTCCTTTTTGGGAAAGTTTTGCTGCTCGTCATCGTTGCTGAAATCCAGCTCGCTGGAGCCATCGCTCATGTCAGCCGGACGTACACCGGTGATACTCATGCGCGTGCGCGGCGACAGCGCCCGCTGATCCAGCTCATCCTCCTCCTCGTCTTCGCTTTCAGAGACGATTGCCGCTTGGGCGCGACGTCTACGAGACCTAGGCCAACGCACACCAACGGAGTTGGAAAAGTTTTGCTGCTCGTCATCGTTGCTGAAATCCAGCTCGCTGGAGCCATCGCTCATGTCAGCCGGACGTACACCGGTGATACTCATGCGCGTGCGCGGCGACAGCGCCCGCTGATCCAGCTCATCCTCCTCCTCGTCTTCGCTTTCAGAGACGATTGCCGCTTGGGCGCGACGTCTACGAGGCCTAGGCCAACGCACACCAACGGAGTTGTCGTCGACATCGGTATCGGAGTCCTCAATGGTCAAGTTTGTGGCATCACTGTTGACAGTAGTGGAATTTGCACTGCGGCTGGTAACGCTTCGGCTGCCATTTGAGTTATCTTAAAAAAAAACACACATGTTAATTAAACATTTTATTATTTCATTATTGTGCACGTTGTTTACCTATTGACGACAATGTGGCACTGATGATTTCAGGTTCCTCGTCGGTGTAGTATTCCTCACTTTCACTCGACATTTATGTATATTTAATTCGCTCTTAAACACAAAATTCATGCAGCAGAAAACAATGCTTAGGCGCCAGTTAATTTCAACGCACTGAAACTGTACGTGTGAACAGCGTTGCCACATTGGTAAATGTAGACTTTTAAGCAAAAGTCATGTTGGTCACACTCTAAAATTGTGCGTGCTCATTTTGCTATCGTTTAAAAAAGAAAGAAATAATTGGCAACATTTGACTTGTATTAAGAAAAAATTTATTAAGAATTTAGTACAATTTATATTTTAACATGGGAATTGTGTATATTATGGAGTGCACATTATGTGTCTGTATTCATTAAAAGACGCTGCTCACTTCTTTATAATGCCCTTGACAGCTTCGACAATGTTGCGAGCCGAGATGCCAAACATGTCGATCAACACCGCTGGCGGACCCGAGCGCGGCACGGTGGGTACGAACAGATGCTTGACCACGAAGTTGCGATGCGTAGCCAGAGCGCTTAGCACAGCCTCACCCAGACCGCCTTGCCTGAAAGCAGAGAGAGGCACAGAGAGATTACAATTTGACAAGGGAGTAATAATGAGGGAAAACTGTTTGCCACAACTCACTGGTAATGATCTTCGACGACAACAATGCGACCGCCACACAGCTTGCCCTGCTCCAGTATCAGATCCACATCGAGTGGCTTCACGGTGAACGGATCGATGACACGTGCCGTGATACACTCCTTCTCCAGCTGCTCTGCAGCGGCAAGGCATTCGTACAGAGTGATACCGGCACCAATGAGTAGCACCTCATCGGATGGCTTCTGGCGCACCACCTTGCCCCGGCCAATGGTGAAGATCTCATCATTGTTATAGATGACAGCCGTATTAGGACGCGACGTGCGGATGAAGCAGACGCCCTTAGTATTCGCGGCTAGCTCAACGGCTCGCTCTGTGCTGACAGCGTCAGAGGGATAGAAGACGGTGCTGCCGGGTATGGTGCGGAACAGGGCGATATCCTCGAGACCCATCTGGGAGGGACCGTCCTCGCCGATGCTGCAGCCGCAATGCGAACCAACGAAGTTCACATTCGTCTGCGAAATGGCTCCCATCCGTATCTGATCGTAGGCACGCGTAAAGAACGTGGCAAAGGTAGAGGCGAAGGCGACTGTGCGCCGACGACAGGCAGCTCCAATGGCCACACCCACCAGATTCTGCTCCGCAATGAAGCATTCGATGTAACGCTCCGGATATACGTTGCGCAACTTGTCCGAAAACGTTGAGTTCTTCGTATCGCCGTCCAGGGCAATCACTCGATCATTGTCAGCCCCAATCTTGGCCAGAGCTGTGCCGTAAGCCAAACGCGTGGCAATCGAATCGCCCAGTTTGTAACTAGGCGGTGTACACAGCTTGATATTATTGATATCGACTTCCGGCGCTTGGCCCGTTGCGCACGTCTTTTTGGGTGACATCTTCACGTTCTGATTAACCATGAGACTCTGCAGATGCTTGATAACACCGGCCGCCTTTTCACCCAGCGGCTTGCCATGCCAATTATCCAGATCTTCAATATCGGGAAAGTCCTTGCCCTTGTAGGTCTTGGCTATGATGGCGGTGGGTTTGTTCTTGGTGCTCTCGGCGCAGTGGAGAGCCTTGCACAGCTCATCGATGTCATGGCCATCGACAACGAGGGCATTAAAACCGAACGCCTCCAGGCGATCCCGATATACGTCCATCTGGTGCTGCAACGAGGTGGGCTCCGATTGGCCCAGCCTATTCACATCGAAGATCACACACAGATTGTCCAGCTTGTAATGGGCGGCAAAGTGCAGGGATTCCCAGACGGAACCCTCGGCGGACTCGCCATCGCCAACAACTACATAGGTGCGATAAGCGGCTTTGTCCAGATTCTTGCCCACATACGCCATGCCAGCGCCGACGGCGACACCCTGACCCAATGAACCAGTGCCCACATCAATGAAATTGAGGCGGGGCGTCGGATGTCCCTCCAGATCGCTGTCGATCTTGCGCAGATTGTTCAGGTCCGATACAGGAAAGAGGCCCGCCTCTGCCCAGGCTGCGTAGAGAATGGGCGCTGCATGTCCCTTGGAGAGGATGAAGCGATCGCTGGACGGATCACGCGGATGCTTCAGGTTCAGGCGCATCTGCTGGAAGAACAGCACCGACATGATCTCGGCCAGCGAACTGCACGAAGTCGGATGACTGCAAAAAAAGCGCAAAGCATGTCCAAAGTATAAATAATAAGATTTCTAATCTTGTGTTCTTAAAAAAAAATTACATTTGCTGAAAATGTATGGTTAGCAAAAAAAGTTTTTTAAAATAATATATTATTGTTATATTAATTAATTGATAACTTAACTGGTGTTTATTCATATAATTTGTAGAATTAAATTAATCCAATTCTATTATATTTAAAAATAAATCAAAATAATTTGTATATTTCTTTTTGCAATTCAAATAAAAAAAATCAAAAATAGTTTGCTGCTAGCTAAATTTATTACAAATTACCAATGCGCTGAAGATGCGCTGTGGATCAGCACGTGTCATTCTCAAGTCTGGAGAGTGAATGCTGAGGAGAATTGAAACTCTACACCCAAAATGAAGGCTCGTCTTATCGACACACATATGTGACTGTGTGCGTGTGTGTGTGTATGAGTACATATAAATAGGCCTTATCGCAGACACGTTTTTTTTGCATATGTTTCCAAATGGAAACCGGTTCCCACAGGCTCATCAGACCATGTCTGGAAAGAATGCTGGCTGCAAAGTAAAATATGTTTGGAAATTGGATCTGCACATGGAGCATACATATTTGTTCGTTTATAGAGAACAACTGAAGGTTAATCATACTTTAAAGCGGTCACCTCTGTCTGCATGCTAAGCGTAGACTAACTGTAGGTTATCTGCTTACCCCAAAAAAAAATATATATAAGATTAAAAGTGTGCTATCAGCAAAGTAAGTTGTGATAACAATTAGCATAGTTGCGCTGAAATGCATTGAATTAGTATTTATTTCAAGCCTTTAGCTTATCATGCATTTAGTTGCCTAATTACATATGCCATTATAAAGGTCATAAAATCATCTGAGCATAATGCGAACAATCAGCTAATAACTTAAACTTTTGTTGTTATTTGTTGTTGTTGTTGTCTATTTCCAAGCGTTGACAACAGGCGACGAACATAATGCGAAAAAGAGAGCTTTATCACACTGAACTTTCTTTGAAGCGCCTCACCAGATATTAAGATGTGTGTGTCTGTGTATAAAAAATGAATGTGCTTAAAAGTGACTACTAATGGTTAAAAGCTACACTATTGAAATCTGGGTCTTTGGTGAAGGTCAGCGAAGGTTAGGTTCAAATTTGTAGTAAAAATTGGCAAGTAAATAAATGTACGTTGCTTATTAACAATAAAAATAATGGTGAATGCACGTGTGAATATGCTTGTGCGCACTTATGCACACTGCACAATGTTCAGTAAAACGTGGTAATTTGTTTGTTTAGTTTTTTTAGAACGGCGTTGCTTTGGGCGAAGTGCGGCCGAGTGGCCTTAAGCCGGGGTCACCTTTGACGACTCGATCACGCAACAAGTGCAAGGTGCACAACTTTTTCAGCACTATTTTTTGTTAGTGTGTTGGTTAAGTGATTGTGGTTGTGGTTGTGGTTGTGGCTTACCCAGATTTGGAGGCCTGCGTGCTGTTAATGGAATGAATACGCAGCTTGTGAGCCACATCCTTCAAATCCTGCACGGTTTTGGCTTCGGGCTTGTGGTACGACATTCTGACAACAATTCGCGTTGATGCTGAGTTCAAGAAGTTGTTGTTGCTGTTGCAGTTGTTGTGGTTTTTTCTTGTTGTTGTTAACCAAAGGGTGACAGCTCTATTTTTGCAAATGGCAGACAAGAGTAGTGACGTATTGGTAACTTTGACAACAACGAACCTCTACAACCGGCGATTGGAAGTAAACTGCCGGCGTTGTTGCTTCTACTTCGTATTGAAGCAATTCTGTCTGCCTGTTGGCGACGTTGCCGTCGCAGTCACAATCACGGTGAATGAGCTTTGAAAAAGAAGCAGACGCGAAGCGGCTTGATTTGATTTGAGCTAGAGTGAGATGGCTATAGATGGTATCAAATTAGAGATGCTTTTTTAAGTCCACGCGAGCGAATGAGGTATTTTTCTTACTTCAAAATGTGTGCTACACATAATAAATATACTGTTATTAAACTACATATTTAATCCAATTAACACAATTGAATTTAGCTTAGTTGTGCGTTATTATTAAGATACAGCGGAAAATTGCCTCATTCGCGATACACTTTTTTTAATGTTCAATATTCAAATTGCACTTGGATGGCGCGGATTTTGCGCCTTCGATAGCTCAGTTGGTATACGGACTGCAGTGCTGGGGGACAATTGCAATAAATAGACATCCACAGGTCGCTGGTTCGACTCCGGCTCCAAGGATTCACTCATCTTATATCATTTATTGTATCGAGTTCTCTATTGAAACATTACCTTTTTGTTGAATGCGAATACTCTGGTCACAAAAGAATTGATAAACTTATTTTTTAAATTTTATTTTAACTGATACTTTGCAGGCTGAATCTATATATCTGAAATTATAAAATTGTTTTAAAAGAAAATATAAATGGCTACTTTGATATGTTAGGTAAACCCATAAGTATTCAATAAACAACCGTAAAATATATTAATTTAATAAGTACATCCTTTGATTTGTAAATTTTTGTAAATATAAATCAAATGATTATTCTTGCAATTTAGCGTGTTTATTTATTTCTCTGTATGCGCACAAGTTGAAATAACTGTTAATAAATACAAATAAATATGTAGATCCATATTGGATATACATAGATTTAGTATCATCTGTTGCCTTAGAGATTTAACTAATGCATAATTTAGTTAGCAAAATAGTTAACATTAACAATACATTATTACATTTACTAAATTTACCTTGTTTTATCTTTTGTTGCTTTTAAAATTGTTAAGATGCCGATCTTTGCTTGAGAATTTGGAATTTAATTTAATAAGTTTTTTGCAGCTAACTTAAATTAAGTTTCGACTACATTTAATATGAATTTATAAAAATAAATATACAATTTATGGTCTAAACGATTCTCATTACAATTTCCATTTTGTGCACATTTTCTCACGATTAACAACGTTACAGTGAAAGCTGCTTAGCGTGCACAGAGTGTTCTTCTTTTTCTTTTTTGTTTTGTTTTTTTATATAAAACAGATGATCATCTATATGTATATATTTATATATATATAAATATATGTATGAAGGTATAGGTTGAATGATTTGTTCAAGTATTACAAAATAATTTCATAAATAATGACATTTTATCGAAAAAAAAGAAAATCAACAATTAAAACAAATGCACAATGAAATCGTAATATACATATCGTTATATCACTAGCTAAAAGCAGCCTCTATGCGACAGAAGCAATAAATAAAAGTGCCTTAAAGCAACAAAATGTTTGGACATACATAAATTATAATACAAAAATTTAATAAAACGCGTAGACTTGAGGCGGCTCAGTCAAGGGCAATGCCCTGCATCCAGGCGCTCAAATCGCTGCCATCGGATTCCATGATAATCTCATCGGGTTGATCGCTGGCCAGCAAGTACTGTGCCGCGGTCCGTCCGCTCAAGTAGGCGCCGTGTACGGTTGAGTAAAAACTGGAATGAGTATGTTCGCCAGCAAACACAATAGCCGGCTGCAAAGAGAGAGAAAAACAATTGGTAACGTTTATTAAACGAGTATTTATCCCAAAAGTCACCTTTGTGGTATGCGGCGTGGCATAAAGCGGCTGCGCCAAATTCTCAATATCTTCCTGTGTGGCACCCACGGGTATTGAGGTGTATGCGCCGCCCGTGTACGTCTGGGTCTTCCAGCTGGTGCTAAGGTCAACAATAACTTAATAAGTTTAAGCTTTCAGAGAGATTCACTTCACTTACCACACACACAACTTGGGCTTGGGCACATACGGATCTTGTAGAAAATCTCGCAGAATTTCGGTGCACTTATCGGCAACCATTTCATGGGACAATGTCTCCATATACTCAGCCTCACGACCCGAAACCCAGGCCAGTAGCAGTGTGTCCGTCACCTTGGCAAAGGAGTAGATTTTCTTGAACCAGTGCTTGCTCAGATACGCCTCCGTTTCTCGCTTCTCATGGCTAACGGACTCATGCTTCTCATCGTCCCAAAGCAGCATCACCTCCGATATGGCTGCGCTGAGGAAGGGGCGGTCATGGAACAGATATATTTTGTCCACTGTGCCGAACATGAGATTCTCAATGGATTCCTGTTTGTAGTGCGGCAATTCCGGATCGAAGAGCGTCTTATGCGAATGCTTCAGCACGCCCAGCGGTATGGTGCATATCACATGCGCCGCATGGAACACTCTTCCATTCTCGCAGTCGACGCGAACGGTGCCCGCCTCGGGCGCATCATAATCACAATTGTTGCTTGCATTTGACTCGACGGAGGCGCCGCGCAACGCTGTCGGCACTTTTGTAACTGTCTTTTGCGAATCATCAGAATCATTATCGTCCTCGTCTTCGGAGTGCTCCACATCAACGGTCTCCAGACCGGTGAATGTCTTTTTTCGCTTCCAGTGTATTTTGCGCACCGGACACTTGGTTACAATCGACTCTTTCGGTATCTGTGCGCTAAGCGGTCGCAATATTGAACTGTAGCCAGCGGGCAGAACAATATTACCGCCCTGCAGTTCAGTGTAGCTACCTGAAAATGAAGTGCAACAAGTCATAATTTTAGATTGCATTAATATACCATTTACAATGCTCACCCAATTCCAGCAAATCTACTTCGTTCATGTTGTGGCAGCCGGTGATACAGGTTTCGCGCTTGAGCAGACAATTAAATATCAATTGTTTCAGGCGCTTCTGTACTGGCAGAGGAAATATTCATCACAGCGGCGTAGGAAACAAACATACGCCTCGTAGATTTCCTGCAGTATGCTGAAAGGAACTTGATGGCCATCCTCAGTGGTGGCCACCACTTTGTGCGGCTTTGGTACGTTCACAACGCTGACTAGTCCATGCTGTACGGCAATCTCAAATATCGGATTGCCCAGCACGCCGTGTATCCAATTTGCGCCTAGTTCCACCTACAAAATATAAAAATATAATTATAAATATGTTTAAAAGTTCATTGGGAAAGTATTATTTTTCATATTACAATATTATTATAAGTTATATTATATTATTATAAAGTAATTTATAATTGAATATAATTAATAATGTAATATGAAAATGTGATAATTCTAACTGGTATATAAATAATATAACATAATATTGAATAACTAATATTAATAATATATTTGTCAAAATTCTAAAATATTTTTCAAAAAAATATATAAAATTTTGGGCAGGTATTATTAAACAATATATGTATATATATATATGAAATATATAATTTTTAATAATGTATTAATTTAAATATATATAGTGACATATCCAGACCATAACATAGTGCAGATCTCTCATGTCCACACTCACTGCGACAACGCCGGCGCCACGCGCAGATCCCTTATTCATTATCAGCATAAGCAATTTGACCTAACTGTATATTCTATCATAAACAATTTTACCTAACTGTACTGACATCATGCAGATCTCTCATGTTCGCACTCACTGCGACGGCGCCAGCGCCGCGCGCGGATCCCTTATTCATTGTCAGCATAAGCAATCAAACCGAACAGTATATTCTAGCATAAGAAATTTTTCCTAACTGTAAATAATGAAATAAGACGCAAATGCGAGGTTTCATTATTGATTAAGCCAGTAGCATAAGTAGAGTTATATTTTGTACACCAAACTGAACAGACGTGTTTTGATGAATAAAGAATTCTATTTTTTAAATCAAATACCGTAATCAGACATTCAATTGGCGCAGCCGGTAGGATAATAGTGAAATATCGTGAAACGTCGTATACCTTTCAGGACAACGTACTAGTGTTCCGCGAAAATCAACTGTTATCCGCATAAGGACCCCGTGATCCTTGTAAATCTTTTTTTTTTTAAAAAAGTAAACATAAATACGCGAAGCAGAAGAGGAATTTTCTTCTTGTGTACAGAAGAACCTTCAAACAAATTACAAATAAACTAAGCAAAAGTGAAAGAAACATATTTATAAAAAAAAAACAACACACAACACACACCTAATAAAAAAATACTAAAGAATCGGTCGAGGTGTACAGTTGCATTAATCGTTGCATTTTATTAACTGCCGCGCTATTTTCAACCAATTGTGAAAGCAAACAAATCAGAATATATAAATAATAAAATCTTATAATATAATAATACATTACTGCTCAAGCTCTACGCTAATCACTGGGTGTTCAATTTTGAACATGCGAAGCAGCGGGCTCAGCTATTGTTTAATGACAGATAATACAGAGCCTCTCCGTACAACTATGATGGCGGTGGGTTTGTTCTTGGTGCTCTCGGCGCAGTGGAGAGCCTTGCACAGCTCATCGATGTCATGGCCATCGACAACGAGGGCATTAAAACCGAACGCCTCCAGGCGATCCCGATATACGTCCATCTGGTGCTGCAACGAGGTGGGCTCCGATTGGCCCAGCCTATTCACATCGAAGATCACACACAGATTGTCCAGCTTGTAATGGGCGGCAAAGTGCAGGGATTCCCAGACGGAACCCTCGGCGGACTCGCCATCGCCAACAACCACATAGGTGCGATAAGCGGCTTTGTCCAGATTCTTGCCCACATACGCCATGCCAGCGCCGACGGCGACACCCTGACCCAATGAACCAGTGCCCACATCAATGAAATTGAGGCGGGGCGTCGGATGTCCCTCCAGATCGCTGTCGATCTTGCGCAGATTGTTCAGGTCCGATACAGGACCTGCTGGTCCGTACCAGTGTCATCGTCGCTGCTTGCGGATTTGCCGCCCTCGTCACTCTCCTGTCGATTCTTGCAGGCGAGCACCAGGGAGATCATGGTGAGCGTCTTGCCCAGGCCCATATCATCGGCCAAGATACCGCCGCGAGGACGTTGTTGCTCGCGCCAGTACATCCAGGCTAGCGCATGCTTCTGATGATTCATCAGCTGCACCTTCAAGCCAGTCGGATCATCTGCAAGCACATCCCCCGCTGGACAGCCCTTCAGCGAGCCATGCAGATCCTGCAAGTGAGAACACAATTAAAGCAAGCAACGAATTTTGTGATGTAAATAAAAAATAAGTTTAAGTGCTTCAGAATTGTTGTTGGTTGTAATCAAGACGTGACCATTGCCAGGAGGCCGCACATTAACTCGTGCCCAGGCGAAGGCAGAAACGGTGCATGCATCTCAGATATCCGTTCTAGCAGAACTCATCATGCAATGCCAATTGCCATTCACCAATTGCTGTATGCTGACGTACCTTTAGCGAATCCATGGTCATCGTTTTCATGGCGTTGAATGTGGCCATGCCACGGGCGCCAGTGTGCGTTGGCTTTATCTGATTAACCGCATCCGAAAGCTGATCCCAGTCAAGCTCCTTGCTCTCCCGTTTTGCTGTTGTTTTTTGCGATGGCAGCTTGACTTGTGGAATATCCTTCTGCACGCTGAGTCCATCGATATATTTGGATTTGATAGAAATGTCCAGACGCAGGCCTTCGATGCGTTTCATCATTTGGGCACCCTTATCTGGCAGCTTGTGGGACATTCTCTCGTGAAGGTTCACCGCCTCGTTGAGGTGCGTGCGTAATTCGGCCAGCTTAAGCGATTCCTTGTCATAGAATTCCTGGGTGACACTTTGACGATTGACGCCGGATCGACGTCCTGGCGACGGCTTCTTCATGGCCGCCTTAATGGTGGGCTGAATGAGTTTGCTGCTCGATCGATTCCTGCTCGGCGCTTCCGAGCTGGTGCGTGGCGAATAACTTTGATTTGATTGGTTCTCCTTGTTGTAGATGAAACTAGCCTCATCATCGGTGCTACTTAATATCTCAATGGGGGTCTCCCGATTGCTTAAGACGAACACATCGCTGTCATTGGACTCGTTGGACTGCTGATTATTCTTCTGCTCCTCGGGCTCAGCGATTGGGCAAATTGTCGAGTGCAAAGACTCCAGAACGCTGCTAGCAAATTGTGTGCTATAACGTGGCGATTGAGCGGCAATAATTACGGCAGCCTTCTCATCCGTCTCCTTTTTGGGAAAGTTTTGCTGCTCGTCATCGTTGCTGAAATCCAGCTCGCTGGAGCCATCGCTCATGTCAGCCGGACGTACACCGGTAATACTCATGCGCGTGCGCGGCGACAGCGCCCGCTGATCCAGCTCATCCTCCTCCTCGTCTTCGCTTTCAGAGACGATTGCCGCTTGGGCGCGACGTCTACGAGGCCTAGGCCAACTCACACCAACGGAGTTGGAAAAGTTTTGCTGCTCGTCATCGTTGCTGAAATCCAGCTCTATGATGGCGGTGGGTTTGTTCTTGGTGCTCTCGGCGCAGTGGAGAGCCTTGCACAGCTCATCGATGTCATGGCCATCGACAACGAGGGCATTAAAACCGAACGCCTCCAGGCGATCCCGATATACGTCCATCTGGTGCTGCAACGAGGTGGGCTCCGATTGGCCCAGCCTATTCACATCGAAGATCACACACAGATTGTCCAGCTTGTAATGGGCGGCAAAGTGCAGGGATTCCCAGACGGAACCCTCGGCGGACTCGCCATCGCCAACAACCACATAGGTGCGATAAGCGGCTTTGTCCAGATTCTTGCCCACATACGCCATGCCAGCGCCGACGGCGACACCCTGACCCAATGAACCAGTGCCCACATCAATGAAATTGAGGCGGGGCGTCGGATGTCCCTCCAGATCGCTGTCGATCTTGCGCAGATTGTTCAGGTCCGATACAGGAAAGAGGCCCGCCTCTGCCCAGGCTGCGTAGAGAATGGGCGCTGCATGTCCCTTGGAGAGGATGAAGCGATCGCTGGACGGATCACGCGGATGCTTCAGGTTCAGGCGCATCTGCTGGAAGAACAGCACCGACATGATCTCGGCCAGCGAACTGCACGAAGTCGGATGACTGCAAAAAAAGCGCAAAGCATGTCCAAAGTATAAATAATAAGATTTCTAATCTTGTGTTCTTAAAAAAAAATTACATTTGCTGAAAATGTATGGTTAGCAAAAATTTTTTAAAATAATATATTATTGTTATATTAATTAATTGATAACTTAACTGGTGTTTATTCATATAATTTGTAGAATTAAATTAATCCAATTCTATTATATTTAAAAATAAATCAAAATAATTTGTATATTTCTTTTTGCAATTCAAATAAAAAAAATCAAAAATAGTTTGCTGCTAGCTAAATTTATTACAAATTACCAATGCGCTGAAGATGCGCTGTGGATCAGCACGTGTCATTCTCAAGTCTGGAGAGTGAATGCTGAGGAGAATTGAAACTCTACACCCAAAATGAAGGCTCGTCTTATCGACACACATATGTGACTGTGTGCGTGTGTGTGTGTATGAGTACATATAAATAGGCCTTATCGCAGACACGTTTTTTTTGCATATGTTTCCAAATGGAAACCGGTTCCCACAGGCTCATCAGACCATGTCTGGAAAGAATGCTGGCTGCAAAGTAAAATATGTTTGGAAATTGGATCTGCACATGGAGCATACATATTTGTTCGTTTATAGAGAACAACTGAAGGTTAATCATACTTTAAAGCGGTCACCTCTGTCTGCATGCTAAGCGTAGACTAACTGTAGGTTATCTGCTTACCCCAAAAAAAAATATATATAAGATTAAAAGTGTGCTATCAGCAAAGTAAGTTGTGATAACAATTAGCATAGTTGCGCTGAAATGCATTGAATTAGTATTTATTTCAAGCCTTTAGCTTATCATGCATTTAGTTGCCTAATTACATATGCCATTATAAAGGTCATAAAATCATCTGAGCATAATGCGAACAATCAGCTAATAACTTAAACTTTTGTTGTTATTTGTTGTTGTTGTTGTCTATTTCCAAGCGTTGACAACAGGCGACGAACATAATGCGAAAAAGAGAGCTTTATCACACTGAACTTTCTTTGAAGCGCCTCACCAGATATTAAGATGTGTGTGTCTGTGTATAAAAAATGAATGTGCTTAAAAGTGACTACTAATGGTTAAAAGCTACACTATTGAAATCTGGGTCTTTGGTGAAGGTCAGCGAAGGTTAGGTTCAAATTTGTAGTAAAAATTGGCAAGTAAATAAATGTACGTTGCTTATTAACAATAAAAATAATGGTGAATGCACGTGTGAATATGCTTGTGCGCACTTATGCACACTGCACAATGTTCAGTAAAACGTGGTAATTTGTTTGTTTAGTTTTTTTAGAACGGCGTTGCTTTGGGCGAAGTGCGGCCGAGTGGCCTTAAGCCGGGGTCACCTTTGACGACTCGATCACGCAACAAGTGCAAGGTGCACAACTTTTTCAGCACTATTTTTTGTTAGTGTGTTGGTTAAGTGATTGTGGTTGTGGTTGTGGTTGTGGCTTACCCAGATTTGGAGGCCTGCGTGCTGTTAATGGAATGAATACGCAGCTTGTGAGCCACATCCTTCAAATCCTGCACGGTTTTGGCTTCGGGCTTGTGGTACGACATTCTGACAACAATTCGCGTTGATGCTGAGTTCAAGAAGTTGTTGTTGCTGTTGCAGTTGTTGTGGTTTTTTCTTGTTGTTGTTAACCAAAGGGTGACAGCTCTATTTTTGCAAATGGCAGACAAGAGTAGTGACGTATTGGTAACTTTGACAACAACGAACCTCTACAACCGGCGATTGGAAGTAAACTGCCGGCGTTGTTGCTTCTACTTCGTATTGAAGCAATTCTGTCTGCCTGTTGGCGATGTTGCCGTCGCAGTCACAATCACGGTGAATGAGCTTTGAAAAAGAAGCAGACGCGAAGCGGCTTGATTTGATTTGAGCTAGAGTGAGATGGCTATAGATGGTATCAAATTAGAGATGCTTTTTTAAGTCCACGCGAGCGAATGAGGTATTTTTCTTACTTCAAAATGTGTGCTACACATAATAAATATACTGTTATTAAACTACATATTTAATCCAATTAACACAATTGAATTTAGCTTAGTTGTGCGTTATTATTAAGATACAGCGGAAAATTGCCTCATTCGCGATACACTTTTTTTAATGTTCAATATTCAAATTGCACTTGGATGGCGCGGATTTTGCGCCTTCGATAGCTCAGTTGGTATACGGACTGCAGTGCTGGGGGACAATTGCAATAAATAGACATCCACAGGTCGCTGGTTCGACTCCGGCTCCAAGGATTCACTCATCTTATATCATTTATTGTATCGAGTTCTCTATTGAAACATTACCTTTTTGTTGAATGCGAATACTCTGGTCACAAAAGAATTGATAAACTTATTTTTTAAATTTTATTTTAACTGATACTTTGCAGGCTGAATCTATATATCTGAAATTATAAAATTGTTTTAAAAGAAAATATAAATGGCTACTTTGATATGTTAGGTAAACCCATAAGTATTCAATAAACAACCGTAAAATATATTAATTTAATAAGTACATCCTTTGATTTGTAAATTTTTGTAAATATAAATCAAATGATTATTCTTGCAATTTAGCGTGTTTATTTATTTCTCTGTATGCGCACAAGTTGAAATAACTGTTAATAAATACAAATAAATATGTAGATCCATATTGGATATACATAGATTTAGTATCATCTGTTGCCTTAGAGATTTAACTAATGCATAATTTAGTTAGCAAAATAGTTAACATTAACAATACATTATTACATTTACTAAATTTACCTTGTTTTATCTTTTGTTGCTTTTAAAATTGTTAAGATGCCGATCTTTGCTTGAGAATTTGGAATTTAATTTAATAAGTTTTTTGCAGCTAACTTAAATTAAGTTTCGACTACATTTAATATGAATTTATAAAAATAAATATACAATTTATGGTCTAAACGATTCTCATTACAATTTCCATTTTGTGCACATTTTCTCACGATTAACAACGTTACAGTGAAAGCTGCTTAGCGTGCACAGAGTGTTCTTCTTTTTCTTTTTTGTTTTGTTTTTTTATATAAAACAGATGATCATCTATATGTATATATTTATATATATATAAATATATGTATGAAGGTATAGGTTGAATGATTTGTTCAAGTATTACAAAATAATTTCATAAATAATGACATTTTATCGAAAAAAAAGAAAATCAACAATTAAAACAAATGCACAATGAAATCGTAATATACATATCGTTATATCACTAGCTAAAAAGCAGCCTCTATGCGACAGAAGCAATAAATAAAAGTGCCTTAAAGCAACAAAATGTTTGGACATACATAAATTATAATACAAAAATTTAATAAAACGCGTAGACTTGAGGCGGCTCAGTCAAGGGCAATGCCCTGCATCCAGGCGCTCAAATCGCTGCCATCGGATTCCATGATAATCTCATCGGGTTGATCGCTGGCCAGCAAGTACTGTGCCGCGGTCCGTCCGCTCAAGTAGGCGCCGTGTACGGTTGAGTAAAAACTGGAATGAGTATGTTCGCCAGCAAACACAATAGCCGGCTGCAAAGAGAGAGAAAAACAATTGGTAACGTTTATTAAACGAGTATTTATCCCAAAAGTCACCTTTGTGGTATGCGGCGTGGCATAAAGCGGCTGCGCCAAATTCTCAATATCTTCCTGTGTGGCACCCACGGGTATTGAGGTGTATGCGCCGCCCGTGTACGTCTGGGTCTTCCAGCTGGTGCTAAGGTCAACAATAACTTAATAAGTTTAAGCTTTCAGAGAGATTCACTTCACTTACCACACACACAACTTGGGCTTGGGCACATACGGATCTTGTAGAAAATCTCGCAGAATTTCGGTGCACTTATCGGCAACCATTTCATGGGACAATGTCTCCATATACTCAGCCTCACGACCCGAAACCCAGGCCAGTAGCAGTGTGTCCGTCACCTTGGCAAAGGAGTAGATTTTCTTGAACCAGTGCTTGCTCAGATACGCCTCCGTTTCTCGCTTCTCATGGCTAACGGACTCATGCTTCTCATCGTCCCAAAGCAGCATCACCTCCGATATGGCTGCGCTGAGGAAGGGGCGGTCATGGAACAGATATATTTTGTCCACTGTGCCGAACATGAGATTCTCAATGGATTCCTGTTTGTAGTGCGGCAATTCCGGATCGAAGAGCGTCTTATGCGAATGCTTCAGCACGCCCAGCGGTATGGTGCATATCACATGCGCCGCATGGAACACTCTTCCATTCTCGCAGTCGACGCGAACGGTGCCCGCCTCGGGCGCATCATAATCACAATTGTTGCTTGCATTTGACTCGACGGAGGCGCCGCGCAACGCTGTCGGCACTTTTGTAACTGTCTTTTGCGAATCATCAGAATCATTATCGTCCTCGTCTTCGGAGTGCTCCACATCAACGGTCTCCAGACCGGTGAATGTCTTTTTTCGCTTCCAGTGTATTTTGCGCACCGGACACTTGGTTACAATCGACTCTTTCGGTATCTGTGCGCTAAGCGGTCGCAATATTGAACTGTAGCCAGCGGGCAGAACAATATTACCGCCCTGCAGTTCAGTGTAGCTACCTGAAAATGAAGTGCAACAAGTCATAATTTTAGATTGCATTAATATACCATTTACAATGCTCACCCAATTCCAGCAAATCTACTTCGTTCATGTTGTGGCAGCCGGTGATACAGGTTTCGCGCTTGAGCAGACAATTAAATATCAATTGTTTCAGGCGCTTCTGTACTGGCAGAGGAAATATTCATCACAGCGGCGTAGGAAACAAACATACGCCTCGTAGATTTCCTGCAGTATGCTGAAAGGAACTTGATGGCCATCCTCAGTGGTGGCCACCACTTTGTGCGGCTTTGGTACGTTCACAACGCTGACTAGTCCATGCTGTACGGCAATCTCAAATATCGGATTGCCCAGCACGCCGTGTATCCAATTTGCGCCTAGTTCCACCTACAAAATATAAAAATATAATTATAAATATGTTTAAAAGTTCATTGGGAAAGTATTATTTTTCATATTACAATATTATTATAAGTTATATTATATTATTATAAAGTAATTTATAATTGAATATAATTAATAATGTAATATGAAAATGTGATAATTCTAACTGGTATATAAATAATATAACATAATATTGAATAACTAATATTAATAATATATTTGTCAAAATTCTAAAATATTTTTCAAAAAAATATATAAAATTTTGGGCAGGTATTATTAAACAATATATGTATATATATATATGAAATATATAATTTTTAATAATGTATTAATTTAAATATATATAGTGACATATCCAGACCATAACATAGTGCAGATCTCTCATGTCCACACTCACTGCGACAACGCCGGCGCCACGCGCAGATCCCTTATTCATTATCAGCATAAGCAATTTGACCTAACTGTATATTCTATCATAAACAATTTTACCTAACTGTACTGACATCATGCAGATCTCTCATGTTCGCACTCACTGCGACGGCGCCAGCGCCGCGCGCGGATCCCTTATTCATTGTCAGCATAAGCAATCAAACCGAACAGTATATTCTAGCATAAGAAATTTTTCCTAACTGTAAATAATGAAATAAGACGCAAATGCGAGGTTTCATTATTGATTAAGCCAGTAGCATAAGTAGAGTTATATTTTGTACACCAAACTGAACAGACGTGTTTTGATGAATAAAGAATTCTATTTTTTAAATCAAATACCGTAATCAGACATTCAATTGGCGCAGCCGGTAGGATAATAGTGAAATATCGTGAAACGTCGTATACCTTTCAGGACAACGTACTAGTGTTCCGCGAAAATCAACTGTTATCCGCATAAGGACCCCGTGATCCTTGTAAATCTTTTTTTTTTAAAAAAGTAAACATAAATACGCGAAGCAGAAGAGGAATTTTCTTCTTGTGTACAGAAGAACCTTCAAACAAATTACAAATAAACTAAGCAAAAGTGAAAGAAACATATTTATAAAAAAAAAAACAACACACAACACACACCTAATAAAAAAATACTAAAGAATCGGTCGAGGTGTACAGTTGCATTAATCGTTGCATTTTATTAACTGCCGCGCTATTTTCAACCAATTGTGAAAGCAAACAAATCAGAATATATAAATAATAAAATCTTATAATATAATAATACATTACTGCTCAAGCTCTACGCTAATCACTGGGTGTTCAATTTTGAACATGCGAAGCAGCGGGCTCAGCTATTGTTTAATGACAGATAATACAGAGCCTCTCCGTACAACTATGATGGCGGTGGGTTTGTTCTTGGTGCTCTCGGCGCAGTGGAGAGCCTTGCACAGCTCATCGATGTCATGGCCATCGACAACGAGGGCATTAAAACCGAACGCCTCCAGGCGATCCCGATATACGTCCATCTGGTGCTGCAACGAGGTGGGCTCCGATTGGCCCAGCCTATTCACATCGAAGATCACACACAGATTGTCCAGCTTGTAATGGGCGGCAAAGTGCAGGGATTCCCAGACGGAACCCTCGGCGGACTCGCCATCGCCAACAACCACATAGGTGCGATAAGCGGCTTTGTCCAGATTCTTGCCCACATACGCCATGCCAGCGCCGACGGCGACACCCTGACCCAATGAACCAGTGCCCACATCAATGAAATTGAGGCGGGGCGTCGGATGTCCCTCCAGATCGCTGTCGATCTTGCGCAGATTGTTCAGGTCCGATACAGGAAAGAGGCCCGCCTCTGCCCAGGCTGCGTAGAGAATGGGCGCTGCATGTCCCTTGGAGAGGATGAAGCGATCGCTGGACGGATCACGCGGATGCTTCAGGTTCAGGCGCATCTGCTGGAAGAACAGCACCGACATGATCTCGGCCAGCGAACTGCACGAAGTCGGATGACTGCAAAAAAAGCGCAAAGCATGTCCAAAGTATAAATAATAAGATTTCTAATCTTGTGTTCTTAAAAAAAAATTACATTTGCTGAAAATGTATGGTTAGCAAAAATTTTTTAAAATAATATATTATTGTTATATTAATTAATTGATAACTTAACTGGTGTTTATTCATATAATTTGTAGAATTAAATTAATCCAATTCTATTATATTTAAAAATAAATCAAAATAATTTGTATATTTCTTTTTGCAATTCAAATAAAAAAAATCAAAAATAGTTTGCTGCTAGCTAAATTTATTACAAATTACCAATGCGCTGAAGATGCGCTGTGGATCAGCACGTGTCATTCTCAAGTCTGGAGAGTGAATGCTGAGGAGAATTGAAACTCTACACCCAAAATGAAGGCTCGTCTTATCGACACACATATGTGACTGTGTGCGTGTGTGTGTGTATGAGTACATATAAATAGGCCTTATCGCAGACACGTTTTTTTTGCATATGTTTCCAAATGGAAACCGGTTCCCACAGGCTCATCAGACCATGTCTGGAAAGAATGCTGGCTGCAAAGTAAAATATGTTTGGAAATTGGATCTGCACATGGAGCATACATATTTGTTCGTTTATAGAGAACAACTGAAGGTTAATCATACTTTAAAGCGGTCACCTCTGTCTGCATGCTAAGCGTAGACTAACTGTAGGTTATCTGCTTACCCCAAAAAAAAAAATATATAAGATTAAAAGTGTGCTATCAGCAAAGTAAGTTGTGATAACAATTAGCATAGTTGCGCTGAAATGCATTGAATTAGTATTTATTTCAAGCCTTTAGCTTATCATGCATTTAGTTGCCTAATTACATATGCCATTATAAAGGTCATAAAATCATCTGAGCATAATGCGAACAATCAGCTAATAACTTAAACTTTTGTTGTTATTTGTTGTTGTTGTTGTCTATTTCCAAGCGTTGACAACAGGCGACGAACATAATGCGAAAAAGAGAGCTTTATCACACTGAACTTTCTTTGAAGCGCCTCACCAGATATTAAGATGTGTGTGTCTGTGTATAAAAAATGAATGTGCTTAAAAGTGACTACTAATGGTTAAAAGCTACACTATTGAAATCTGGGTCTTTGGTGAAGGTCAGCGAAGGTTAGGTTCAAATTTGTAGTAAAAATTGGCAAGTAAATAAATGTACGTTGCTTATTAACAATAAAAATAATGGTGAATGCACGTGTGAATATGCTTGTGCGCACTTATGCACACTGCACAATGTTCAGTAAAACGTGGTAATTTGTTTGTTTAGTTTTTTTAGAACGGCGTTGCTTTGGGCGAAGTGCGGCCGAGTGGCCTTAAGCCGGGGTCACCTTTGACGACTCGATCACGCAACAAGTGCAAGGTGCACAACTTTTTCAGCACTATTTTTTGTTAGTGTGTTGGTTAAGTGATTGTGGTTGTGGTTGTGGTTGTGGCTTACCCAGATTTGGAGGCCTGCGTGCTGTTAATGGAATGAATACGCAGCTTGTGAGCCACATCCTTCAAATCCTGCACGGTTTTGGCTTCGGGCTTGTGGTACGACATTCTGACAACAATTCGCGTTGATGCTGAGTTCAAGAAGTTGTTGTTGCTGTTGCAGTTGTTGTGGTTTTTTCTTGTTGTTGTTAACCAAAGGGTGACAGCTCTATTTTTGCAAATGGCAGACAAGAGTAGTGACGTATTGGTAACTTTGACAACAACGAACCTCTACAACCGGCGATTGGAAGTAAACTGCCGGCGTTGTTGCTTCTACTTCGTATTGAAGCAATTCTGTCTGCCTGTTGGCGACGTTGCCGTCGCAGTCACAATCACGGTGAATGAGCTTTGAAAAAGAAGCAGACGCGAAGCGGCTTGATTTGATTTGAGCTAGAGTGAGATGGCTATAGATGGTATCAAATTAGAGATGCTTTTTTAAGTCCACGCGAGCGAATGAGGTATTTTTCTTACTTCAAAATGTGTGCTACACATAATAAATATACTGTTATTAAACTACATATTTAATCCAATTAACACAATTGAATTTAGCTTAGTTGTGCGTTATTATTAAGATACAGCGGAAAATTGCCTCATTCGCGATACACTTTTTTTAATGTTCAATATTCAAATTGCACTTGGATGGCGCGGATTTTGCGCCTTCGATAGCTCAGTTGGTATACGGACTGCAGTGCTGGGGGACAATTGCAATAAATAGACATCCACAGGTCGCTGGTTCGACTCCGGCTCCAAGGATTCACTCATCTTATATCATTTATTGTATCGAGTTCTCTATTGAAACATTACCTTTTTGTTGAATGCGAATACTCTGGTCACAAAAGAATTGATAAACTTATTTTTTAAATTTTATTTTAACTGATACTTTGCAGGCTGAATCTATATATCTGAAATTATAAAATTGTTTTAAAAGAAAATATAAATGGCTACTTTGATATGTTAGGTAAACCCATAAGTATTCAATAAACAACCGTAAAATATATTAATTTAATAAGTACATCCTTTGATTTGTAAATTTTTGTAAATATAAATCAAATGATTATTCTTGCAATTTAGCGTGTTTATTTATTTCTCTGTATGCGCACAAGTTGAAATAACTGTTAATAAATACAAATAAATATGTAGATCCATATTGGATATACATAGATTTAGTATCATCTGTTGCCTTAGAGATTTAACTAATGCATAATTTAGTTAGCAAAATAGTTAACATTAACAATACATTATTACATTTACTAAATTTACCTTGTTTTATCTTTTGTTGCTTTTAAAATTGTTAAGATGCCGATCTTTGCTTGAGAATTTGGAATTTAATTTAATAAGTGTTTTGCAGCTAACTTAAATTAAGTTTCGACTACATTTAATATGAATTTATAAAAATAAATATACAATTTATGGTCTAAACGATTCTCATTACAATTTCCATTTTGTGCACATTTTCTCACGATTAACAACGTTACAGTGAAAGCTGCTTAGCGTGCACAGAGTGT
Organism: Drosophila longiperda; assembly: GCA_035042125.1. Taxonomy (NCBI): domain Eukaryota; kingdom Metazoa; phylum Arthropoda; class Insecta; order Diptera; family Drosophilidae; genus Drosophila; species Drosophila longiperda. Next base: position 3,870,664 of record JAWNLV010000003.1, read on the forward strand.
TCTTCTTTTTCTTTTTTGTTTTGTTTTTTTATATAAAACAGATGATCATCTATATGTATATATTTATATATATATAAATATATGTATGAAGGTATAGGTTGAATGATTTGTTCAAGTATTACAAAATAATTTAATAAATAATGACATTTTATCGAAAAAAAAGAAAATCAACAATTAAAACAAATGCACAATGAAATCGTAATATACATATCGTTATATCACTAGCTAAAAGCAGCCTCTATGCGACAGAAGCAATAAATAAAAGTGCCTTAAAGCAACAAAATGTTTGGACATACATAAATTATAATACAAAAATTTAATAAAACGCGTAGACTTGAGGCGGCTCAGTCAAGGGCAATGCCCTGCATCCAGGCGCTCAAATCGCTGCCATCGGATTCCATGATAATCTCATCGGGTTGATCGCTGGCCAGCAAGTACTGTGCCGCGGTCCGTCCGCTCAAGTAGGCGCCGTGTACGGTTGAGTAAAAACTGGAATGAGTATGTTCGCCAGCAAACACAATAGCCGGCTGCAAAGAGAGAGAAAAACAATTGGTAACGTTTATTAAACGAGTATTTATCCCAAAAGTCACCTTTGTGGTATGCGGCGTGGCATAAAGCGGCTGCGCCAAATTCTCAATATCTTCCTGTGTGGCACCCACGGGTATTGAGGTGTATGCGCCGCCCGTGTACGTCTGGGTCTTCCAGCTGGTGCTAAGGTCAACAATAACTTAATAAGTTTAAGCTTTCAGAGAGATTCACTTCACTTACCACACACACAACTTGGGCTTGGGCACATACGGATCTTGTAGAAAATCTCGCAGAATTTCGGTGCACTTATCGGCAACCATTTCATGGGACAATGTCTCCATATACTCAGCCTCACGACCCGAAACCCAGGCCAGTAGCAGTGTGTCCGTCACCTTGGCAAAGGAGTAGATTTTCTTGAACCAGTGCTTGCTCAGATACGCCTCCGTTTCTCGCTTCTCATGGCTAACGGACTCATGCTTCTCATCGTCCCAAAGCAGCATCACCTCCGATATGGCTGCGCTGAGGAAGGGGCGGTCATGGAACAGATATATTTTGTCCACTGTGCCGAACATGAGATTCTCAATGGATTCCTGTTTGTAGTGCGGCAATTCCGGATCGAAGAGCGTCTTATGCGAATGCTTCAGCACGCCCAGCGGTATGGTGCATATCACATGCGCCGCATGGAACACTCTTCCATTCTCGCAGTCGACGCGAACGGTGCCCGCCTCGGGCGCATCATAATCACAATTGTTGCTTGCATTTGACTCGACGGAGGCGCCGCGCAACGCTGTCGGCACTTCTGTAACTGTCTTTTGCGAATCATCAGAATCATTATCGTCCTCGTCTTCGGAGTGCTCCACATCAACGGTCTCCAGACCGGTGAATGTCTTTTTTCGCTTCCAGTGTATTTTGCGCACCGGACACTTGGTTACAATCGACTCTTTCGGTATCTGTGCGCTAAGCGGTCGCAATATTGAACTGTAGCCAGCGGGCAGAACAATATTACCGCCCTGCAGTTCAGTGTAGCTACCTGAAAATGAAGTGCAACAAGTCATAATTTTAGATTGCATTAATATACCATTTACAATGCTCACCCAATTCCAGCAAATCTACTTCGTTCATGTTGTGGCAGCCGGTGATACAGGTTTCGCGCTTGAGCAGACAATTAAATATCAATTGTTTCAGGCGCTTCTGTACTGGCAGAGGAAATATTCATCACAGCGGCGTAGGAAACAAACATACGCCTCGTAGATTTCCTGCAGTATGCTGAAAGGAACTTGATGGCCATCCTCAGTGGTGGCCACCACTTTGTGCGGCTTTGGTACGTTCACAACGCTGACTAGTCCATGCTGTACGGCAATCTCAAATATCGGATTGCCCAGCACGCCGTGTATCCAATTTGCGCCTAGTTCCACCTACAAAATATAAAAATATAATTATAAATATGTTTAAAAGTTCATTGGGAAAGTATTATTTTTCATATTACAATATTATTATAAGTTATATTATATTATTATAAAGTAATTTATAATTGAATATAATTAATAATGTAATATGAAAATGTGATAATTCTAACTGGTATATAAATAATATAACATAATATTGAATAACTAATATTAATAATATATTTGTCAAAATTCTAAAATATTTTTCAAAAAAATATATAAAATTTTGGGCAGGTATTATTAAACAATATATGTATATATATATATGAAATATATAATTTTTAATAATGTATTAATTTAAATATATATAGTGACATATCCAGACCATAACATAGTGCAGATCTCTCATGTCCACACTCACTGCGACAACGCCGGCGCCACGCGCAGATCCCTTATTCATTATCAGCATAAGCAATTTGACCTAACTGTATATTCTATCATAAACAATTTTACCTAACTGTACTGACATCATGCAGATCTCTCATGTTCGCACTCACTGCGACGGCGCCAGCGCCGCGCGCGGATCCCTTATTCATTGTCAGCATAAGCAATCAAACCGAACAGTATATTCTAGCATAAGAAATTTTTCCTAACTGTAAATAATGAAATAAGACGCAAATGCGAGGTTTCATTATTGATTAAGCCAGTAGCATAAGTAGAGTTATATTTTGTACACCAAACTGAACAGACGTGTTTTGATGAATAAAGAATTCTATTTTTTAAATCAAATACCGTAATCAGACATTCAATTGGCGCAGCCGGTAGGATAATAGTGAAATATCGTGAAACGTCGTATACCTTTCAGGACAACGTACTAGTGTTCCGCGAAAATCAACTGTTATCCGCATAAGGACCCCGTGATCCTTGTAAATCTTTTTTTTTTAAAAAAGTAAACATAAATACGCGAAGCAGAAGAGGAATTTTCTTCTTGTGTACAGAAGAACCTTCAAACAAATTACAAATAAACTAAGCAAAAGTGAAAGAAACATATTTATAAAAAAAAAAACAACACACAACACACACCTAATAAAAAAATACTAAAGAATCGGTCGAGGTGTACAGTTGCATTAATCGTTGCATTTTATTAACTGCCGCGCTATTTTCAACCAATTGTGAAAGCAAACAAATCAGAATATATAAATAATAAAATCTTATAATATAATAATACATTACTGCTCAAGCTCTACGCTAATCACTGGGTGTTCAATTTTGAACATGCGAAGCAGCGGGCTCAGCTATTGTTTAATGACAGATAATACAGAGCCTCTCCGTACAACTATGATGGCGGTGGGTTTGTTCTTGGTGCTCTCGGCGCAGTGGAGAGCCTTGCACAGCTCATCGATGTCATGGCCATCGACAACGAGGGCATTAAAACCGAACGCCTCCAGGCGATCCCGATATACGTCCATCTGGTGCTGCAACGAGGTGGGCTCCGATTGGCCCAGCCTATTCACATCGAAGATCACACACAGATTGTCCAGCTTGTAATGGGCGGCAAAGTGCAGGGATTCCCAGACGGAACCCTCGGCGGACTCGCCATCGCCAACAACCACATAGGTGCGATAAGCGGCTTTGTCCAGATTCTTGCCCACATACGCCATGCCAGCGCCGACGGCGACACCCTGACCCAATGAACCAGTGCCCACATCAATGAAATTGAGGCGGGGCGTCGGATGTCCCTCCAGATCGCTGTCGATCTTGCGCAGATTGTTCAGGTCCGATACAGGACCTGCTGGTCCGTACCAGTGTCATCGTCGCTGCTTGCGGATTTGCCGCCCTCGTCACTCTCCTGTCGATTCTTGCAGGCGAGCACCAGGGAGATCATGGTGAGCGTCTTGCCCAGGCCCATATCATCGGCCAAGATACCGCCGCGAGGACGTTGTTGCTCGCGCCAGTACATCCAGGCTAGCGCATGCTTCTGATGATTCATCAGCTGCACCTTCAAGCCAGTCGGATCATCTGCAAGCACATCCCCCGCTGGACAGCCCTTCAGCGAGCCATGCAGATCCTGCAAGTGAGAACACAATTAAAGCAAGCAACGAATTTTGTGATGTAAATAAAAAATAAGTTTAAGTGCTTCAGAATTGTTGTTGGTTGTAATCAAGACGTGACCATTGCCAGGAGGCCGCACATTAACTCGTGCCCAGGCGAAGGCAGAAACGGTGCATGCATCTCAGATATCCGTTCTAGCAGAACTCATCATGCAATGCCAATTGCCATTCACCAATTGCTGTATGCTGACGTACCTTTAGCGAATCCATGGTCATCGTTTTCATGGCGTTGAATGTGGCCATGCCACGGGCGCCAGTGTGCGTTGGCTTTATCTGATTAACCGCATCCGAAAGCTGATCCCAGTCAAGCTCCTTGCTCTCCCGTTTTGCTGTTGTTTTTTGCGATGGCAGCTTGACTTGTGGAATATCCTTCTGCACGCTGAGTCCATCGATATATTTGGATTTGATAGAAATGTCCAGACGCAGGCCTTCGATGCGTTTCATCATTTGGGCACCCTTATCTGGCAGCTTGTGGGACATTCTCTCGTGAAGGTTCACCGCCTCGTTGAGGTGCGTGCGTAATTCGGCCAGCTTAAGCGATTCCTTGTCATAGAATTCCTGGGTGACACTTTGACGATTGACGCCGGATCGACGTCCTGGCGACGGCTTCTTCATGGCCGCCTTAATGGTGGGCTGAATGAGTTTGCTGCTCGATCGATTCCTGCTCGGCGCTTCCGAGCTGGTGCGTGGCGAATAACTTTGATTTGATTGGTTCTCCTTGTTGTAGATGAAACTAGCCTCATCATCGGTGCTACTTAATATCTCAATGGGGGTCTCCCGATTGCTTAAGACGAACACATCGCTGTCATTGGACTCGTTGGACTGCTGATTATTCTTCTGCTCCTCGGGCTCAGCGATTGGGCAAATTGTCGAGTGCAAAGACTCCAGAACGCTGCTAGCAAATTGTGTGCTATAACGTGGCGATTGAGCGGCAATAATTACGGCAGCCTTCTCATCCGTCTCCTTTTTGGGAAAGTTTTGCTGCTCGTCATCGTTGCTGAAATCCAGCTCGCTGGAGCCATCGCTCATGTCAGCCGGACGTACACCGGTAATACTCATGCGCGTGCGCGGCGACAGCGCCCGCTGATCCAGCTCATCCTCCTCCTCGTCTTCGCTTTCAGAGACGATTGCCGCTTGGGCGCGACGTCTACGAGGCCTAGGCCAACTCACACCAACGGAGTTGGAAAAGTTTTGCTGCTCGTCATCGTTGCTGAAATCCAGCTCGCTGGAGCCATCGCTCATGTCAGCCGGACGTACACCGGTGATACTCATGCGCGTGCGCGGCGACAGCGCCCGCTGATCCAGCTCATCCTCCTCCTCGTCTTCGCTTTCAGAGACGATTGCCGCTTGGGCGCGACGTCTACGAGGCCTAGGCCAACGCACACCAACGGAGTTGTCGTCGACATCGGTATCGGAGTCCTCAATGGTCAAGTTTGTGGCATCACTGTTGACAGTAGTGGAATTTGCACTGCGGCTGGTAACGCTTCGGCTGCCATTTGAGTTATCTTAAAAAAAAACACACATGTTAATTAAACATTTTATTATTTTATCATTATTGTGCACGTTGTTTACCTATTGACGACAATGTGGCACTGATGATTTCAGGTTCCTCGTCGGTGTAGTATTCCTCACTTTCACTCGACATTTATGTATATTTAATTCGCTCTTAAACACAAAATTCATGCAGCAGAAAACAATGCTTAGGCGCCAGTTAATTTCAACGCACTGAAACTGTACGTGTGAACAGCGTTGCCACATTGGTAAATGTAGACTTTTAAGCAAAAGTCATGTTGGTCACACTCTAAAATTGTGCGTGCTCATTTTGCTGTCGTTTAAAAAAGAATGAAATAATTGGCAACATTTGACTTGTATTGAGAAAAAATTTATTAAGAATTTAGTACAATTTATATTTTAACATGGGAATTGTGTGCACATTATGTGTCTGTATTCAATAAAAGACGCTGCTCACTTCTTTATAATGCCCTTGACAGCTTCGACAATGTTGCGAGCCGAGATGCCAAACATGTCGATCAACACCGCTGGCGGACCCGAGCGCGGCACGGTGGGTACGAACAGATGCTTGACCACGAAGTTGCGATGCGTAGCCAGAGCGCTTAGCACAGCCTCACCCAAGACCGCCTTGCCTGAAAGCAGAGAGAGGCACAGAGAGATTACAATTTGACAAGGGAGTAATAATGAGGGAAAACTGTTTGCCACAACTCACTGGTAATGATCTTCGACGACAACAATGCGACCGCCACACAGCTTGCCCTGCTCCAGTATCAGATCCACATCGAGTGGCTTCACGGTGAACGGATCGATGACACGTGCCGTGATACACTCCTTCTCCAGCTGCTCTGCAGCGGCAAGGCATTCGTACAGAGTGATACCGGCACCAATGAGTAGCACCTCATCGGATGGCTTCTGGCGCACCACCTTGCCCCGGCCAATGGTGAAGATCTCATCATTGTTATAGATGACAGCCGTATTAGGACGCGACGTGCGGATGAAGCAGACGCCCTTAGTATTCGCGGCTAGCTCAACGGCTCGCTCTGTGCTGACAGCGTCAGAGGGATAGAAGACGGTGCTGCCGGGTATGGTGCGGAACAGGGCGATATCCTCGAGACCCATCTGGGAGGGACCGTCCTCGCCGATGCTGCAGCCGCAATGCGAACCAACGAAGTTCACATTCGTCTGCGAAATGGCTCCCATCCGTATCTGATCGTAGGCACGCGTAAAGAACGTGGCAAAGGTAGAGGCGAAGGCGACTGTGCGCCGACGACAGGCAGCTCCAATGGCCACACCCACCAGATTCTGTTCCGCAATGAAGCATTCGATGTAACGCTCCGGATATACGTTGCGCAACTTGTCCGAAAACGTTGAGTTCTTCGTATCGCCGTCCAGGGCAATCACTCGATCATTGTCAGCCCCAATCTTGGCCAGAGCTGTGCCGTAAGCCAAACGCGTGGCAATCGAATCGCCCAGTTTGTAACTAGGCGGTGTACACAGCTTGATATTATTGATATCGACTTCGGGCGCTTGGCCCGTTGTGCACGTCTTTTTGGGTGACATCTTCACGTTCTGATTAACCATGAGACTCTGCAGATGCTTGATAACACCAGCCGCCTTATCACCCAGCGGCTTGCCATGCCAATTATCCAGATCTTCAATATCGGGAAAGTCCTTGCCCTTGTAGGTCTTGGCTATGATGGCGGTGGGTTTGTTCTTGGTGCTCTCGGCGCAGTGGAGAGCCTTGCACAGCTCATCGATGTCATGGCCATCGACAACGAGGGCATTAAAACCGAACGCCTCCAGGCGATCCCGATATACGTCCATCTGGTGCTGCAACGAGGTGGGCTCCGATTGGCCCAGCCTATTCACATCGAAGATCACACACAGATTGTCCAGCTTGTAATGGGCGGCAAAGTGCAGGGATTCCCAGACGGAACCCTCGGCGGACTCGCCATCGCCAACAACCACATAGGTGCGATAAGCGGCTTTGTCCAGATTCTTGCCCACATACGCCATGCCAGCGCCGACGGCGACACCCTGACCCAATGAACCAGTGCCCACATCAATGAAATTGAGGCGGGGCGTCGGATGTCCCTCCAGATCGCTGTCGATCTTGCGCAGATTGTTCAGGTCCGATACAGGAAAGAGGCCCGCCTCTGCCCAGGCTGCGTAGAGAATGGGCGCTGCATGTCCCTTGGAGAGGATGAAGCGATCGCTGGACGGATCACGCGGATGCTTCAGGTTCAGGCGCATCTGCTGGAAGAACAGCACCGACATGATCTCGGCCAGCGAACTGCACGAAGTCGGATGACTGCAAAAAAAGCGCAAAGCATGTCCAAAGTATAAATAATAAGATTTCTAATCTTGTGTTCTTAAAAAAAAATTACATTTGCTGAAAATGTATGGTTAGCAAAAATTTTTTAAAATAATATATTATTGTTATATTAATTAATTGATAACTTAACTGGTGTTTATTCATATAATTTGTAGAATTAAATTAATCCAATTCTATTATATTTAAAAATAAATCAAAATAATTTGTATATTTCTTTTTGCAATTCAAATAAAAAAAATCAAAAATAGTTTGCTGCTAGCTAAATTTATTACAAATTACCAATGCGCTGAAGATGCGCTGTGGATCAGCACGTGTCATTCTCAAGTCTGGAGAGTGAATGCTGAGGAGAATTGAAACTCTACACCCAAAATGAAGGCTCGTCTTATCGACACACATATGTGACTGTGTGCGTGTGTGTGTGTATGAGTACATATAAATAGGCCTTATCGCAGACACGTTTTTTTTGCATATGTTTCCAAATGGAAACCGGTTCCCACAGGCTCATCAGACCATGTCTGGAAAGAATGCTGGCTGCAAAGTAAAATATGTTTGGAAATTGGATCTGCACATGGAGCATACATATTTGTTCGTTTATAGAGAATAACTGAAGGTTAATCATACTTTAAAGCGGTCATCTCTGTCTGCATGCTAAGCGTAGACTAACTGTAGGTTATCTGCTTACCCCAAAAAAAAATATATATAAGATTAAAAGTGTGCTATCAGCAAAGTAAGTTGTGATAACAATTAGCATAGTTGCGCTGAAATGCATTGAATTAGTATTTATTTCAAGCCTTTAGCTTATCATGCATTTAGTTGCCTAATTACATATGCCATTATAAAGGTCATAAAATCATCTGAGCATAATGCGAACAATCAGCTAATAACTTAAACTTTTGTTGTTATTTGTTGTTGTTGTTGTCTATTTCCAAGCGTTGACAACAGGCGACGAACATAATGCGAAAAAGAGAGCTTTATCACACTGAACTTTCTTTGAAGCGCCTCACCAGATATTAAGATGTGTGTGTCTGTGTATAAAAAATGAATGTGCTTAAAAGTGACTACTAATGGTTAAAAGCTACACTATTGAAATCTGGGTCTTTGGTGAAGGTCAGCGAAGGTTAGGTTCAAATTTGTAGTAAAAATTGGCAAGTAAATAAATGTACGTTGCTTATTAACAATAAAAATAATGGTGAATGCACGTGTGAATATGCTTGTGCGCACTTATGCACACTGCACAATGTTCAGTAAAACGTGGTAATTTGTTTGTTTAGTTTTTTTAGAACGGCGTTGCTTTGGGCGAAGTGCGGCCGAGTGGCCTTAAGCCGGGGTCACCTTTGACGACTCGATCACGCAACAAGTGCAAGGTGCACAACTTTTTCAGCACTATTTTTTGTTAGTGTGTTGGTTAAGTGATTGTGGTTGTGGTTGTGGTTGTGGCTTACCCAGATTTGGAGGCCTGCGTGCTGTTAATGGAATGAATACGCAGCTTGTGAGCCACATCCTTCAAATCCTGCACGGTTTTGGCTTCGGGCTTGTGGTACGACATTCTGACAACAATTCGCGTTGATGCTGAGTTCAAGAAGTTGTTGTTGCTGTTGCAGTTGTTGTGGTTTTTTCTTGTTGTTGTTAACCAAAGGGTGACAGCTCTATTTTTGCAAATGGCAGACAAGAGTAGTGACGTATTGGTAACTTTGACAACAACGAACCTCTACAACCGGCGATTGGAAGTAAACTGCCGGCGTTGTTGCTTCTACTTCGTATTGAAGCAATTCTGTCTGCCTGTTGGCGACGTTGCCGTCGCAGTCACAATCACGGTGAATGAGCTTTGAAAAAGAAGCAGACGCGAAGCGGCTTGATTTGATTTGAGCTAGAGTGAGATGGCTATAGATGGTATCAAATTAGAGATGCTTTTTTAAGTCCACGCGAGCGAATGAGGTATTTTTCTTACTTCAAAATGTGTGCTACACATAATAAATATACTGTTATTAAACTACATATTTAATCCAATTAACACAATTGAATTTAGCTTAGTTGTGCGTTATTATTAAGATACAGCGGAAAATTGCCTCATTCGCGATACACTTTTTTTAATGTTCAATATTCAAATTGCACTTGGATGGCGCGGATTTTGCGCCTTCGATAGCTCAGTTGGTATACGGACTGCAGTGCTGGGGGACAATTGCAATAAATAGACATCCACAGGTCGCTGGTTCGACTCCGGCTCCAAGGATTCACTCATCTTATATCATTTATTGTATCGAGTTCTCTATTGAAACATTACCTTTTTGTTGAATGCGAATACTCTGGTCACAAAAGAATTGATAAACTTATTTTTTAAATTTTATTTTAACTGATACTTTGCAGGCTGAATCTATATATCTGAAATTATAAAATTGTTTTAAAAGAAAATATAAATGGCTACTTTGATATGTTAGGTAAACCCATAAGTATTCAATAAACAACCGTAAAATATATTAATTTAATAAGTACATCCTTTGATTTGTAAATTTTTGTAAATATAAATCAAATGATTATTCTTGCAATTTAGCGTGTTTATTTATTTCTCTGTATGCGCACAAGTTGAAATAACTGTTAATAAATACAAATAAATATGTAGATCCATATTGGATATACATAGATTTAGTATCATCTGTTGCCTTAGAGATTTAACTAATGCATAATTTAGTTAGCAAAATAGTTAACATTAACAATACATTATTACATTTACTAAATTTACCTTGTTTTATCTTTTGTTGCTTTTAAAATTGTTAAGATGCCGATCTTTGCTTGAGAATTTGGAATTTAATTTAATAAGTTTTTTGCAGCTAACTTAAATTAAGTTTCGACTACATTTAATATGAATTTATAAAAATAAATATACAATTTATGGTCTAAACGATTCTCATTACAATTTCCATTTTGTGCACATTTTCTCACGATTAACAACGTTACAGTGAAAGCTGCTTAGCGTGCACAGAGTGTTCTTCTTTTTCTTTTTTGTTTTGTTTTTTTATATAAAACAGATGATCATCTATATGTATATATTTATATATATATAAATATATGTATGAAGGTATAGGTTGAATGATTTGTTCAAGTATTACAAAATAATTTCATAAATAATGACATTTTATCGAAAAAAAAGAAAATCAACAATTAAAACAAATGCACAATGAAATCGTAATATACATATCGTTATATCACTAGCTAAAAGCAGCCTCTATGCGACAGAAGCAATAAATAAAAGTGCCTTAAAGCAACAAAATGTTTGGACATACATAAATTATAATACAAAAATTTAATAAAACGCGTAGACTTGAGGCGGCTCAGTCAAGGGCAATGCCCTGCATCCAGGCGCTCAAATCGCTGCCATCGGATTCCATGATAATCTCATCGGGTTGATCGCTGGCCAGCAAGTACTGTGCCGCGGTCCGTCCGCTCAAGTAGGCGCCGTGTACGGTTGAGTAAAAACTGGAATGAGTATGTTCGCCAGCAAACACAATAGCCGGCTGCAAAGAGAGAGAAAAACAATTGGTAACGTTTATTAAACGAGTATTTATCCCAAAAGTCACCTTTGTGGTATGCGGCGTGGCATAAAGCGGCTGCGCCAAATTCTCAATATCTTCCTGTGTGGCACCCACGGGTATTGAGGTGTATGCGCCGCCCGTGTACGTCTGGGTCTTCCAGCTGGTGCTAAGGTCAACAATAACTTAATAAGTTTAAGCTTTCAGAGAGATTCACTTCACTTACCACACACACAACTTGGGCTTGGGCACATACGGATCTTGTAGAAAATCTCGCAGAATTTCGGTGCACTTATCGGCAACCATTTCATGGGACAATGTCTCCATATACTCAGCCTCACGACCCGAAACCCAGGCCAGTAGCAGTGTGTCCGTCACCTTGGCAAAGGAGTAGATTTTCTTGAACCAGTGCTTGCTCAGATACGCCTCCGTTTCTCGCTTCTCATGGCTAACGGACTCATGCTTCTCATCGTCCCAAAGCAGCATCACCTCCGATATGGCTGCGCTGAGGAAGGGGCGGTCATGGAACAGATATATTTTGTCCACTGTGCCGAACATGAGATTCTCAATGGATTCCTGTTTGTAGTGCGGCAATTCCGGATCGAAGAGCGTCTTATGCGAATGCTTCAGCACGCCCAGCGGTATGGTGCATATCACATGCGCCGCATGGAACACTCTTCCATTCTCGCAGTCGACGCGAACGGTGCCCGCCTCGGGCGCATCATAATCACAATTGTTGCTTGCATTTGACTCGACGGAGGCGCCGCGCAACGCTGTCGGCACTTTTGTAACTGTCTTTTGCGAATCATCAGAATCATTATCGTCCTCGTCTTCGGAGTGCTCCACATCAACGGTCTCCAGACCGGTGAATGTCTTTTTTCGCTTCCAGTGTATTTTGCGCACCGGACACTTGGTTACAATCGACTCTTTCGGTATCTGTGCGCTAAGCGGTCGCAATATTGAACTGTAGCCAGCGGGCAGAACAATATTACCGCCCTGCAGTTCAGTGTAGCTACCTGAAAATGAAGTGCAACAAGTCATAATTTTAGATTGCATTAATATACCATTTACAATGCTCACCCAATTCCAGCAAATCTACTTCGTTCATGTTGTGGCAGCCGGTGATACAGGTTTCGCGCTTGAGCAGACAATTAAATATCAATTGTTTCAGGCGCTTCTGTACTGGCAGAGGAAATATTCATCACAGCGGCGTAGGAAACAAACATACGCCTCGTAGATTTCCTGCAGTATGCTGAAAGGAACTTGATGGCCATCCTCAGTGGTGGCCACCACTTTGTGCGGCTTTGGTACGTTCACAACGCTGACTAGTCCATGCTGTACGGCAATCTCAAATATCGGATTGCCCAGCACGCCGTGTATCCAATTTGCGCCTAGTTCCACCTACAAAATATAAAAATATAATTATAAATATGTTTAAAAGTTCATTGGGAAAGTATTATTTTTCATATTACAATATTATTATAAGTTATATTATATTATTATAAAGTAATTTATAATTGAATATAATTAATAATGTAATATGAAAATGTGATAATTCTAACTGGTATATAAATAATATAACATAATATTGAATAACTAATATTAATAATATATTTGTCAAAATTCTAAAATATTTTTCAAAAAAATATATAAAATTTTGGGCAGGTATTATTAAACAATATATGTATATATATATATGAAATATATAATTTTTAATAATGTATTAATTTAAATATATATAGTGACATATCCAGACCATAACATAGTGCAGATCTCTCATGTCCACACTCACTGCGACAACGCCGGCGCCACGCGCAGATCCCTTATTCATTATCAGCATAAGCAATTTGACCTAACTGTATATTCTATCATAAACAATTTTACCTAACTGTACTGACATCATGCAGATCTCTCATGTTCGCACTCACTGCGACGGCGCCAGCGCCGCGCGCGGATCCCTTATTCATTGTCAGCATAAGCAATCAAACCGAACAGTATATTCTAGCATAAGAAATTTTTCCTAACTGTAAATAATGAAATAAGACGCAAATGCGAGGTTTCATTATTGATTAAGCCAGTAGCATAAGTAGAGTTATATTTTGTACACCAAACTGAACAGACGTGTTTTGATGAATAAAGAATTCTATTTTTTAAATCAAATACCGTAATCAGACATTCAATTGGCGCAGCCGGTAGGATAATAGTGAAATATCGTGAAACGTCGTATACCTTTCAGGACAACGTACTAGTGTTCCGCGAAAATCAACTGTTATCCGCATAAGGACCCCGTGATCCTTGTAAATCTTTTTTTTTTAAAAAAGTAAACATAAATACGCGAAGCAGAAGAGGAATTTTCTTCTTGTGTACAGAAGAACCTTCAAACAAATTACAAATAAACTAAGCAAAAGTGAAAGAAACATATTTATAAAAAAAAAAACAACACACAACACACACCTAATAAAAAAATACTAAAGAATCGGTCGAGGTGTACAGTTGCATTAATCGTTGCATTTTATTAACTGCCGCGCTATTTTCAACCAATTGTGAAAGCAAACAAATCAGAATATATAAATAATAAAATCTTATAATATAATAATACATTACTGCTCAAGCTCTACGCTAATCACTGGGTGTTCAATTTTGAACATGCGAAGCAGCGGGCTCAGCTATTGTTTAATGACAGATAATACAGAGCCTCTCCGTACAACTATGATGGCGGTGGGTTTGTTCTTGGTGCTCTCGGCGCAGTGGAGAGCCTTGCACAGCTCATCGATGTCATGGCCATCGACAACGAGGGCATTAAAACCGAACGCCTCCAGGCGATCCCGATATACGTCCATCTGGTGCTGCAACGAGGTGGGCTCCGATTGGCCCAGCCTATTCACATCGAAGATCACACACAGATTGTCCAGCTTGTAATGGGCGGCAAAGTGCAGGGATTCCCAGACGGAACCCTCGGCGGACTCGCCATCGCCAACAACCACATAGGTGCGATAAGCGGCTTTGTCCAGATTCTTGCCCACATACGCCATGCCAGCGCCGACGGCGACACCCTGACCCAATGAACCAGTGCCCACATCAATGAAATTGAGGCGGGGCGTCGGATGTCCCTCCAGATCGCTGTCGATCTTGCGCAGATTGTTCAGGTCCGATACAGGAAAGAGGCCCGCCTCTGCCCAGGCTGCGTAGAGAATGGGCGCTGCATGTCCCTTGGAGAGGATGAAGCGATCGCTGGACGGATCACGCGGATGCTTCAGGTTCAGGCGCATCTGCTGGAAGAACAGCACCGACATGATCTCGGCCAGCGAACTGCACGAAGTCGGATGACTGCAAAAAAAGCGCAAAGCATGTCCAAAGTATAAATAATAAGATTTCTAATCTTGTGTTCTTAAAAAAAAATTACATTTGCTGAAAATGTATGGTTAGCAAAAATTTTTTAAAATAATATATTATTGTTATATTAATTAATTGATAACTTAACTGGTGTTTATTCATATAATTTGTAGAATTAAATTAATCCAATTCTATTATATTTAAAAATAAATCAAAATAATTTGTATATTTCTTTTTGCAATTCAAATAAAAAAAATCAAAAATTGTTTGCTGCTAGCTAAATTTATTACAAATTACCAATGCGCTGAAGATGCGCTGTGGATCAGCACGTGTCATTCTCAAGTCTGGAGAGTGAATGCTGAGGAGAATTGAAACTCTACACCCAAAATGAAGGCTCGTCTTATCGACACACATATGTGACTGTGTGCGTGTGTGTGTGTATGAGTACATATAAATAGGCCTTATCGCAGACACGTTTTTTTTGCATATGTTTCCAAATGGAAACCGGTTCCCACAGGCTCATCAGACCATGTCTGGAAAGAATGCTGGCTGCAAAGTAAAATATGTTTGGAAATTGGATCTGCACATGGAGCATACATATTTGTTCGTTTATAGAGAACAACTGAAGGTTAATCATACTTTAAAGCGGTCACCTCTGTCTGCATGCTAAGCGTAGACTAACTGTAGGTTATCTGCTTACCCCAAAAAAAAAAATATATAAGATTAAAAGTGTGCTATCAGCAAAGTAAGTTGTGATAACAATTAGCATAGTTGCGCTGAAATGCATTGAATTAGTATTTATTTCAAGCCTTTAGCTTATCATGCATTTAGTTGGCTAATTACATATGCCATTATAAAGGTCATAAAATCATCTGAGCATAATGCGAACAATCAGCTAATAACTTAAACTTTTGTTGTTATTTGTTGTTGTTGTTGTCTATTTCCAAGCGTTGACAACAGGCGACGAACATAATGCGAAAAAGAGAGCTTTATCACACTGAACTTTCTTTGAAGCGCCTCACCAGATATTAAGATGTGTGTGTCTGTGTATAAAAAATGAATGTGCTTAAAAGTGACTACTAATGGTTAAAAGCTACACTATTGAAATCTGGGTCTTTGGTGAAGGTCAGCGAAGGTTAGGTTCAAATTTGTAGTAAAAATTGGCAAGTAAATAAATGTACGTTGCTTATTAACAATAAAAATAATGGTGAATGCACGTGTGAATATGCTTGTGCGCACTTATGCACACTGCACAATGTTCAGTAAAACGTGGTAATTTGTTTGTTTAGTTTTTTTAGAACGGCGTTGCTTTGGGCGAAGTGCGGCCGAGTGGCCTTAAGCCGGGGTCACCTTTGACGACTCGATCACGCAACAAGTGCAAGGTGCACAACTTTTTCAGCACTATTTTTTGTTAGTGTGTTGGTTAAGTGATTGTGGTTGTGGTTGTGGTTGTGGCTTACCCAGATTTGGAGGCCTGCGTGCTGTTAATGGAATGAATACGCAGCTTGTGAGCCACATCCTTCAAATCCTGCACGGTTTTGGCTTCGGGCTTGTGGTACGACATTCTGACAACAATTCGCGTTGA
Organism: Drosophila longiperda; assembly: GCA_035042125.1. Taxonomy (NCBI): domain Eukaryota; kingdom Metazoa; phylum Arthropoda; class Insecta; order Diptera; family Drosophilidae; genus Drosophila; species Drosophila longiperda. Next base: position 3,886,977 of record JAWNLV010000003.1, read on the forward strand.
TGCTGAGTTCAAGAAGTTGTTGTTGCTGTTGCAGTTGTTGTGGTTTTTTCTTGTTGTTGTTAACCAAAGGGTGACAGCTCTATTTTTGCAAATGGCAGACAAGAGTAGTGACGTATTGGTAACTTTGACAACAACGAACCTCTACAACCGGCGATTGGAAGTAAACTGCCGGCGTTGTTGCTTCTACTTCGTATTGAAGCAATTCTGTCTGCCTGTTGGCGACGTTGCCGTCGCAGTCACAATCACGGTGAATGAGCTTTGAAAAAGAAGCAGACGCGAAGCGGCTTGATTTGATTTGAGCTAGAGTGAGATGGCTATAGATGGTATCAAATTAGAGATGCTTTTTTAAGTCCACGCGAGCGAATTAGGTATTTTTCTTACTTCAAAATGTGTGCTACACATAATAAATATACTGTTATTAAACTACATATTTAATCCAATTAACACAATTGAATTTAGCTTAGTTGTGCGTTATTATTAAGATACAGCGGAAAATTGCCTCATTCGCGATACACTTTTTTTAATGTTCAATATTCAAATTGCACTTGGATGGCGCGGATTTTGCGCCTTCGATAGCTCAGTTGGTATACGGACTGCAGTGCTGGGGGACAATTGCAATAAATAGACATCCACAGGTCGCTGGTTCGACTCCGGCTCCAAGGATTCACTCATCTTATATCATTTATTGTATCGAGTTCTCTATTGAAACATTACCTTTTTGTTGAATGCGAATACTCTGGTCACAAAAGAATTGATAAACTTATTTTTTAAATTTTATTTTAACTGATACTTTGCAGGCTGAATCTATATATCTGAAATTATAAAATTGTTTTAAAAGAAAATATAAATGGCTACTTTGATATGTTAGGTAAACCCATAAGTATTCAATAAACAACCGTAAAATATATTAATTTAATAAGTACATCCTTTGATTTGTAAATTTTTGTAAATATAAATCAAATGATTATTCTTGCAATTTAGCGTGTTTATTTATTTCTCTCTATGCGCACAAGTTGAAATAACTGTTAATAAATACAAATAAATATGTAGATCCATATTGGATATACATAGATTTAGTATCATCTGTTGCCTTAGAGATTTAACTAATGCATAATTTAGTTAGCAAAATAGTTAACATTAACAATACATTATTACATTTACTAAATTTACCTTGTTTTATCTTTTGTTGCTTTTAAAATTGTTAAGATGCCGATCTTTGCTTGAGAATTTGGAATTTAATTTAATAAGTGTTTTGCAGCTAACTTAAATTAAGTTTCGACTACATTTAATATGAATTTATAAAAATAAATATACAATTTATGGTCTAAACGATTCTCATTACAATTTCCATTTTGTGCACATTTTCTCACGATTAACAACGTTACAGTGAAAGCTGCTTAGCGTGCACAGAGTGTTCTTCTTTTTCTTTTTTGTTTTGTTTTTTTATATAAAACAGATGATCATCTATATGTATATATTTATATATATATAAATATATGTATGAAGGTATAGGTTGAATGATTTGTTCAAGTATTACAAAATAATTTAATAAATAATGACATTTTATCGAAAAAAAAGAAAATCAACAATTAAAACAAATGCACAATGAAATCGTAATATACATATCGTTATATCACTAGCTAAAAATCAGCCTCTATGCGACAGAAGCAATAAATAAAAGTGCCTTAAAGCAACAAAATGTTTGGACATACATAAATTATAATACAAAAATTTAATAAAACGTGTAGACTTGAGGCGGCTCAGTCAAGGGCAATGCCCTGCATCCAGGCGCTCAAATCGCTGCCATCGGATTCCATGATAATCTCGTCGGGTTCATCGCTGGCCAGCAAGTACTGTGCCGCGGTCCGTCCGCTCAAGTAGGCGCCGTGTACGGTTGAGTAAAAACTGGAATGAGTATGTTCGCCAGCAAACACAATAGCCGGCTGCAAAGAGAGAGAAAAACAATTGGTAACGTTTATTAAACGAGTATTTATCCCAAAAGTCACCTTTGTGGTATGCGGCGTGGCATAAAGCGGCTGCGCCAAATTCTCAATATCTTCCTGTGTGGCACCCACGGGTATTGAGGTGTATGCGCCGCCCGTGTACGTCTGGGTCTTCCAGCTGGTGCTAAGGTCAACAATAACTTAATAAGTTTAAGCTTTCAGAGAGATTCACTTCACTTACCACACACACAACTTGGGCTTGGGCACATACGGATCTTGTAGAAAATCTCGCAGAATTTCGGTGCACTTATCGGCAACCATTTCATGGGACAATGTCTCCATATACTCAGCCTCACGACCCGAAACCCAGGCCAGTAGCAGTGTGTCCGTCACCTTGGCAAAGGAGTAGATTTTCTTGAACCAGTGCTTGCTCAGATACGCCTCCGTTTCTCGCTTCTCATGGCTAACGGACTCATGCTTCTCATCGTCCCAAAGCAGCATCACCTCCGATATGGCTGCGCTGAGGAAGGGGCGGTCATGGAACAGATATATTTTGTCCACTGTGCCGAACATGAGATTCTCAATGGATTCCTGTTTGTAGTGCGGCAATTCCGGATCGAAGAGCGTCTTATGCGAATGCTTCAGCACGCCCAGCGGTATGGTGCATATCACATGCGCCGCATGGAACACTCTTCCATTCTCGCAGTCGACGCGAACGGTGCCCGCCTCGGGCGCATCATAATCACAATTGTTGCTTGCATTTGACTCGACGGAGGCGCCGCGCAACGCTGTCGGCACTTCTGTAACTGTCTTTTGCGAATCATCAGAATCATTATCGTCCTCGTCTTCGGAGTGCTCCACATCAACGGTCTCCAGACCGGTGAATGTCTTTTTTCGCTTCCAGTGTATTTTGCGCACCGGACACTTGGTTACAATCGACTCTTTCGGTATCTGTGCGCTAAGCGGTCGCAATATTGAACTGTAGCCAGCGGGCAGAACAATATTACCGCCCTGCAGTTCAGTGTAGCTACCTGAAAATGAAGTGCAACAAGTCATAATTTTAGATTGCATTAATATACCATTTACAATGCTCACCCAATTCCAGCAAATCTACTTCGTTCATGTTGTGGCAGCCGGTGATACAGGTTTCGCGCTTGAGCAGACAATTAAATATCAATTGTTTCAGGCGCTTCTGTACTGGCAGAGGAAATATTCATCACAGCGGCGTAGGAAACAAACATACGCCTCGTAGATTTCCTGCAGTATGCTGAAAGGAACTTGATGGCCATCCTCAGTGGTGGCCACCACTTTGTGCGGCTTTGGTACGTTCACAACGCTGACTAGTCCATGCTGTACGGCAATCTCAAATATCGGATTGCCCAGCACGCCGTGTATCCAATTTGCGCCTAGTTCCACCTACAAAATATAAAAATATAATTATAAATATGTTTAAAAGTTCATTGGGAAAGTATTATTTTTCATATTACAATATTATTATAAGTTATATTATATTATTATAAAGTAATTTATAATTGAATATAATTAATAATGTAATATGAAAATGTGATAATTCTAACTGGTATATAAATAATATAACATAATATTGAATAACTAATATTAATAATATATTTGTCAAAATTCTAAAATATTTTTCAAAAAAATATATAAAATTTTGGGCAGGTATTATTAAACAATATATGTATATATATATATGAAATATATAATTTTTAATAATTTATTAATTTAAATATATATAGTGACATATCCAGACCATAACATAGTGCAGATCTCTCATGTCCACACTCACTGCGACAACGCCGGCGCCACGCGCAGATCCCTTATTCATTATCAGCATAAGCAATTTGACCTAACTGTATATTCTATCATAAACAATTTTACCTAACTGTACTGACATCATGCAGATCTCTCATGTTCGCACTCACTGCGACGGCGCCAGCGCCGCGCGCGGATCCCTTATTCATTGTCAGCATAAGCAATCAAACCGAACAGTATATTCTAGCATAAGAAATTTTTCCTAACTGTAAATAATGAAATAAGACGCAAATGCGAGGTTTCATTATTGATTAAGCCAGTAGCATAAGTAGAGTTATATTTTGTACACCAAACTGAACAGACGTGTTTTGATGAATAAAGAATTCTATTTTTTAAATCAAATACCGTAATCAGACATTCAATTGGCGCAGCCGGTAGGATAATAGTGAAATATCGTGAAACGTCGTATACCTTTCAGGACAACGTACTAGTGTTCCGCGAAAATCAACTGTTATCCGCATAAGGACCCCGTGATCCTTGTAAATCTTTTTTTTTTTAAAAAAGTAAACATAAATACGCGAAGCAGAAGAGGAATTTTCTTCTTGTGTACAGAAGAACCTTCAAACAAATTACAAATAAACTAAGCAAAAGTGAAAGAAACATATTTATAAAAAAAAAAACAACACACAACACACACCTAATAAAAAAATACTAAAGAATCGGTCGAGGTGTACAGTTGCATTAATCGTTGCATTTTATTAACTGCCGCGCTATTTTCAACCAATTGTGAAAGCAAACAAATCAGAATATATAAATAATAAAATCTTATAATATAATAATACATTACTGCTCAAGCTCTACGCTAATCACTGGGTGTTCAATTTTGAACATGCGAAGCAGCGGGCTCAGCTATTGTTTAATGACAGATAATACAGAGCCTCTCCGTACAACACATAAACTCACCTTACAACAAATGGAGTCGTAGTAGGCGACGTCATGTACTTAGATTTAGGATTTTAGTATAAATAAAGGAAAGCTCGTCAGAGCAAATCAGTTCGTCGTCTAATTGTGTTGACTACGTGTTTCACACACTGGGCTTTGCAATCATGCCGAAAACCAAGCACAATTCCAACGCGGATAATAAGACGCCGACAAATGCAGGGAAAAATTTTCAACATGTGATAAATCGGTTTTTGGTGGACCAAGAAGCACACGATGACAAACTGGTGAAGCAAATCAAATTGTTCATTGCTGAGAAAAACACGGAAAATTCCCACTTAAAAAAACGCGTTGATGACTTGGAGAAACATCAAATGGACTTAAGAGCGCTGAACAACAATATATTAGAGAATAATAAAAAGCTGGAGCAACAGTTAAAGGAAAAAAATACACAGTTTTCCAAAATAGAAGACGAGCTAGTTACGCATCGGGCTTCGTTAAGCCGATTGCATATTATGGCGGAGGAGAAGATTAAGCAATTGATTGATGAACAAAAGAAGTGTGCGCAGCTGCAGGCGGAGCTTATCGAAATGGAAAAGGCCATGGAACAGGAGAGACTACAACTTAAAGGCCAAATAGAGACAGCCGAATCACAGCACCAAGCTGCTTGAAGCGGCTTGATATGCTTTGAGCTAGAGTGAGATGGCTATAGATGGTATCAAATTAGAGATGCTTTATTAAGTCCGCGCGAGCGAATGAGGTATTTTTCTTACTTTAAAATGTGTGCTACACATAATAAATATACATCCACAGGTCGCTGGTTCGACTCGGGCTCCAAGGATTCACTCATCTTATATCATTTATTGTATCGAGTTCTCTATTGAAACATTACCTTTTTGTTGAATGCGAATAATCTGGTCACAAAAGAATTGATAAACTTATTTTTAAAATTTTATTTTAACTGATACTTTGCAGGCTGAATCTATATATCTGAAATTATAAAATTGTTTTAAAAGAAAATATAAATGGCTACTTTGATATGTAAGGTAAACCCATAAGTATTCAATAAACAACCGTAAAATATATTAATTTAATAAGTACATCCTTTGATATGTAAATGTTTCTAAATATAAATCAAATGATTATTCTTGCAATTTAGCGTGTTTATTTATTTCTCTGTATGCGCACAAGTTGAAATAACTGTTAATAAATACAAATAAATATGTAGATCCATATTGGATATACATAGATTTAGTATCATCTGTTGCCTTAGAGATTTAACTAATGCATAATTTAGTTAGCAAAATAGTTAACATTAACAATACATTATTACATTTACTAAATTTACCTTGTTTTATCTTTTGTTGCTTTTAAAATTGTTAAGATGCCGATCTTTGCTTGAGAATTTGGAATTTAATTTAATAAGTGTTTTGCAGCTAACTTAAATTAAGTTTCGACTACATTTAATATGAATTTATAAAAATAAATATACAATTTATGGTCTAAACGATTCTCATTACAATTTCCATTTTGTGCACATTTTCTCACGATTAATAACGTTACAGTAAAAGCTGCTTAGCGTGCACAGAGTGTTCTTCTTTTTCTTTTTTGTTTTGTTTTTTTATATAAAACAGATGATCATCTATATGTATATATTTATATATATATAAATATATGTATGAAGGTATAGGTTGAATGATTTGTTCAAGTATTACAAAATAATTTAATAAATAATGACGTTTTATCGAAAAAAAAGAAAATCAACAATTAAAACAAATGCACAATGAAATCGTAATATACATATCGTTATATCACTAGCTAAAAATCAGCCTCTATGCGACAGAAGCAATAAATAAAAGTGCCTTAAAGCAACAAAATGTTTGGACATACATAAATTATAATACAAAAATTTAATAAAACGTGTAGACTTGAGGCGGCTCAGTCAAGGGCAATGCCCTGCATCCAGGCGCTCAAATCGCTGCCATCGGATTCCATGATAATCTCGTCGGGTTCATCGCTGGCCAGCAAGTACTGTGCCGCGGTCCGTCCGCTCAAGTAGGCGCCGTGTACGGTTGAGTAAAAACTGGAATGAGTATGTTCGCCAGCAAACACAATAGCCGGCTGCAAAGAGAGAGAAAAACAATTGGTAACGTTTATTAAACGAGTATTTATCCCAAAAGTCACCTTTGTGGTATGCGGCGTGGCATAAAGCGGCTGCGCCAAATTCTCAATATCTTCCTGTGTGGCACCCACGGGTATTGAGGTGTATGCGCCGCCCGTGTACGTCTGGGTCTTCCAGCTGGTGCTAAGGTCAACAATAACTTAATAAGTTTAAGCTTTCAGAGAGATTCACTTCACTTACCACACACACAACTTGGGCTTGGGCACATACGGATCTTGTAGAAAATCTCGCAGAATTTCGGTGCACTTATCGGCAACCATTTCATGGGACAATGTCTCCATATACTCAGCCTCACGACCCGAAACCCAGGCCAGTAGCAGTGTGTCCGTCACCTTGGCAAAGGAGTAGATTTTCTTGAACCAGTGCTTGCTCAGATACGCCTCCGTTTCGCGCTTCTCATGGCTAACGGACTCATGCTTCTCATCGTCCCAAAGCAGCATCACCTCCGATATGGCTGCGCTGAGGAAGGGGCGGTCATAGAACAGATATATTTTGTCCACTGTGCCGAACATGAGATTCTCAATGGATTCCTGTTTGTAGTGCGGCAATTCCGGATCGAAGAGCGTCTTATGCGAATGCTTCAGCACGCCCAGCGGTATGGTGCATATCACATGCGCCGCATGGAACACTCTTCCATTCTCGCAGTCGACGCGAACGGTGCCAGCCTCGGGCGCATCATAATCACAATTGTTGCTTGCATTTGACTCGACGGAGGCGCCGCGCAACGCTGTCGGCACTTCTGTAACTGTCTTTTGCGAATCATCAGAATCATTATCGTCCTCGTCTTCGGAGTGCTCCTCATCAACGGTCTCCAGACCGGTGAATGTCTTTTTTCGCTTCCAGTGTATTTTGCGCACCGGACACTTGGTTACAATCGACTCTTTCGGTATCTGTGCGCTAAGCGGTCGCAATATTGAACTGTAGCCAGCGGGCAGAACAATATTACCGCCCTGCAGTTCAGTGTAGCTACCTGAAAATGAAGTGCAACAAGTCATAATTTTAGATTGCATTAATATACCATTTACAATGCTCACCCAATTCCAGCAAATCTACTTCGTTCATGTTGTGGCAGCCGGTGATACAGGTTTCGCGCTTGAGCAGACAATTAAATATCAATTGTTTCAGGCGCTTCTCTTTCGGATCCTGCACGGAGCTAAGATAGATCTCGATCTCATAGTTGATGTGCT